>JAENHJ010000384.1:0-1200000 GCA_025330945.1 Mucuna pruriens | reverse complement strand
AGCAACCAAGGTAGATTATTCTATACTCATGTATTGGCAAAGGTTGGAGGTGGAATTTTGTATATCCTTTTATTTTATTTTATTTTATTTTTTGTTTTTATATTTTCATAGTCTGACAAATGTGCACTTACAAGAGGTTGGAAATTGTGATTATTTTCAATTGGTTGATGTTGTAGATGAAAATAAAAGTAGGGTTGAGCGGTTTGGTATCGAGGAAAAATGGGAGGTAGACATGAGTTAGAAGATGGATGTAATGGAGATTGAAATAAAGATGCAGCAATACTTATTCTCTCCTCTTGTGAACGCAAAATGGGCACTATGCAGAAGCGTAAGAAAAAATAACTGAAAGAGTAGAGGGAAGATGACACTAGAATTTTTACGTGGAAAACTCTCTCGGGAAAAAATCACGGGACCTAGTCCAGTAAAAGATCTCTACTATAAAAGTACTATAAAAGTAGTATTACAAAGTGTTTCCTCAATCTCTGAGGATCTCTCAATGAATCTCACCCTCTTGGATGGTATACAAACCACTCAATATATATCTCTCTCTTTCTCTCAAAGAGGAATACAAAAAGAAACCCTAATACCAATTTGTTGGAATTCCCTCCTTAATTGTGGTTCACAAGTCACAATGCTTGGAGGATGAACATGTTGAGTTACTTTTGGACTCTCAACTATGTAGACAAAAACTCAATACTCTCAAACCCGCTAAGTTTCTCTTTATAAGAGGAGAAGGGGTTAGATTGAGAGACATACATCCAAGTAAAGAAACCCTAAGAAAATTAGAGTTCTTTTTGTATTCCTCTTTAAAATAAAAAACCAATTAGGATAAGCAATGTTTCAAACATATGATTTTAAGGGAAAAAAAATCATATGTTCTTATATGACTTTAAAATTTATTATTTTTTTATATTTTTTAGTTGAATTCTTATAGAAATAAATACGACTTTGCGATTTTTTTTACGAAGTCGTGAATTAATACAACTTTAATTTTTTTATTTTAAAGTTAAAAAATATTTTAATGAAGTGGTGAAAATATATATGAATCCCGATTTTTACTTTTATTTTTACATTTTATCATTGAAGTCGTATGTATTTGAGCAACTAGTATTAATTCTTTTTAAAAAGTTAATTGCTATAGAAGTTGTGTGACTTGGATAAATTTAATTTTGTTTTTATTATTTTCTTTATTTTATAAATTTTTTATTATTTCCTTTATTTTATAAATTTAGCTTTTATTATTTTATTTTATTTATAAATTTATTTTATTATTTTATTTGATTTATAAATTTATATTTTATTATTTTCTTTAATTTATAATTTTTTTATTATTTTCTTTCATTTATAAGTTTATCTTTTATTATTATTTTTTATTTATAAATTTATCTATTATTATTTTGTTTCATTTGTAAATTTATATTTTACTGTTTCCTTTAATTTATAAATTTTGTTTTACTTTCTTTCATTTATAAATTTAGCTTATTTTATTTTATTCAATTTAAACATTTTATTTTATTTATAAATTATTTTTTATTATTTTATTTTACTTATAAATTTTTTAAACTCATTTTACAATAAGTAAATTAATTCATTTTAAAAAAAAAATAAATTTTTTTAACTAAACATAATCAGTTAAAAACAAAATCCAAATACTATCTGTATTATAAAAATACAATTGTCACTCCCAATACGACTTCTAAAAGAAATAAATATATGGAAGTGGTATTACATCTTCTATTGTGCACAACCAAAAAAGAAAAATCATATAGGCCCAAGAAAAATCGTTTTGGAACTACCATTTTAATCACAAAAAATATAATAAAAAATATCTTAGTGTTGACATGTTGATTCATGTTCTAGGACCTTTCTTAGGATTGGAATGAAATCCTGCACAAATATTTTTTATTATAAAAGTATGTTGCGTTGCTATATCACTGCATCCAATTTTTGTTTACATTTTGTGTTACGTCTATAATACAACCACACAGCACACGTGACGTCATTAAAAAAAGGAAAATGAAACGACATGTTATGTAACAAAAATCATGACGAATTGATACTTTTTATATTTTTTTAATCAATAATTTCTAACATAGCTGTGCTCAAGAGTCTTGACATATTTATTTAAATCAACAGCCAATGATTGTCACTCTTAAAACATTTTTATTAAACAGAGTACATGATATACCATAACCCGAATACAAGAACCTCGCGGGAATATATTAAAGGGAAGGAGTGATACAAGTTACATAGTACATACACCAATAAAAAAATATTTTTTTTTTAGCTTTAAATCAAGTCTATGATATGATCTTAATCAAATTTAAAATTTTGATGAAATCTAAAACAACACCTTAAATACAATTTTGTTATGTATAATATAAATAGATCAAATTATGACTTGTCAAAAAATACAAATAAAAACGTGTTTTTTTTCTTCTAAAGATTGAATTAAACTAATATAAATGATTATATATATATATATATATATATATATATATATATATATATATATATATATATTAGGTAAGATTCTTGAATAACTAAGTTATGTAAAAACTCTTACTAAATCTAACTTCTTGTTGGTCATATCGGTTGGTTAAAATGACTGAGAGTTCGTATTCATGTACAATCATGTTGTGCGCTGTACCATCTTAGAATTGAGGCATCATGCATCCGACTTGTTAGAATGTCAGTCTGGTAGCACTATTTTGCATCTGATTATATAAAGCTGGTTCAGGGCATGAAAGAGCAAAGACCCATAGAAGGCCAGTTATATAAAGTTAGTCCAAGGCATGAAGGAGCAAAGACCCATAGGAGGCCAGTTATATAAACCTGGTCCAGGACATGAAGGAGAAAAGACCATAGGAGGCCGGCTATATAAAGTCAGTCCAAGGCACCCGAAAAATCAAAGACCCATATGAGGCTGGCTATATAAAGTTGGTTCAGGGCATTCGAAAGATCAAAGACTCATAGGAGGTTAGCTATATAAAACTGTCCAGGGACATGAGAAATAAGTCAAATGAGGTCGACCCAGGACACAAAGGATCAAAGACCCATAGGAGGTCAGCTAAATGAGGCTAGACCAAGGTACAAAGGATCAAAGATCCATAGGATGCCAGCCAAACAAGGTTGGCCCAAGGCACAACGAATCATAGACCCATAGGAGGTCGGCCAAATAAGGCTATTCTAGGACAACCATAAAAAATGGCATCACAAACAAAGGCGCCTCCCATTAAACAACGAGCCTATCAAAGTATATTACTAGTGTCAATAAGAAAAAGAGAAGCTTCCCCAAGCGCCAAAGAAGATCGAAAGGCGAATCACACTATAAAATATAAAACATGAGCATACAAAAGAAGAATAGAGTGGAAAACTTTGGGTGCACCCACCCACAAATCAAAACGGGCAACCTATCGTCAACAGCCCAAGTCTAAAGTATATCAGACCGCCACCCAAAAATTCGTTCAATCGAAAATGGTCCAAGGCACCTAAAAACCGCCAACCAGGACCAGCCAAGAAGGATCCTCAAACAATCAATAACGATATCAAGTCAGGTCACATGCACATAGTGATTTCGATCAACAAAAAACCCTCAGTAAAGAAATATCGCAAAACACGAATCAAGATTAGAAGAAGGGTACCAAATAAGAGGAATCATTGCTCCAAAATGAGCCTTAAGCCAAATATGTCCAAAATGAAAAATCAAAATAAAAAGAAACAACAATGAACCCTGAGCCAAATATGTTCGAAACGCAAAGTCTGTTAAAACGATAGAGTAACTTAAAAATAAAACCACAAGATAGCTAAGAGCTAAGCGGTAGGAGAATCCGGAGGGGAAGGAGCCAAGACCAATTGGTTGTTTATAATCTCTTTCAAGGGATCGACTTTTGAGGTATCTATGTATGGGTGCAAAAACGCAACTTGTTCCAAAGCACGAGCAAAGCCTTCCTTGAACTGATCCACAATTGCAAGACCCTGCTCGGCTAGGACATCATCCTTAGCTTTGATAAGTCGGTCCTTGGCCAAAGTCTCCTCCTTCAGTTGTGTCAAGGCCGACTCCACTGATTACAATTTCTCTTCAAGTAGTAGTTTGGTCACCTCCAGCTCTTTTTTCTCCTTTTTCACAGCCTCTACCTCAGCATGAAGATGATCCGGGTTTTCTCCAACTCCCCCTAGACTAACATTAAGTCTTTTGTCTAAATAACAGCTCATTGCAGTTCATCTTGGAGATTAGCAGTGGCATCCCGGTAACTGTTGATTTTACCTTCAACTTCCAGATATGCGGCCGACAGCTTGAGATTAGCCTCATGAGCCTTCATATGCCTATTGTCCAGCGATTTGTTATGAGCCTCTATACACCCAAACTCCACCTCAACAGCACGGGCTAGCACTAAAGAGTATCCCGCATACCTTTGAAGGGCTTCAAAAGTGTGACAACCCCAAGTTGTTTAACCTTAGAATTTCTAGAAATGGTTGCCAATCTCTGGTCAACTACCTTGCCAATAGGATAAGAGGGGGCCCACACTGAGGGGTTGGAGGGACTACTAGCCAGGATCGAATCCTAGTTTTCATTTTCAAAGGCCCCCCAATCCCAACGTTAGGTTGCTCCACATGAGTGTCGTCAGCAAGATTCTCAGTTTATGTGGCTACTACCCTTTTCCTAGGGCGCTCCTAATCCCCCATGGCCCCTTCAACAGCACGCCTCCTACCGTCATCCCAGTCGGCGTTGGCCTGGATGGGAGAACCCTCAAGAGAATCAAAGATGGCTATCGGCGGCACGTGCAAGGTCTCCTCAATAGGGCCCAACGGTTCAGGTTGAGCAGCGGCTAAGGGTGCAGCTTGGGTGGCTGCCTCTGCATCACCAAGAGTGGAAAGTTGAGAGGCCTTTCTCTTCAAAATTCGAAGGGCTTGAGCAATATAACCTGTTGAGGAAAGCACATGTTAGCAAAGCATAAAGACGAGACCAAAAGAAATATAAATCGCTAACCCTTGTCTTTTATGAGCTCGGCACTTGAGAGAGTATGCATGCTGTCGAGCTCTTCTATAAATTCTTCTTCCCATTCTTTCAAGTCGTCTCGGTCGTAGTCGATCGAGACGACAGGTTGCTTGGTCCAATGTAGGGGGAAGAAAAGGTCTCCAGAATTATCTATCAAGAGATTAGGCCTAGTGTGGCTAGGAGTGACTCAGAAGAAATGATCTTTAAAAAATTTATAACTCTTGCAGAAGGGTTTTAGCAGTTTTCGCTTCGGCCGACTGTTTAGTGAGGTCCATCCAACTTTCTCCACCTGATAGAGCGAGAAGAACTAGAAAAAGACACTGAGCGAGGGCGCCTTCCCCATATCCTTACATAAGAGTTCAAAGGCTCTCACAAAAGCCCAGCTATTTGGGTGGAGATGAGTGGAAGCGATGTTCAGAGCGTGGAGCACCGACCGTTCAAAGTAGGTGAAAGAGAGATTTATGCCCAGTTTGAGTGACAGCGTGTCATAAAGGTAAAAGAATGGACCTTCAATGGCGCCCAACCACTCATTGACTGACTCGCTTGGATGGTAGGGGCGAGACTTTAACAGACCAGGGGCCACGCTGGCATATAGCATCGGTCATGCCTATCAAAGAGTTGGAGCACGAATAAATTGAGGAGATCTTCCTGACCGCGGGGTTGAGCCATGAAGAGATTTCCTTTGAGGAATCACTACTCTCGACTTCGCGGAACCAAATCTTGAAGGGAAATCCCTCGCTCAACTCAAAGCTAGCATTAAGAGGAAACTGATTTCCCTGAGCAGAGGAGCCGACCTTAGGAATGGTGCCACGTGGAGACTGGTTTCCCTGTCCAAAGGAACCAAATGTCCCATTCGAGGGTCTCCCTACAACGAAATATGCGAGGGTTAGGTCAGAACCCCAGCCAAAGGAAGGTTTTCTCCTAAACAAGAAAACCAAGAAGACAACATCTAGAACAGGAAATCTCATAATACAACAAAAATGCAGAAAAATCGAGGAACAATAACATTTACCTCGTCTTGTCATTGCAAAGAGGGAAGAAATGCTGGAGTCTAGAAGTAAGAAAGCAAGAAAGCAAGAAGACACGGTTCTGGGCTGAGGAGCTCGAAGAAAAAACAAGAGAAATTGGGGATTGCAAACACAGCAATTTGAGAGCCTTTTTTCGAAATTAAAGTAACCTAGAACGTAATCGTCGCACCCAACGGGTAAATTCTAGAGTAGCGCACATTGAATGATAGATGAGGCATGAAAGACGAAGAGATGCGCGTGCACACTAGGTCTTAGTGTGTGAAGCCAAACGTCACTAAGTCCATCCCATCAACAGGTTTCTCGCACACAAGAAACGGTCGAAGTGGAGGTAACTTGTATGCGCCAACTGGTTGGGACCAGCTTACGTCCTTTAGACAAAGCTTGAGGGACTGTGTACTGGTTGGCCAAGACAACCGAGAGTTTGTATTCACATACAATAACATGATGCTTTGTATCATCCTAGAATAATGGCGTCTCACGTCTAATATGTCAGAATGACAGTTTGGTAGCATCATTTTACATCTGACATGTATAATATTATTGTTTAGTGACGTGAAGGTTTTATACATATAAATATACGTAGGAAAGAAGACCAAAAGGACCGCGTAAACGAAGTAAGGAGAGAACACCGATAAAATAGAAATAAGGGATGATTATTTTCTTGTATCGTTATAACAAAAAAGACTAATCATTCATATGGACATCTAACATCTAAATGACATTTAAGGAGAAGATAGAAGTGTAATATGATAGGTGAGGAAGAGATTTTCTCAAGCGAAAAAATAACTTAAAAGATGATCAAGTGTCCTGATGTCACTGTTTTATTTTTAAAATCTCTATTTTACAATAGAAATATATTATACTAATAAAATTTATTGAAGAATAGAATTTTATGTCATGTAATATTAATTCATTTTCATGATGAGTGATATAATATGATTAAAAAATAAAAAATAAAGAATTACAAGCACCATCCTCCCCATCCTCAAGCAACGTACGTGGAAGCTCCAAAACACTCAGGTGAACTCTGTTGCAAATTTTCTGCCAAGAACTCGGTGCCCCCAGTTCCAGATGGCTTGCTTGATTTTTATAATGCTATTTTATGATTAATTATTATTACAATAACAAATTTCTGTTCATGCATTTAATTTATATAATAATTTTATATGTTTTTTTATATGTATTTAGACAAATTTCCTGAATAATTTACATTTTTGTTTCTTTGGCTCATATTACTATTCTTTTGTTTATTTTCTAGGTAGAAAATAGAAATTTCAAAAGTGAGAAGTCACCGCACCCTCCTATAACCCCTTATATTTTATTGTATTTTTGTTTTTAAGACTCTTTTATTTATATTACCATCACTACTTGGTTTGGTTCTTCACCCTCCCCTGTTACAGCTGAAGACAATAATTGTTTCAACCACTTCAGTTTCTCTTAATCCCTCATTTCTCTTTCTGTCTCTCTTGACACCAATTAATCGACCAAAAAGAAAATGAACCTAGCACAATAAACCAAAAAAGGACTATCATATTTAGACTCTGCTTATTGATAAAACTTTGCTTAATGATTTCCTCGTTAACAAGTTCAATTAGACTTTGCTTATTGTTGTTTACACTATACTGAAATACTCCTGTCTTATTTTCAGAAAATCGGTACTGATAAGTGCTAAATCTTTGCGATTTGACAAATACAATACTTTGAAACCCAAAAGTCCTTCAATTATTTTAAACACTAAGCAACAATAATAAAAATTAGACTTATCTCACAAATTCCTGATTTTGATAGTGAATAATTTGAGTCCTTCTATAAATACTCATTGAATCTATAGGTTTATTCTAATCATAGTTAATTCAAAAATTAAGTAATTAAAATTCAAGTTTTAAGTTTACTACCAAAAAAAAATATTTGTTATTATTTTTATAAAGCAAAAAGATTACATTTAAACACTTGTTAAGTTTATAGGTTTGTGCTATCAAAGTTAGTCTAAGAGTAAAACAACTAAAATTTTTAGGTCTATTAATAAAAAAATTTGTTATTATTTTTTTATAAAGCAATAAAACTACATATGTAATTATTTTTATAAATATTTGTTAAGTCCAAAGACTTATCCTAATAAGAGTCAATCAAGGATAAAGTAACTAAAATTTAAGTTTTAGATCTACCTCCAAAAAAATTATTTGTTATTATTTTTTATAAAGCAAAAAGATTACATATGCTGACAAAAAGACAAATATATAACTTTATCAAATAAGTAAAAAAAAATTCTTAAAATTTGTTTTAGGCCTCATCTACCGTATCGAGTCAACCTTGATTGTGATTTTAGTAAGATCTTAAAACCTAACTTATCTAAACTTTTATCTATAAAAAAATAACTCGCACTGTACCTAAATGTGACAAAATGAATTACTAGATGAACTTAAGAGAAAAAACACGTTAAACCAATTTAATCTTAATTTTTATTTTTATTTTTCTTAAAAATACTTAAATTTTTAATAGAAAAATATATCACTCGATCAAATGAGCCCAATTTTTTTAATCCAACTTTGATAGGAGAAACTCAGGTAAAGCCGAATTAGCTATTTGTATCTAAGTCAAAAGTTTTTAACCTGCCCAAGCTCACGGACTAATTTTGAGATTTCCAAGCACCATTTGCTGTTCTAGTTCCTTAAGACGTGGTCAATTAAAGATCAAATCTCTACACTAAGTGATGTCCACATTTCCTGGTTGCCTAAAAAAGAAATATTAAAAAATTTGATGCCCTGCTTCACCGTAGACTTCACCTACAATGAGTCAACTTTTCTGGAGCAAGAAAACCAAAGTAAAGGTTCAATTCCTCTTGGAATCAACCTGAAAAGCTGTGATCTAGGGCACAAATCTCTGATGGAGAAAACAGTTCACATAGCAGTTGTTCCTGGTGCTGGTTTTAGCCACTTGGTCCCAATTCTTGAGTTCTCCAAGAGACTTGTTCAGCTCCATCCAAACTTCCATGTCACATGCATTATTCCATCACTTGTGTCTCTCCCAAGTGCCTCAAAATCCATCCTTGAAACTCTTCCCTCAAACATCAACTCCATTTTTCTCCAACCTGTGAAACCAGAGGACCTACCACAAGGGGCTACCTTTGAAATTCAAGTCCAGCTCATAGTGACTCTCTCTATGCCATCTTTACACGAGGCCTTGAAGACCTTAACTTCAAGGACTCCCTTTGTGGCCTTGGTGGCTGATTCTGCAGCCTTAGAAGCATTAGATTTTGCTAACGAATTCAACATGTTGTCCTATATTTACGCCCCTACATCAGCAACAACACTCTCTTGGTACTTCTATGTGCCCGAGTTGGACAAGGAAACATCATGCGAGTTCAGAGATTTGCCTGAGCCTATTCAAATACCAGGTTGTGTTCCAATTCATGGAAGGGATCTCAATAATTTAGCTCAAGATCGATCGAGTCGAGTTTATGAAACCTTTCTCCACCGCGTTTGGCGATTCCGTTTTGTTGACGGTGTGTTCATTAATAGCTTCTTGGAAATGGAAACAAGTCCTATAAGAGCATTGAAAGAGGAGGGAAGAGGGTACCCTCCTGTGTATCCTGTTGGACCAATTGTCCATACTGGTGATGATGCAAAAGGGTTGAACTTGGAGTGTTTGGCATGGTTGGACAAACAGCAAGTTGGTTCTGTTTTGTATGTTTCTTTTGGGAGTGGTGGAACCTTGTCACAAGAGCAAATGCTTGAGTTGGCTTATGGTTTGGAATTGAGTGATCATAAGTTCTTATGGGTTGTGAGAGCACCAAGTAGTTTAGCAAGTGGTGCTTATCTTGGTGGACAAAATGATGTTGATCCATTTCAATTCTTACCATGTGGGTTCTTGGAGAGAACCAAAGAGCAAGGTATGGTTATTCCTTCATGGGCACCCCAGGTTCAAGTCCTTAGTCACAGTTCGGTTGGTGGGTTCTTGACTCACTGTGGTTGGAATTCTACCCTTGAGAGTGTCCTAAAGGGTGTGCCACTAATCACGTGGCCACTGTTTGCGGAGCAGAGAATGAATGCGGTTGTGCTGAGTGAGGGTCTCAAAGTGGGAGTGAGGCCAAGAGTTAGTGAAAATGGGTTGGTGGAAAGGTTGGAAATTGTTGAGGTGATCAAGTGTCTAATGGAAGGGGAAGAAGGTGGGAAAATGCGCAAAAGAATGAAGGAATTAAAAGATGGTGCTACTAATGCGCTCAAGGAAGATGGGTCTTCTACAAATACCCTTTCTGAGTTAGCACTAAAGTGGAAAAGTTTGGTATAAGAAAATAACTTTTATGGAATGGTTTGGTCGAGATCTTTGTTTAATTACCTTTCTTGTTTAACTGATTCTGCTTTCAAATAATTGCTAGTCATTCTGTGCTTCTTGGCACCAATGATCTTTATTGCCTTACATGTACTATTAAATTCCTATTGTAGCATGCTTGATGGAATTTTATTACATTGTTGATTTGAGTTGGTCTTGTCTTCAGCACGTGCACCCTTTATAAGATATTGCTTGCTAACGTATTTGATAGGTTGCCAATGATTTTGCATATTTGCAGTTTATGTTGGGGACTAATTTGATGCTATTTGTCTTATCAAAAGTTTTACATATATTTCTGCCACTTGTGTGGTGCTTGTGTTTCTAGTTGTCTTAAAGATAGCTAATCTAAGGTCTCACCCCATAACTAAAGAGAAACGTCAGAAAAGGATCACTAGTAATGAATGAAGAGAATGGACAATAGTATACACTACCTTTCGTTACTCTATTCTGAGTACACAGTTCAGAGAAAACAACTATAATAAAGCAGAATCAATGCTAAAATAACAGAAAAAACAACTTCGCTGATAACGGCCATGCTTCACTTAGACATCGGTTATTACTCAGTACAAATCACTGATGACTGTTTTGTTTTATGGGTTGCTAAATACTCTTTTGACTGAAAGCTAGTGAAATTCCTTTATTTCCATAATTTCAAATGCTCTTATCCTAGAAAGGGTTATATTTCAATTCATGATATACAGGTGCATTAAACATTGGAAGTAGAGTTTTGTTGCTCACGACGTTTCTAGTCAATTTGTGTAAAATTATTTTTTGTGAAAGATATATATATAGTTTTTAAAAAGAAAAGAAAATGATATATTTCATTACAAATTAATCGATTCTTTTGAATTCTCAAATTTCATCTCCAATTTAATCAAAGCGTTTTTAGTCAATTTGTGTAAAATTAATTTTTGTGAAAGATATATATAGTTTTTAAAAATAAAAGAAAAAAGATATATTTCACTACAAATTAATCGGTTCTTTTGAATTCTCAAATTTCATCTCCAATTTAATGATGTTAAATAATGGCTCATGAATGAACTCTCAGGGTGCCTCTGACATCTATGCCATAGCTTTCTCATATGTTGTTGTTTTCAATCTGCTGTGTCCCTTGTTTAAGATATGTTTGGGTAAATTTCTCAATAAATACTTATAAAAAAAAATAAAAAATAAAAATGAAATAAATTTTTTTTAAGTTAATATAAATTTATGTATAAGTTAAAAATCAATTTTTAGATAAATTAATATAAAAAAACTTATATAAATTAGCTTATGCATAAACTAATTTGATAAGTATTTGTGGAAAAGTTTATCCAAACATATTTTTATTCTCTTTATTTGATGTTCCTATGCAATTTATCTACCGGTTTTATTTTCCAGCATTTTGACATTTATTTTGGACTTCTCATACATAATCTGTGCAAGGCGTTAATTCTAGTGAATTATTATTTTTTTTTATTTATTGGATAAGATAATGCCCAAATAGATCTTTGATGAATATTGATTGACAAGACTACGACTCACTGAACAAACTTAGAAATTCTGTGCAACGTTTCCTTGTTGTTTGTGTGTGTTTTCTCTTTCTCTAGCAATTTGAATATGAATAGAACCCTAGCAAACTGAGTCAAGAATAGGATCTGCACCTTTAAAAGCATCTTGTTTATTATAGATAAAGATATTGTTTTTTGCTATGTAAATGATTGGTTAGTTAACTGCTCTTCAATGTATTTACTTAGTGTTATCCCAATTTGACGCTTTTTTTTTTAAATAAAAAATATAATGAATACAATAAAATTAGAACCTAAAACCTCATTTATATTATCTAAACCTTATACTTCTAGACTCACTCAAGTAGTTCAATTTGACCTTCATGAGAAACTGCATACATATTCTAAAAATAGAGAGGAAAAAAAAACCATTACAAGCTAAATGCAATCTTATAGAATATTTTGGCAAAGCTTGTAAAATAAAAAAAGAAATTTGTTGATGATCATATAGCTAATTTCTTTTTCTTTGTTTTGAAGTAGACTGCATAGTCAGCAATGTGGTTTCCCTGTATTTGGAAGGATTTTCTTCTGAAAAGTTGTTTCATAGGTCCAAAAAGCTATGAGGGTTCCATTTCATGTGTGCTAAAAAAGCATGCAACAGATATTCTTGGACCAACATGATTGGCTAGTACTCTCTGTTCACCACTCTTGAATCTATTGTTTGTTATTAGCTATAATTCAAATAAGCAAAAAATTAGCTACATCAACCAAGTCTTATGTATTAATGATGTCATTCAATGCAAATAACAACAACCAAGTCCTATCCCAAAGGAAGGTGGGATCAGCAATATGAATAAAACTAATCTGACAGAATCATGCATTCAGAGAAAATGTTAACTACTTGATATCAGGCATTTGTTTCACAAGAAGGTGAAATTTTATTGCTACGTACTTGGTGTGAGTTCATTTGTAGGATTTTATTTTCAAGAAATTTTTACTCAACTAAGATTTGATAAAGATTATTATAAATATTCAATATTACAAAAACAAATATAATTATATTTTACTTTTGCCATATCAGTATCTTCAAAAAGCCTAAACAACAAGACAACATACCAGCCTTTCAAACTGATCCATTTTGCCAACTTTAAATATGTTTTAGGCCTAAAGCTTTAGATAACATCTCAAATAGTAAATACCCACTTTCATTATGTGATTGCCTTATACTAATATATCATATATCCAATTCAGGAGAAGATTCAATCACATACCTTTTTTATTTGTATCAGTTGGCTTTTCTTTCTTGTGACTATATATAGTCATATTATTCGTAATTTATAACATGTATTTTATAAACTTTTAATATTCAAATCAAATTTTCTATAATTAGTTATCTAATTATAAAAGATATTTAAATTTTTTAATTTTTTATTAATATTTAACTTTATTCAAACAATGTTAATTATAATAAAATATTTATAAATTATTATCAAAATAAAAAAATTAAAACATAAAAATACATATATTTTAATTTAGTATTTTATTAAGAATAAAAATATTTTTCCTCAAATATATTTAAAATGTATAATTTTTCATATTTAATGTATATTTACGTTGTCCATACAATACACAAAATATTTTTTATATAAAATTATAAATTTGTGACATCTAATATAATTTAATAATAATTATAAAAAATAAGTTACGCACTCACAAAATAAAATAGTTTTACATAATCATCAAATTACTATGAATCATGAATAATAAATTTATTGACTTTAACGACTACTGCTTTCAAGTCATACAAATAGTAAATGTGAATTGGCTAAATCTCATGAAACCATTTTATAGAAATTCATTGATATTTTTTTTTTATAAATCAAATCGACTTCGATTTTTGAATAATCAATATCATTTCTTTTATTATAACAAAAGATTCTCTTTTTACGTGGAAAAGACCTATATCAATCATTATGATTTTACGTATGAACAATTTCTCAATATCTTTGTTCATTCACAACAAAATATTTTTTTTTATTATGGTAAAAAAAAGATAAAATATTTTTTTATTATGGTAAAAAAAAGATAAAATATTTTTTTTATTATGGTAAAAAAAAAATGAAGAAATACTATTTCACCAATCCAATCACAAATATTTAACATATTGATACCTAACCATTTTTGGCAAAGTGACATTCAATGATGTTTTATATACCTTCAAAACTCTAATAAATATGATCATAAATATTCAATCGAACTAAATTTATATTTATGAGTTAATTTTATTCAAACTAAAAATATTTTTAACATAATAAGACTGTTTTTTTAGTAATTTTTATTTTTTTAATACACAACTCGAACTCAAATATTATTTAAAAAAATAAAACATATATTACTTGAATTAAAAAAAATTGTCGTTATTTATTTTTTTAATTTATTCTACTTGAATAATTTATGTAAATTTAATAGATTTTTATGCATAAATTACAAAATCACACTTACATTAATTTGACACAACTCTTTGAGTAAATTAATGTGTTTACAATGGTATCTATTTACAATTCAAAAAACATTTTCAACTTTGTAGATGATATTTTTATAAAATATAAAAGGTTAACGTATCAACTCAACTGAGATGAAAACGTTTGAAATATTTTTAAAGTTTATTTTTTATCAAATAAAAAATAGGTATTAGATACTTTAATGATAATTTATTCATTTCCCCCCAATAATATTATTTAAAATAAAATAAATAAAAATACTTAACAACATATATATAAAATAATATTATTCAAATAATAATAAATTTGTGGGTGTTTATTTTAAGAAAATAATCATTTTAAAAATGAATGAAATGGAAGCAGTATGGGTGCGTATAAATAATGAGTTGTGTGGTAAACTTTATGACAGCTTAAAATTTATTCTTAGTAAAATACTATAAATTAAAATACAAAATATTTGTATTTGTATGTTTTAATTTTATATTTTGAGGATGATTTATAAATATTTATTATAACTAATGTTGATCAAATGAATTTAAATTAAAGAATGGATAAAGTGAGGTAGCAGTGGTGGAGCTTGAGAATATTAATATATTTGACGAATATTTTATATTTTGTTAATAACACTGTCTATGTTATTTATTTTTACAATATTTATGCTTTCATTTGTTATTAGATAAAAAATTGAAAAAATTATCTATACATCTTTTGTGAAAAAATGCAAGAAACATTAAATTCTTTTTATACAAAACAAAAATTTTACGAGAATACACACAAAAAATAATTCAATGGTTTTGTATCAAATTTAAGAAATTAATCATTTTTACCAAAATTATAAAAAAAATGCAGAGAAATTGTAGAAAAATTTGCAAAAAAAAATCACAAAGTTAATAGAAAAGATCTGCATAAAAAGTCCACAAGAAAATTTTGCAGCTTCAATTCATATTGTATAAACTTTATTATACTAAAATGAGGATATAAAAGTCATAAGAAATAAATATAAAAAATGAAAAAAAAGAACAATTTTATATTATAAAAAGACAATTAATTAATTAATTAATGAAATATGTAATGTATAAACATTGCTATCAAATTAGTCATAAGAGTCGACGTAATCAAAAACAAAAATTTAAAGTGCAATATTAACATAAAATTGTATATCAAAATAATAATAATAATAAATCATTAAATATTAATTTTTATGTTTTTTTTAATGACTATAAATTTATAAATTCTCTATATTTTTAATGACTTAAAATTATTAGTAATTAAATCATAAATAACTTTAGAGAATATTTAAGAATGTCAGAGAAAATTTTATTGGTGTAGAGTAAAAATATAAATAATTTTTAATACTTATATATTTACACACGAGGAAATGTATCAAGTGAGAGAATATTTATATGAGAGTGAGATAAAAAAATTTAGACCACATAATCATTCATAAATAGTTTAAATTAAATAATAATTATGCGATTTTTTTTTAGTAGTTATACAAGCATTTAATAATCTTCAATGGTAATCTTTCACATGCAAAAATTAATAAACTTATCATAAGTATTAATTTATGATTGAATAATATTGGAAAAAAAATTTTATACCAGCAATATAATACATATACTATTTACTTATAATATTTTTTTAAAAACAATTTTGGGGTACCACGACCCATTTGGTCCCTTTTAAGCTCTATCATGTGTGGTAGGTTCTATAGTTTAAGTGTTATATCGGCCAATTTTGTTACTTTACTAAATATTGCACCATTCTACTTTAGATACTATGAATCTCATGGGAGATGATTGGTACAATTATGAAAATAGTGTAAATCATCTAGATACATACTTAATTGCTATGAAATTGTTTAATACCATTTTTATTAGGGATAAGTTAGACAATTTATTTTTTTCCTATGTTGTTGATTTTTTCTATTAAATTATATAAAATATTTTTCAATTATATAATTGATTTAACGTATATAAAAATGAACATTTAATTCAATAATTAGAACATAAGATTAGTTATATGAGATATATTACAGGTAAAAGATATTAATTATTTTATAAAAATTGATAGAACAAAGATAAATGATCCAGTACTAATTTTATAAAAAAATAAGTAGAATAAAAAAAACTTACACAAATATTAATTTTAAAACAATTTTAAAGAATATTATTAAATAAATATAATTATTTGGTAATTCATAAGCTCAAATCTTTAAATAAAACATTTGTAAGTCATGAAAAACATAAGAAGAGCTTGAAGTGTGTTTTAAATATTTTTTTTTTAAATTTACTTGGTTTTGCAAGAAGAATGGTGTCATATAAAGATCTTTATAAGAACCTATATAGTATCAAAATAATTTTTTTTTTTGTTTAAAAAAGGTTTATATGCAAAACTCAAAAATGCAATGTAAGAGACAAGTAAAAGAGAGAAAAACACAAATTTCATATACTAGTTCATCATAATCTAAGATTATGTCTAGTTCTTGAAACACCACAAAAAATTCACTACAAATATAACTGTTACAAGTATTTTTTAACCCAATTATTTTCAGACTCAACATGAGGATTTTTTAAGTTACTTTTCCTAGCAATAACATAAGTATTTTTTTACTAACAAGTCTCTAAGGGTGAGCAAAAATGAGTTAAGATAGGTTTATCTTTGTCTCTACTTAGCTCGAAAATTTGATTGAGTAATTTATTCAAATTTGAACTCGACCCAATCAAATCCAAAAAATATGGGACAAGATCAAATTAATCCGACTTTTTAATGTAATATATCAATATTAACATTATGTATAGTTAAACTATAGAGTAAAAGACAAATTTGTCCAAATACATAGTATTTAATTTCAAAATTTGAACCTGTCTAAATCAACCTTGAATCAAGTTGGGTTGGGTCATGTTCACCCGTACTAGACTAAGTACTTAAAAAAAACAAAGTCTCTTCAAATTTTAACCATTTTCATTTGCGTAAAGGGTGAATCTCACTGACTACATCATATAAAGATAGATATACAAACAAAGATTAAGTCTTTTTTCTTTTTGGCTCTTAAAAAATTTACATCACTTAGAATAAAAAACTTACAACACTTAGAAAATTGAGTTCAAATAAAATGGCTCATGAAAATGTTCTTCTTAAGGTTGAAATGTTTGGTATTTATATAAGCAATCGTGAATTAGTTAATGTAAAACCATTGTGCCTTTGTCTTTTAGTGAGTATTGGAGTATTAAATACAATATTAAATATATTTCACCAACTAGTCATTCTAATAAGATAAAATATTTTACTTATAATTTCTCCTTAAGTGTTGGCATCGTATAGTAGAGAACTAAAGTGTTTTTGTTTAGACAAGTACAATATTAAGTCTTGTAAGTCAAAACAATATGTCTTTTTAATGTAGTAGGTGAGCAGAGGGGATTTGACTTTAAAAAACTTCCACAATACACTTTGTGGCTTAACAGATCAAACCACTTACTTCTTTACTTTTTTAGACTTGAAGGGTAGTAAGACCATATAATATACTATTAGCAAAATATCATCTCATGTAAAGCATTTTATTTTGCCCTATCGTCTTACTAAGACAATTATTTTATCTATCTACTCAAAAAACACATTCAATTTTGCTTTGTTTGTTATTATGGGTGAAAATAGGTTAAGAGCTTGTAACCTAACCTACACAAGGCTTAGTTAGGTCTAACCTATTTAAAAAAAAAACTAGACTTAGGCTTTTTAAAAAGCCATTTAACTACAATTGTCAAACTTTAGGTTTCAAAAAAAAGTCTATTAGGCCTGATAAGCTAGTTTTTTAAATAATATTATATTTTTATATTATATATTCTATAATATATATATATATATTATATTCATTTATATTTAATACATATATAATTATTAATATTTTTTAATAAAATATTTTTAATTAGAAATCACTTATACTCTTACATGTGTTGTTTTCTTTATACATTCTAAATTGAATCAAAACCTCCAACAGGCTAACACAAATTACATAGTTGTAGGGGCAACACACTCAATTCCTCAACAACTGCTACGTGTCTACTTCTCACACTTTTATTCTCGTGTTTTACAGTTTTGTTTGTTGCGCATCGCACCTCAGTAAACAGAATATTGTACTTTGTACCACATCGTCAATCACCACGCCACACGCACGTGATGTTTGTACATAGTTAGGTTCTGGGAGTACAAGCTACTAAATGATTATAGAAATTTTATAAAACAAACCACATAAATAAAACATTCATGTTAGGAAGCGTTAAAAATGGCCTATAATAGGTAAAAAAAGATTAGCTCAAGCTTAATAATTATAATGTAGGTGGGATCCACACCTATAAAGTCTAACCTGACCTATCTTGTTTCCACTCCTATTCATTATAATCAAAACTCAATAAGAGATGTAACAACAACTTTTGACCGAGCAATCTTATCATTTTTTATAACGACAAACAACTATAAGTTTGAAAAGACTATACTAAGGGGTTCTCGATAAACATTTACAAGAGAAAAAATAGGAAAGAAAAATAAAATAAATTTCTCCACAAGTTGAAATTAGCTTATGTATAAGTTAAATCTTAGTTTTTAGATAAGCTAATATGAAAGAGTTTCTACAAATTAGCTTAAGCATAAATTAATTTTAACTTATAGAGAAGTTTATTTCATTTTTCCTTCCTATTTTTCCATCCTATAAGTGTTTATGGAAAAACCTACCCAAACAAATCTATGTCTATTTGTATTATAAAGAATTTTTTGTCATTTTTCAAAGACGATATATTATTTTTAGAACCTTAAACTTAAAAAAAAATAATTTTAAAAGTAAATTACTCCTATTTTAATAAAACAAAATGTCAATAAAATACTAATTATATATATATATATATGAAGAAATCCACTTACTCTAAAAGTAAATCTCTTTTTGTCTAAGAAAATTACTCCTGATTCTCATTTTTCAAAGTTTCATCTATATAAACTTGATCTCAAACATGTTGAAAGCCTTCATGTATGAAAAATTGAGAACAAAATAGTGTTGTCTTTGTACCTCTCTAAAATCAAAGGGGTAATTATTAGATTTACTTCCTCTTTCATTTCTTTTATATCTCACTTCTTTTTATTTCTCTTTTTTACAATATTAATTATTACATGACTTTTAATCTATTATATTATTTGGATGTGTTTTTGACTTAAATATTTTTTTTGTCCCTCAAATTTAGGTCAATTTTAATTTTACTCTCTCAATTTAAATTTTCTTTTTCAATCCTTACATTTTAAAAATAGTTATTTTTAGTCTCTTAACTACGTGAAAAAATGGCTCTCAATTACATAGTCAATAACGAAACTAATTATGATATTAATGGATTCATACTTTATTTGTTATGTAGGAAACACGTCTAATGATGTCTACAAGAAACTAAAAACAATAATTTTAAAATAAGTATTTGTCAAATTAAGGATAAAAAACATATTTAAGCCTATATTTTTGGAGTAAACACCACCCCTCCCCCACCCAATTAGTTTCTAAATTTGTGAGGCTCAGTCACAATGGTCCATAAATTTAAATAATTAATAAATAAATCTCGAATTTGATTTATGTTATGCAAGTTAGCCTTTATTATTAGCCAAACCTTAGCTTCATTAGTGAAATAGCGACGTGATAAGTGCCATTTGACAGCTACGTGTAATGTTATGATTATTGATGATCAAAATGATAGTACAGTATGTGACAAAATGACAGTAAAAGACAATCTAAAAAAATATTGTTATTTTAATTTTTGACATGTATAACTTACTATCATTATACTCTCTTAAATTTTACAAGTTATATAATATATATTGTGCATGCTAGTATTTACTCTCATGTTTGTATAATTACATAGTAAAAAATTTGTAGTAATAAACATTTTATACGTAAAAGCCAATCAACAATTCAAAAAAAAAATACTATCATTAACTCAATCAATACAATCAATTCAAAACAAACAGGTGTACAACATAAAAGATGACACAATTAAGATAGCATTTCGAGAGAAATCTAGTTCTTATCTATCAAATTAGACAAACTCAGACACTTGTTTTTTATTCATCGTCATCATTATTGTTATTATTATCATTATTATTTCTTACCTATCAAACACAACAAACTTAGACATGAGTGTCTTATATTCATCGTAATTATTATTGTCATTTTTATTATTATCATTATCTTTATTATTATTATTATTATTATTATTATATTATTATTATTATTATTATATTATTATTATTATTATTATTATTATTATTATTATTATTATTATTATTATTATTATTATTATATTAGTATTATTATATTTCCATATGAAATCTTCAAAACTATAATGCAATTCATACATTTTGCTTGCCTGGTCAACTAATTGAGTTAGTCCACACTGATAACACACTATATTAGTGCCTAATAAAATTGGATTAGACATTTGAATATGAGAAAATTAGTTACGGAGAGAAAGGTGGTAGTATCTTCATTTTAGTTTTTTGCTCTAATGGTATAAGATAATCTTATGCAACTAAAAAGTAAAAAAAAAAAAAAAAAGTTTTAGTTTTTATTTTTCTTTCCAGGTTTTTTACTTATAATTATAAAAATATTCTTTTACTTTATTTTTTTTTATAACATTGTACTTTGTTTCATGAATCATGATTTTTGAAAAAAGATGCATGGTGATAAAAAATGGTGCAAGTCCGTCCGTGAGTCGGACCAGTATTGCAGAAGGCTATATGACTGCACGGCAACTCCTGTATTCATAATCTACTGGTTCAAATTCTTTGGGGCTTATATTTTATTATATTAGCTCTGTAATGTGTGAAAAAATGAATGATAAAGACTCTTCATGCATTCTCTCTGATTGCAAAATTCTAAGTCTCGTGAGTCTCTTTCATGAACATTCAAAAGCCAAGGAGGCAAACCGACTAAATTTGAAAATAACTTGTGTCTGCAAAGCTTCTCTTCTCCTTGTGTATGTATGAATTAGTAAAACTACAACTGAAAATCGGGAAGGCCTTTACATGCACTTTGTGCCTTTTCTATTTTTTATTTAACTGCTTTCATTTTTTAATGATATGATTAAAGTAAAATTAATATGGACTGCCTAAATTCTTTTTCTATTTTCATTTTCATTGTTATTTGATAATGATATGAAAAAAAAAAAAAAAAAGGCTAACAAAAAGATAAATACCAAAAGATAGATTATAGTGTTCAAAACGAAAGTACTATACAAGCAGCATAATGTATGTAAAAGTTTTGCTCTGACAAATCAGGACATCACAAAACCATAAAAACAGTCCCCAACATAAACTGCAAGTATGCAAAATCATTGGAAACCCATCAAACACCTAAGTAAGCAAATCCAACAAAGGATGCACATATTGAAGACTATATGAGCTCAAAGCAACAGTTTAATAAAATGCCACACATACATGCTACAACAGGAGCTTATTAGTGTAAGTAATCATGTTGACGATCTCATCCTAGATCAGAATTTTAGGCGTAACATTGGTGCAAAGAATCAGAGTGACCGGAAATCACTAGAAGGCAAAGATATCGACTAAAGCATTCCATAAAACTTATTTTCCTATACCAAACCTTTCTACTTTAGTGCTAACTCAATTCCTTGAGCGCATTAGTGGCAGCTTCTTTTAGTTCCTTCATTCTTTTGCACATTTTCCCACCTTCTTCACCTTCCATTAGACACTTTATCACCTCAACAATTTCTACCCTGTCCACCAACCCATTTTCGTTAACTCTTGCCCTCACTCCCACTTTGAGGTCCTCACTTAGCACAACAGCATTCATACTATGCTCTGCAAACAGTGGCCATGTCATTAGGGGCACATCCTTTAGCACACTCTCAAGGGTCGAATTCCAGCCACTTGAGTCAAGAACCCACCAACTGAACTGTGACTAAGGACTTGAACCTGGGGTGCCCATGAAGGGATAACCATACCTTGTTCTTTGGTTCTCTCCAAGAACCCAGATGATAAGAATTGCAACGGATCAACATCATTTTGTGCACCAAGATATGCACTGCTGGCTAAACTACTTGGTGCTCTAACAACCCATAAGAACTTGTGATTACTCAATTCCAAACCATAAGCCAGCTCCAGCTCAGTTATTTGTTCTTGTGACACTGTTCCACCACTCCCAAAAGAAACATACAAAACAGAACGAGTTTGCTGCATCATCAACAGACCCTATCCCAGTTTGGACAATTGGTCCAATAGGATATACAGGAGGGTAGCCCCTTCGCTCCTCTTTCAAAGCTCTTATAGGACTTGTGTCCATTTCTAAGAAGCTATTAATGAAGATCCCATCAACAAAATGGAATCACTGAACATGGTGCATAAAGAG
This sequence comes from Mucuna pruriens, assembly GCA_025330945.1. Lineage (NCBI taxonomy): Eukaryota > Viridiplantae > Streptophyta > Magnoliopsida > Fabales > Fabaceae > Mucuna > Mucuna pruriens. Next base: position 1,177,264 of record JAENHJ010000384.1, on the reverse strand, counting down.
TTTGTAATGTTGACTTGATCGATCTTGAGCTAGGTTATTGAGATCCCGGCCATGAATTGGTACAGAGCCTGGTATTTCAATAGGCTCTGGCAAATCTCTGTACTCACATGATGTTTTTCTATCAAACTTGGGCACATAGAAGTACCAAGACGAGCGTTGCTGATGTAGGGAGGTAAATGTAGGACAACATGTTGTTAACTCCTGAGCAAAATCTAATACATCAATGGCAAAAAAATCAGCGACCAAGGCCACAAAGGGAGTCCTTGAAGTTAAGGTCTTCATTCTCTAATGTATAGATGGAAGAGAGCGAGTCACAGTGAACAGAATTTGGGTTTCAATGGTAGCCCCTTGTGATAGGTCCTCGGGTTTCACTGGTTGAAGAAAAATGAAGTTGATGTTTGATGAAAGAATTTCAAGAATGGATTTTGAGGCACTTGAAGGAGACCCAAGTGTGGGAATCATGCAAGTGACATGAAAGTTGGGATGGAGCTGAACAAGTCTCTTGGAGAACTGAAGAATAGAGACTAAGTGGCTAAAGCAAGGAGTAGGAACAACTGCTATGTAAACTGTTTTCTCCATGGGAGATCAGCGGCAAGTACACAGCTTATCAGGTAGAACATAGAGGAAGTGAAATATTACTTTTGTTTAGTGACTAGAAGAAAATTAAGAGTAATTTGAATTTCTATACAACAACTTCTACCCAACAATATTACTAAAAAATTAACTAGATGTGACATGTCAATGCAGGACCGCAGGTGCCATAACATTAAGCAAACATGCTTGGAAGTTTGAGATTGATGAATAAGAGCAACTCATTGGAATATAAAAGATTAAGTTTAAGATTAAAGAACTTTTATTTGGTTGTTGAAATTTGTCTGTAAACAGTATTGCTCAAAAATTAAATAGATTATAGATCTGACCTCCTACCTATGCAACTGCGACAACAACATGGAAGTTTGAAAACAATGGATAGGAGTGACTCTACTTAGGAAGAGTACAGAGTGTTAAGATTAAAATTCAATTATAAACACTTCTTATGAAATCATTAATCTTGTTGTCAGTAATGAGACTATGTGGCCTGATAGTGTGATGAAGGGTGGGGCCCAATAGAGCAGCAATTAAGAAACGGCACTAAAATATGGAAGGTTTATTTCAGGAAAAGAGAGAGGGACATGTGGGGCAGACTAAGGAGGAGACAGCTGTGCTGAGTGGGACAGTTATGCTGAGTGGAAAAGGAGTGGGGCATAGGAGCAAGGAAAGGGGAAAAGGTGGTTATGAATAGGGAAGGAAGGTGATTTGAAAGGGTGGAGAAAAAAATACACAGGTTTATGGTTAGCCTTTTGGCTTGGGCAAGGAGTATTCGTCAATAGCTTCCTTGTTGTCTTTTAATTTCTTTCCTTTGGTATACACAACAATTGTTATTTCTTTCATTACAGTTATGTTTACAGTTCAATAGTGTGTTTCTCTTGTATATGTAGGTGGTATTTTGAGTTGGATCTGCATCAGTCACCACCTCTACCACTATTGCCATCACCACTTTCCTGCCACTGCCACCATGACAGTGGTGGATGGTGACAACAATAGTAGTAGTGGTAGTTGTAGAGCGGTGGCAATGACAATGGAGTGGCAACGACAGGGGTGGTGGCGGTGATGATGACCATAGTGGTGACGGCAGCAGTCTTGGTGATGATGATGGCAGTGGCAGCTGATTATTTTTAATCTTAATCCAATGATTGTTATTGTTTATTCTCATGTTCTCACATAAACAAGTATTCTCACAAAAGTCATTCCTTATATATAGAGAGAGGGAAGAGGGATAAGTTACTTCAAGAGTAACTCTAAGAAAGTTACTTCACATCTTCACCTTTATTTTTTTACAATTTAATGGATAAAAAATTACTCTCCATAGAGACAAGAGATCCTGTTACTCCAAGAGTAACTTTAAATGAAGAATAAAAAGTTATTCTTCATCCTCACATTTCATTTTATTTTAATCTAACAATTTTAACAAATAACTCATCTTTGACCATTAGATTAAAAGAAAATGAAGGATAAAGAATTACTCTCAGTGTAACTCTTAAGTATATATTAAAAAAATTATAGTTATAAATTTGTAATGTACACCTTTTAGAAAAGAAGTGGGTGTAAGTTAGCAATCCCCACAAGCATTTGCTAACATACACCCACTTGTTTTTTTAGGAGTAAATTAGCAAGGTACACTTTAAATGTATTTTAAGATAATCATAGCTGTTAACTTGCTCCTAAAAACTAAGTGGGGTGTAAGTTAGCAAATCTTATACACACATATATATATATCATGTGTATGTGTTTTAGTCCCTATAACTTGAGCAATGTTTGCTTTTAGTCCCTAAAGATAGTCTTTTTTCTCCCTCAATTATGAAAATGTGTCATGTATAGTCTTTATTTCCAAAATGAGAGACTAAAAAGACGATGTTTGTGAAGGACAAGAATTACATTTAACACATTTTCAAAAACAAACAAAAGGAGATGAGGGACCAAATACAATGATTAAATATAATTTTAGTTCCTAGAAAAATAAATCATCCTTTGGTCCTTCACTTCTGAAAATGTGTCCAAATACAAGGACCAAAGACGTTGGTAAATATATTTTTAATCCTTCAAAAATCATCTCCTTTTAGTCCCTTGTTTTTAAAAATGTGTCATATGTAATTCTTATCTCTCACAAAAGGTACACTCTTCTAGTCCCTCAGAAATAGAGACCAAACATGACATATTTCCATAAATGAGAGAGGAAAAAAGACAATTTTTGTACGAACTAAAAGCAAACATTGTCCAACTTCCAAGGACTAAAATCATATATATATAGAGAGAGGGATCAAGTTACTTCAAGAGTAACTCTCAGAGTTACTCCTCATCCCTACTTTCCAAGTTTTTTAATTTAACAGTTCTAATGAGTAATTCATCATTAAAAGAAAATAAATGATGAGAACAAGGAATAACTTTAAAAGAGTTACCTTTGGAATAACTTCATGAGGAGAGATGAAGTTATTCCAAAGGTAACTCTTTTAAAGTTATTCCTCATTCTCATCATTTATTTTCTTTTAATTTAATGGGCAAAGATGAATTACTCATTGGAACTGTTAAATTTAAAAAAACTTGGAAAGTAGGGGAGAGTTACTCTTGAAGTAACTTCATCCCTCTCACTCTCTCTCTCTCTCTCTCTATATATATATATATAGTAATTTTGGGTAAAGAACACTGATTAAAGAACAAAAAATAAAATCCTAATTAATATTATAAATTACAAATATCAGTCATATCAATCCTTAAAGACTATTGAGTTCAATTTGAAATACTAATATAACTAATATTTATAATTCTCAAAGACTAAGATGAGATTTTTCCTGTGCCTACTGCCAAATTTATAACAAATTTGAAAATTTACCTTAATAACTAAGATCTAGCAGGCTACTGAATGGCCTAAACTGAGTTTCCGAACCCAGTGTCACAGGACCAATTGGAGGTGCAAGCACTTAAAGTAAGGGAGAGAAATGAAACCTAATAAAGGATTTAATTTTCAAAATCCAAGATCAAATAGAGCTAGAATCTTGTCATCTTCTAAATGTCTAACACAATTAAATATTCTGGCATGAACCAAATAAGAATTCAGAAGTCACTCACATGTAATGTGTCATGTGGAACAGAAGAAAGACCAATTTATCTTTAAATAAATAGAAAGTAAATGGAAATTTTCATAAAGCAGAAAATAACAAATAGGACATCAAATCCACAAAAATCAATTGCAGTTGGCTAAAACAGACAACTCATTGTCACTATTGCTCATGGCCTTCGCAAAAATTAAAACAATCAAAATGAAAATCTCATTTCTATGATTCTTTTCCGTCATAATTTTACACACTAAAAAACAAGAAAAAGAAAAGTGTCACTTGAATCCATACCTAAAATATCTCACATTTCCTTGAATATTTTGTCAGTATTTTCATCAAGGAGAGGCTGTCATGAAATTGTTCTGTTCAGATCCATAGAAGCAGAATCTTTAAATCCTCCCAAAAAGTTCAATACTCTGGCACAAGTGAAGACCATTCAGGGACTTTCTTAATGAACGAACCATTCCTGCTTAATTTATAACAGTCACCACTCAGCACATTATGGAAAATATGAACCTTGGACTCCAGACAACAAACAGTAGTGAAGAAATTGGAAACCCAAAAAATAACCAAATTTCATCCAATATCCAGAGCCCAACTTGTTTAATGTTAAATGGAGAAAAAGTGCTGAAAGCAAGTAGCAGAAATCTCAAGGCTTAGAAACCACTGGTGGATGATGTAGTTCCAGATCTGGGACCAGAAGTGGATCCATTACTTATTTTGCTGATGATCCCTTTTCCAAAATATTCAGCAATGACAGAAAACCCATCCTTAGAGCTCCTCACCTGCTGAAAAAACCTGTCCTGATCCTTAGAATTTTGCTCTAAATTTCTTTTCATTTCTAAGACAGACCTATATTCAGGAGCACACTCAGGGCATTCTTTTTCATTATCGCCAAGGCAGCGCAAGTGGAATGAGTGCATACACATGAAGTGCACAGCAGGAAGATCAAGGGTGAAGGTGCATGCAGTGCACTTGCTAAGCTGAAAAATTCTAGCATTTGTCCTAAGATCTTGAATCTCTTTTCTCATTGCCAGTGTATCTTCCTGCACAGAAATACTTTATATAAATTCTTCCATACTAATTACATAAAGAATAACAATTAACAAAGAACAGAAAGAAGATCACCAGACTCGCTGAGGCAAAGGAAATTTTATCTCTATATAAGAACATCTGAGAAATATTTCTTAATAAATTAAATTTCATATATTCAAAGAAATTATTTCTTATCAAAATCATCATTTGTATTTACCCGTTTATCATCACAATACATCACTAGTCTGCATCTTAAACAGGAACCAAAAGTGTTCTAGGTGATGAAAATTCAATTCAAATGAATAAAAAAACAAGTGGCATGTTTTGTTATAATATAAAGATGCTGACTATAACAGATATTATAACAGAAAACAGATGTCTGCTTCACATTGGATAATCAAAATCACCCAACTGTGAATGCTCTAAATTTCAAACAAGTGTTTTTCATTCATTATAGTTCAATAGTTACTCAGGTCTTCATGCATGACTAATTCGATACCTCCATTTTCTGCTTAACTATCCAAATTCCTGTTCATATTTATTTATGAAGGAATTATCCAAGAGTAATAGAAACCAAAGAATATATTTTTCGGTTATCAGCACAGAAGTTCTTTATAGAATATCTCCATATTGATTACAGAAAGAATGATAATTAACAAAGAATATCACTACAGACTCATATGAAGCAAAGAAGATTTTTTTTTATCGATGTGTATTTTCTTTTTGTTTCCTGAAGTATCCTTCCACCCGATAGGTGAGAGGCTAATCTTGAGGTACAGAATTTTATCTTCATATATATGACCATTTGAGAAATATTTCTCAACAAATTGATTATTATCAATATAGAACCCATTTGTTGTAGCTTTTTCTTTTGAAAAATCAATTTTCCTTTTTAAAAAATCACTTTTAAAAATGTTTAATGAGTTTGTTAAGATTTTTAAAATAATTAGAATGATAGAATCTAAAAGAAATCAGATATTTATTATTTTGATAATGTACTTTGTATAGCTTCTGGAAAAAAAATATTATAATTATCTTTTAAAACAAATAAGTGTTTTTTATAATTGTTACCAAACAAAATAGGTTGTTCTTTACACAAAATCTCTAAAAAAAAAATAAACCATTTTTAATACACTCTTAAAATCACTTGTTTTGTTTCAAAAGCTTAACAAAGGGGCACATAATCATTTGTATTTACCAGCTTATCATCACAGTGTGCTAACCAAAAGAGTCCTAGGTGATGAAAATTCACTTCACATGTATAAAAAGCATGTGGCATGTTTTATAACATGAAGAAGCTGACTACAACAGATATTATAACAGAGAACAGATGTCCGCCTCACATTGAATAATCAAAGTCACCCAGTTGTTAATACTCTAAATTTCAAGTACAAGTTATTCATTCCTTAGCTCAATAGTCACTCAATTGTTCATGCATGACAAGTATAGAAGAGACAGAAGGAAGACGAAGAAAAAGTGAAGACAATTTTGAAAAATACAGGGATACCAATTTTGGATTGTTTATAATAGTCACGCCATTTCTAATAACCTATTCCATACATTATTGCTACTGATATCAATTTTAGTGTTTTTATGGAGCAAAATCTCAAGTGTTGCTCCCACTGGACTTCTTCAATCAGGATAAGGAATGAAATAATAAATATTCCACATATATATTTCTAACTAAAGTTTTCTTTTTAATGAAAAAAAAAAAAATTAAGCTTCCTATGTTTCTATATTGTCAAAATTTAAACTGCTTAGCTTTAAAAATCATTATATGCTAGTCTCTATTTTCCAGAATGCATCTTACCTTTGTTTAAATTGTTTACATCATTAGGAAACAAAATGAATTATAAGAGCTATTTGTTATGTTCAGTGAACACAATGGATGGACACACAAACATATAAACCACCAAATAAAATTAAGACCCAACCTTATACCGAAAAAAGATAAATATAAAACTAATACCCAACCTGATATTTCTCAATTGCCTGTCGGTCCTCCTCAATCATCTTTGATTCCCGCTCAAGCTTCCGAGCAATGTAATCCTTGATCACAGAAAGTGTGAGGCATGGATTTCGGGAAAGAGTTTGAAGCACAATTATAGGGGGCAAAATATCATCCCTCTCAATATAAGTCAGAACTTCTTTTACTTCTGTAGAACAATCTTCTCCAAGCTCACCAAAATATTTAAGTAGATCTGCCCAAAGAGATGGGTCCCCTCCTTTAACTGAATCCCCCAGCCTTTTGCAGCATGCAATTAACCCCTCATGATCATGTGCCTGCATATAGCAAGCAACCACTTCTTTATAGAGTTTCATCTTTTCATACAAATACAAAATCCCATCTTTGAATGCATTCATTTCACATAGTATAATAGCTAAATCAACATCATATAGTGGATGTTCTGTCTCTGGAGGCCATGCACTCTTAAGCAAGTGAAGACCCTTTTTACGCCTTTCCAGACGGTCCTTTTCCTGTTCTGAACTTTTATGATTAGCAATGTTCCCATTGGACTGAGCACTTGAAGTCATAGTTTTTGCTGATACTCCATTAAGGTAATTTCCACCATCATTAACTTGTGACATTGACGGAAAGTTCAATTCATTGGATATATACAACTCTAAGAGGGTATTGTGAATCTCAACTTGAGCTGGTGAGTCCTTGACCTTATTGGCATATTTTTCTAGAAAATCCATAAGGGACTGAGGATGATGAATGAAAATGCTAAGAAAATCAACAGGAGATGGCAACATAGACATATACACTCCATTTGAGCGTCCTCTTTTGTCACCATCCTCCGTGCAAAGCCTTATGAGAATCTGAATTGTCTCCACTGGCTTGTGCTCTATCAGAATCTTCCCATACTCCTTTATTGTCATCCCTGCCTGACTTGATTCAAGACTTGAAATATATTCCAAGGCTTCTTCATAGCTACCAAGGTCCTCAAGCAAGATCTTCAAGTACCACTCATGCCTCCCTGCCTTCTTTGCAACATACATTGCATGCTCGTGGTAATTGGCAGCACGACAAACCCTGATTGCTGTTTCCACATCAAATTTAAGTTCCCCAATGCTGTCATCGCTTTTAATAAATAGATTTAACTTTTCAACATCTTTCAATTTGGTGTAACAGTTTAACAGAAGTGTGGTGTGATCTTTAGAAGCAAGACCCTTCTCATGTAGCTTTTCCAAGTAATTTGTGAGGTTGTAGATTCTTTGAGCATCCAAAAACTTCTGTATAACATAAGAAGGTTCAAGGTGACCAATAGTATGTATGTACTGGGCCATTGCCTCATCATAGTCTTGCTTGCTATATAGATGATCCGCATATTTCCTTAGCACTTCAGCAGTAGCTGCAGCATCTGCTTGCTGAGTCTGTACAAGATTAATTGCTACAGTATATAGGTTTTTCTTGAATAACATGTCTAACTTGCTTTCCATATCCTTTTCTCCAATACATAAAGCTGATTTGTCATTCATTATGAGTATGATGTTACCCCATTCATAGAGCATATAAGAAACTTCTTTAACCAATGCACTGTGGGCTATTAATCGATTCTTCAGGTCATAGATGTTGAAAGTATGCTTCCCTGTTCTTTGATCTGCAATAACACACAAAAGGTATCCACGAAACCATCCAAGCAATTTCTTCTCTCCCTCAAAAGCCCAACAAGGACCACGCCCATCAACTTCATAAAAATATACTGCCTCCGGTCGACCAATTATCAACTCCTGTCCATATTAACAAATAGGAACACTCAGCATTCACAGAGAACACAATTATGACAATATAAAAATTTTATGGAGAACAAGGAACAAAGAAAGCATACAGAGCGGTCACTCATTGCAACACTGTTCACACCACATCCAATCTGATCAAGGGTTTGCCTTCTCGGTGGTTGATCATGCAACGAAAACATGGTCACTGAACTTGGTGTGACAGCAAATAACTGTAGAGATTGACCATCCACCTTAAACCCAAGTCCAGTTACGGCAGAAGGAGTTTTGTCTGAAGAGTTGTTTTCCACCTGAAGCTTGAAACGGGAGATACGCTCCCGTGCAATGTCTCCTTTGATGCAGTAAATAGAACCATTGTCCAATCCAATAGCTATGAGTAGTATAGGTGGCACTTCTTCCAACACTAAAAATGATGTAATCTGCAGTACACCATAGTTCCAGAACCATCAAAATGCAGGACCGAGATAATAAAACTACATTACTACCCACTTTTCAGAAAACGAAGAGTAGCAAGCACCCATAACAGTACCTTTGCCTCATGAAACTGATTAGTGAATATCCGCAATATCCCAACACAATCGGGACTCGTCGTGCTTGAACTCTCTGGTTGCATCTTGTCAAGGTCAAAAACCTTGAGGCACAAAGCTGATTGCTGAGGAGTAAGCTGTTGATCCTCTCCAATTGTTACCAGAAAGTTGCGTTGCTGGTTAATCAACACACAAAACACAACTCATTTAACTTCAAAATTCAAGAATCAAACCACAATCCTAGACTACACAACAAAACATTTAAACCACAAAAGCCCTTCACCAATCCTTAAAAATCAAAACATACCCACTAAGCCCGCTAATTATTTAACCAATTTACGCAATCGAAAATTCCAACAACACCAGACGCAATTAAAAACAGAATTTCAGAAAATTGCAACAACGATCTCTCTCTCTCTCTCTCTCTCTCTCTCACCTTGAGTTGCTGAAGAAAGAGAACGGAAGAGGAGTGAGGTTGAAAAGCGTAATTGAACTTGAGGCCTCGATCGAAGAAGCCAACCACGCCGTCGTCGAAGCCGGTCACCACTTTTCCCCTCCCGCTCGAGCAGCACTCGATTTTCTTCTCCACGACGTTGTCACCCTCTTCGGGAATCGTGCACTTCGCACCGTATTTTTCCTCAAAGAACTCGAACTTCCTCCACTGATACATCACGATCAACGATCGATTCTCCTATTCACAGATTCTTCACCAAATTGGTTCTTAGAAATCCCTCACAAATCTTGCAGACTCTGCAACAATCCTAATATTGTGTTAGATTATTCATCCCCAATACAACGTCAATAATTGCTGATAAATTTTGTAAGAATTTTTTTTTTAAATAAAACAATACTACACAGTCCAATGATTTGAGTTTATTAAATTTTCCTATACTTATCTTAAAAATCATAAAAAGAAATAATAACCTTATTTTGTTACATTTAGTAATGTAAGTGTGAATTAGGCGTATGAATATATATAATAAAATAAAACCGATTCTTAATTTGATATTATTATTTCATTTTAAAATTTTTAATACTGTTTTTAAATCATATATTTCGTGTAAATAAATTAAAACTAAATTTTATAATAATTGTTTTAAAAAATAAAAGTAACCAATAAAATCAATCTAAAAATAAAATTATTAAAGTTTAAACTTCAGACTCGTTAATAAAAAAATATTTTTTATTAATTAATATGTTTGAATTACCCGTAAGGAATAAAAAATCATAATACCACTGTAAAAAATTAAAAGCATCTCTCAAAATTTTATTTTATTCTCACTTCCCGTTTTATAAGCCATATTGAATAAAAGTATAAAAAGTGAATGCAATTGTATTAAACACATGCTGATGAACTTTTAACTTTATGATTGTTAATTGATTAATTAATTTAAGTTATAATATTATCAAATTAATTGATTTAGTTTTTAAATTTAATAACACTAAATAAGAATTTAATTTATGCATTATCTATTAACTAATAAAAATAATTAAAATGATTTTTAATATAATTATTATAAAATTAATAATTTATTATATAAAATCGTGATGTAATTGAATGATAATATAAAAAATTATATTATCAAAACATGTATTATAAATAATCATTAAAGTTTAACACAGCTGGTTATTTACCTATATTGTTAAAAAATTCAACTTCTAATCAACGAAAAATTGTATTCAAAGAAACAACTTTCACTTCAATAGTCTTTATTTTCTCAGGGTTGTTGAAGAAATATCCTCTGTGTAAAGCGTAAAAAAATGAGATGAATTATTTACCCATCAAATAATCATAACAAAACCGAGTGATAGCAAAGTTGGTAAAATTAAAAAGTTTTTTCTAAGAATGAATTGAATGGTATTATTCTTGAATGGTATTATTCTTGAAAATCGACAAAAGCGTGTAGAGTTGAGTCAATAATAAAAATCAATTAGTAAGAAACATCATATATACAGAAGGTTTATTACGTGACAGCCAAGAAAACTTATTTTAATCATTAGATGAAAATAAATTGCTTAAATTAATGGTGGATTCTACGGTAAAGTAGAATGGTAATTGGTATACATATATAATGATCCACCATTAATATTTACTGGTAGATTATTAATTTAATAGCTGAAATTAATTATTGATATTTTTATCATATTTATAATTTAGTTCTCATATAAAATAACAAAATTTGGTATATTTATAAATTGTGATTTGTAAATTAGGAAGGTCACTCGAAATCCTAAAAGAGTAGTAGTGGTGACTCACGACTATATCAAAAGCTTTCGATTGCTACACTAGACTGTAACAACAGAAAATTTGGTGGTCGCGAGCACTATCATCTACATGGTAGTATTGTTTGTCTTTTTAAATTTGTCTTTCATTTACATTTTTGGATTTGTCTTTCATTTGTAATTTTGGATTCGCCATTCATTTACGTTTTTAGATTCGCTTTTTGTATAATTGTATTGTTGGATTTAGATTGTTCTCCTCCATCTACGAAAGTGTCGTTTGCTTAATTCTTTGAAAATCTTGAAACATATTCGAACATCAAGGGCATGTCAATCTAACTTCACATTTCTCTTTCTTTATATTTTTCCCTCTAATATATGACAATCATATTTGTATTTTGTTTTGATCATTTTCTAGGGTTTGATTTTGGTTTGAAGATGCTTATGATTAGAAATTGTGAGTCATTTTAAAGTGGATTAACATTTATCAAAGATACATGTTTTAATTATATGGTGAATGAGATTAATTATTGTATTTTGAGTATGGCATTTAAACTCTATCATATTGCAAAAAACTTAAAGTGTCATTGGTAATGCATCCTTGATAGATTTGTTGTAGATCTTGATAATCAACAACTGGATTTTGATAAATATATATATGTATAATAAATTATGAAATCATTAACTTAATCAGTAATTATCACTTAATGTGAACCCCTCACATTAGAGGAGATAAATTTTATTTGTTGTGCTTCCAACTATTTTCATTTAGTATATATTTATTCCTAAATTATGTTATTTTGTCTGTTACAAATTGTAACTATCTTGGTTGGTTGTTTGAAGTTAGCCTTAGGGTTCTCTTGTTTTTTTATAACTTTTAAAGATTTTGTTGTTTACATAAGTTCTTGTAGCTGGGGACATGTTTCACTGGCAAGCCACAATCATGGGACATGTCGATAGCCCATATGCATATGGTGTTTTCCTATTTTCAATTCATTTTCTTCCTAACTATCCCTTCAAGCCACCAAAGTGAGGAAAATATAACACACAAGAAAGGGGTTGAATTGTGTGTGTGATTTTTGAAAGTTTTTTGCAGAACTGAAGGCTTTCAAATACAATTTGATATGGTCATCCGAAGGGAGCATCCAAAATAGTCATCCAATAGGGACCATCCAAAGAAATGCATAAATAAAAGAATGTAGGGGAAAGGAGAAAAACATACAGAGATTATACTAGTTCATTTTTTCAATAGAGTTACATCTAATTCCTTCAACCCAAAGGAATTTTATTAAGTTTGCCTGACTTACAAACAAGTATTCATTAAGTTTACCTAACTTGAAAACAAGAAGGGGGAGTTGAATTGTATGTGTGCGATTTTTGAAAGGTTTTCACAAAGTGAAGGTTTTAAAACATAGTTTGATATGGTCATCCGAAGGGAGCATCCAAACTAATCATCCAATAGGGACCGTTTAAAGAAGTGTAGAAATAAAATAGTATAGGGTAAGAGAGAAAATGCATAGAGATTATGCTAGTTTACTATTTCAATAAAGCTACGTTCAGTCCCTTCAACACAAAGAAATTTCATTAAGTTTACTTGACTTACAAACAACTATTCTCTACCTCTCCATGTATTACAACCCTTGTAATCTACCTGATTACAAGAAATCCAAGTATTCTTTGACATTTAGCCTCTTCAGGCTATCAAACTAACTCAATAGAGTTTTTACAAAAGAGTAACTCACACAATGAGCATTTACAAAATAGAGCATAGACTTGACTTTACTTTGCAAAGAAAGCTTTATAAAACAATGGTCCAAAGCATAAGAGAATGTTTTTATTTCTTGATAGAATGCATTGTAGTTCAACTTCTATTACTTTTGAGCTTGATAGATCCCTTTATATAGCACATGAAAATTTGAACGTTGCTTTTTTGCATGAGGAGTGATTAGATCTACATTAAATGCTACAATTCTGATTTTTGTAAAACTTTTGTAGAGGCTCATCTTTTTCTAAAGATAGAGAAGATTGTGTTAGAGAAAGATTGGCATTCTTTGAATTTTAATTTATTATCTTCTATTGACAAGAGAGAAAGTTTCTATTGAAACTAACATGTTCTCGTAATAGTGCATTAGGTAGAATTTGAATGTTCGATCATGATTTCAAGTTGTATATTTGAAATAAATGATTCACGTAATAATTTAGATAACTTAAACAACTTTTGATATTTTTAGAGAGATACTTCCTAAATGGAATAGTGCAATCATTCCATTTTGAACGATTTCTTCTTTGGATGACAAGTTTCTCTATGGATATCAAGTTCACTTATAAATGGTGAACTCGTCTATGGACGTCACACTTCTTCTATGGACGTTGGATGAGTCCTTTGCATGTTGAGCTCTTGTATTAGATTGTGAGTTCTTCTTTGGATGGTGAATACATCCTCTCGACGATATGCCTCTTTTGGACCATCACCACATCTATTAATGTTGACCTCTTCTATGAATCATTGACCACGTCTTTGGACATTGAGTCCCATTATGGATACTAAGTACGTGCTTTGGACGATGAGTATCTCTATGGACATAGAATATGTCCTTTAGACAATGAGTCTCACTCTGGATGCTGGGAATGTCCCTTAGACAACGAGTGACTCTATGGATGTTGAGCATGTCTTTGGATGTTGAATCTCGTTATGGATGCTGAATATGTCCTTTGGATAATGAGTGTGCCTATAGATAGTGAGCTCCTTATGAACATAGTAGATGAATTTCTATTTTAAAAATGGTTTCCCTTAAACAAATGCATTCCAACATTTACCATATTCTTTTACTCACGTTAGTTGCTTGTATTGTTAGGACTTCTGGATATTTTCTCAAAGTTGTATCTTTTCAGGTCAAAATTCTTTTAAATGCATTTTGTTTCAAAGATTCATTCAACTATGAAAATTATGATCATCTTCTTTCAATGGTGGTGGAGGTTTGTTTAATCTAGATTCTCGACAACCTTTACATATGTTGCCCCAACTATTTACCACAATATTAAGTTCAACCTTCTTCAATCTTCAAGGGCAATGGATATTTATTTAAGCTAGAATCTTGATAACTCCACACAGACTACTCCAACTATGTGCCTAGTTGACTAGTTTTCAACTTGGCTTGCATTAATGCAAACAATTCAATGTGAAGGCCCTTGACTGGTTGTACTATATGCCATGGAGGACTCCTTTTTCATTAAATTATTAAAAAGAAAGTGTTGTTTAATTTTGTTTTGTTTTTTTACTAGTTTTGTCCTTTTTTTTTAGGGGGAGGTTGAAGAGGTGTTTTGTGGATGAAATTTCCTATGAGGATTTGGGGCAATTATGGTGATTCCTTTTCTTGTTTTTCCTTCTAAGGTGTTTGTTTTGCAGTTTTGTATGTGTATATCCTCTCTTGTAATGAATAAAATTTTCTCTCATTTTTCTCAATTCTCGTATGTATGTGTGTGTGCGTGAGAGAGAGAGAAAGAGTTTTCTCTCTTATCTCCAATAACTCAAATTTTTTTTATGTTTGTTTTTTTTGCAAACTAACACAACTTTTATCTTATTAGAAGCCATTGAATACATAATTTACCTTTATGATCAAATTAAGTGATGTTTATGTTGTAAGATCATTTAAAGTGAGTTAACTTTGTTAGTGTGATTGGTTAACTCTACTAAATGAATGGTGTTTAATGAGTCGTATTTTATACACCTTACAGGGCCCTAAGATGAGTTTTTTAGAGATCATTTGGTGTTTAAGAATTGAGTCTTAGCTAAGATTCATATTATGGACCGAGAAATGGAGAAATCATAAATCTATGCTAATTTGAGAATCTTAGCTAATAAAAGACTTATTCCTCTTTCTTGTGCAGGATAAGCCGAATTGATCTAATAGCCCATCAAAATCTCGACCCAAGAGAGTTGTCTCGGCCAGCCGACTCCTTCTCAGCCGGCCGACTCAGCAGCCTACCAGCCCAATAAGAAGCTGCCTAATTGCGTAATCCACATCAACAATCCAGCTCAGAGGTCATCTTCGCTCCAGCTCAACTGCCATGTCACTCTTGGAGAATCTGCCACATCACTCTGAAGAATCTTCGCAAGGGTAGAATAGGCAATTCAACTTGTAATTTTGTTAGGAATCATTAGGAGTAGCAGGTCACAGCTCGTGTATATATATGAGGAGCTATGCACCTTTTAGAACCTTTTGAATTCATATTTTCCATTTCCTGTTTTCATTCTCTTGCTCTCGTTTTCTACACTCATGGTGGTGTACGATGCTCTCAACGGTGCTTCTCTCAATTGAGGAAGTGCAAGTCAGGAACTGAGAAGCCGAAGATCGTCAAAGGGGACCGATTGGATTACCAACACACTCTAGTGGATCTGATCCTCAGCGTTTTGGCTAACGGAGGTGAACCATCACCGTTCGACCATGGTGATTGTCATGGAAGACGGATCCACTGAATTCACACCATGTATTTGTATTTCATTCTTAATAATATGAGTGTTTTCTGATTCTGATCTTTGTTTGCATTCCTATATTTTAATTCACTATCTGTGTTGCAATTTCACAAAGTGAAGTGAATTATGTTGAACTAAGTCGATTGGAACTAGTTTAACTAATTCAGTAGGTAATCAACTAGAGAACCTAAAATCAACTCTGAACTGAATCTCTACCAACTAATGAGGTAGCGATTGTGTAAATCCTCTGTATGGCAATGAACGAATGTTTGACGATCGTCATAAGAGAACCTAAGGTTGATATGGAACATGAACTTGAGTGAATGAATTAGAAGCGACTTG
Organism: Mucuna pruriens; assembly: GCA_025330945.1. NCBI lineage: Eukaryota > Viridiplantae > Streptophyta > Magnoliopsida > Fabales > Fabaceae > Mucuna > Mucuna pruriens. Next base: position 1,161,275 of record JAENHJ010000384.1, on the reverse strand, counting down.
GTTGTTAAGACTTGGTATGAATACAATAGTAGCATTAGAAGTAGTTTAGTTTAACTACATTTACATTCTTAGTTTAATTATCGTTTTACTTAATCTATGACCAAATGTTTCCTGCATTTTCGTCCGAAATAGAGTTAGTCTGACTTTGTTGCGTCTATTTGCGCTTAGCCAAGACAGAGTCAGATAAGTCTTTACCGAGACCGTATCAAACCAGTCTCTGTCAAGAGCAACTCGGCATCTAGTCGAGAGTGGTTAGCACTTAGCCAAGACTATGTCGGATAAGACTCTCCCGAGTCCGTATCGGACAAGTCTCTGCCGAGAGCGACTCGGTACCTCACTGAGAGTGAGTCGGCATTCTACACTTGAGAATTCCAGGTTTACTTAAGTTTCACATAAAATCAGAATCGAGCACACTATGTCCTTGAGAGAATTCGACCTAAGGTTAACTATGCTATAGTTAGCTTTAGTTTATTTGATACACGTTGTGACAACTAAAAATACGCTTATTAGTGTTCTTGCCAAAAATCCCTAAGGGGGAACCTCGGAAGGGACTTCTTGGATGAGGGCCAAGTTCCTTCCCTGTTTCGTGCTATTGGATGTGTGGACCCCTTCTCCTTCCTCGTCGGCCTTGGCCAAGGTGCCGCTAGGAGGGGGGAGGTACTTGCAAAGACACTTTATCGCCCAAGTCAGTACGAGCTAGAGTATAGGAAAGTGCGTAGTGAGTAAAGCATACCTAGTATGGGTATCACTCTCCTTATTTATAAGTTGGACTCACGTTGGGCCCATGTGTTGTGGTGGCCCATGCAGATCGATTGTAGGGATATGCTTCTACTATATGCGATGGGATACGCACCGCGTATATCGTCGAGTGGGCTGAGTTGTAGTCAACTAAGACCAAGAAGGTCATGCCGTGCCGAGAGGTTCTTGACAGGGCATGTACACTTGCCTCCCGAGTCATGGGACCTTAGAGAGGGTTTGGTGACTTGATGACACTTGGAGAGGATGTTTTCAAGACCTATGCCCATGCACAATCATTGTACTAACTTGGGGAAAGACATGCATTAAATGCTTTGCTAATTTTCGAGGTGGCGACTAATGACGGATGGATTTCTAGCCAGTAGAGGGACGCGATGTTTCACATGTCGTGGACTGGGCCCTTAACTACACATGGAAGGCCCATTTGTGGTATAAATAACAGGTTTCCTTGAGTATCGCTCACTCATTCTCTAAAGTTCCCTTCTATTCTTAGCTTTCTTGTGTCGAGCCCTCTCTTGCCAATCCTTTCCTCTTGCTTTAGTTCTAGTAGGTATGTCCTAAGTTCATGTAGTTCTCAGGGTTCCAAGGGTCAAATGCTTGAGAGGGAGGTGGCTTCGATGGGTGCAATGACTTTGTCAGACTCCGCTTCCACCTCTTCATCCTCCTCTTCCTCGTATAGTGCATCGAGTGACTAGACAGTCCAAGAGGTGGTTGAGGCTGAGGTCGTCTCTCAGCCAGTAGCCACCCTGGTGAGAGGCAACGAGGCGGGGACTCAGACCCCCCCACAAAAGAGGGTGTTCCCCCCATAAGCCTCCATGGCTTCGATTGGTTGAGTGGTGAGGTGGACGTGTACCCCTTTCGGCTGTCCTCCCAGGGGCAAGTGGTTGAGGTCACCAAGGACGTGATGTTGGCGGCACCGAAGAACAAACAATACTTAATGATGAAGCCTTGTGCTACAAACGAGCAGGTGTTCATGTTGGCAAGGGAGGGTTAAGCCGACTTTTGCTATCTTTACGAGATCCAATTGAGGGATCTTAACGTGAGCGTCCCTTTTGACATGTTTGAGGCTCAAGTCCTTCAAACTTTGGACATCGCTCCTAACTAGCTACACTCGAATGGGTGGGCTGCGATCCATGCGTTTAGGGTGATCTACCATTGCTTGAGTGTGAGGCTCACGTGCCTAAGTTCCTGCATCACTATGTGGTCCACGTGGGCACTAAGTCTAGATAGGTGTCGTTGATAAACCTTTCGAAAACTTGTCTCCTCATCACCTACTCCATGTCTTACAAGGGGTTTAAAGACCGCTTCGTGAAGGTTCGAGCGGTGGGTGGGGCCTCATTCACTAGTGACTGCAAGTCGATACCCTTGTATTAGTGAAAGCCTCGAGGGTTCAACAGGTGGGCTTAGGAGGACATGTCAGACAAGGATAGGTTGGACATGCCATTCCTTGACGCACTCTCGTGGGGCAGAGTTGTAGAGACCTTGTCCAATTGGTCTTTGTTAGCAACCCTGTCAAGTACTTGAATGGTAAGTCATTTTGTTGTTAATGCTCGGTAGGTCGGTCATGCACCGACGTCTCCTAACTCCTTTCTTTGTTTTGTGCAGATTATTTAATGGAGAAGCAATTCGACTTTTACGGCTTAAGGCACAAGTACCTCGGTAGGAAGGAAGTGGCCGATGTCGGGAAAGGTGTAGTCGAGGTTGAGAAGGAGGTGGCCGACAATAACACATCACCGACCCACGAGAATGCTACTAAGGTGGTTCAAGAATTGACACTGGCAGAAGAGGTTGGTAGTTCTGGTGGGCACAAGAGGAAGGAGATGGCATTCGAGGCCGAGGGTTCTAGTGCCAACCAAGAGCGCAAGCCTTTATCGCCTTTGCCAAATAGTGCTGTCGCTCAAGGATTGAAAGCTTGAGTGGGCAACCTTGTGCATCTGAGTGGGTCGAGTGGCCAACACTTGCTTTGGGGTCCCAATTTCCACCCTCAAAACATGATTGGTTCCAACTTCATGTTAGCATCAGACTGAGATTTGATGGTGAAGACGAGACCTGTCACAACCATGGAGCAATTGGCCAAGGACTTGGAAGTTGTTGAGTCAGCTATTGTGACCGAGCACCTGGCTGATTTCGTGAAGGCTCTCCACCAGTTGTCCATGACCACACCAAATTTGGATGCGATCGCTTTGAGTGTCCACAAGGATGTGAAGGGTGAAGCACTAGTCGATTTGGACGAGATGTGCGAGGGTGAGAATTGAATGTAATATGAGTCTATTTGTACTTGTCATTTACATCTAATGAAAAGAGAGATTGTTCAATATGTTTTGTTATCTTTGTATTAGTTTCATTTCCTTAATGTTTTTTTAACAATTTGTGTGGGTAGTTTAGAACGTGCTTGGCGAGTAAGCATATAGACATGAACGTCTTCTTCTTGTCAATTGATCCAAGGGGTGCTCAATGATAATGTGTGCTTGGGCACTAGAGCATTTCTCCACGCTTGGTCCGGTCCAATTGGACCAAGGGTTACTCGGTGATAGTACACACTTAGGCACTTAGAGTTTCTCCGTGCTCAGCCTGATTGGATTGAGGGTGCTTGATGATAGTGCGTGCTTGATGATAGTGCGTGCTTGGGCACTTAGCATTTCTCCGGGCTTGGTTCAATTGGACCGAAGGGTGCTTGATGATAGTGTATACTTAGGCACTTGAGCATTTCTCCGCGCTTGGTGTGATTGGACTAAGGGGTGCTCTGTGGTAGTGTGCGCTTGGGCACTTGAGCGTTTCTCTATGCTCGATCCAATTGGATCGAGGGTACTCAATGATAGTGCATGCTTGAACAATTGAGTGTTTCTTCATGCCTAGTCTGACCAGACCGAGGGGTGCTTAGTGATAGTGTGTGCTTGGGCACTTAAGTGTTTCTTCGCACTCAGTCTGATTGGACCGAGGGGTGTTCGATGATAGTATATGCTTGGGCACTTGAGCATTTCTCTACACTCGGTCCAATTAGACAAAGGGGTGCCTGATGATAAATATCGTAAATGAGAAAAAATGGGAATTAGAAGAGATAGAGTTGCACATGATGTCTTATTAAAAAACCTTCCCGGCTCGGATGCCCTTTATAATGCTTTTGAGGGGACTGATGGGAAGGGTAGGAAAAGAAAACATCATAATGTTTAGCTAAGATAATACTTGAGGTGGATGGAGTTCCACGTCCTCAAGATGGTCGTGCCATCCAGCTATTCTAGGTGATATGTGTCTTTACCAAGGGATTCTTGGATCTGTAATGGTCCCTCCCATTAGGGTGCCAACTTCCCATCTTCCTTCTTCTTCCTTATGTCCCCAGTCCTCTGCCACACGAGATCATTTTCGTTGAGGTCATGGGGTTAGAACTTGGAGTTGTATTGTTAGGCTGCCTGTTCTTTGCAAGCTACTTGTCGTAGCAAGTTTGTTCTCTGACTTCTTCCACTAGGTCAAGGTCTACCCTCAAGGATGAAGAGTTTTTGGAGGGGTCGAAAGAGTTTCTTCTTAGGGATGATTCGGCAATCTCGAACAAAATCATGACATCGGTCCCATACATGAGCCGGTAGGGGGTCTCCCTTATAGAGGATTGGGGAGAGCAATGACAGGTCTGTAGGATACTAGGCAAGTGTTCGGCCCACAGTCCCCTAGCTCTGTCGAGGTGTTGTCGAAGCTCGCCCAAAATTACGTTGTCGGCTACTATGGCCTGACCATTTGCTTGGGGGTGTTTGACTGAGGTTTCTTTATGCATGATTTTTAATTATTCATAGAAGTCGCGCAAGGACTTGTTGACAAATTGGGTGTCATTGTCAGTCACCACCGAGTTGGGGATTTCGTACCAGCATATGATGTTTCACCATACAAACTTTTGGACTTTTTGAGTGATGATCTAAGCTAAAGGCTCAACCTTGATCCACTTTGTGAAGTAGTTCATGCCAATGAGCAAATAATTTTACTTGTCCTTTGGCCTTAGGGAATGATCCATGGATGTCCATGCCCCATGTCAAGAAGGGCCATGGTGTAGTGACATGTTGCAACTCTCTAGTGGGAGCTGGTCGATAGGGTCATGGGCCTGACACTGCTGGCAGTTGTAGTCGTATAGTTGACAATCCTCCCTCATCATCGGCCAATAGTAGTCGGCTTTGGGTACTTATGCCGCCATGATGTGGCCTCCCGAGTGGAATCCATAGATCCCCTTGTGGATCTCGTTGAAGACGTACTCTATCTGTGTTTTTGTCAAGCATTTTAGGAGAAGGGTGGAGAACCCTCTTTTGTAGAAGTGGTTGGTCTCGATGACGTATCGACTAGCCATCTGACGTATTTTGGTCCCTTGACCTTGTCTTCTTAGGAGGTGCCATTGTGTTAGTTCCAAATGGGGGTTATCCATCCCTTATCCTTGACCTCGGCCTGTAGAACATCGGGTCTATCCATTGTTGGTGACATCAAGACCTTGTGAAGAACGATGTGTCGAGGAGGTGTCTTAGAAGGGGCCAACCGTGTGAGGGTGTCGGCGAGAGTTATCGTCGTAGGAGGACATTTCGAACCTTTGATTTTTCAAACTTCTAAAGCACAATCTGGGCCCAATGGAAATACCTTAGGAGCAAAGGGTCTTTCACTTGGTACGTCCTTTTTATGTGTTCAACCATTAATTGTGAATCAATGTAATAGTGCACCCGTTGTGCCTCAACTTCTAGGGCCAGGTCGAGTCCTAAAGGGAGGGCTTCATACTCAGCTTACGTTGTATGTTTGTGTTATGCTTACGTTATGCTCATACCATGAGCTTGAGTAAAGTAAAGTATATTGATCACTCCCTTTTGTTGTATTGTTGGTGTTTAGGTTGAATGCCATTTTACAGGTGACAATGAACAAGAGCGTGAGGTTTGAGCTGGGCTCCTCATTTACTACTTTTATTCTTTCTATTTTTGGGATTTATGCTCTAATAGGACATATGACACTCGGGTGTTTGTAATTATTCTATGATTATGTGATTTGGTTTATGTTTTATGATGTTAGAAATTGTCTTTTGGAGTGTAAACATGGATACTTGTTTGTCTTAAATTATAGTCTATAATTGGGTTATGTGAATCCTTTTCCAAACGATGTATGTTTCCAAGTTTAGATTTATTCTAGGTTTATTATTAGTATTTGAGTAAAGGGAATCACTTGTGTTGTCATATACTTATGACTACCTACCACTAGTGAATATTGATTTGCATGCAGGAGGTTAGTAGGGTATGAACTCTTAATCTTGCTACTCAATTGTTAGAAAGTTATTCATGGAGATGAGTTAACATTTATGCATTCATCCATTGTGTTTGATGAATCAAAATTCGTGCATTTGTTGCATAGGGTGATGTGTTGAAGGACATGATATTTGATTTATTTAGTATGTACACATTGCACACTAGGGGTTATAATGCATCTGCTAAGACATATCTTGTCATTCAGATGTCGTGCTCATCTCCCTTGTTAGTTGTGTTTTTGTATCATCCACATAAATGATATGTTTGAATGTTAATGAGTGCTAATTGGCTAATCTTGGGTTGATTATTTATGTTGCAATTATATGTTAGATTATACTCATTTGTTTGTTGTGTTACCACATGATACTTTAGGTAGATATTTACCTCATTTGTTTGTTGATGTGTTGTTTTTCTATTCTTTTTTTTTTTGTTGTTGTATGTTGCTTGTTTGTGTGCTTCTCCCACCTTGTTAGATGGTAATAATCGACCTTAGTAGGGCACATAAGAAGCTTGACATGATATCTCTTCACTTTGTGGCAATCTTTTCCACCATTTTTTCTGAGTAGAATTTTACTGTTCTTAGATATGACTAGTTGATTTTAATAAATGAGAAATATAAATTTGGATCATGCAATTATATATGAATGATTAAAATTAAAAATTTTGGTTAACAATCATATGATCACTAAAAAAATATTATATGTATCTTTCTTTTAATATTAACTATTCAAATATGATATAATAATTTATATTAATGGTTATAATTTTCAACTATAAGAATAATTCTCTTTTGATATGCTACACAACCATGTATAAAAGAATATTTTTATCATATAACAATATTATATATTATTTTACTATTGATTTTTTTTAATTCATAAAGTTCATAATTAAAATAATTATAATCATGTGTTCATTTCAATTGATTAATTTTTATGATTCTATGATGATTTCAATAATCAATGTCACTCCTCATCTAAAAAAAATATTAATTTATGCTCATATATATTTAACCCATAAATATAATATCAATCAACTTTATTAACTAAAATGATATAAAATATAAAATTTTTAAAACAAATATTTATATAAAAAATAATATAAAACATATGTGAATATAAAATTAATTAAATATTTAATAATATTCATAACTATTTTTTTTGGGATTAATATTCATAAATAGTTAACATATTTCTTAAACATTTTTATGCATATACCTTAATATATAATAATATAAAAATTAAAATATTGAGAAATACATTAAAATATCAAAATTTATAATTTATAAAATTAATACACATATTTAGAACACGAGCTATTACACTAGTAATAATTAGAAGTAATAATTTTTTAAATATATAATTAAACTTAAAATAATTCATAATATTTTAAACAATAATTAAGAAAATTAACATAAATAGAAATTATGTGATTAACCTAAAAATATTCAAAAATCAATTGACAATACAGAATATTAAAGTTGATATTTACTAAATATATATTTCGATAATACATGCTTTATCTATTATTTCATGGCTTATACATTTTAATAGTTGATCCACTAATATTGTAAAGACTTATACATTTTTATAGTTTATCCAGTAATATTGTAAAGGATTTTTTCATTATCATCTAATTATAAATTTTCATAAATGATAAATTTGTTGAATTTTTCAATAACTACTTTAAAAATTATATGCAACAAATGCTTGATTTGAGTAATACTAGACATGTGGATAGAGTTTGAATCTTGAGTTCTTGACTGACCCATAAAGAGAAAACCTTGTTAAAAAGGTCAAATCCATCTATTAGTGCCAATAAATCCCTCAGAATATATCAAAAGAGTTTAATGATTTCTGATTGCATGACAATGTAAAATTATTTTACATTGTTAGTGCATAATCTATTTGATGGGAAAAAACAATAATACATACCTAATGTGGAAACAACGTAGTAGATATAAATTTTTCTAACTTGCAAGAGTATATAAGAAGTAACTACAAATAAAAATGGCAACAACAATGACAATAATCACACAAGAGACACCAAGATATTTAACGTGGAAAATCCCCTCAATGTGAGAGATAAAAACTACGAGTCATTCAGACAAAAGAAATTAATCCATTATTATCAAACAAGGTACAAGAATGTTCCTGCATACAACAAACCAATCCAATCAAGCAATAAAGAAATGTGAGAGGTAAAATCCATGAGTCATCTAGACCAAAAAAATCAATCCACTATTATCAAACAAGGTACAAAAGTGTTCGTGCATATAACTAGCCAACATAATCAAACAATAAAGCTTGCAAATGAAGAACAAGAAATAAAGAACAAGAAAGTGAAGAACTCATAAAATCATGCTACTATCCGAGCACGATTTATCACACCATAAACCTCTAAATTAAGATCCAAACGGTCAAGATGAAGAACTATGTGTATTGAACTTGCTATCAAAGTTTCAGCTCGATTGAATAGTTAAGGAAGGGGATATTGTGATTTTAACGTGACTAGTCTATGTAGAGATGTACAGGTCTATGCAAAGATGAAAATATAACACTTTCTTTCTTTCCCCCTTTCTCTTCTCTTTTGGATGTGAAAATTCACCCTCTCTCAATCTCCAAATCTAACACATTCTCCTCTAATACGAGAGATAATGAGCTTAAGGGTATTGGACTTTTGTTTACATAGCTGGGAGCCTAATTTAGCCCAACTATTTTTCCTTCTACTCTTTTCTCTTCCTCCTTTTTGTTCCTTTATTTGACTTCTCCCCCTATGTTTAGTGACAAGCATCTCGGACTAAGATAAAGAACCTTGTGTCTTCCTTCTCATCTCCTCATTTGAAAAGAGACAACAACATCAAAGGTTGAATTTGTAATAGAGACCTTAAAAGTTTCCCAAGACTTAGGCATAGAATTCAAAAATATCAGTCCAAAAATCTCATCTTCAAACTTGATGCCCATTCCTAACATCTGATCAATAATCCCTTGAAACTCATTCAAGTGATATGAAAGGGAAGCACCTTCCTTGAACTTCAAATTCACAATAGAATTCAACAAAAATAATTTGTTGTTCCCACACTTTGAGGCATATAGATATTCAATCTTCTCCCACAAAGTCCTAACATGTGTCTCACTTGCAATGTGATTATAAACATTATCATTCATAAAATGTCAAATAAACCACATATTTGTTGATGCTTAAAGTCTCATTCTTCATCAAACATGGATTATGGCTTCTAAGTAGGAAAGACAAGAAGATGCATTTTCTTCACAAATAATAAATCTTTCATTTTTCCTTTCCACAAGTGATAATTAGTGTCATTCAAACTCAACATTTTATTTGTATTAACCTTCATTATTTAAGCAAGTAGAACACCCTTTAAACCAAAGAGTTTTGATACCATTATGAAGGGGAAAACAACAATACACAATCAATGTGATAACAATGCAGCGAATATAAATTCTCCTAACTTTCAAGAATCTATAAGGCATAATCAAAAATAAAAATGACAACAACAATGATAAGAATCACACAAGAGACACCAAGATTTTTAACATGGAAATTTCTCTCAATGTGAGAGGTAAAAATCACGGGTCATCCAGATCAAAGAAATCAATCTTCTATTACCAAACAAGTGTACAAGAGTGTTCAGTTAAAAGCACAAATTCATGCATACAACCAGCCAACACAATCAAGCAATACGCTTGCAAATGAAGAGCAAGAAATGAGAAATAAGAAAGTGAAGAACTCACATAATCGTGCTACTTTACGAGCATGATTTCTCATATCACAGACCTCTAAATCAAGATTCAAACGATCAAGATGAAGAACTATGTCTGTTGAACTTGTTGTCAAAGTTTCAGCTCGATCCAACAGTTAATGAAGAAGATATTATAATTTTAACGTGGTTGGTCTGTGTAGAGATATGAAGGTCTATGCAGAGATGAAGGTCTATGCAGAGATGAAAACATAATACTTTCTTTCTCTCCCTCTTTCTCTTTTCTTTTGCCTGTGAAAATTTACTCTCTTTCAATCTCTTAATCTAACCCCTTCTCCTCTAATGAGAGAGACCTAGTGGACTTGAGGGTATTAGACTTCTGTCCATATTATCGAAAATCCAAAAATAATCCAACGCTATTTTCTCTATTAAAAATTTCGATGACTAATCTAAATATTCTTTTACAATCATATGAACCATAAAAGTATATTAAAAGTCATACTTAACATGATTTATGATTTGTTGAAATTAAACTTTAAAAAATATTATATAATAATATATTTTAGGTTAGAGAATAGAAATATAATATTTTGTGAATATTTTATTTATCACAACAATATAAATTTAAATTTATATTAACATTACAAATTATTTATTTCATTCAATCTTCTGTTTGTTGTAATTAGAAATAACAAATGATAAAGGGTCTTCGTGGTGAAGACCTCTTTTGGTATTGAGGTTTTTTCTAAAATCAGGATGTATTTATTACATATTTTTTACTAAATTAATTCCCTCGCACGTTCATTTGAAGATTTGGTATTGAGTTATTGAGTACAGCTATTTATTAGAACTAAAATACTATATTTATGAGAGATATTTTATAATGCATTTTCTCTACTTTTAACAACTTATAAGCTTAATGATATAATAAATTATTGAAAAATAAAATTATTTAATACTGTTTCTTCCCCCTTTTTACATAAAATTAGCTGATTTTAAATGTGATATATAATCAAAGTACTATGTCTTTAATTTAAAAAGTATATATTTTAACTAATCATTTTAATTAAAGCAGTATATCTTATTTATTAACAAAATTTAAAATTATTATTTTTTCATAAAGTGTCTATTTTAATTAATCATTTTTATATTAAAACACCCCACAGAAAAAAAAGAAAGAAATATTTGATCATGTATTTATTTTTTTACTTCATATTGATCATATGAATGTGAAATCACTCACAATATATTTTTATAATTACTCATAATATTATTATGATTATAGACTATAAAACTAAACTCATATTCAATGATTCGAGAACTAGATTAATTATTTTTTATTTTTACTTTTTATAAATATAAATAAATATGAGATATATATTCTATAAAAATATTTAATAAATTATAATATTATATATAATTTATTTTTTAATCATAATCTCATAAGAATATTGACCATTAATATAATTAATTTTAATTAAAAAAATATACATAACATCTTAAAAATTCTATTTACAATGATCAATTGTTTATAATAAATTATAAATTGATAAAAAATTATTACTAAATATTTTTTTATATATTCAAATTAGTAAATAAATTTGTGCATTCGCATGTGTTACTTCTCATTTTTACAGGTAAAAGCTAAACTAACTATTTTATCCACGACTTTGTTTATGGTGGATTATTTTCAATTATGATAGAAATAATCATCTATCAAATAACTTTTATGTGAGGTTATCAAGAGTATAATAGTAAGAGTGGAGCAAGCTTAATCTATGTAAGTAAGCTTGGGAAATACAGTTTTAAGCACAATTCCTTTCACTCACTTTTAATAATGCAATGTGCATGTGCCTTTGGTTTAAAGCTTTGAGTAGATAACCTCCAAGGCCCTGTTTAGTAAAAGAAAGGAAAAATAAAAAGAAAGGAAGTGATAAAAAAAAAGGAATGGAAGAAAAAAAAATTAAAAATTAGAAGATTTTTAAATTATTTAATAGAAAAGAAAAAAAAAATAAGTTAGTTGTGCATTCACATGATCTTAAGCTTTTTAATATTATTACAAATTAAATTATTTTTATCTTTTGTCTTTTTATATAAAATTTAGTTAATTAATTTAATAGAATTATGAAAATTAGTTTGTTTAAATTAGTTTGTTTAAATAATAACATTAAATTTATCCTAAATTTGTAAATTATGGCTAACATTGCTGAGTTGTTTTATTAGTTTTAATTTTATTATTTTTTTATCATTAATATATTCATTAATTTAATTTTTATTGATTATTTATATCAAAAGTAAATGTAACTTTTTTAAAGAATATGATATTAATATATTTCAATCCCTTTATCTTGTCTTTAGTATTCTCCCACATCGGTATATAAAAACAAAAGTTATTTACATTAAATAAAAAGTTAATTAAAAAATATCAATCTCATTTAATAATAAACCTTCTTCCTAAATCATTATTCATTAAACCTTAAAATCAAGAATAAAAAAGAGAAATTTAACATAGAACTTCTAATAAATTAAGAGTTTGTAAATAACTTTATTAAAATAGGTTGAAATTAATTGAGACTTTTTAATAATTTTTTATCAAATATAATCAAATCTCAACTAATTTTATTTTATTTTATAAATTTATATCTAAAAATCTTTTATCTATTGGAAATTGTGTTTTTAATAAACTCTTATTTTTTATAAGTTTCAATGAAGAATAATTTAAAAAATAAGTGTATTTTTAAAATAATACTTAATAAATTTATAGGGTCTTAAAATCATTTTGGGAATTTTTAATTATATTTCTAAACTAAAAAAATTTGTAGTTAGGTTTGAGTGTCATCGTTATCTACGGAGTATTCCTCAAATTCTTAATCTCCTAGCTCATAAATCAAATTTCTCAATTCGATTGAAATCTTCAAATCCATAAAAGAAATCTCTAAATTGTTTTTAATCTTCTAAGTTATTTTTTAAATCTTGTAAATCATTTTTACATTCTTAACATGTAACCCAAATTTCCATAATTGATTATAATCGTGCATTTTTAACATTTTCATTTTTTATTCCACCCTTAGTAGTCATTTATGTCTCTTATTTTCAAGCTGAAAGTGTTAATTTTGTTCACGCATTAGTGTTAAATATTGTATGAATGAAAAGTTTTGTATGATTATTCATCCATTAAGATATAATATATGAAAAACATAAAACAAGTGTTGCAAAAAGTGAAGTGAATGGAAAAGAAAATGATGATGATGGACATGAAAAAATGAAAGAGACGAAGGATGTATGAATGTGCGGAAGAAATTGGATGGATGGGTGAAAAAATGAGTTGAGTTTTTGAAACCCTCCATTGAATTTTTTGAGGAAAAAATTTCATATCATATTTCATATTTGTACATAAAGCTAACAAAAAAATTATCTTAGGGATTAAATTACAAAATTTTAAAAAGTTAAAGAACCCAATCATAATTTATTTTAGTTTAAGGAATTCACTAAAAAAAATTCACAAAAAGTTTAGGGACTTGGAGAAGTACTAAACCTTAAAATAACAATAATAAAATTATGAATTGTTTCTTAATCAATGTGTATTTAATTGTTTCTTCTTATATTCGATATTATAAAGAATACTATTTTTAATTTTAAAAAATAATTTATAATTAATAATATATTTTGTAAAAAAACACTCTAAATTAATATTTATAAAGAATTAAGATAAAATATAATTTAAATCTTAAAAAAATTAAAAAGGAGTAATAGATAAAGAATAACACACATGTAGCCAGCAAGCTGTGAAACAGAAAGGGACATGCGTGTGGCAAAAGTTGAGACAGCGCCGGCCGTGTAAATGGCTATTTTTCTTTGTGATTCACAAAGTAAAAAAAGAGAAGGAAAGAAGAGATAGAAAAAGAGAAGTGTTAAATATTTTTCTTTCTAAAATTTGGTTACTTAATAAATTAGAAAGTAAAGAATATTTATAGTGGGTTTGGTTCGGAACATCATTCCTCCTATATCATAAAGATGATGCGTTTTGAGGTGTTGTTAAAATATTATCATTTTAAAGAGATGCAAACATATACATAGAAGGAATAAGAAAGTAATATATATTCATTTTGTAGTATGTACTGCAGATGCTCTTGATGAAATACAAAGCATGAAAATAATTCTTCATATTTATAACTAAAATAATAAAATACAATTTATATTGGTATAATAATAATAATAATAATAATAATAATAATAATAATAATAATAATAATAATAATAATAATAATAATAATAATAATAATAATAATAATAATAATAATAATAATAATAATAATAATAATAATAATAATAATAATAATAATAATAATAATAATAGTAATAATGATAATAATAATAATAATAATAATAATAATAATAATAATAATAATAATAATAATAATAATAATAATAATAATAATAATATATTATTATGAAAGTTTTTTTTTTGTTTGAAGGAGGGCAAATGTCCAAAACTAAAAAACAATATTATGATGCATTATTAGCTTTATTACATCTTTAAAAAGAAAAATATCATTAGGAGTTTATACGAAATGTATAACCCAAGTTTCTTGTTATGAGTTAGAGAAACTAAATAATCTACAACTTTACTAGTGTATCTAAACACATGAGATATTTTGACTTCCCTATCTTTTGTTAGTCAATCACAAATAATATCCACCATCGATCTAAATGGATGATAACTACTCACAACTTCAATAACAAACTTAACAACAATTTAGAATCACATTCCACCAAAATATGTTTAACACATGTATTCCAAACTACTTGAAAAGCTGACAAAACCCCTAAAAGTTCTATCATAAGAACATTAGTGGTCCTCGTATTTATAAGGAAACCAATATCCATTCACCAAATAGAGAATGAAACACACCTGCACAAGAAACATGTTGACCACTAGCTTTCACTTATGCATTTATATTCACCTTTCTCTAGCCACTAAGAGGAACATCTCATTTAATTAGTTGAACCTATGAAATCCTATTTGCCATGTTCTCTGCCAAACAAGCTTGCATATGGTTTGGTAATGGAAATCCTCCTTGCAAAGAAACTTTTTATTTCGAGTTTATCATAAAACATTAGCAACAATAGGAAAAAGTTTCCTCCATTGTATACCAATTTATACAATTTGTGTTTCATTCAGGTTCTGTATCAACCAATCAATCATCCCACCTGAGAAGAAATACACAAGCAAATTGGGAGAAATGTTTTGCCAAACCAATTTGGCATTCACACAATCTCTTAGCACATGAATGATGGTCTCATCCTCCATGTGACTTATAGCGCAAAGTGCATTATCACACAAACCTCAACTTTGTCTAAAAACATTAGTCAAAATGTCATTATGCACCACTTTCCATAAAAAACAACTATCACATGGATAAATATCGTTGTCCCAAATATTTCTCCAAGTTTCATTGACCCTAACACTATCATCCCTTTTAACAACCTCTAAGCTATTTTTGTTGAAAAGTTTTCATCTAGTGTAAGATGAAACAATCATTTTGTAGAACATCACAAGGAGGAATGATTCTCATAATTTTTGAAACAACCCAACTAGGAATAATTGTTGAAGTCTTCCAATATCCCATTGTCCTTCAACTAAAGCATAATCCCTCACACAAAATTCGAGTTCATTACTAGGTGGATTTTTTCTAACAATATCCATAATAATAACCGTCGAAGGTAACCGACAATCCCTTCAAAACCTGACGTGCCTCCCATTTCTAATAACCCATCTTCCTCTTAAGAGCAAAAATTTCCATGTAAATGAGATTCCTCTCCAAACTTCATATACATGATCAACACGATGCACTGAAGGAATAAATTTGTCAACACATCCATACTTATTTCGAAGTACATGCATCCACAAAGCATCTAAAAATGTAAGCAGTCCCCACTATAGCTTCATAATAAGAGCATAGTTAAAAAGATGTAAATCATGAAAATTCATACCTCTCACATCCTTTGATAAGCAAAATTTATTTCAAGTAATAGTGTGACACCTACAATTTTGTGACACCTACAATTTTGTGACTCACCCAACACAAAACTCCTATTCATACTTTCCAACTTCACAAACCTGTTTTGGAAAAAAAAACAATTTGCATGGTATAAGTAGGTAAGGCTGCAACAATTGCTTTAGCTAAAGGAAAGAGAGTTAGCCCTACAGTTACTCGTATGATGTTGGGTTTTCTCGGTCTTCTTCTTTTACCTCCTGCCATGTAACATAGAAACTCCAAGATATTTGCCAAGATTACTTGTGAGATGGAAACCTGAAATGCGACTTAATTCCATAGCTCTAGAATTATGGACATTTCTATAAACTAATAGCCATGTTTTAACCATTGACACCTTTTGTCTAGATAATGAGCAAAACACATCCAGACAATTATTAATAATATCTATCTGAGCTATATACAAATCTGTGCTAAAATGAGATTTTTAACTAATAAAAGATTTGACTTGTTTTGTAGGCTCGAAAGTCGAGAATATCTCGGCTCATAAAGAGCATCTTGGCCCAAAAGAAGCGGTCCCGGCCAGAACCGATATCAGCGGCGGAAATCACTCCAATAAACAAGGAACAACGCGTGATTATCAGAAGAGTAAATTAGGAAATATGTAATTCGGGTAACTTTGCAAGAAATCTGTTAGAATCAAGGAAATATGTAATTTGGGTAACTTATCAAGAAATCTGTTAGAATCAAGGAAATATGTAATTCAGGTAACTCAACAAGAAATATGTTAAAATCAGGAAAATATGTAATTTAGGTAACTGAGCAAGAAATCTGCTAGGATCAAGGAATGTAGGATTAGATTTAGATTTAGTCAGTTTGTGTATAAATAGAGTACACCAGGCTACGTCTTCAGTGTGGAAAAACAGTGGAATTCTAGACCTAGCTGCCGTCAGCAACTACAGACATTCCAAGCTAGCACGGTGGTACCACGAAATTTCAGTCGGTGTCTCTCTCGATCGAGGAGGTACAGGATCAGGATTTGGGAAGCTAGAAGCTGTAGGAGGTGATCACTTGGTATAGCCGACGCACTTTGGTGGAACCTCAACATCTGGCCATCACTAGTGCACCACTACCGTCCTTCCAAAGCAATCGTCGTGGAAGGTGGACCCTTTGAAGAACACTGAATTCCCACCTTTGTACTCAATTCTGTTTTCAATGTCATGACTGGTTTGCAATTCTGTTTCTTAATTATAATTCCTGCACCATAATCTGCTTTAAACTTTTCCACGATTGCACATTGTTAGGAGTAGATCACGTTAGACTAGGACCAATTGGAACTGGTTTAATAACCCGATTAGGTAGAGAACCTAAAATCAACCAAGTACATACTCCCTGCCAACTAATGAGGTAGTGATTGTGTAAATCCTCGGTATGACAATGGAAAAACGTTCGGCGATTGTCGTAAGAATCTAAGGTTGATTCGGAGTATAAATCTAAGTAAGAATGACAACCTTTTGTGTGTTGATTCCCGAATTGGTACAATAGTTAGCGTTGATTAGTTTAGCGTAGTTTAGTTTACTTTCAGCACTTAGTTTATTTTCTCACTCTTAAACACAAACCCCCCTTCTTACTGCTTTTCCAGAGTCTGAGACCGAGTCAGTCCGACTCCGTCGCGTCTATTCGAGAACGAGTCGGCATTTTGCACTAAATGTTTTCTGCGTTAACTCTGATTTTTACATTTAGCACAATCTGAACACACTGTGTCCTTGAGAGAATCGACCTAGTTTAGCTATACTATAGTTAGCTTTAGTATTTATTTGAGGCGTGTAAGACGACTAAAAACCTTCTTATCATCGACATAACATGATGGGCTTCCAATTATTACAGGCAACTTCCCTCTTAATCAAATGAGAAGTTTTCCCATACTTAAAACAAAAAGTATGGTGAAATTGGGTCAACTTTCCTAACTCCTCTAGAAGGTGAAAATTCATCAGTAGGTACTCCATTGAAAAGAACCTGCATACGGATAGAGGAAACACGAGAAAGAATAACTTGCAAAAATGATCAATAAATCCTACCTCCTTCAAAGTATCAATTAAGAAGTCCCATATCAACTTATCATACCCCTTCTCAAGATCCACTTTAACAATCATAAAACCATATTTCTCATTCTTCTTATGTATGGAATAGAAAATTTCTTGAGCAAAGACCACACTATTAGTGGCATGTCTTCCAAGAAAAAAGCTACATTGATTAGGTCCCACCAACATAGGCATGAACTTTTTTAACCTTGTCGCTATAATCTTTGTAATGATTTTATATATCATATTGCAAACACTGATAGGATGAAATTGATGCAAAGAGTTTGGAGCATCACATTTTGGGATAATAACAACTATAAACTATATCACAAATAGATGAACCTACCATGGGCCAATTTGCTTGGAAGAAAATTAGGTGCAACCCATCTGGTCCTAGGGCCTTAAAAGAGCCCATACTAAAGACTTGTTGATTGAATTTCTCATAAGAGAATGGTTTCTTAACTTCTTCAAGTGCGCCTTCCTCAATGATAGAGAATCTATTATTAAGTTGCCAAGGAGAGTACTCACCTTCCTCCTTGTGAAGGTCTTGAAAATGATTTTTAGCCATATCCTTAAGAACCTCCTGATCAAGAATCATCCCACCCATCTAATCCAATAAAGCTTCAATCTTATTTCTTTTCCTTTTCATAATTGTAGAGGTGTAATAAAATCTAGTATTATGATCTCCAAATTGAATCCATTCACATCTAGATTTTTGGAACCAATACAATTTTTCTTAGGATAATGTTGACTCATAGTCTTGCCAAAGATTTTTTTTGCATATGTGCAAGTATCTATTTTCTCCTATGTCTAATTGAGTATTAATACCTTTAAGCCTGACAAGGATTCATCTCTTTCGATGGAACAAATTGCCAAAGCTAGTTTTATTCCAAACATCAATATCCTCATGGAACTTACTAACTGCTTAGCCCACCCATTAGGATGTCCCTAAGAATCTTGAACCACACCGTCGAAAGAAACATTTGCTAGCCAACAAGCCAAAAGCTGAAAAGGTTTTTATTATATCTTGGCTGGTTAGAATCTTCTTGAAACTTTAATAACAATGCTTTATGATATGAATTCAAAGAATGTAGATGAATGACCGAAGCATTAGGGAAAGCTAGTCGCTAACTCAAATTTCCAACTCCACAATCAATTCGTTCTTTGACACCTATCCCTTCCCATGTAAAGGGAGGCCCTTGAAAACCAAGATCATTCAATTGACAAAAATTCAACATGATTGGGATTAGCTCCAACTGACTTCTCTAAGTGATATAAGTAGGCATTAAAATCACCAATCACTACCCATGGACATTGAATTGCACAATTTATGCCATAGTCATTAGATTAGGACTATCATACACCATAGAGGTGCAAAAAACATTGAAGATGTGAACGAATAATATCCACTTTGACTAGAGATAAATCCCAAGCTATCCATTTCCAGATTCTTAATAACCTTATCAACCTTAACACCATTTATTGTATTTTTTTATTTAGAACCACACACACATGCAAATTATATGAGTTTTTCTTCAACAAGAACTTTACACATACACATTATGAGTTTTCTTGAACAAGAACTTTACACACACATTATATGAGTTTTTCTTCGACAAGAACTTTACACACACATTATGAGTTTTTATTCAACACCCACGTATTTTCTTAACCTTTTATCTCTTTCAATTTAACATTTTTCATCTTTTATTTTTAAATTACACATTTTCTTAACCTTTTATCTCTTTCAATTTAATATTTTCATTTTTTATTTTTAAATTAAATTTCAATAATTTTTAAAAATTATCGATAGTTAAAATAATCTTATATCACAATATATATTATTTATTATAAATTTAAAATATAATTTATATATTTAAAATATATATTTATTATTTATGACTTTTAGATATAATATAATTTGTGTATTCAAATTTATTTAGTTATATAAAATAAATGTTTATTCAATATATTTTGCAGACTAATATATATATATATATATAATAGATGAAATGTTTACAGACCATTTGGTTCCTTGATGGCGAGAGTTAGATGGTAACAATACTTGCAATTTATCAACAATTTTCGAATTGTCCACTAGAGTCAGCACTCTTAAACTCATGCCCATCCCTCGTAAAATCAACCCATACTTTTGATTAAGCATCTCCATCATGGCCCACATCCACTCATCATTGGGTTTTCGCACTAGCCCATCTTCATTTTTTGAATCCTTCACTTCTGATATGAATTTAATAACATTTGTGCATTTAGGTCCACATCTCTAGTCTTATAACTTTAAGCAGACTTTTGATTCATTTTATTTTCGATCTCACTGAATCCGTCATATGCCCTTTACCTTTTATACCCTTATACTTATTTTTACCAACACATGAATCTCTTACTTTTTGAGCAATTATGATTTGATTTGATTTTGCTACTAGTAGCACCCTTTCCCTTAATATTCTCTATATTGTCCTCTTGTACTTCATATATTTATAACGAGATTCTTTATTGGTATCATAATTTCTATATTTAATGTTCATTACTTTTGCATTTTGATTAGTTATATTAATGACTTTTCTTGCAATTTTTTTCAATAATCCAAGGACAAAAATAATATGGATTCAAGATTTCTTTTTGAATTATAATTTCATTTCTTCCATTTATTGTTAATAATAGTTATTGGGTTACTAACATCAGCTCTTACGAGAGTAACAAAACCACCTTCAAGAATTGTCATTGGATTTGTTGATGCCCTACTATCAACCCTTCTCCAACATCTCCACCATCACCACTAACTACTTGCACTACACCTTCACCACATTGAGCTGCCTTATGACCATACTTTACACACTAAAAACAAATTAAGTGAAGTCCTTCATATTCAACACAATAAACATGTCCTATTACTTCAATTTTAGGAACTAGTGACTTTTGTAAATCAATTTTAACACAAATCCTTGCAAATTTTCCTTGAGTATAAATCGAAGTAAGTTTATTAATTTTAGAACTATTCCAAGTAAAGATCTTCTCTTCTTAGAAAAGTTCCATGGTACAACTCCATAGGCAAACATGGTGTGGGACCCCGTTTTTGTCCGAAAAAGGCAGAAGAAGACAAAGGACATGAAACGCTGCTGGAACCCTTCAGACCATTTAGCTAGCTCTAGGTCGAGATCATGAAACCAGCTCTAGGCTGAGACCACGAATCTAGCTCTATGCCGAAATCATCTCAATCGGCTCTATGCCGAGACCATCCAAGCCGGCTCTAGGAAAATATCACCCTACCCCCTAATTATCCAATGTCCAGAACTATGTAAAGTTTGATTTCTCTAACAAAAAGGAGATACGTAGGAGCAAGAGGCCTACACTTGTCAAGTTACCCATCCAAAAAACCCAAAAATATTCCACACTTATTATGTGTAAATACTCCATCTTTAGAATGACATTAACCAAAACGTAAGAGTCATTTCCTTTTTATGCAGCCAGTTAGGGTAACTATCATGTGATAGGCGTGTTGGGATACCTAGTGATCCCTATGCATAACCGACTTCCGAACCCATTTCTCTGATTCAAAGACCAACTTTATCCACTCAAAGGTTTCTTGGTATTTTCCATAAAAATGCTAGTGGCAATTTCGTCTTCCCTATTTTGTCCCTGGAAGGAACTCGGAATCCAAACATCTAATTTTTGCCAACTTTGCATCGCGATTTAGGTCGCGACAGATGGCGACTCCACTAGGGAGGTTGAGAGTTGAGCCCTGTCAAAACTAGTCGCATGAAAAACCTGACTCTTGCATGCGTTTATGCCTTTTTGTTTATTTTTATGTTTATATTCTAGTTTTTTTGCTTTTCCTTTTTTTCATTCTTCCCACGAACCTTAGGGTAGAAGACTCAATGCTAATATTTTGATATTGTGAACGGGGGCATTTTCCTGGGGGAGTTTTCTTTAGCCTTTGATTATGTTAATGTGAGGGGTTCTATTCCCGGGCCTGTGCGTTATAGAGAGCGAGGAATGTGTATTGGTAATCATCTTGGGGATCAATCCCTATTTGGTGACCACAAAAATTCCATCTACAGCGTGACGTTTTAGTGAATAACCACACTTTGAGAATTTCTTCCTATCTGTGGCGAATTTGCAAAAGAAGTACTAAGCTTTAAAGGCCAAATGGTGAGGACAAGATGCCATTGGAAAGGAACCCATAGTGGACTTAGAACCCAAATAGGATGTGACAACCCAACCTGTAGGTAATGGGAATTGCATGCCGGATCCATGCCAGATCCATTTCGGCCACTAGGCCGATTCCAAACAACCCTTGTGCCGATTCCGGTTCGAGTCTAGCTTTGTGTCGTCTTCTTTATCTCAGTTTTGTCCTATTACTTTTTCATGTTTTAATCTACCATCAGAGTTCATAAATCGTAATATGAGTATCTAGAAGAACAGTAAAAGTATCAGAACTAACATAATGATGGTTAGATTCCAATAAACTAGCTCTAAATAAGGTATAAAGTTAAAGCCTTATAGATAAAAAAGAGAGACTATAAGAGATTACTCGCTATCACAAGGAAATGGAAGTAGAGACTCCGTGTACAGAGCCCAATCTGTATATATACAGAGCCCACTAATCATTAGGTTTTTACGCTAGCCCATCTTCACTTTTTGAATCCTTCGCTTTGATATGAATTTAATAGCATTTTGTGCATTTAGGTCCACGTCACTGGTCTTATAACTTTGAGTAAGCTTTTGATTTGTTTTATTTTTAGGCCTCACCTAATCCATCGTAAGCCCTTTACCCTTTATACCTCTTGCTTATTTTTACCACCACATAAATCTCTTGCTTTTTAAACAATCATGATTTGATTTTATTTGGTACTAGCAACACTCTTTCCCTTAATATCCTCTATATTATCCTCCTGTATGTTGTCTAAGGATTCATAAAGAGATCTTTTATTGGCATCATTATTTTCTTTATTGCATTAATGACATTATTTCTTCTTGTCATTCTTTTTGCAATCACCCAAGGACCAAAATAAGGAGGATTCAATATTTCTTCTTGAATTATAACTGCATTTCCTTCCTTCATTGTCCCATCATTAATAATAGTTACGAGGTGGTTACTAGGTTATTGACATCGGTAACATAACCACCTTCAAGAATCGTGCTCTATTGATGCCCTACTATCAACTCTTACTTCGACAACTTCACCATCACCACTAATCACCTGCACTACACCTTCACCACACTAGGCTGCCTTATGATCATACTTGCCATACTTAAAACAAATTAAGTGAAGTTCTTCATATTCAACACAATAAACATGTCCTCTTGCTTCAATTTTAGGAACTAATGGATTTTGTAAATCAATTTTAACATAAATCCCTGCAAATTTCCCTTGAGTATGAATTGAAGTAAGTTTATCAATTTTTAGAATTGTTCCAAGCAAAGATCTTGCTCTTTTTAGAAAAGTTTCATGGTACAACTCCATAAGCAGACATCTAAAGTGAACCTATACTATAATATTTTTTGTTTTGTTTTCTTGATGCTTTCAATAAAAGCTGGTCTTCACCTTTGAACCACCAAATAGTGATACGTCGGCATCCATGGTCCTTCGAACAAGACATGCTTATAGTTATCCACCAATGTAAACTGCACAAAAAAATATCCATCAAGCATATCCACAATAAAAAAATTTTCACTCCTTACCCAGTTCTTTTGAAGTTTATACTCTAAAATCTTAAAGCCAACCCACTTTCCCAACATATGGATAACCAAGGATCCCATCTAAGGAGTACACCATTCTTCAAAGTCCTTATCTGATATTGGAACAATAACTAGACAAGAACTAAATTCCTGATTACCACTGTCCTTGTTGTACCATTTGTCTTTGGGCATTTCCTCATTATCATAATCATATGCAAAATTTTGTAATGTTGAATTAAAAAACTCAAAAATCATAAGAGAATCTTTATATGATTTCTCTTTTGATCCCTTTCCAACCTTCAGACCTTATAAGACACTTTCAAATTCCTTCTCTAAAACTTTCCTCTTCATCTTCTCAATGGTACGATTTTACAGATCATCATTCTAACCTGTGCTACTCTTCAAAATAATCACTTGTGAAGTAGTTTTACTTGTATTGTTATTCATTGGAATGCCAACTCCAAGTAAGATTCTTGTTGCTTGGGATTTTCCTTCCTAATCTATGTTAAATTTAATTAATGCCTATCACATAACAATAATAACTACTTTCATATATATATATATATATATATATATTATTAACAAATTAATTGTAATATTTTATTTTTTTATTTTAGGATATATTTTTTTATTCTATATTTTATCAAACTCTCATTTTGTAGTTGTATCTTATTTAGGAGGACGCTATAAATGTTTTATTCATGTTTGTTATGACGTTCATGAATGGTTTAGAATATTATCAAAATTTACATCTTTAGACCAATAGAGAAGAAATTCCTTTTATGGTTTGTACAAGTAATTTTATTGTACAAGTATTTTTATTTTACTAATATTCCTCATACATTAGACTAAAAGATCAAATCAAATTATAGAGCAAAATTTGATAAGTAATGATTAACAAATTTGAATTCATTTATCAATATTTTTTTTTAATTTGAATTTAATTTAAGAAATCTTTTAGTTGCTTTGATAGTTACCATTATCACGACTTGCCAATAAAATTTGTTTACAATTAAATATATAAATCTAAAGAGGGAAAAGAAAATAATTAACCTTTATTTTTTCATTTTCTTTTCTATTGAACAATTTAAAAATAATCTCAATTTTCTTTCTTTTCTTTTCTTTCTCTTTCTTTCCATTCACTTTCTTTCTTTTTATTTTTCTATCTTTTACCAAATAGGGTCGAAGTGCTCATCTGCCAGCTTTGAACCAAAGATCCATGCACATTCCACGAACAACATGCTAACCGATGGTTCCCAACTCCTGCCAAAAATATTACTCTTTTCCGTCGTTCCTAGAGACCAAGATTACAAAAAAATTTGTTTATTTAAGTAGTAATATTAAATTTGTTCTACATTTATATATTTTTTAAAAATTATTTCTAATAATAACGAGGTATACTCTTATATTTTTTTATTAATTTTAATTTTTTTTAATTTCTTTCACTATTAATATATTTGTTATTTTAATTTTTGTTAGTTACGTATATAAAAATTAAAGAAAAAGTCTTAAAATACTCTTCATACAAGAAAATGATATACTCTTAAATACTTAAGATATTAATATACTATACTTACTATTTATTATTTTTTAAAAATTACTCGTAGTTAAGAATATTTTTGTAAGAAAAAAATTAATGCTTCAAACATTTTATATTGATTTTTATAAAAAGGGTCAAGAAAAAATTTAAATTTAGATTTTATAAAAAGAGTGAAGGATGTATTAACTTTTCAATAATATTAAATTTTATTTTTTTATAATAGTAATGAATAAATTAATAAATTAATAAATTATATCAAATTTAATCATTGAAAATTTATTTATATTAAATTTAAGTTCCTAAAATTTAATTATAATATTAAAAAATTGATATTATTTTATAACGTGACAAACCATTAAACTTGTTCACTTATTATTAGACGGTATTAAAAGAGACATCAAATCATATTAACTAATTCTGTATCATATTTTTGTTTGTTTTTCTTTTCACTTTTTATTCTTTGTATACGAATAAAATTCCTCTTATAAAAAGTTACGATTCCTCGTAAACATACTTCTTTTTTTTTTAAGTGAGAGAAAGGAATTGTGCTTAAAATTGTATCTGACTATTATAAAGAAGCGTATTTGAAATATTAAAATTTACGAGGTTGATAGATATATGCTTTAGCTCTACTCTTGCTATTATATTCTTAATAATCACACGGAAAAGTTCTTTGATAGATGATCATTATCATCTTTTTAAGTATCTCATTGTTATTTTTTTAAGAGAATCAGAGTTCCCTAAATTCCTCGCTGTACTGTTACTTGATTTCCTTAGGAAATTTTATGAGAATTTTGTAATGTCAATATGTAATCATGTGACTTATAAATATGGCAAAGTATATACTATATAAAATGAAGGGGAAAAGTCATCCTTTTGATGATGGGAAGGTAGTACGGTACCACTAATAAGGCATCACCAATGTGGTGATACAACGTAACGAATAAAAATTTCCCTAACTTGTAATAATTCTTAAAGAGTAACCACAAATGCAAATAAAAGTAACAATAAGAAGAATCACACAAGAGAGACCAATATTTTTAACGTGGAAAAACTCCCTCAACGTGAGGAGTAAAAACCACGAGTCGTCCAGACCAAAGAAATGAATCCACTATGATTAATTAAGAGTACAAGAGTTATTTTCTGTATCTCTCACTCACTCTGTGAAAAATTCACTATTTTCTCTCTATAAGAAATCCACTCTCTCTCTCTATCTCCAAATTTGACTCCTTCTCCTCTTATAAAAAGAGGCTTAACGGGCTTGAGAGTATTGGGCTTTTGTCCACATAGTTGGGAGCCCAAAAATAATCCAACATATCCCCCCATCACAACTATGTGGAGGTAACCGCCAGTCCGGCGATCTCATAGCAAGCTTCAAACTTCCCTCTTGGAACTACCTTGGTCATCATGTCAGCACCATTATCATCAGTATGAACTTTGGCCAACTCTAACAGCTTAGCATCCAAAGCATCATGTATCCAATGATACCTCACATCAATATGCTTGAACCTAGAATGGAAAGTTGAATTCTTACCGAGATGAATTGCACTCTGACTATCACAAAATAACAAGTACTTATCCTGAACAAAACCAAGCTCCTGCAAGAATTTCTACACCCAAAGCAACTCCTTGCATGCTTCTGTAATGGCAATAAACTCTGCCTTAGTAGTGGAGAAAGCAACACACTTTTGCAATTTAGATTGCCAAGCCACAGCTCCCCTTGCAAACTTAATCAAATAGCCCGAAGTGGACTTTCTGGAATCAATGTCTCCAGTCATATCTGAGTTTGAGTAACCCACCAAAGTAGGCTTACCACCTCCAAAACAAAGCCTCAAATCACTAGTACCACGAAGATACCACGAAGATACCTCAAGATCCATTTCACAGCATTCTAGTGCTCTCTACCTGGATTAGACAAAAATCTACTAACAGTACCAACAGCATGTTCAATATCTGGTCTTATACACACCATTGCATACATCAAACTACCCACTGCAGATGCATAAGGAACTCTACTCATATTAGTCTTCTCAGCTTCATTTGAAGGACTGTGTCCAGAACTCGGTTTAAAATGAGCAGCAAGAGGAGTGCTCACTGCTTTAGCATTTTCCATATGGAATCTTTTGCAAAACCCTTTTAACATAGTGTTCCTGTGACAACTAAAGTTTCTTTGCTTGTCTATTACGAATGATTCTTATACCAAGAATCTATTTAGCAGCTCCCATGTCTTTCATAGCAAATGACTTGTTCAATTGCTTCTTCAACCTGTCAATCTTGGAAATACTTTTCCCAACAATAAGCATGTCATCAACATACAACAGCAAGATAACAAAGTCATCATCAGAAAATTTTCTAACAAATACACAGTGATCAGAAGTAGTCTTCTTGTAGCCTTGCTCACACATAACAGACTCAAACTTCTTATACCACTGTCTTGGAGCCTGCTTCAGACCATACAAGCTTTTTTTGGGCCTGCACACATAGTCTTCCTTTCCACTAATTTGAAAACCATCAAGTTGCTTCATGTATATCTCTTCCTCCAAATCACCATGAAGGAAAGTTGTTTTTACATCCATCTACTCAACCTCCAGATCAAAGGTGGCAGCTAAACTCAGCACAATTCTGATGGATGACATCTTCACCATAGGAGAGAAAATCTCATTGAAGTCAACACCTTTTCTCTGTCTAAAGCCTTTCACTACTAGTCTGGCTTTATACCTTGGATATGAAGAGTTACTCTCTTGCTTTATCCTGTAAATCCACCTATTTTCCAAGACCTTCTTGCCATTAGGCAACTTCACCAAATCATAAGTGTGGTTATCATGCAAAGACTTTATGTCATCTTGCATTGCATCCATCCACTTTTGCTTTTCTTCACTCTCCATGGCCTCCTGGTAACACTCAGGTTCTTCTCCATCTGTCAAGGTCACATACTCATCAGAAGTATACCTTGTAGATGATTGTCTCTCTCTATTAGACCTCTTGTGTTGAACTGGAGGTGGTTCAGGAGCATCACCTAGATTCTCATCTTGTGACATTTCTTGTTCCTCTATAGCATCATCATCAAGAGGAACATCAAAGCCATCTCCAAGTTGCTGATCATCATAGTTATGTTGCTCACCATTCTGAACAATATTATCAGCAGTATCCAGATCATGTACAGGCATTCGAATTGGATCAATTTCAGACAAACTATTGTCTTTCTCAGGTGTAGACTTCTTTATCTTATCAATGTCTTCAATGGTTTGATCTTCTATGAATTGCACATCACGGCTTCTGACAAGTTTCTTCTCAACAGGATCATACATCCTATAACCATACTCATCATGACCATACCTAATGAAGATACACTGCCTAGTCTTCATATCCAACTTGGATCTTTCATCCTTTGGAACATGCACAAAGGCTTTACAACCGAAGACTCGCAAATGATCATACTTGACATCTTTGCCAAACAAAATCTTGTCTGGTACCTCAGTATTCAAGGCAACTACAGGACTAAGATTAATAACATGCACTACTGTGTAAAGTGCCTCACCCCAGAAATGCTTAGGTAACCTTGCTTCATAAAGCATGCACCTAACCCTCTCAATCAATGTCATGTTCATCCTCTCTACTAAGCCATTCAACTGAGGAGTTTTAGGAGGAGTCTTTTCATGTCTGATACCCTACTGCCTGCAATATACATCAAATGGTCCATAATACTCACCACCATTGTCAGAACGAATACATTTCACCTTCTTGCCTGATTGTCTCTCAACCAAAGCCTGGAATTGTTGAACTTCTCCAACACTTGGTCCTTTGTCCTCAAAACATAAATCCAGAGCTTCCTAGAACAATCATCAATAAAGATAACAAAATAAAGTGCACCACTAAATGACTTTACCTTCAATGGGCCACAAACATCAAAATGCACCAATTCTACCAACTTTGACTTCCTTGAGGGAGGATGCTTCTTAAAGGATACTCTGGTCTGCTTACCAGCCATGCAATGAGAACACTTCTCCAACTCTGCATTCTTCAATCCTGGAAGCATGTCCTTTTTGGCTAAACAAGTCAACCCTTTTTCACTTATATGACTAAGCCTTCGGTGCCACAAAGATGCCTCCATATCCATGGCATTTACACTGTCTTTAGCAACCAAAGCTTTTGTCCAATACAGTTTAGAAAATTTCTCCCCTTTGGCCACAACCAAGTTACCTTTGGTGAGTTTCCATTTTCCATGACCAAAGTGATTATCATAACCACCATCATCAAGCATATGCACATATATCAAGTTAAAGCGAACATCTGGAGCATGTTTGACTCCTCTAAGCCACAATTGCATTCCTGTGTTGGTTTGTAAGCAAACATCACCAACATTGATCACCTTGGTTACACCATCATTACCCATCTTCAACACTCCAAAATCACCTGCAATGTAATATGTAAAGAACTCCTTCCTTGGTGTAACATGCAATGTAGCACCGCTATCAATAATCCACATGCTCTCATCGGATACAAAATTAATCGATTCAAAGTCTTGAAGAATGACAAGACCATCACCTGTAGCAGTAGTGACACAATCATCATCCTTCTCTTTTGACTTGCCCTTTTTGCCTTTGTTCTCCTTTTTTCACAAGAAACAATGCTTCTGTATATGCCCTGTTTTGTGACAATAGTGACACTCCACATTCTTGTATCTCGACTTGGATTTACTTCCTACTCTTTTCTCTTTCCTTTTTCTGACTTCTCCCCCTATTTTCAGTGACAAGTACCTCAGATTGAGATGAAGAACCTTGTGCCTTCCTTCTCATCTCCTCGTTAAGTACACTACCCTTTACCATTTGCAAAGAGACAACACCATTAGGGGCTGAATTTGTGATAGAGACCTTAAAAGTCTCCCAAGACTCAGGTAGAGAATTCAAGAGTAGTAATCCCAAAATCTCATCTTCAAACTTGATGCCCATTCCTGACATCTGATCAATAATTCCTTGAAATTCATTCAAGTGATCTGATAGTGAAGTGCCTTCCTTGAACTTCAAACTCACAATAGAATTCAACAAAAATAATTTGTTGTTCCCACACTTTGAGGCATACAAGGATTCAATCTTCTCTCACAAAGTCTTGGCATCTATCTCACTTGCAATGTGATTATAAACATTATCATCTACAAAAAGTCGGATAAAACCACATACCTGTTGATGCTCAAAGTCCCATTCTTTATCAGACATAGATCCTGGCTTCTAAGCAGCAAAAATAGGAAGATGCATTTTCTTCACAAATAATAAATCTTTCATCTTCCCTTTCCACAAGTGATAATTAGTGTAATTCAGACTCACCATTCTATTTGTATTACCCTCCATTATTCTCGCAAGTAGAGCACCCTTCAAAGCAAAGAGCTTTGATACCACTCTAATGGGGAAAAGTCACCCTTTTGATGATGGGAAGGTAGTACGGTACCACCAATAAGGCACCACCAATGTGGTGACACAACGCAGCAGATAAAAATTCCCCTAACTTGCAAGAATTCCTAAGGAGTAACCACAAATGTAAATGAAAGTAACAATGAGAAGAATCACACAAGAGAGACCAATATTTTTAACGTGGAAAAACTCCCTCAACGTGAGGAGTAAAAACCACGGGTCGTCCAGACCAAAAAAATTAATCCACTATGATTAATTAAGAGTACAAGAGTTATTTTCTGTATCTCACTCACTCTGTGAAAAATTCACTCTTTTCTCTCTATGAGAAATCCACTCTCTCTCTATCTCCAAATTTGACCCCTTCTCCTTTTATAAAGAGAGACCTAACGGGCTTGAGAGCAATGACTTTTGTCCACATAATTAGGAACCCAAAAATAACCCAACACAAAATTCTCAGAATTATGTATACAAGTTCAAAAAAAAAACAAACAAATTTCTTATAGTGAAATCTGGCAGGGAAGAAGTCCAGTGAAGGCCTCTTGTGAAGGCATCTTGCAAAGGAGTAGGAAACAAAGTCATGCAGTGTGGTTTCCCTGTACTTTGGAGGATTATCTTCTGATACTAAATCCTTTATGGGACCATAAATCTTTGATGATGGCTGAAGACTTGTAACTGATACCCTTGCACCTACACGGTTTCCCACCACTCTGTGCTTCAATTTGTCATTTGTTATAAGCTGTTTTTGCAAGAAAATTGTTTATTATCATCTAAAAATGTAAAATGGAAGATATGGCATGTTAATGTTGTTCCATATAACATGTATTTCTTTTGATATTATACAGCCCATCATAGAGCATATTGCCTTTCATATCAAGAAGTAAAGCCCATCATAGAGCATATTGCCTTTCATATCAAGAAGTAAGGCACATTGCGTACCAATCTTATGTATCCAATATCAAGGTATTCAATTGTTTAAGAATGATGGGTAATTCTTTTTCATTTTAATTTTGGTATAATATCAATATAATTTATTTACTTTTACTGTTAAACAATTATAAATCATCATAAATAAAATTTTTAAAATAATTATTATAAATTTTTTTTTCCATGTACAATATTTTATGATTAAATCACGATATAAGAATCAATTCATTCTAACTACAATGATTTTTTTTTTCTTATTTAGTATCATTTTATTTTAGTGAAACTGGATATCTCGATATTTCTAACAAGAAATTAATGACTAATATCTTAAAATACTAATATGCATTTAAAAAATTGACATATTTTAATATATGTATTTCCGTATACACGGACTCACGGATGAAAACCCCATACCCCATACCACATAATTAATAGAAAAAATTATTTTCCAAGATGTTGGTTAAGTATCAAGTTATTAAAACTTAACATCTGAGTCCAAAGTAACTGGAATTTACATTCTATTCCAACAAAATCACACCTTTCCCAGGGAAATAGATCTGAAATATAAAAAAGTATATAAAATACATAAAAAAATCCATAAGTCACAAGTACATGTGAAACAGACATGCATATAAAATTCACAAGTGACATGAAAACATACCTGTAGAAGATGACCAATGTTGACTATTAGAGTCCCTGGTACAGGGGATACATCCACCCACCTGTTTTCATGAAGAACTTGGAGGCCAGCAATATGATCTTGTAGAAGCACAGTGATGAAGCCATTATCAGTATGCTTGATTGCACCCAAAGTCAATTCTGGTTTTGGACAGGCAGGCTAGCAATGGCAAACAATTGTGAGTCCCTCATTGCACCTATGTCATTCAAATAGTTTGGATTCAGCTTAAGGGCTTCTGATAATAACTCAAACAACACACTTTCCAGTTTCATAACTTGTTTTGAGTATTCCAGCAGTATATCTCTGGAAGCACATGCAGATAATTTCTTTATGCTTTTGACTCAGCTATATCATGAAAATATGTTACCAAATTATGCATTGATTATTCCATTTGAAAGAGAATGGATTTCTCTTCATGATTTGTTGATTTTCATTAGCTATAATGTATACAAGTTGGTCAATTATAATTGAGATGAATTTCAGTAAATACCAAATTTCTGAACTTCCCAAGTTTGAATTTTATTTATCCCAGAGCCATACTAAAACTAAAATTCTAAACGACACAAAACACCTTTCATGAAACATGAGAAATAACTGGTATGTTTGAATTCCTTCTTATTTTGTATTTTAAAAACTAATTTCTAAAACAATTCCACACACTTTACAATCAACTTCTTATATAAAATCTATTAAGTTGTGAAAATTATTTCTAAAATAAGTATTCTGAAAACCAGAAAACAAAACAGTTGAATGATGTTTTGTCTTCTTTTTTCTTTGAATACTTTGTTCAAGTGTTTAGATGACAAGCTTTTAGAATACATAAATATGCTCAAATGACAAATACTTCCACATGTACTAAAGGCAAGCTTGATTCTCTTACCACTTTTTTTTTTAAACTATTTTTTAAAACAATTGTACACTACTCAGCAATAAATTTCTCATACATAATCTCGAAAGCCTTAAAAATTGTTTCCAAGCTGCAAAATAAGTATTTAAAAAAAACAAAATACCAAAAATATCTGAGAGATGTTTTCTCATTCTCTCCCGTTTCTTCTAATACTCTTATTCAGGTATTCCAACGATGGTTAATCAACAAAATCATTTTCTAAAAAATTAAAGAGTCTTAAATATATGTTAGATTTGGATATTTTTCAATATATCCTCTCATGTCTTTATTGGGCTTAATGCGTAGATAATATGATGAATAATATGATAAATATCCTTTAACAAATTTAGAATAAGTTCTTGTACTATATCAAAATATAGGTTTGAACCTAACTCAATCCCAAAAATTTAAAGTAAGGATTGTTGTGCACCTAGACAAAACCTTTTTATTTTAGAAAAGAATAAACTAGTTTTGTTGTAAACTTTTAACAAATTTAGAATAAGTTTTTGTACTATATTAAAATATAGGTTTGAACCTAGCTCAATCCCAAAAATTTAAAGTGAGGATTGTTGTGCACCTAGACAAAACCTTTCATGAAACATGAGAAATAACTGGGTATGTTTGAATTCCTTCTTATTTTGAATTTTAAAAACTAATTTCTAAAACAATTCCACACACTTTACAATCAACTTCTTATATAAAATCTATTAAGTTGTGAAAATTATTTCTAAAATAAGTATTCTGAAAACCAGAAAACAAAACAGTTGAATGATGTTTTGTCTTCTTTTTTCTTTGAATACTTTGTTCAAGTGTTTAGATGACAAGCTTTTAGAATACATAAATATGCTCAAATGACAAATACTTCCACATGTACTAAAGGCAAGCTTGATTCTCTTACCACTTTTTTTTTTAAAACTATTTTTTAAAACAATTGTACACTACTCAGCAATAAATTTCTCATACATAATCTCGAAAGCCTTAAAAATTGTTTCCAAGCTGCAAAATAAGTATTTAAAAAAAACAAAATACCAAAAATATCTAAGAGATGTTTTCTCATTCTCTCCCGTTTTTTCTAATACTCTTATTCAGGTATTCCAACGATGGTTCATCAACAAAATCATTTTCTAGAAAATTAAAGAGTCTTAAATATACGTTAGATTTGGATATTTTCCAATATATCCTCTCATGTCTTTATTGGACTTAATGCGTAGATAATATGATGAATAATATGATAAATGATCCTTTAACAAATTTAGAATAAGTTCTTGTACTATATCAAAATATAGGTTTGAACCTAGCTCAATCCCAAAAATTTAAAGTGAGGATTGTTGTGCACCTAGACAAAACCTTTTTATTTTAGAAAAGAATAAACTAGTTTTGTTGTGAACCTTTAACAAATTTAGAATAAGTTTTTGTACTATATTAAAATATAGGTTTGAACCTAGTTCAATCCCAAAAATTTAAAGTGAGGATTGTTGTGCACCTAGACAAAACCTTTCATGAAACATGAGAAATAACTGGATATGTTTGAATTCCTTCTTATTTTGAATTTTAAAACCTAATTTCTAAAACAATTCCACACACTTTACAATCAACTTCTTATATAAAATCTATTAAGTTGTGAAAATTATTTCTAAAATAAGTATTCTGAAAACCAGAAAACAAAACAGTTGAATGATGTTTTGTCTTCTTTTTTCTTTGAATACTTTGCTCAAGTGTTTAGATGACAAGCTTTTAGAATACATAAATATGCTCAAATGACAAATACTTCCACATGTACTAAAGGCAAGCTTGATTCTCTTACCACTTTTTTTCTTAAAACTATTTTTTAAAACAATTGTACACTACTCAGCAATAAATTTCTCATACATAATCTCGAAAGCCTTAAAAATTGTTTCCAAACTGCAAAATAAGTATTTAAAAAAACAAAATACCAAAATATCTAAGAGATGTTTTCTCGTTCTCTCCCGTTTCTTCTAATACTCTTATTCAAGTATTCCAACGATGGTTAATCAACAAAATCATTTTCTAGGAAATTAAAGAGTCTTAAATATACGTTAGATTTGAATATTTTCTAATATATCCTCTCATGTCTTTATTGAGCTTAATGCGTAGATAATATGATGAATAATATGATAAATGATCCTTTAATAAATTTAGAATAAGTTCTTGTATTATATTAAAATATAGGTTTTAACCTTGCTCAATCCCAAAAATTTAAAGTGAGGAGTGTTGTGCACCTAGACAAAACCTTTTTATTTTAGAAAAGAATAAACTAGTTTTGGAAACAGTAAACAAAGGTCTAAGATTGTTTCTAACATACCTGCACACTGATGGCAAGTCTTGTGGTTTTGGTGGACGAGGAGCCATGAAGCAGTAAAATGTGTCCCTCCAATTAGCTGATGGTGAACTATAGAGATCGTAGTTGCTATTGTACACCAAAGGCCTCAAAGGGTCACGCATGCATAGTTCTCTTTGGACCTTAGAGTCTTGCTCATAGAAGCCATGCACTCCACTCTTCATATCCTCCAAAACACTTATTGGTATTCCATGATTAACAACTTGGAAGAAACCCCATTTCTCAGATGCTTCACTTGTTTTCTCAACAACCACTTTCCTTCTAGCTGGATCTTCATCAACACCTGCAAGTGAGTCTAGTAGTAAATTCAATTAATTGTCAATTTTTCGGTGTTTTTTTTCATAAAATTTATATTTCACTCAATTTTTATCTTACTTATAGCAATATTGCTACATTTCATACTTATGGTAAGTTACAAAAGCAAGCAAAGATCCATATAAATTTAACCACTACAATTGGAAAAATGTCTCATCAGTCTACACCATCAATTTGCTTAAAACCCTTATTGATCGTCATGCCTTAAAAGTGCATGTCTTTTTTTTTTTTTAAAGCCCACTTAAACCTCATGGGTTTTATCTCTTGAGGTGGGTCAACCAAGGTTCACACTTGGTTTGTTGTTTACATAGATTTCATTTTAGATCTCAAGACCTCGAGCCATTTTCTTTTGGTCTCATACTTGTGAAGCTTTAGAAGGATATATTCTAACTTAAAATCTTCAGACAAGAAAAATGGGAGTCTCAGACAACAACGAAGTTGTAGTGAGAACAAAGTTTGACTATGATAGAGCAAGTGAGCTCAAAGCTGTATTAGAACTCAGTTTTTAAAACAAAAAATAAGAAGGGATTCAAACATACCCTTAGTTTTTTCTCATGTTTCATGAAAACTGTTTTGTGTCGTTTAGAATTTTAGCTTTAGTATGGCTATGGGATAAAAAAAATTCAAATGTACTGAAATTCATCTCAATTATAATTGACCAACTTGTATACATTATAGCTAATGAAGATAACAAATCATGAATTGAAATCCATTCTTTTTCAAATTGAACAATCAATGCATATTTTGGCAACATATTTTCATGATATACCTGAGTTAAAAGCATAAAGAAATTATCTGCATGTGCTTCAAAACAAGTTACGAAGCTGGGAAGTGTGTTGTTTGGGCTATTATGAGAAGCCCTTAAGCTGAATCCAAATTATTTGAATGACATGGGTTGCAAAGAGGAACTCATAGGTGTTTGCCATTGCTACCCTGCCTGTCCAAAACCAGAATTGACTTTGTTTGCAACCAAGCATACCGATAATGGCTTCATCACTGTGCTTCTACAATATCACATTGGTGGCTTCCAAGTTCTTCATGAAAACAGGTGGGGTGGATGGATGTATCCCCTGTACCAGGGACTCTAGTAGTCAACATTGGTCATCTTCTACAACTATGTTTTCATGTCTTACTTGTGAATTTTATATGCATGTCTGTTTCACATATGCTTGGGATTTGTGGATTATTTATGTATTTTATATACTTTTCTATATTTTGGATCTATTTCCCTGGGAAAAGGTTTGATTTTTTTTTGGAATAGAAAGTAAATTCCTGCTTTCAGTTACTTTGGACTCAGATGTTAAGCGTTAATACATTGTATAATATGGTTTGGTAAATAATTTTGTCACTTAAATACTGGTACGGGTTTTATCCCTCAGTATATATTAAAAAATATATATTTAGAAGATTTCAACTTCTTGAAAAATTAGTCATTGATTTCTAGTTAGAAATATCGAGTTTTATTAAAATAAAATGATAATAAAAAGGAAAAAAAATATTGTAGTTAAAATAAACTGATTTTTACACTATAATTTAATTATAAATTATTTTGTATGGAAAAATTGTTGAATTTTATGATAATTATTTTAAAAGTTTTATTTAGGATGATTTATAATTGGTTAATAATAAAAAATAAATTATATACCAAAATTAAAATGAAAAAGAATTACTCATACTTCTTAAGCAATTGAATACCCTGACATTGGATACATAAGATTGCTACACAATTTTACTTGGATATTGACATGAAAGGTGTATCGGTTGGCCACAAAGACCGAGTGCCTTTACACGTGGGTACCCACGTAACGGTTTGTATTACCCTACACTTGAGGACAGAACGCATCCGACATGTTAGAAGACAGATATTGTGATACCGTTTTGCATCTGACATGTCTCTGTACCATTGGATGTCTCTTTACCATTGTCGAATGACATGACAAAAATTTTTATATATATATATATATATATATATATTTGGAAGGAGAGATTTTTTAGTCAACCAAATAACAAAATGTAATATACTCTATGATGATGATGAGGGGTATAATATCTAAAGGAATACATGTTATACGTGGAAACCGTGTAAGTGCAATATTTAGATGATAATAAACAATTTTCTTGCAAAAACAGCTTATAACAAATGACAAATTGAAGAGTGTTGAGCAGAGAGTGGTGGGAAAGCGTGTAGGTCCAAGGGTATCAGTTGCAAGCTTTTTTATCACAAGTCTTCAGCCATCATCAAAGATTTATGGTCCCATAAAGGATTTAGTATCAGAAGATAATCCTCCAAAGTACAGGGAAACCACACTGCATGACTTTGTTTCCTACTCCTTTGCAAGAGGCCTTCAGGGGACTTCTCCCCTGCTTCATTTCAGGATTAGATATTTGTAATACACGTGTAAGGGTTTTTTTTTTTTTTTTTTTAACTTGTATACATAATTCAGAGAATTTTTGAGTATGTACTTTGCCATATTTATAAGTCAATACAATTACATAAATATAGTTTTCTAAGGAAGTAATATTCTAATTAGAGATTTAGAGAACTTTCTGATTCTCCTGTTAAAAAAATAATAAGGAGATACTTAAAGATGATAATAATCATCTATCATAGAACATTTATATCAACTTATTAATAATATAATAGTAAGACTGGAACAGGGTGTACCTGTATCCATCTATGAATGTAAATTTGAAGAAGAAACAATTGGATTCTTTCATCATCCAAGTGTATAGGCACAATTAGTCCTCTTTCTTTTTGCTAATGAGATGATATAGAAGAAAATTATGCATGTGACGTGGGAATCATAATCTTTTTCTCTAATAATATCTTTAAAACCTTGTATCATTCCTAAATATTAATTATCATTATATTTTTTATTTGTATTTTATCCTGCCATTACAATAGAAATAAGACTTCTAGATACTATAGAAATCATAATTTAAATAAATAATTGAATTACTCAGGTAGACATGGTACATGACTTTATGACAAGGTAGGATAAGCTCTGTATATATGTATTATGACTTGGCCCACGTTAAAATGTTCGCCACTCAAATATTTCGGAAAAAAGGAGAGGAAAGATTTTTTTTTTAGTGTAAGAAGAAAAAAAACACTCATGCATGATATTAATTCATCTTAAAAAAATTTATCTAACTCAATCTTATAAAACTATCTTGTAAAGTAAAGATTGATCTTACTTATATACTTATATACTCTTTATAGGTCATCTCATTAGATGATGTGAAATCTTTAATACACGGATCTGATTCATGATAAGCCCAATAATAATAAGCAGAATACGATTTAATGTCATATTAAGAAATGAATTTGAACCTAATTTTACCTTAAAAAATGGTTAATAAAGTTATACTTATATCTATTATTCAGAACAAAACCGATGAAGAATTAAAGGTGACCTCGTTTAAGATTCCAATACCTAACGGTCTGCATCCAATTTTTTTCGGACAAATTGGCAGTTGGTAGGATCATTTGTGTGTGATATGGTTCATAGTTGTTTCTTTGAGCCACAACGTATTAAGGAGATAAATGGCATGCTAATGTTCCTTATTCAGGGTAGGATGCACTATTCCCAGACTTGTTTGTTTAAAGGATAATTCTTACCAATTTTCCGATACCCAGAGAAACTAAAACTAAATTCAAAACAAAGGATAATTCTTATCAATTTTCTATTTTTTAATAATTTATTTTTAATATTTTATTTATTTTGCACTATGCATAGAAAAATATTCGTTCAACTATTTTTTATTCAAAAATTAATTATCACACTTTGTTCTTTAGTCAAGAGTATTTATCTTAGTTTCTATATAATATATGTCATATTAACTATAGATATGTATCATGTGTATGTCATGGGAACACTTAGCATTCAAGGTAAAATACTCTATTAAACTTTAAAAGAGAGACTAACATGAATAATAAATTATATACTTAGAAATTATTTTTTTATTTTGTTAAATTTAGAGTCTAAAATTACGGTGCTTGCTAAATTTAGAAACTAAATTATGGTTTATTTGTAAAATTTATATAAAAGTATCTGTCAAACATATAACATTGTCATATTAAACCTATATTTATCCACGACATTAAAAAAAAAAAGTGACATTGAAAGACTAATTTGGTAGTAGATGATCTTTGAAGAATCAACATGATGTCATGTATAGCTAAGTTTAAAGGATCAGAATATTTTGGTTTGCTCGTGATATTTTGCCATCCAACAATAAGAAAAGTCACTCCTCATGGGAAACTTGGCAATCCAAGACATTGCCACTTTGCAACATAATAATTTTTATTTGATTTAAAATTTCTACGACACATTGTAATGTGAATATAGAGATAATTAAAATGCAAAAATTAGAAAAATATAAAATAAGACTTGTGAATGTGATGAGCAGCCTGCACTGTTGTCCTATATTGGATCACAACTTTGACTTCACCGATGCATGCTGCTAGTCTTCTTCATGTCACACAATTGAGTTGTGCTTGTCTTTATGGGTTCAGAAAAATCATCCATACCAACCCCACAATTAATACAATTTTTTTTTTTAAATCACAAGATATTTTGAACTTATCCAAAGAAAAGTTGGATATGTAACTCCGCACCTTAATTAAGAAATACAAATATCAAAAAAATACAAGTGTCAAATTACTTATACAAGAAACAAATAGTTTTAATTTAAATATATAAGAAATCAAACTCCGCACCTTAATTAAGAAACATAAATATTAAAAAATACAAGTATCAAGTTGTAATTTAAATACATGAAATACATCGCAGAGAGGTACAGATACATAATTAAATTTTGCTGATAATAATTTCATTCAATTATAACAAATTGTTGCTAATAAAAGATAATCGTGATTTCTAAAAAAAATGAAAAAGCCGTCCAAGAGGTGGAGTTTGGGACCACTATTACTGCATCCTCCATCATTCATTGCCTACCAAGCACATGTTTAAGTGTCTGGTGTTACATAATTCTTCCACTCACTCTTCCAGTTCCAAGAGGAAAATGGGAACAACAACTGAGCCTAACTTTGATTTTGTTTTGAGTCAACGCAAAGAATTTGATGAAACAAAAGCTGGTGTAAAAGGGCTTGTTGATGCAGCTGTTAAGAAGGTTCCTAGCTTATTCCATCACCAACCTGACAAATTTGAGAAGGCCTCAAATATAGACAACACGTGTCATGTTATTCCAGTCATAGACCTTGCACATGTTGCCAAAAATCCAAGTAAACGCCAAGGACTTGTTGACATAGCAAAGAAGGCTTGTGAAACATGGGGTTTCTTTCAGGTGGTGAATCATGACATACCTTTGAGTGTTCTTGAGGAGATGAAAAATGGGGTCAGAAGGTTTCATGAGTTGGATACTGAAGCCAAAAAAGAATTCTATTCACGAGATAGATCAAAGTCCTTTATGTATAATAGCAATTTTGATCTATATGGCTCACAGCCAGCACTGAATTGGAGGGATACTTTTAGGTGTAGATTGTATCCTGATACCCCCAAAACAGAAGAAATTCCTGCAGTATGCAGGTATGCATGTGTTCCTTCTTATAGGTTTCATTCAACTAACATGGTGTGAGATAATTGATCGATAATATGCTCCTTAAAAATGTAATAAGGAGTTTCATTCTCAAATTAGTGTGAATGATATTTGTTAGGAGATGTCGGATCCTAAAATGGAGGTATTCAATGTTTCAAAGAATTAGTTTTTGACTCTTGGCCGGAAAATATTCTAGATTCACCAGAAAAGGAAAAAGATAAGTTTCATTCAGGTCAAAGTACACAAATATGGAGGCTTATATTTATATATTTGTTAATCAAAGGTTATGTTAATCTGTGACTTGCATTCATTTCTAGATAATATAACATCAAAGTTAAGAGATGAAGTTTGAAAAAAATAAAAAAAAAAAAAAAGCTACTAGAGAAGCTAACTGGGGTCTACAATTGAATTTCCACTTTTCTGATTGATTGCATATTCTTGCAGAGACATACTGCTGGATTATAGGAAACACATAATGAAACTTGGGATTTTACTGCTTGAGTTGTTATCAGAAGCTCTTGGTTTGAATTCAAACTATCTTAAATATATGGGATGTGCTGAGGGGCTTTTTGTTCTTTGCCATTATTATCCTTCATGTCCTGAACCACAATTGACTATGGGAACCACCATGCATTCTGACAATGATTTCTTCACTGTGCTTCTCCAGGACCATGTTGGTGGCCTCCAACTGAAATATCATGACAAGTGGATCGATATAAACCCTGTAGCTGGTGCTTTGGTAGTTAATATTGGTGATTTTTTGCAGGCATGTTTTCTGTTTTTCTTTTGTTATGTCTTTATTTCCTGCAACTTCTATTAGTCTATGATGGATACTAGTTACATCTATGGCTTCATTTTCTAAGATGGGAAAAGATAAAATTTAATTTAAACATATGATCATGGCACGACACATATGAAGGAAAATAAGCTAATGTTACTAAAATAGGATAAGAGTGTACCTAAACAAAAAGGACCAACATAAATTTCAATTAATAATAGAAAATATGTTGAAAAAAGGGCATTAGAATGTGTTGAAAAAATGTGCTAGATAACATGCAGTTAGCATTTCTCATCCCATCAAACCATGTAACTTGAACAAAGAATCATGTCACAATACTTATGAAGTAATTATAATATGTTCTGCACAATGTAAAATTAGTCAATACTACTGAAATAGAACAAAAGGCCTACTAATAAATATGACATAAATGAATTTTAACTAATAATAGAAAATATGTTGGACAATATGTCAGAGTGCGTTGCTAGTCTTTCTTATTAGGACAAATCATGCAACTTGAAATGGCATATTGCTAACCCCATCTTCCATCTTGCTTGAGATGCTTAGTATTTTGTGCCTTATAATTTTCCTCACTATTAGTAAATTGACTACTACATTTCTACAAAATCTACATCTCTTGAACCCTCAATGGTCTCACCCCTAAACAAATAGTAGCAAGATTCCACCTTTTTGTGGAAGAAATGCCATGTAGAAAAGAGTTTTCAATTTGCAATTTTCTCATTATAATTGAATGAGAGTCAGAACACTCATTTGATCCATGTTGATGTTCCCAAGTAGTGAGACATGACATGATTGTTTCTATCTGTTGTTATTTGAATGATCATTGTTACTTGTAATCATGCAGCTAATTGTTTGTCTGTTTGAATTATAGCTTATAACAAACAATAGATTCAAGAGTGCTGAACACAGAGTGCTTGCAAATCATGTTGGTCCAAGAATATCAATTGCATGCTTTTTCTGCCCAAGTGCAAAGACATCCTTAAAGCTTTATGGACCTATAAAGGAACTATTATCAGAAGACAATCCTCCAAAATACAGGGAAACTACGTTTGCTGACTATGAGGGCTACTATGTAGCAAAAGGACTGGATGGTACTAGTGCTCTTGCACATTACAGGATTTGAACTAGGGAATGTAGAAGAATAAAAAAAGATTAGCATAAATAAATAATTGAATTACTCTATTGGCCATGATACATGACTTTATGACAACGCAGGGTATGATGTGTACATATGTATTCACAAGTCTAGAGCCAAGACTTTTTACATCATTGCAATATAGTCGTTTTTGTCTAAAATTATTTTTAAACTTTTAAAATAACTTGGGTATCTTTTAACTAAGAATCATAGACTAATATATCGAAATATTGAACATTGACTAATATTTCGAAATATTGAAATTTATATATATAAGAGGTTGGATTATTATCTGAATGGTATACGTTATCATAATATCTTCAATTGTTATATTTAAATTGTTATACTTTTCAACTTAACTCTC
This sequence comes from Mucuna pruriens, assembly GCA_025330945.1. Lineage (NCBI taxonomy): Eukaryota > Viridiplantae > Streptophyta > Magnoliopsida > Fabales > Fabaceae > Mucuna > Mucuna pruriens. Next base: position 1,117,801 of record JAENHJ010000384.1, on the reverse strand, counting down.
GTAGTCTAGAAATAAAATAAAGTAGTGACTGATCTAATTTATTTTTTATTTATTTTAGTCGGTTAAATAAATCTTCTGTTGAAGTTTTTAATTAGTTACTTATAATTAAAAAATACTTCTTCAAAAAAGTCATTTATTTAAATTTTTTACTCATTCATGTTGGTGTAATTTTGTTTATATTTATTAGATATGATAATATGATAATCAATTTTTTTTATTATGCTAACTTGGTATTTTAATAAGATAATTATTCTTATTTATTTATTTATTTATTTATTAAGATTTTTAAAACCCTAATTTAAAGAGTTGATTTTCTTAGCATGCATTCTATTTGGATACTTACTTGAAAATTTTATATTTATTGTTGCTTATAAAGTAATGACAAGAATTACATAAAAATTTATTTATTTTCTAATTATAAAATATTATAACAAGTTTTAAGAAAATATTTACTTTAAAAATTAATTTTATTAATTTTTTTCTTTTTTTAATTATTCAGAAATGAGATGATAGAATTAAATTCGAAGTGAAATCTATCTTTTTTTTTTAATTTTCTAAAATAATGAAATTAAGAATTTAAAAATCTTAAAAAAATAAAAATAAAAAAATTATCATATTAAAATATCACATTAATATAATAAGAAAAATATAAATTGACATGATATAATATCGGTCAAAATAAACTAATAAAATTATAATAATGTTAGTTTGTGAAAATTTAATTATAAAATTTTAAAATTATAATAATATTTTTTAACTATACATACCTAATTAAAGAATAAAAAAATTATAGAAATCATATCTATGAACTAATTTATTTGTGACGTTCAACCAAGCCCTTTTACGTAAAAATTCTTAAAATAATAAGTAACTTTATAGAAACAAGAAGCTTTAAGAAAATAAATAAATAAAAAAACTCCTTTGTGCGAAACTTTCTCGCATATTTCACTTTCATTGTCATTTTTTTATGTATTTCTTTTTCTAAAACAAATCCAGTTCCATTTTCCATACATCATTTTCTTTCTATATAGTCTACATTCAACTTTCAAAACAAGAAACCCACATACGTGACAATGGCACCAACTGATGGCAATTATTAATTATTTGTTTGAATTGAGAGTGAAATGGAGAAGAAAAAAAATAAGAAGAAAAGACATAAAATAATAGAAATAAACAAGAAATTTAATAAAAGAATATTGTTTAGATAAATAGAAAAAAAAATAAAGTGAAAGATTTTTTGTTTATTTATTTGAACAAGTATAAGGAAATAAAAAGGTTATACAAAAATATTTTTTATAATAATTAAAATTTTTAATTTTTTGGTATAATATTTCATTTTAACATAAAATTATTTATTATTTTTAAAAAATTATATTATAATTTTAAAAAATATTAAAAATATCATTTCCTTCCATTCTTATTTGAGAGAAAAATATTTTTTTAATAAGTATAATGAAAATAAATTATTTTTTTTTACTTTAACTCACAAATCATATACAAAAATTTAATATTTTTTATTCTAACTCTCTCTCTCCTTCGTATCTCCTCAAGTTTGCTTTTATAAAGTTTGTGCAAGTCTTCTTTATTTATTATTTTATTATTCAATACTTTGTGGTGTTACATAACTCTTCCCTGGATCTGCTACTCTCACCTAGGTAGTTCCAACTTCCAAGGCCACAAGCAAAATGGAAACAACAACTAAGCCTGACTTTGATTTTATTTTGAGTAAACGCAAAGCATTTGATGAAACCAAAGCTGGTGTTAAGGGCCTTGTTGATGAAGGTGTTCAGAAGGTCCCTAGCATATTCCATCACCAACCTGAAAATTCTGAGAAGAAGGCCTCAATTATAAGCCACACATGCCATGTTATTCCAGTCATAGACCTTGCAGATATTGACAAGGATCCTAGTAAGCGTCAAGGACTTGTTGATATAATCAAGGAAGCATCTGAAACATGGGGTTTCTTTCAGGTGGTGAATCATGGCATCCCTGTTAGTGTTCTTGAGGAGATGAAAGATAGGGTGAGAAGGTTTCATGAGATTGATACTGAAGCCAAAAAAGTATTCTATTCACGAGATGGATCAAAGACCTTTGGGTATAATAGCAACTTTGATCTCTATGGTTCACAGCCAGCACTCAGTTGGAGGGATACTTTTAGATGTTTCTTGTATCCTACTATCCCTAAACCAGAAGAAATTCCTATAGTATGCAGGTACGTGTCGGTGTTGCTTTTATTAACTAATGAATAATAAAATTTTTCTAAAAAATATTTTTGTTTATGGATGTAATTGTTTTTGTTTATGTTAGTTGGTAATGTTTTATGGAGGAGGTAAGAAGTTGTTCATATTTTGAAGAAAGAGAAATGTTAGCCAGACTTTTTTTTATTGTTAGTTGAAATTAATTAAGAATCATACATTTTAATAAGAAATAAGAAATAAGAAAAAAGTTATGAGAATGAATTTTATCAAAATTTATAATTTTAAATAAATTTTAACAAATAATAAGTATGAGAAAAAGAGGGTTAGTGTAGGATCTATTTTTTGTAGGAGGATAAAAAAGGAGGTACAAAGCAAAGTATGGTCGAAAAGGGAGAGGTAAAAAGAGAAAGGAAGAATGACAAGTTGAATATTCTTTCTAAAAGAAGAAAATGACAAATGAGGAAAGTTGAGTTTGTTTCGGTAGTTGAACCCCTCCCGACTGTTTCTACCAAGGTTGTATAACGACTTGTACCTCCCTCTGACAAAGGTGGATTGCAACTGACATGTCAAGGGGTAGGGCCTAAAATATGTCGTTTTATCCCTGACTTGTCCCTGACACTTTCTGTCATGTTGTTCGGTACCTTAGAAAACTAGAAGACAAATTCTAAGAGGAAAAGGAGAAAATAGTGGAGGTATATAGGTATCAGAGGGTCCATGAAGGAAGGACACGTGGCTAATTCTGTATTCTAATTGCATACCAGAATAATGACCTAAGGAACAGTCTATAAAAGGCCCCAAAAACGAAGAGAGAAGGGGAGGAAAAAAAGGTTTTGGAGACTCAGGTGAGAAGATAGAGAGCTTACCTTGATAGTATAGCGACCTTGAGTTCCCCAAAGAAGAGACGCAATTGGAAGGAAAGTACTCGTCGACATCCTAGTGAAACTAGAGGAACCAACTCCTGGATACCAGGTTAGTTATTGATACTTTATAGACACATTCATTCATAAGTTAGTGTTTCACACCAAATAGTTTAAGAATATACTACAAGTAGCGAGTTGATTCTGAGTCGACCTCGCATCCGAAAAGCCGGGACCAAACAAGTGTCAACGCTTCAGTTCAACCCTAACATCACACTCGAGTCATACACTCACTGAATGCCACTTGGCACGCTAACCCTACCGACACCTAGTTGGCATTCTGATTCGGCTGAGACGATCTTGGCCCCTTCCATCCCTATTCGGTCGAGACGGTCTCGACCCTTCCCAGCATCTAACCTTAAGCCTCCCAGCTATACTTTTCTCAAGCCATCTTTGGACGTCAATACGTAGGAGTAACAGACAACTCTTGTCAAATTCATCCAAAAAACTCAAAAACATCACTCGCTCATCTTTTGTAAGTATCTTCTATTCTTAGAAAGACTTAAACTATAACGTAGAAGTCATATCTCATTTCATGCATATAATTAGGATAACTATCCTTGTATAGAAATTGTGGGATACTAATCATCCCCACACGTAAACGACTCCCGAACCTACACTTTGATTTCAGACCAACCTTATCCATCATATGTTTCCTAACATTTTCCATAAAAATATCGGTAACGACTTCATATTCCTTGTTCCTTCTCCGAAAGGGACTCAGATCCCAAAACAAAGTCTTCGTTGTCCCCGTCGCGATCTATGTTGCAACAATTAGAAAGATTCTTGCTTTAAATAAATCTATTCAGTGAAGCCAGGGGGGTGTATGTCTTGGGTGACTATTTGTTCGGTTTGGTAGCATTGCAAAAACGAAATTGTCCTATTTTCTCTTCCCTCTTTTCTTTTTATATTTTTCTCATTGTTAAAAGTTCTTATTTGTGGTTTAGCTGTGTTCCTTTAACACCTTCAAATAGGTTTTGTTCATGTCAAAGTCCACAAACTTGGAGGCTTATATTTGTTACTTGTGTTAATACTCAATTTCCACATAAATACAAAATCAAAGTTAAAAAGGATGAAGTTTGGAAAATTAAATTACTATAGAAGCTAACTGAGGTCTAAAATTGAATTTCCACTCTTGTGATTGATTGCATATTCTTGCAGAGATATACTGCTGGAATATGGGAAACACATCATGAAACTGGGGATTTTGCTATTTGAGTTGTTATCAGAAGCTCTAGGTTTGAATCCAAACTATCTAAAAGATATGGGATGTGCTGAGGGGCTTTCTGCTTTTGGCCACTACTATCCAGCCTGTCCTGAACCAGAATTAACTATGGGAACCACCATACATTGTGACACTGATTTCTTCACAGTGCTTCTCCAGGACCATATTGGTGGCCTCCAAGTAAGATACCATGACAAGTGGATTGATATAAACCCTGTACCTGGTGCTTTGGTAGTTAATATTGGAGATCTTTTGCAGGCAAGTTTTCTGTTTTCTTCTGTTATGTCTTTATTTCCTGCAACTTTTATTAGTTTAGGATGAATACTAAGTACATCTATAGCTACATTTTCAAAGGTAAAAAAATGAACTTAAACACATTATAATGACATGACACTTCTGAATTAAGTACAATCTGTCCTGCACAATGTACAGCAAAGCAATACTACCTGCAATGGAATATTGAGTATCCCACGAGTTTTTATAGGTCCTATTTGAATAAACTATTTCAATAAACTTCTATGTATAAGTGAAAAAAAAAAAAAAAAAAAAAACATATGTATAAGTTAAAATAAATTTTTTGAAAATACTAAATTCATTTTCGAAAAAAACTTATTAATTTATCTTTATATTTTCTTCTCTTATTCACGTTTATAGAGAAACCTACTTAAACAGATATACAGGGAAAATGACTACTTCCACGTAATTCAGAACCCTAAAACCCTCAACCCCTCAACGACTCACCCCTAAAACAAATAATAGTATGATTTCACCTTGTTGTGCTAGGAATGGCAGGTATGAAATAGTTTGCATTTTGCCATTTTCACATTATAATTGAATGATAGAGTTAGATCCTCACATTTGAAGCATGTTAGGAATCTCACCTAGTGAGACATGGTTGTATTGATCTATTGCTATATGAATAATCATTATTAGATGCAATCATGTAGCTAACTGTTTGCTTGTTTGAATTATAGCTTATAACAAACGATAGATTTAAGAGTGCTGAGCACAGAGTGCTGGCAAATCATGTTGGTCCAAGAATATCTATTGCATGTTTTTTTCGCCCTGCTGGGAAGGCATCCTTAAAGGTTTATGGACCTATAAAGGAACTATTATCAGAAGACAATCCTCCCAAATATAGGGAAACTTCATTTGCTGAGTATCAAGCCTACTATATGGCAAAAGGACTGGATGGTACTAGTCCTCTTACACCTTTCAGGATTTGAATTAGGAAATGCAGGGAAGAATAAAAGAATTAGCATAAATAAATAATTCAATTACTCTGATGTGCATGATACTAAACTTTATGACAAGGCAGAGTAAGTTGTGCATGTGTGTAACCCTTTACATTACTGCATGTATGTAACCCTTTAAATTTGTGTACGATGGTTTTAGATTTATCATGTTGTGTGTGAATGTATTAAACATTTGTGTATGTATTACCAATGGAAATGGGAAAAGTTGAATTTCTATTACACCTTTGATAATTTCCAATAGCATTTACAGGAAGTTACTTATTCCTTTTATACAACTCTTCTTTCTATACTTTTATATCTAATAAAGCAAACAAGCTATGAATTGGTCCTCCTAATTGTGGATCCCAATGAATAGGATTTGGGTAGAATTATGAAGTGTTGTTGCGATCAAAATCAAGACTAGTGAATAACGATAACTAAGAATTCAAGAAGTGACTACTAATTTATTTTTAAAATTAGGAAATCAATAAACAACGTAAGAGATTGGTCAACAAAGTAAAATCGAATTTAGGGTTCTGATTATTTATAAGGAAGGATTGGAACTGAATCTTATTGCACCCCTAGTGTACTCTTCCAAATATGGTTACGTTAAGTTAATTAAATAATTTAAAAATAGAACTATTCTTTTTTTAACCAAACAGAATAAATGAACACAAAAGGTTAAGGAAATTTAATTTTAACTTGAAGTATAGGACCTACTCTTACATATCATTTAGTACAATAAAATATATTACGGAGGAATTAATTATGATAACAAAGAGACAAATATTAAAAAAACGTGTGAAACTTGTTTGAGAGGAAGAGGGCGATCAAGACTGAGACAATCAGACTACTACAAGCAAGGTTCATTTGAGAAGTCAAATTCCCCAACTGACTTTCCTACGTAGTGATAATCAAGAAGCCTAGTGGCAAGTGGATAATATGCATAGATTATAAGGATCTAAATAAGGCATGCTTGAAGGACCCAGACCCTTTACCCAACATCGATGCCCTAGTAGATGGGGCGTCAAGTTGTGGCGTACTAAACTTCATGGACGCCTACTCAAGCTATAATCAGATATTAATGCACCCATGTGACGAGTCCAAGACCGCGTTCATAAAGGACTAAGATAACTTTTGTTATAGAGTCATGTCGTTTGGTCTAAAAAATGCATGGGCAACTTACCAGAGGTTAATGGACCAGATCTTTATGGAGCATATCGATAATCAGCTTGAGCTGTATGTAGACGATATGGTGATGAAGTCTGGGACAAAGGTGGGGCATGTTGACAACTTGTTGTCCATCTTTGGAGTGTTGAGGAGGTACTAGTTGAAACTAAATCCTAAAAAATGCTCGTTCGGGGTGAAAGCCGGCAAGTTTTTGGGATTTATGCTTACCAGAAGAGGCATAGAGGCAAATCCCAAAAATTACAACACAGTAATTCACATGAGAAGCTCTAAAAGTGTGAAGGAGGTACAGTAGTTGACTGGGAGAATTATGGCTCTAGTTCATTTTTGTCTCAGTCAGTGGAGAAATCAACTCCTATTTTCCAACGACTGAGAAAAGCATAGTGCTTTAAATGGAATGACAACTATGAAGTGGCTTTTCAAGAGGCGATGTTAGCTACCCCTCCTATTTTAACTCAGTCAGTTGTAGGTAAACCAATTTATGTATATATATCTGTTTGGGAGAAGCTAAAGCGGAGCGAGCCACTAAGGAGGTTCATGAGGGGGCGTGTGGAAGCCACATTGGAGGAAGGGCCCTAGCTAGCAAGATTGCACACGTGGGATTCTACTAGGTGACCCTTAAGAGGGATAGCTTGCAATTTGTCAAAAAATGTGATAAGTGTTGGCGTTATGCCGACTAGCATCAAGCGTCACCTGAACAACGCCATTCAATGACATCCCATGGCCTTTCTACATGTGGGGGATCGACATTTTAGGCTCGTTTCCTCTAACAGCCTGTCAAGTCAAGTTCCTTCTAGTGGCGGTAGATTACTTCACCAAATGGATTGAGGTGGAGCTGATAGCCACGATCTCGCTGAGAGGGTGAAGCGTTTTTATTGGAAAAAGATTATATGTTGATTCGAACTACTGATCATCATAGTCAATGATAATGGCATACAATTCGTAGCACAGGCAATGGTTGAATTCTATGTGCACTATGTGATTAAGCAATCCTTCACATCTCTCAAGCACCCTTAAACTAACGGACAAGCAGAGGCCACAAATAGAGTTATACTCAGAGGATTGTGAAAATGGTTCAAAGAGGCGAAATGGCACTGGGTAGAAGAGTTGCCACAGGTGCTTTGGTCCTATCACACCACACCGCACTCGGTAGGGAGCATCCAGGCTGAAACATCTACATGGAAGAGCAATGCCAATAACTTGGAATTCGGCCACTTAAAGGAAATATTACAGTTAAATACCCCGAGAATATAATTCTTTGAATATTAAATGTTATACAATACTATCCTTTTGCAGATAACAATGTGTTATCTGATCAAAGTAAAAACCCATAAGAGGCAGTCAGCCAGTGACTACCTAGGGTGCCAAGACCTATGAGAGGCAGTCGATCCGTGACCTCTCTAGGCAAACTTAAAGACCCATAAGAGGCAGTCGGCCAATGACTGCCTAGGGTACCAAACTCGTAAGAGGCAGTTGGTCAATGACTGCCAAGGTTATTGAAGACCCATAAGAGGTAATCAACCAATGATTGCCTAGGGCACTAGACTCGTAAGAGGCAATCTGCCAATGACTGCCCAAGTCGCTAAAAGCCCATAAGAGGCAGGCGGTCTAAGACTGTCCAAGTATCCAAGACTCATAGACTACCTAGGGTACCAAGACCCTAAGAGGTAACTAGTTGATGATTACTTACGATATTGATACCCATATGAAGCGGTCGGTCTTGGGGGTTTAAGGTAAGTAAGAGCGAGTTATTTAACGATGTGCCCAAGCCACGAAGACGGTCAAGCGTCGATAGTCGAAACAGAATGGCGATAAAGGGTAAGCATTAGCAGAAGAAACAATCATTCAGACAAGAACGAAAAGGTCACCTAACATTAGCCTTTGTACCTTGTAAAATGTCACTTGACACTGGAAAAAGTACTAAACATACCTAGTATGCACCATTTTGTCCCTAACACACTTTGTCTCTTTATAAAGGACATTAAGCCATTGAGAAACATAAAAATTAAAGAGAGGGAGGAACGTGTATATATACGTCGGGAGGAGCAAGTAATAGAGGACTTTTTGACTGAGTATATTATCCTGTAATCTCTTTGCAAACGATAATATTTTTAAATCATAATAACCTTTTAAAAGTATTTCTAACTATAAAAATCTAATTAAAAACTAAAAAAAAAAACTATAAAAATCTACGTATTAATTTATTTTTGAAGTTCGACCAAACAATCGTATGTAAAAACTATTAAAATGGTAAGTAACTTTATAAAAATAAGGAGCTTTAAGAAAAACAAAATTCCTTTGTGTGGAGCTTTGTGGCATATTTCACTTTCATTATTATTTTTTTTATGTATTTCTTTTTCTAAAACAAATCCAGTTCCCTTTTTCAAACATCATTTTCCTTCTATATATTGTCGACATTCACCTATCAAAACAAGAAACCACGTACGCAACAATGGCGCCTACTCAATCATCTGATGGCAATTATTAATAATTTATTTGAATTGAGAGTGAAATGGAGAAGAAGAAAAAAATAAGAAGAAAAGAGATAAAATAATAAAAATAAAAAAGAAATTTAATAAAAAAATATTGTTTGGATAAATAGAAAAATACAGTGAAAGAATTTTTTTTTATTTGAACAAGTATAAGGAAATAAAAAATTTATATAAAAAATATTTTTATAATAATTAAAATTTTTAATTTTTTGGTATAATATTTCATTTTAACAAAAAAATATTTATTATTTTACAAAAATAATTATATTATAATTTAAAATTTTGTAAAAATATCATTTCCTCCCGTTTCATTCTTATTTGAGAGAAAATTATTTTTTTTAGCATGTATAATGAAAGTAACTTATGTTTTTCTTACTTTGGCTCTCAAACAATATACAAAAATTTAATATTTTTTATTCTAACCCCCTCTCTCCATCATATCTCCTTGAATTTGCTTCTATAAAGTTTGTGCAAGTCTTCTTTATGTATTATTTTATTATTCAATACTTTGAGGTGTTACATAACTCTTCCCTGGATCTGCTACTATCACCTAGGTAGTTCCAACTTCCAAGGCCACAAGCACAATGGAAACAACAACTAAGCCTGAATTTGATTTTATTTTGAGTAAACGCAAAGCATTTGATGAAACCAAAGCTGGTGTTAAGGGCCTTGTTGATGAAGGTGTTCAGAAGGTCCCTAGCCTATTCCATCACCAACCTGAAAATTCTGAGAAGAAGGCCTCTTATATAAGCCACACATGCCATGTTATTCCAGTCATAGACCTTGCAGATATTGACAAGGATCCAAGTAACCGCCAAGGACTTGTTGACACAATCAAGGAAGCAACTGAAACATGGGGTTTCTTTCAGGTGGTGAATCATGGCATCCCTGTTAGTGTTCTTGAGGAGATGAAAGATGGGGTGAGAAGGTTTCATGAGATTGATACTGAAGCCAAAAAAGTATTCTATTCACGAGATGGATCAAAGCCCTTTGTGTACAATACCAACTTTGATCTCTATGGCTCACAGCCAGCACTGAATTGGAGGGATACTTTTAGATGTTTCTTGTATCCTAGTATCCCTAAACCAGAAGAAATTCCTATGACATGCAGGTATGTGTCGGTGTTGCTTTTATTAACCAATGAATTGTAGAACTTTTCTAAAATACTTTTTGTTTATGGATGTAATTATTTTTGTTTACTTTAGTTGGTAACGTTTAATGGAATAGGTAAGAAGTTGTTCATATTTTGAAGAAAGAGAAATGGCCGCCAAATTTTTTTTTTTTTTTACGCTGTAATTATTCGAAATTAGAAATTATAAATTTTAATAATTAATTAGAAAAGGGGCTCATCTGAGAGTGAGTTTTACCAAAATTTGTAATTTTAAATAAATTTCAACAAATAATAAATAATGAGAAAAAAGAGTGTTAGAAAGGGTCTTGAAAGAAATCTATTCAGTAAATACAGTGGGGGTGTATGTCCTGTGTAACAATACATTTGGTTTGGTAGAATTGCAAAATAGAAATTGTCCTATTTTCTCTCCTGCTCTCTTTTCTTTTTCATATTTTTCTCATTGTTAAAAATTCTTATTCGTGGTTTAGCTGTGTTCCTTTAACACTTTCAAATAGGTTTTGTTCATGTCAAAGTACACAAACTTGGAGGCTTATATTTGTGACTTGTGTTAATACTCAATCTCCACATAAATACAAAATCAAAGTTAAAAAGATGGTTTGGAAAATTAAACTACTATAGAAGCTAACTAAGGTCTAAAATTGAATTTCCACTCTTGTGATTGATTGCATATTCTTGCAGAGATATACTGCTGGAATATGGGAAACACGTGATGAAACTAGGGATTTTGCTGTTTGAGTTGTTATCAGAAGCTCTAGGTTTGAATCCAAACTATCTAAAAGATATGAGATGTGCTGAGGGGCTTTCTGTTTTTGGCCACTACTATCCAGCCTGTCCTGAACCAGAATTAACTATGGGAACCACCATGCATTGTGACAGTGATTTCTTCACAGTACTTCTCCAGGACCATATTGGTGGCCTCCAAGTAAGATACCATGACAAGTGGATTGATATTAACCCTGTACCTGCTGCTTTGGTAGTTAACATCGGAGATCTTTTGCAGGCAAGTTTTCTGTTTTTCTTCTGTTATGTCTTTATTTCCTGTAACTTTTATTAGTTTAGGATGAATAGTAAGTACATCTATAGCTACATTTTATAAGGAAGATTGGGAAAGGTAAAAAAATGAACTTAAACACATTATAATGACATGATATTTCTGAATTAAGTACAATCTGTCCTGCACAATGTACAACAAAGCAACCCAACCTGCAATGGAATACTGAGTATCCCATGAGCTTTTATAGGCCCTATTTGAATAAAAAGTGAAGAGAAAAAGAGAAAAATGAAAAGAAAAAACATATGTATAAGTTAAAATCAATTTTTTGGAAATGCTAAAATCATTTACGAAATAAGCTAATTTAATTTATCCTTCTTATTTTCTTGTCTTATTCAAGTTTATTGAGAAACCTACCTAAACAGATATACGAGTAAAATGACTACTTCCACGTAATTCAGATCCCTCAAACAACCCTCAACGACTCACCCCTAAAACAAATAAGAGTATGATTTCACCTTGTTGTGCTAGGAATGGCAGGTATGAAATAGTTTGCATTTTGCCATTTTCTCATTATAATTGAATGATTGAGTCAGATCCTCACATTTGAAGCATGTTACCAATCTCACCTAGTGAGACATGCCTGTTTTGATCTGTTGCTATATGAATAAGCATTATTAGATGCAATCATGTAGCTAACTGTTTGCTTGTTTGAATTATAGCTCATAACAAACGATAGATTTAAGAGTGCTGAGCACAGAGTACTGGCAAATAATGTTGGTCCGAGAATATCTATTGCATGTTTTTTTCGCCCTGCTGGGGAGGCAGCCTTAAAGGTTTATGGACCTATAAAGGAACTATTATCAGAAGACAATCCTCCCAAATATAGGGAAACTTCAGTTGCTGACTTTCAAGCCTACTATGTAGCAAAAGGACTGGATGGTACCAGTGCTCTTACACATTACAGGATTTGAATTAGGAGATGTACGGAAAGAAAATAAAGAATCAGCGTAAATAAATTATTGAATTACTCTGATGCGCATGATAGATGACTTTATGAGAAGGCAGAGTAAGTTGTGCATGTATGTAACCCTTTACATCATTGCAATATAGTCCTTTAAAGTTTAAAATTTGTCTAAGATTGTTTTAGATTTACTATGTTATGTGTGTATGTACACTACCTATGGAAATGGGAAAAGTTGAATTTCTATTACACTTTTGATAATTTCCAATAGCATTTACAGGAAGTTCCTTATTCCTTTTATACAACTCTTCTTTCTATATTTTTTTATCTAATAAAGCAAACAAGCTATGAATTGGTCCTCCTAATTGTGGATCACAATGAATAGGATTTGGGTAGAATTATGAAGTGTTGACGCGACCAAAATGAAGACCAGTGGATAACGATAACTAAGAATACAAGAAGTGACTAATTAGGAAATCAATAGGCAACCTTAAGTTAATTAAATAGTCTAAAAATATAATTATTCTTTTTTTAACCAAACAGAATAAATGAACACAAAAGATAAGAAAATTTAATTTTAACTTGAAGTATAGGAACTACTCTTACATATCATTTACTAAAATAAAGAATTCAAAGTTACATAATTTTTTTTTAAGATTGGTTTTGATAATAAAATAAAATATATGATGGAGGAATTTATTATGATAACAAATAGACAAATATTTTAAAAAAAATGTGTAAAAATCGTTAAACTCAAAATATAAAAAAAAAAGTCAAAATAAAAAGGCGATAGAGGGTAAGCACTAACAGAAGAAACAATCATTCAGACAAGAACGAAAAGGTCACCTTACACTAGCCTTTGTACCCTGCAAAAGGTCACTTGACACTGGAAAAGGCAGTGAACATACCTGGTATACATCATTTTGTCCCTGACACACTTTGTCTATTTATAAAGGACATTAAACCATTGAGAAACATAAAAGTTAAAGAGAGGAAGGAACGTGTGTGTGTATATATATATATACATATAGGGAGGAATAAGTAAGAGAGGACTTTTTGACGAAATGTATTTTCCTGTAATCTCTTTGCAAAGGATAATATTTTTAAATCATAATAACCTTTTAAAAGTATTTCTAACTATAAAAATATAATTAAAAACTAAAAAAACCTATAAAAATCTACGTATTAATTTATTTTTGAAGTTGGACCAAACAATCGTATGTAAAAACTATTCAAATAGTAAGTAACTTTATAGAAATAAGGAGCTTTAAAAAAAAACAAAATTCCTTTGTGTGGAGCTTTGTGGCATATTTCACTTTCATTATTATTTTTTTTATGTATTTCTTTTTCTAGAACAATTGCAGTTCTTTTTCAAACATCATTTTCCTTCTATATATTGTCGACATTCACCTATCAAAACAAGAAACCACGTAGGCAACAATGGCACCTACTCAATCATCTGATGGCAATTATTAATAATTTATTTGAATTGAGAGTGAAATGGAGAAGAAGAAAAAAATAAGAAGAAAAGAGATAAAATAATAAAAATAAAAAAGAAATTTAATAAAAGAATATTGTTTGGATAAATAGAAAAAATACAGTGAAAGAATTTTTTTTATTTGAACAAGTATAAGGAAATAAAAAAGTTATATAAAAAATATGTTTATAATAATTAAAATTTTTAATTTTTTGGTATAATATTTCATTTTAACATAAAATTATTTATTATTTTAAAAAAATAATTATATTATAATTTAAAATTTTGTAAAAATATCATTTCCTCCCGTTTCATTCTTATTTAAGAGAAAAATATTTTTTTAGCATGTATAATGAAAGTAACATGTGTTTTTTACTTTGGCTCTCAAACAATATACAAAAATTTAATATTTTTTATTCTAACCCTCCATCATATTTCCTTAAATTTGCTTCGATAAAGTTTGTGCAAGTCTTTTTATGTATTATTTTATTATTCAATACCGGTATTATATAAAAAAGGAAGGAAGAATCACAGGTTGATTATTTTATTCATACTTTGAAGCCAAAAAAGTATTCTATTCACGAGATGGATCAAAGACCTTTGGGTATAATAGCAACTTTGATCTCTATGGTTCACAGAGAGCACTCAGTTGGAGGGATACTTTTAGATGTTTCTTGTATCTTATCCCTAAACCAGAAGAAATTCCTATAGCATGCAGGTATGTCGGTGTTGCTTTTATTAACTAATGAATAGTATAACTTTTCTAAAATATTTTTTTTTATGGATGTAATTGTTTTTGCTTACTTTAGTTGGTAATGTTTTACGGAGGAGGTAAGAAGTTGCTCATAAGAGAAATGTTAGCCAGACTTTTTCTATTGTTAGCTAAAATTGATTAAGAATCACAAATTTTAATAAAAAATAAGAAAAAAAAAGTTTATGAGAATGAATTTTATCAAAATTTATAATTTTAAATAAATTTTAATAAATAATAAGTATGAGAAAAGAGGGTTAGTGTGGGATTCATTTTCTGTTTGAGGATAAAAAATGAGACACAAAGTAGAGTATGGTCGAAAAGAGAGAGGCAAAAAGAGGAAGGAAGAATGGCAGGTTGATTATTCTTTCTAAAAGAAGAAAATGATAAAGGAGGAATGCTGAGTTTGTCCCAGCAACCAAATACCTCCTGGCTGTTTCTACTGAGATTGTACAATGACTTGTACCTTCCTTTTCCTCTAACAAAGGCGGATTGCAACTAACAAGTTAAGGGGCAGAGCCTAAAATATGTCCTTTTACCCATGACATGTCTCTAACATCTTTTGTCATGTTGTTCGGTACCTTAGAAAGTTAGAAGACAAATCCTAAGAGGAAAAGGGGAAAATAGCGGAGGTATATAGGTATCAGAGGAGTCCATGAAGGAAGGACCCGTGGTTGATTTTGTATTCTAATTGCAGACTAGAACAGTGACCTAAGGAGCGTTCTATAAAAACCTCGAAAACGAAGAGAGAAGGGGAGGAAAAAAAGGTTTTTGGAGAATCGAAGGAGATAGAGAGCTTACCTTGATAGTATAGTGACCTTGAGTTCCAAAAATCCTAGAAAGATTCTGAAGGCAATCGTCCCTAAAGAAGAGACGGAATTGGAAGGAAAGTATCCGTCGACATCCTAGTGAGACTAGGGGAACCAACTCCTGGATACCAAGTTAGTTGTTGATACTTTGTAGACACATCCATTCATAAGTTAGTGTTTCACACCAAATAGTTTAAGAACATACTACAAGTAGTAATAATTTGATTCTGAGTCAACCTCGCATCCGAAAAGCCGAGACTGAACAAGCGTCAACGCTTCGGTCCAACCCTAACATCACACACTTGAGTCACGCACTCACCGAATGTCACTCGGCACGCTAACCCTGCCAACACCAAGTCAGCATTCTGACTCGGCCGAGACGATCTTGGCCCTTTCCATCCCGACTTGGTCAAGATGGTCTCAGCCCATCCCAGCATCTAACCTTAAGCCTCCTAGCTACACTTTTCTCAAGCCATCTTTGGACGTCAATCGACAGTCCATCATTTTCTAATTACTTTTAAACCTTAGAATTACGTAAACTTTGACTTCTCCATTGCAATAAGATATACATAAGAGTAAGAGGCAACTCTTGTCAAGTTCATCCAAAAAACCCAAAAACATCCATCACACATCTTTTATAAATATCTTCCATTCTTAGAAAGGCATAAACTGTAACGTAAAAGTCATATCTCATTTCGTGCATCTAGTTAGGGTAACTACTATTGGATAGACGTGGTGGGATACTAGTGATTCCCACACGTAACCGACTCCTAAACCTACACTTTGATTCCATACCAGCCTTATCTATCATAGGTTTCATGACGTTTTCTATAAAAATGCCGATGGTGACTCCATATTCCTTGTTCCTTCCCCGGAAGGGACTCGATCTTAAAACCAAAGTTTTCGAAGTTCCCATGGTGATCTAGATTGCGACAGTTATAAGTACTTTGGCTGGTTCTTCTTGTCACTCTTCTAGCTCCAAGGTCCTTACACACAAGCAAAATGGGAACAAGAACCAAATTGGATTTGTTATTCAACTGAGTGAAAACAAAAGCTGGTATGAAAAGGCTTATTGATTCAGTGGTCAAGAAGCTCCCAAGCATATTCCATCACCAACTTGACAAATTTGAGAAGGCCTTAAATGTAAGGAGCACATGCCATATTATTCTACTCATAGAACTTGTAGACATTGACAAGGATCCAACTAAGTGCCAAGGGCTTATTGACATGGTCAAAGAAACATGTGAAACAATAGGGTTCCTCTGAGTGTTCTTGAGGAAATGAAAAATGGGGTGAGAAAGTTTCATGAGCAGTTACATAGGATCAATTGAGATCCTTTTCATGCTACATCAATTTTGATCTATATAGCTCTCCAGCACTCAGTTGGAAGGATACAACTCACCAGAAGAAATTCCTGAACCATGCAAGTTTGTGTTTAATCAACTATATGGTTATTCAGCATATGTTATTCAGGTCAAAATACTAAGATGTATTTGTTATGCTAATGAAAGGTTACGTCAACCCGTGTGTGATGTTAACAAGCCATGGCATAGTAGGACTGAGGAGTTTATTAAATTAATTACAACATGTCAGATATGATGCAGAACCAGAACAAAAATCTATCCAGAACTAAGCTGTTGTAACAACTTAATAACTGTCTTTTTAAAAACATGGACCCCAATGTGTTCCAAATTCATGTGTAAACTAAAAGTAAGTAAATGAATTAGCCAATGGAGAAGTGATAGAGACCCAACCAACAAAGTCAAAGATAATTTGCGTGAAATTGGAGGTCCCATCACTAGGTCCAAAACCAAAATAATGAAGCAATCTTTGTCAGACCTGAGTTTGGGAATTAAAGAAAGTTTAGAGCAAAGTGAATCAGAGGTTGCACCAAAATGAGTCACTTTATTACAGGTTTATGAAGATTGAAGCTCATCTTGAAGAACACATATAAAGCCCATCTTGAAGAACACATATAAAGCCCAAATTCATTGTCATATGATTTGGGTTGAGTAGTTAATTAGGATCTATTTACATGTATTTTTGCATAAATTACTTTTTGATTAGTTGGTAGAAAAAGGAAAGTTGGATAGTTGGTGGAAAAATAGGAAGGTCATTTATGGTGGAAACAAAAGGTTAGTGAGGAGTTGAGATTTTATGCCAACTAAAATATTAATGTGCATTAAATCCATGAGATTTTATGCCAATTAAAATATCAATGGACATTAATTTCAGGGTTGCAGCCTATAAATAAGCTTTTGTAACCAGCCAACAATATAGAATTTGGAATTTAATAAAATTTGTGTTTCTTTGTGAGCACTTTTCCTTTGTTCTTAGGCTAAAGAATTTTTATAGTGTTGGTTCTACCGGCAGGTCGCAGTTAGGATCAAGTTCCTCCTTTTACCTACTTTCAAGACGATCCATTTATAAGATCGTGTCAATAAATATTCACCGACCCAATACCTAAGCTAGGATCAATTTGCGGTCCCACTGTAATATTCATGAAAGAAATAGCAATAAAATATGTCTTTATCAAAGTAAAGGTGATTTATGTGTTAATCAAGGCACAATATAAAAAATAATAACATTTAACTTAGCATGCAAGCCAAGATTGATAAACATTCAATGTAGCTTTTAATATGAATAATATATAAACAAATAACTATCCACATCAACATCATGAAAATTGGGTGTCCTTCTACGTACAAGATCCTTAGATTAATTATATTTTGCTTTAAAAGATTACCAACAATTTGAAACAAAATTTTGTTGTCAAGTGTGATCACTTATTGACATAATATAAAGTTATAAATATTATTATAAATGAGTTAAAATAAATATGCAATTATTAAATTAAAACATGAGTTTTTTTTCAATGTATCTATAAGAATATAAATATATTTGAATTAATTTTTTGCTTTAAGAAAATTTTAGTTTTCTTTTATAAATGTTTTGATTAATTTATTTCTTAAAATTATTAATTGAAATGTGTTTAAATATTTGCAAATAAAAATTTAACTATTTTTTTAATATGAATATGAAATATAAACAATCAAGTGCATTACAAGCTAACTATTTGAAAGCATTTCAGAAAGTCTATCTAAATGTCCCTTAATATAGAGTGCTGAGTTATTAGTTTACGTAGTACATGTTTGATTTCTCTTAGATAAAATTTTATATTTGAGCCTTGAATTTAAAAAAAAAAAAAAAATGTTAAAAGAGTTAATTCCACCCTCGTACATTTGTGTATATTATAAATTTAAATAAAATAACTTTTGTGAAATTTACCCCTTAATCTATAAATTTGGTGCACATGATAGAAAAATTGTTGTTACAAACAAAATGATAAGGTTCGTATCTGTTTATGCGATATTTTGCAGTCCTACTGTCCAACATTTGGACAACCTTACTATTGCAGCCTTTTCAAACCATCATCCACCACCATTCATTTCCTTTCATGCACACATAAAAACATGACAAATTCTGAGTAAAAAGGTTGTGGTGGCTCATGTCCCAGTTAAGAAATATTTTTCTAGACTAGGTTTACTCACATGATGTTTTACCTCAAAAATAATTTTTAGAAATTTAATGTATTTTTTATTAAAGATAATTTTACTTCAATCAGACAATTATGAGTATTATGAGCACCTCCTTTGTATATTTAACTCAACTGTAAATTGAGATTATTGATTAAGCAGAAACAATTTTATGTTACGGTCGATATGATAATGTTTTGTTGTATAATAATCCTCAAATGCTCGAATATGCTTAAGTACTTTGGCTGGTTCTTCTTGTCACTCTTCTAGCTCCAAGGTCCTTACACACAAGCATAATGGGAACAAGAATCAAACTGGATTTGTTGTTCAACTGAGTGAAAACAAAAGCTGATATGAACGGGTTTGTTGATTCAGTGGTCAAGAAGCTGCCAAGTATATTCCATCACCAACTTGACAAATTTGAGAAGGCCTCAAATGTAGGGAGCACATGCCATGTTATTCCAGTCATAGAACTTGCAGATATTGACAAGGATCCAAGGGCTTGTTGATATGGTCAAAGAAGCATGTGAAACAATGGGGTTCCTGTGAGTGTTCTTGAGGAAATGAAAAATGGGGTGAGAAAGTTTCATGAGCAGTTACAGAGGATCAATTGAGATCCTTTGCATGCTACATCAATTTTGATCTATACAGCTCTCCAGCACTCAGTTGGAGGGATACAGCTCACCAGAAGAAATTCCTGAACTATGCAAGTTTGTGTTTAATCAACTATATGGTTCTTCAGCATATGTTATTCAGGTCAAAATACTAATATGTATTTGTTATGTTAATGAAAGGTTACGTCAACCCGTGTGTGATGTTAACAAGCCATGGCATAGTAAGACTGAGGAGTTTACCAAATTAATTACAACAGGCCAGATATGATGCAGAACCAGAACAGAAACCTATCAAGAACTAAGCTGCTGTAACATGTTAATAACCGTCTCTTTAAAAACATGGACCCCAATGTGTTCCAAATTTATGTGTAAACTAAAAGTAAGTAAATAAATTAGCCAAAGTATAAGTATTCACCAACCTCAATACCTAAGCTAGGACCAATTTGACGGTCCCACTGTAATATTCATGAAAGAGATAGCAACAAAATATGTCTTTATCAAAGTAATGTTGATTTATGTGTTAATCAAGGCACAAAATAAAAAATAATCACATTTAACTTAGCATGGAAGCCAAGATTGATAACATTGACTTGACAACATGTTGTCATGTAGCCTAGACTAAGGATGTGTCTAGTTTTTCATTCAAATGCTTCAAAAATTCGTTCATTTCAATAACCCTGCACTCATAGATTGGGTTGAATGCGCTTTAGAACACAAGCTAACAGAAAACCAAAAGCACTAAATTAGACAGCATCATCAACAGTAAATTTGTATCAGTATATATCAAGTATTGTCATTTATCAACTGATTGTCCGGATTTAAAATCTGGCTACAAATCATGCTATCTAGCAGTGCAATGTATTCACTATTAATAAGGCTAAGCTAGAAAAGCTGAAGGATATAAACTGCAAACAATAACACAGGTAATAACATGATGATGAAATAATCATAAAACAGATAGAAATAGGAATTTCATCATTCCGCCTATTACTTTTTCATGTTCAAATACACCATAAGAGTTCGTAAATCGTAATACTTATAGTAAAAGTATTAGAAATAACATTAACATCATCACTAATGATTGTTAGATTCCAATAAACTGGCTCGAAGTAAGGTATAAAAATCAAGTCTTATAGATAAAAAAAAAAAAAAAAAGACTCTAAAGAGATTACTGGCTATAAGAAGGAAATGGAAGTAGAGACTCCGTATACAGAGCCCAGTCTGTGTACAAAGCCACCTCATCAATACAATAATATCGATCCTCTTGCAACTGTCCCTCGTAATTAAGTTTAACCAGACCACTACCATCTGTTCCAAGAATATTACCACTTTTTGTAGCACATATAGGAAAGAAGTATTGAGTAGGAATGTCATCAACTGCCACTACAACCATCTTAGTCCAAGATGACTGCACTTTGTATTCTTTCATAGCCCATATTTCCACCGAATGTTTCCGATCCTCGGCCGCACACAAACCGAGCAATTCTCCAACCACCCGCAGAAAACAAATGCTAAAGTTGTTGTACACAAAATCAACGGGCAACGGTATCTCTGAAAAACTCTTTTCAGTCAAATCAAAGGCAACAATAACATCCATGGATGTATTGTAACTAAAAGCCAACCAATGAATAGCACTGTTCAAGAACAACCCGATTTCGTTATTAATATTATAACTAGAGCACTTCCTGTGAGACAAATGAGTGTCCTCAACTTCTTTCCACACATTAGCTCTGAGTGAAAAATACTCAAAGCAGGTTACTGGGTGATGGCATTTGTGGGAGGCTAGAAACACCAGGTAGTCATCGGTTGATGAGTCATACCCGAAACCGCATACTGTTATGGTAAAACTAAGTCCCACATCGGACCACATCGAAGAAGCAAAAGGTGAATAGTGAATAAATTTGTTGACGCCTGTGGTTGGATTCCACACACAGAAATTAATGGAATCTTCGAACCTCAAGTCAAGAAGTAAAAGGCCTCTGCAGGAGCCTATGATTTGAACACAAGTTA
Organism: Mucuna pruriens; assembly: GCA_025330945.1. Lineage (NCBI taxonomy): Eukaryota > Viridiplantae > Streptophyta > Magnoliopsida > Fabales > Fabaceae > Mucuna > Mucuna pruriens. Next base: position 1,096,262 of record JAENHJ010000384.1, on the reverse strand, counting down.
AAGGGTCTGGGCCCAAAATCTGGAGTGGTTGGAATTCAGCGGAGGCAGAATCGTCGTGAAGAGATGCATTTATGTCTATGGATCGGAATCGGGGAGCAGCAGAAGGCGACAGGGGCGCTGCGAACATGATAATTCTCTCTTTTGCTGCATTTAGTTCAAAATGTGATATTGCGAATTGAGGATCAGATATGAAGCAAAGTCAAGATTTACACACACATTTGAAACGGATTAGAGATTTCACTGGCAGTTTTAACAGGATTTTAATTATCAAATCTGACGGCAGAATCATGTCTTCCTTGTTCTACTTATTCTTTCTAGATTTCAGAGAGAAGATAAGATCGGAGACCTGTGACAACTGTGAACAGACAATATAGACAGTGTTAGGTTTCATATAGACAACTTTTTTAGTAGATCAGTGTAGTTAAGTTAAAATTACCTTCCTATAGACTTAGCTTAATAATTAAGTATTGATTTTTACTATTATATAATTATAAATTATTTTTAATATAAAAATATCTAGAAATATCTAGGGTATAAATATCACACCAAAGTGACCTAAAAAAATAAAATTAGCTGAAGTCCTGTATTTAGACAAAGTCCTTTAACCACACAGGAGCAGTGGTCTTCCTTTTGGATCTGCTGGAACCAAGTATGTCTCGCTGGGCTTTACCAATCTCAGGCCCAGGATCAGCTGCAACAGTTTACAAAGATAAAAGATGACAATAATTCTTTATAATTTTTAATAAAGGAATCATTAATTTAGTCTTTTTAAAATTATAAATTATCAATAAATTTATTTTTTAAATTAAAAATTAAAAATTAAAAAATTCATTTCTAAAATTATAAATCATCAACAAACTTAGTTTTTACTAATACACAAAAAAAAAGTGTGATTCTGTCAATCAGTTTTTTAGATGATATAATGATAGAAAGTATTTAGATAAGTCCAACAAAACTATTTATAGTTGTAGCAACTTAAATTAATACTTACACATCATGCATAAAATTTATCATCTTAGAATTATGAATTTTTATAATTCAAATATATAAAATCAACTTGGTAAAATATAAGAATTATCTTTATTTACATACTTTTTATAGATTTACGGTTTCTCTTCCACGTTACTTAATATCAAGTTATCCAAAACTCATTATCAATAGACTCAAATATCATTAAAGAATCATATATAACATTAACTTGTTTTTAGAAAATTAAAAAGTCACAATTAATTAGTGCCAAAAAAAAATTATAGTGGAAAAATTCCAACAATAATTACTCATCCTTTCTTGATTTTCTCAAGTAAATCTGATCTCCTGCAATTACCCACCCTTTCTTTATTTGTTCAATCAAGTATAATTTCGGTAATCATACAGTATTTCCACTATTCATGTTGTACGTATATATATCTTTGCATTAGACTTTTAATTCTAATCAATAAAAAGGAGAGAGAAGGCACATGGTTATAGAGTTATTTGCTTGATGTATAAATAATAAAAAGAGTCTCATTACTACGTATATTATTTTTAATAATATTTTATTATAAAATATTATCAACATTTTTATTAATGATATTTTTTATATTTTTAATAAATTTTAAATATTATTAATCACATTTTGTAGTATAATTCAATCACAATGTGTTAAAATATTAAAAAACTAGCTACTCTATTAAGAGTCGTCATGAGTAAAAAAATCTTTATAACTTTAGGGAAGCCTCACTTTGTTGGAAGATGGAGAAATAGAAATAATTATCCCACATTTTACACACAAAAAAAAAGGAATATATATATAATATGCTTGGAGTGCAAGGTGTTGATAATTTTAACAGTTTGGTATAACATAACTCAGAAGCAGGATATATAGGAACAAGAGTGTGACTGGAATAATATATATACCAATATTATGCTGCAAGTGAATGATATATGATGTTTGAGATGTTTTCATGCACCAACAAGACAACTGAGAAAGGAAAAAGTGTACTTCTCTGGGTCAAGGAAAGAATAGCATAAACTCAATTCAAATGGATTTAGAAAAACCCATAACAAAATTAAATCGTTATTAAAAAAAATCACTTCCTTTTACTCTAAATCATATCAGTTACTTATGATATCATTGCAAACTTCAAATAACCATTTCTTATGGTTATTGAAAGCAATCAATGCTATGGTAATACTATAAAAACGTTTCAAAAATTTAAATTATTTAGACTATATTTGTCTTGTTATTTTGTAAACAAGCTTATCTAGAGAAGAAACCTGTAACATTCTGCTAGAGGATATTTTAAATACTAGTTTTTAACTTTTCATATTCATTTTCTCGTTATCCTTAAAATATTTATTAAATTTTATTTTTATTTTTTTTTATATGAGAATTTTTTTTTCTTCTTCCACTCATCAGGTAGGATTTTGTTATTTTAATCCTTTTTTATGTAAAGAAGAATTTTATTATATTTAAACTTTTATTGCATAATATATTGATTATAATCATATTCATACATTAAAATAATATCTAGATTTATACTCATACCATTTACGTAATAAATTTAATACATGTGTGTTCTCATTGATACTTTTATTAACTATGAAAATGATAAACAAAAAATATTAATTACAAATATCACAATAATTAAATTAGAATTCTAAAATTAGTATTACATTATTTTTTTTTTCAGTTTTTATTTAATAGTTGATTTTTTATAAAAAATAAAAAATATTTAATGAGGGTTTAAAGCCATAAAATGTATTTTTTTCCTCTTTCGTGGAATTAAAAACCGCTGGTAAATGTATTTTGATTATTTTTATACTTACCATATTTTAACCGTTAAAAATGGGCATAAAATGCATTTTTATTAGTGTTATTGTAATTATACAATAGGAAATGAAAGAGCTAAGTATAAGGGTAATAACCAACGTGTTTGGCTAATTTCCCTTGTCGAGATGTTCCTTCCAGTCCTCCACGCTGTGGATAGCGATCACTTTGTCCCTCTTCCGCCATTCTTTTCTTCTCCGTTAACTTAATCATAAAAATTTAATTTTGGTTTAGCTGATTCGTTCCTCCCCTCAAAAGAGAAAGGTCATACCCCATAACTCAGTACCACTAACAATTTTATTCATTGTTCTTCTGCACTTTACTATCCAAATGGTTTTCCTTATAAGGGTAAAAAAATTTAAAACAATGGCCCCTCTTCAATCTAAATAAATGCCACAAGAAAAAGACACCAAAAACATTCTTCCCCCATTCTACACTACCAAAGTCAGGCATTATTAAAAAAAATCAGAAACAAGATCCTAAAAACAAATTTGTGTACATGCAGGCAGTACAAGAAATTAGGATGAGATCATTGAGGGTAAGTGGTTGGGTAAAAAATAGACAAACAAACTGAATTAAAATAATAAAGAGGAAACTCGTTAAAGAAAGTATTGTATGATATCATACCCCAAAACAATCCGGGGTACAAAATTTTGTAACCCATCTCAGACAGACATCGTTGAAATCAAATCACAGCGCAAACCAAATTAGTCTCAGCCCAATCAACATGTTTTGGGCCTGAATTTCCCTTAAACCGTCTAGGACAGAATTAACCGCCACGGAAGACAAGGGTCAACTGCTATGGAAGACAAAAGACAATCGCTATGGGAAGTTGATTGTCGGATACTTGGTAACTCCCAGTAACTTCCCCGTTGATTGCGGAAAACATAAACTTCCAGAACCGATTCTGAGGCCTATATAAAGCCATTTGAATACAAGAGGAAAAGGGAGGATCCTTCTGGTGAAAAAGGAGAAAAGAAAAGAAAAATTCAGGAAAACATAGAAACTGGCTGCAATACAAAGGAAACCAGGTAGACCGCCCAAGATTTGTAAGATTAGAAGGAAGAAGTACGAGTTGTCGCAGGAGAGAGATCAAGTACCTTTGGAATCCAGGTAAGTAAAGTAATGAATTACTCCATCGTTTTCTAGACTAATTTTGATGTCATTCTGGTAGAAATAAATCATTCCCATCCATGCCATCCTAAGCCTCTTCACGAGGCTAAACTCATCCTGTCTTTGTAAACTGGAGAAAATGATCTTCCCTTTTGCATAAACAAAGCCAAGTTCATTTCGGTCCCATTAGGGTCGAATTCACTTTGGTCCGATCAAAGGCCAAGTTCATTTTGGCTCAATACTTTCCAATCACTCCTTAACATTTATCGCTCGGCCGAGTTCATTTCGACCTGATAGCGTTAATCGCACCCTGATGCTTCACCTAGCCGAATTCATTACGGCCCAATACCAGAAAATCAATCTCCGACTCTCCACCACTTAAGGTCGGATCCATATCAGCATGAACCCTTAGAATTGATACTAATTGGTGTCATTCCCCTTAACCAATGATCAAACTAGAACTACGTTGACTTTGACTCCTCTAAAGCCGAGGTACGTAGGCACAGAAGACATCCTCCTATCAAGTCATAAAATCAAAACAAAAAAATAATTTACCCCTACCGCTGACTATCCTTGATCTTCACTGGACCCAAACTTAAACATTATCTTCCCAACCTCACTGCTAACCTAGGGTAACTATCATGTGATAGGCATGTTGGGACACCTTGTGTTCCCAACGTGTAACCAACTCCCGAACCCTTAATTCTCTGATTCTTAGACCAGCCTTACCACCCGGTTTCCTGACGTTCCTTAGAAAAACGCTAGTGGCGACTCCAGTGGCCGAATCAGTTTCGGTCACCTTTAGCTGAATGCATTTCGGCCCATTCCAAACAACCTGCGCATCGTCACAAAAGTGGTTGTGACAGATGGCAACTCCACTGGGGAGATATGTATTTTGAGAGTTGAGTCCTGTTCGATTAGTTGCATAAAGAAATGTAATGCATGGTTGGGATTATGTTTTCTTTGGGTCACTGGGTTTCAAATGTCGCTTTGTTATCTGATGTTCTTTAAATCCTAGGATAGAGGACTTAAATGTGATTATTTTATGTGGAATATTGGTTAGTATCTCTATAAGGTTTGCCTCGATCTGTAATTTTATCAAAGAGTGAGGTCCTATTCCCGGACCTGTGGACGTAAAAGAGTGAGGAACGTGTAGTAGTACCCATACTGGAGGCAGCCTCTGTATTTGGTGACTACGAAAATTCCACCTAGAATTGACTACCTTGAGGAGGACCATACTCTCGGATTTATTCCTGTCTGTGGTAACGTCCCTTAGAAAGTCTATAGTTCTGGGAACCTAAAGTGAGATGTCTAGAAACCAAATAGTGAGGAACCATGAGTATCCGAAATGAAATCTTCCGAAATGAAATCAGCCAAAATGAAATTAACCGAAATAGAATTAGCCGAAGTGGAAGCGGTCGAATATAGATAGCCGAAATCAGATCGGCCGAAATTAAATAGACCGAAATCGCAATTGCCAATCATACATTTCATGCATACAAAAAAAAAACGAGGTCACATGCGTATTAGTCTAGTCACATCCCCTAATATACATTCTAAAACAATGCATACATGACATTCTTGTGCATTAATCTATATCACGAAGAATTTTAGAAGATGGAAGTAGGAAATCAATTTCAAACCAGACCATGGCGACACGTCCACGTTAAGTTACCAGATATGCAATCTCTTTGGTATTGGGGTATTGCCTTGAAGGGCCAATGGCATAGAACTTTTGAAAAGAAATATGGTAATCTCATTAATATTTTAGATATTGAAGTGCAACCAGCGGTGTTAGAAGTGCTAGCCCAATATTACGATGTCTTCCTATGGTGTTTCACGTTCAAAGATTTTCAAATAGCTCCTACTCCGGAAGAATACGAACGCATTTTAGGACTTCCCCTTGAGTCATCTCAACAGTATTTTTACAGAGGTCAGACCCCTTCTTGGAGCTCAATAGAAAAATTGCTAAAAGTAACAGAGACAAGAGTAAGCAGAGAAAAGAGAAGTCGAAATGGAGTAGAAGGAATCTACAAATCCTATTTAGAAGAGAGATTGTACCAATTCAGGCAAGATGGAGATTGGCCAGCATTCATGGACATATACGGATTGCTAATATATGGAATAATTTTGTTCCCACATGGAGATGATTACATAGATTTGGTAGCCGTAGATGCTTACTTGGCTAAGAGAGACAGGGGAGAAAATCCCACCATGGCATTATTGGCTAATACTTATTATACATTGAACCATTGCTGCAAACGAAGAGGAGGAAATCTCATGTGCTGTATCCCTTTATTGTATCTATGGATGACAGCTCATTTATTCCATATTAAAATCAAATCAGCATGCCCCATAGAAAATTTTAAATGGTGTTGGATTAAAGTCATGTCGAAGGACCTTTGGGCTAAACATTTTGATCAAGCTATAGAAAGGACAATTCATTGGTATCCCATGTGGAACGAGAGAGGAGATCATTGTCAAATGTGGTGGGTTTCCTAATGTTCCGCTTCTGGGACCCAGGGAGCCATTAATTACAATCCTGAGTTACTATCTCGACAAGCTGGATACCTAGTGATCAAGGCCCCATTAGAGGAAGACATGAGTCCTTTTGTAATTCACGGACTAAAGGGTCACAACGGAGAATTCTACAGGAAAATTAGACACGCTTGGAGGAACGTCATCAGAAGAGGAAAAGAAGGGGGAACTAGGAGTTGTGGAGCCTCCACATATTATAGAAACTGGTTGACAAACCAAGTCAAGAAGGTTGAATCACCCCAACATCAGGATAGAGAAGTACAGGCTTATGAAGTCCAAGAAACCATCAGAGTAAAAGAACTGGAAGAGGACCTGGCCCAAAGGGAGGTAGAGAGAAAATCTCTAAAAAGAAGGCTGGAAGAGATTGTAACTGCATTGGCATCCGCAAAACAAGAAATCTACAAGGAATGCCAATTAAGTGACCAAGCAAAAGAGAGGGCTCGAGTTAAGGAGAAGAACAAGATGAAAATAGGCAGTTGTTTGAGGGCAGCGGATCAGGAGATGTGTTTCCGGAGGGCAGAACGAGACCAAGCGACCTTGGAGAAAGAACAGTTAAAATAGGCTCTATCTATCCTTAAAGAAAGAGAAGCAGAGAGGGAAACCTAACTACTCCATTTCCAAGAAAAAACATGCCTATTAGAGAAAGAGCTAGTGAAAGCTAAGTCCACTAAGGAGCAATTGATAAATCAAAGACAAAGAAATATACTCGAATTAGCTAAAGTTCGAGCGAAAGCAGAGAGTGGTGAAGCATACTACCAGACAACCATCAAAGAACTGAGGAGTATTGTAGGAACGTGGAAGCAAAGATGCCAAGATATTGCCAACGAAGTAGAGATTCAAGTACGAGCTGCTACTACAGAGACCCCATTATGGAAAGATCGATATATCAAGCTAGCATGGCTAACTAATCAAGCATTGGCTGACATCGCAAGAAGTCTTCGTGCAGCAGAAGGCATGGTCGATCCTACGAAAACCCCAAGAGAAATCTCACAGTTTGTAGAACCTTGTAGGGGGTTATATAATGGTTTGAAGAAAATGTCCGCCCCACCATAGAAATAGAGAAGCTGATGTCAAATAATGGACCCTGTTGTCCAATGAAATGTTTTCTATCTACTACTTAATGAAATGCTCTTGTATTCTATCTTTGAAACGATTCGTGATTAGAGAACACTCATGCACACATATCATCCATTACTTGCATTCTAATCATGCATGCATTCATTATCCAAAAAAAAAGAGCTCAAAAAAAATATATAATAATAGAAAATAAATAATCCAGGGAAAGAAGAATAATCGCACCTTATCACTGATATCGTACCAGATCTAAAGCCAAAAACATGGAGGACATGATCGAGAGCCTAGAACAATAGAACCAAGAGTTGAGAGGGGAGAATCAAGAATTAAAAGGTGAAATGATACAAATACGAGAGCAATTGAATAAATTATACGAATTGTTCACTCAGAAAACGACAGTTAATGCCATACCCGCACAAGGAACTCCTTCTTACCCCCCAGGATATGCGCCCCAGCCTTATGGGATGCCTTATGGAGAGAATACTAACACAGAAGACCAACAGGAATTTCAAAGACAAGAACAAGCCGAAAACTTTGGGTGGGGGGGGACAAATACAAGGACAAAAGACGACCCCTAGAACAACTGTCTACTACCACCCGCCTCAAAACCCTAATACGACAGTAAGCACCCCTCCGGTCAGCAATGAAAAGCTTAGTTCATTAGAAGAGCGAGTACGAGCCATAGAAGGTACAGGCAGTCATGGCTTAGATGCTATCGACCTTTGTTTGGTGCTAGACATAATACTTCCCGCTGACTTTAAGGTGCCAAAGTTTGAAAAATACAAAGGTAGTTCCTGCCCTCGCGTCCATCTAGCCATGTATTGCAGAAAAATGGCTTCCTTTATACACCAAGACAACATCCTGGTTCATTGCTTCCAAGACAGCCTAACAGGGGCTACCTTAAGTTGGTACGTTAATCTAGAAAGTGGCCACGTAAAGACGTGGAGGGACTTAGCCGAAGCTTTTATCCGTCAATACAAGTATAATGAAGACATGGCCCCTAACCGCTCCCGACTACAAAACATGTCAAAAAATGAATCAAAGGGATTTAAAGATTATGCACAGAGGTGGCGCGAATTAGCAGCACAGGTGCAGCCACCTCTATCTAAAAAAGAGATGGTTACGATGTTTATAGATACTCTCCCCTCACCTTTTTACGATAAAGTTGTAGGAAGTGTGGCGACAAACTTTGCAGACTTGGTCACCGTCGGAGAAAGGATTGAATCTGGCATTAAAAGAGGAAAGTTCGCTCAAACCCCCAGCGACACTGGATTTGTCAAAAAAAACGACAGGATTTGAGAAGAAAAGAGGGGAAACTAATGCCATTTTAGTACACCCTTCCAGTCAGAATAAAATCATACTGAGTAAATCAGAAGCCACGACTTTCGTGGACCCAACACCCACGCCCAATAGAAAAAACTCGCCAAATACTAAAAATAACCGTCCCGATGAAAGGAACAGAGTTTTCACCCCCATTCATATGACATCACGGCTTTGCTCCCCAAATTGTTGCAAAAAAATCTAATAGCGGTTCTACCCTTGAAACCATTAGAACCCCCATACCCCAGAAGCTACGACCCCAACGCAAAATGTGATTACCACGCAGGGGCCATAAGGCATTCAACTGAAAGATGCTGGAGTTTCAAACATAAGGTCCGGGACTTAATAGACGCAGGATGGCTCGGATTTGAAGAGAATGAGCCAAATGTAAACACTAATCCCCTTCCTGCCCATGGAGGATAATCAATAAACGTCCTGAACCATGAAATTCAAAGTCCTAAAAGAAAGGAAGCAAGTCTCGTTGAGTCAGAAGAAGTAGCTATGTTAGAGAAAATGGATAACCATCCGCAAAAACCTTTAATTATCCGTTATGATCCGATCTACCGACCCCCTGCACCATTAATTATCCAAATTCCAGCCAAACCTGCTTACAAAGACGATCATGTCGTGCCTTGGCAATATGACTCTTGCACAAAAGCATTACCAGTAGAGTCTATAAATGGCGATTCCACCAGAGAAGTCACCAATATAGCAGAAGCTGGAGGTATAACTCGAAGCAGTAGAATCTACACCCCAAAAAATTTAAAGAAAAAGTGCCCAACCCCCGAGAAGACAGTAGAAGCCTCAAAAGGGAAAGAGGCCGAAGAATTCTTGAAGCTCATCCGGTATAGTGAATACGAGTTGCTAGAGCAAATGAACAAAACTCCAGCACGTATCTCACTTCTCTCCTTGTTATTGAATTCAGAAGGCCATCGAAACCTGCTCTTAAAAATACTGAAAGAGGCACATGTGGCCCAAGATATTACTATGGAGAAATTCGGAGGAATGGTTAACAACCTCACTAGTAAAAGATGTTTGACGTTCTCGGAAGAAGAAGTGCCAAAAGAAGGAAGAAAGCACAACCAACCTCTCCACATTTCAGTAAAGTGTGGAGAATATATGATCGCACGAGTCTTAATTGACAATGGCTCTTCCCTTATTGTCCTGCCCAAGACTACCTTGGACAAATTATGTTTCATTGACTCTCAATTAAGGATTAACTCGGTGGTAGTTAGAGCATTTGATGGCTCTAAGCGGGAAGTCATAGGAGAGATCAGTCTTCCTATTTATGTGGGCCTTACAATGTTTGATATTGTTTTCCAGGTCATGGATATCTGCCCGGCTTATAGTTGTCTCTTAGGGAGACCTAGATTCACGTAGCAGGTATCGTTCCGTCTTCCCTCCACCAGAAAGTGAAGTTCATCACAAATCATCAATTGATTAGTGTGATGGGAGAAAAGGAGTTGGTGATAAGTACCCCTATGCCCGAGGAATATATTGAAGGAGAAGAGGAAGCTTTAGAAACTTCCTTCCAGGCTCTGGAAATTGCCAACTCAAAAAGCATAAGTTCTACCTCAACTACGGAAAAAATGGCAATCAGAGTGATGATTAAAGAAGGTTATCAACCAGGTAAGGGATTAGGACCCCACCTGAACGGCATCCCTACTCCAATCTTGATACAAGAAAATAAGGGAAGAACCGGACTCGATTACCGAGGGAACAATCAAGGAGAATACATAGGCCCATTCCCAAATCAATCCAGCTTAGATCAATATTTCGCAAGTGGGGGAGTTGCAATGATAAGAGACAAACCTGGAAGCTGGCAAGAGGAACTCCACAAGAACAAAGAAGGATTGACCAACTGGACCACCAAAGAACTCTTTGATGAGGACCTTTTCACAATGTAATCAATTTGTAAATGTCTTTTAAGACAAAACTTGATTAATGAAATAAAAGCATGCATCTTTATGTGTTTCCTTCTTCATTTTCTTTTTCTTCCTCTTCTTCTTTTCTTGCTTTTCATTTTTTCATATGTATATATAAATCAAATCTAAGATAAAATTCATTTCAAAAATAAAACAGCACAAATAGTGAGCCTTCTTTAAATGGTAATGTTATCCCCATAAATGAAGATCCAAGCCCGACTGAGGAATCAATTAAGGATGATGGTGCTGAAATCAAAGCCTTGGTGGAAATAGAAAAGTGGATAGAACGAGAGAAGCCAAAGTTTCAACCCTAGGCTGAAGAACTCGAAAGTGTCAATCTAGGTGATGAGAAGGAAAAGAAAGAAGTAAAAGTGGGGAAGCAAATGCCTCCAGATTTAAGAATTGAACTCACAGAGCTCTTAAAAGAGTATTCTGACATTTACATGGTCATACCGTGATATGTCGGGTCTAAACCGAGAAATTGTGGAACATAAACTACCCCTACTCCCGAATGCAACCCCTGTCTGTCAATAGCTACGAAGAATGAAACCTGATGTGGCTTTGAAAATTAAGGAAGAAGTGGAGAAATAATGGAATGCGGGATTCTTGACTGTATCAAATTACCCACGATGGGTGGCAAACATAGTGCCCGTACCCAAAAAAGATGGAAAAATGCGAATGTGCGTCGACTATAGGGACCTAAACCGTGCCAGCCCCAAAGATAATTTTCCCTTGCCCCATATCGACGTACTCGTGGACAATACAGCACGACATGCCTTCTTTTCTTTCATGGATGGTTTTTTAGGGTATAATCAAATTTTAATGGCGGAAGAGGATAGGGAGAAAACAACATTCATCACTTTTTGGGGAACCTTTTGCTATAAAGTAATGTCATTTGGGCTTAAAAATGCAGGGGCAACATACCAAAGAGCAATGGTGACTCTGTTTCATGATATGATGCACAAGGAAATCGAGGTATATGTAGATGATATGATCACAAAGTCGACATCCCAGAGCAACATTTGAAAGATTTAAAGAAATTATTCGTTAGACTCCATAAATACCGATTGAGGCTCAATCCGACCAAATGCACTTTCGGTGTAAAAAACGGGAAGTTTTTAGGCTTCGTAGTAAATGAAAGAGGCATTGAGATAGACCCAGATAAAGTAAAAGTCATCCGAGAAATGCCTGTGCCTAAGACCGAATCAGAAGTTTGAGGTTTTCTGGGACGAATAAATTTCATAGATAGGTTCATCTCTCAATTAACAGAAACATGCAGTCCAATCTTCAAACTGCTTCGGAAGAAACAAAAAAAATGAATGGGACTCAGAATGCCAAAAAGCTTTTGAAAAAATCAAGCAATACCTAGAAAATCCTCCAATCCTTATCCCAGCAGTTCAACGAAAACCCTTAATTCTTTATCTAACGATACTCAATGAATCCATGGGTTGCATGTTGGGACAACAAGATGAAGCCGGAAAAGAACGAGCCATTTACTATCTTAGTAAAAAATTCACGGATTGCGAGAAAAGATACCCAAAGCTGGAGCGAACTTGTTGTGCATTAGTCTGGGCAACTAAGAGGCTCAGACAATATATGTTGTCTCATACTACTTGGCTAGTAGCCAAAACCGATCCCATTAAATATATACTTGAGAAACCCGCCTTAACAGGACGAATAGCTTGATGGCAAATGGCCTTGTCCGAATATGACATCGTCTACGTAAACTGCAGCGCTATCAAAGGAAGCGCCCTAGCTGAACATACTACGGCAACCGCAAAAATCGAACCACAATATGAGAACGAATGGACAATATGGTTCGACGGAGCATCCAATATATTGGGAAATGGAATTGGGGTGGTTCTGAATTCTCCAAAGGGTCAATGATTTCCTTTTTTAGCCAAATTGGGATTTGATTGCACAAATAACATGGCAGAATATGAAGCCTGCATTATGGGACTACTAATGGCTTTAGAACATCAAGCCAAAAGACTCAAGGTATACGGAGATTCAGCCCTGGTAATTTATTAGCTTCGTAGAGAATGGGGAACACAGGATGTTAAATTGATTCCATATCATGATCATGTGAAAGAAATAATGGGGGCATTTGATGCTATTTCCTTCCATCACCTGCCTCGTGAAGAAAACCAAATGGCTGACGCTCTAGCAACTCTATCAACCACGGTGCAAGTTAATGAAGGGCAAGAGATAACTATCCATGTCCGACAGCAATCCCGCATGGCCTACTGTCAATATCTGGGCCAAGACACAGCAGAAACAAACCCGGAACCTTGGTATTTTGATATAAAGAGATACCTGGAAAAAGGAGAGTAACCAGAAGGAGCTTCAGAAAATAATAAAAGAACATTGAGGAGACTAGCTACAGGTTATCTCCTAAGTGGGACCACATTGTACAAAAGAAATGCTGACTTGACGCTCCTCTGATGTGTAGATCAGCAAGAGGAAGAACAAATCATAGAAGAAGTTCATGAAGGAACTTTTGGTACACATGCCAACGGTCACGCCTTAGCTCGTAAAATACTTCGAGCGGGATATTACTGGACTAAGCTGGAATCAGATTGTTACCAGCATGTGCGGAAATGTATAAAATGTTAGATTCATGCCAACCATATCAATGTAGCTCCTTCTACTTTACACAACCTGACCTCTCCCTGGCCCTTCTCCATGTGGGGTATAGACATGATCGGACCCATTGAGCCCAAAGCTTCCAATGGGCACAGGTTTATCTTGGTGGCTATTGATTATTTCACCAAATGGGTAGAAGCCACTTCTTACTCCACCGTTACGCGTAACGTAGTGGTAAAGTTCATCAAAAGAGACATTATATGTCGGTACGGTCTCCCAGCTCATATCATTACAGATAATGGCACAAATTTAAATAACAAAATGATGGTAGAGCTGTGTGAGCAATTTAAAATTCGCCACCACAATTCTACACCTTATCGTCCCAAAATGAACGGGGCAGTAGAGGCAACCAACAAAAATATTAAGAAAATAGTATAAAAGATGGTGGTGACATACAAGGACTGGCATGAGATGCTACCTTACGCATTACACGGTTACTACACCTCGGTTCAAACATCCACGGGAGCGACTCCTTACTCCTTAGTCTATGGTACATAAGCAGTCCTTCCTATAGAGGTTGAAATACCCTCTTTGAGAGTTTTGGCTGAAGTCGACCTAGAAGAAGCCGAATGGATCCAACAACGGCTCGACCAGTTGAATATGATTGACGAAAAAAGATTGAACGCCTTATGTCATGGTCAGCTTTATCAGAAAAGAATCAAGAAAACCTTTAACAAAAAGGTAAGACCATGCATTTTCAAAGAGGGAGATATGGTACTCAAAAAGATATTGTCCAACACCAAAGATCAAAGGGGAAAATGGACACCTAAATACGAAGGGCCATATATAGTAAAACACGCCTTCTGAGGTGGAGCTTTAATTTTGACCGATGCCGAGGGTCATGATCTCAAATATCCAATCAATGCAGATGCAGTTAAGGAGTTCTTCCCTTGAAAATTCCACAAAGGCAATGATGAAAGCATTCACGCCTAGTTGAGGCCGAGGAAAGGCTAAGGAAATCAGACATGTAATTAGCATTAGCATTTTAGGCATTAGGCCAACCCACTTTCGTCTCAGATGTCCACTTGTAATCAAAATTTTATCTAATGAAATTTTACTATTCTACCTCATATTCCCTCTCTTTATGATGTATGCTAAAATCCACTAATCAAAACAAAGAGAAAACATTATTGGAAATGATGCAAAAAGTGAGAGGACTCTGGTGGTAATCAGTTAGTTGAATCTGAATCCCAGAAGTCCTAATTCAATTCAAGGAGAAAAGGTTTTCAAGAGTGACAATAGAAAGATACATTCCATCGCTTGGTCCCTATCATTCTACAACTCTGGTCATAAGATGCAAAAAAAAAAAAAGGGAGTGCACTGCATTCATTAAGCATCGTGTTTGCATTCATTAGGTATTGGGTTTATTAAATCAAACTCATTTCGGTTAAGAAAAGCCGAGATCATTTCGGTTAAGTTACAAGATAAGAGTTAACTTCATTTCGACTATAGAAATCATTAAAAGTCGAATTCATTTCGGGTCCCTTTCTAGTCAATGCAAAATAAATTCGGATTGAAATATTCAAAAAGTGAAGGGGTGAGGCTATATATCAGTAACGCAAACATAAAAGAAAAAAAGTAAAAACACTTAATAAAAAGGGAGAAAAAAAAAACATTCCCATAAACACTATTGAGGAGGAGGGGGATCAAGAAGGGAAACAAACTTCCCATCTCTGACATCTTTTGTCATCGTATAAGGACTTAAATCAAAATCGGGGGCAAGAAAAGCTATCTGTCTAAGAGCCTTGTTAAAACCCTCTTCATGTTGCTCTACTATAGATTCTTCCAAGAGTGCCACCCTCTCCACAAGTTCTTCTTTCTCCTCTTTAGCCTTGGTGACCTCAGCCTCCAACGCGGCAACCTTTGTTCCAGCTATCTTCAATTCATCTTCATTATTCTTTAAGGCTAGCCCCAATTTAGATTTTACCTCTTTATAAGAAGTCAAGACAGCTTCTACTTCGGCCACTCTGCTCCTAGCCATAGTCAAATCTTTGGACATGGCATTAGAAGACCTTTGTACAGAAGAAAGAGAAGTCTTCAGTTTAGCTATCTTGTCTTCATATATAGTCGCCTTAGTCTTCCATTTTAATGTCTCGGCCTCAAACGTAGCATGCTTATCTTTCAATGACTTCATTTGCTTCTCAACATCAACAGCCTTAGTCTTCCATTTCAATGTCTCGGCCTTTGACGTAGCATGCTTATCCTTCAATGACTTCATTTGCTCCTCGACGTCAACATCCTTAGTTTTCCATTTCATCATTTCGGCTTCTACTACAGTAGTCTTGGATTTAGAAGCCGCAAGATCAGCCCATAGACCTCACCGGTCAGCCTTTAATTTGGCCGACTCGGCCTTATTTCGATCATTCTCAGCCCACAAGTCAGCATAGGCCTTTGCCATCTTCTCAAATTCCTTTTTATTCAAGGCCTCTTTTGCCACGATCTCTTCAGCTCTTTTAGCTAAGTCTTTCCATACCTCTAGTGAAGCTAAAGAGCGGACATGATAAGCCGCCATCATGTCAAAGGTGTTGTCGGCCCCTGCAACAACCAATAATCCTCGATCATATTGAGGAATAAACTGCGGTAGAAGTATACTTTGGACATTCACTTCAGACCCCCACAAGGATTTGATGCCAGATGGAGCAGTATAGCAAGATAAACCTCCAAAAGGTAGCTTGGGGCCAGAAGTCACCACCACCTTCCCTTTTGGCTGGCCTAGAGATAGAGACAAAGGCATAGCACCTTTTCCTTTCTTTCCCGGAACCTCCTCAGCAATTGGAGTATTGGCTTTCCTCTTGTTTGAAACCTCAGGTATAGGACCTTCACCAGTCTGAACCAGTCCCTCATCAGCTATTAAAGAAGCCGACGACTTCTCGGTCACAATAGGTGCTGACTCCTGCTCAGCTACATTCATAACTAACTCCTCAACTATAGGAGTTGTTGATTCCTTCTCGGCTATAGGAACCGTCGATACCTTCTCAGGTACAGGAATCGCCGATTCCTTCTTGGCCACAAGAGTCGTCGATTCCTTCTCGGCTACAAGAGTCGCCAATTCCTTCTCGGCAGAAGAAGAAACTAATACTGCCTCGGCTGCATTCGATTCCTTTTGAGTTGAAACATGTTTGGAGGGCAGTATCCCTTTTGCTTTACGAATTAACTCATCCATGTCCAGACCCTTCTTCTTCAACACACCTACAAAGAAAAAAAGAGAGATTAGAAGATTCGGCACAAGGCCGAGTCAGTTCAAAGAAAAATGTTCAAATTACTTACTTCTCATATACTCTTGGGGATCTTCCCCTATGAGAGCAACCAGTTCTCTACAATTCATTCCACGTGGTAATTCATCCAAAAGCTGAAAAACAGCCTTTTCTTCAGAAGATAGTTGACCCTTAGGAGTCACTTGATCACGCATAGGAAGCTTCCAATATAAAGGAAAGGGTTGTCGATCAGAACAAAAAGACATTTCACCCAAGGCTGTAATCTTCAAAAAACGATTTTTGAAGCCTTTATAGGAAGTCGTGTAGGTGGTGAATAAACTAGTGTTAGGCAAGGGGGCAAGGGATACCCATCCAACTTTCTTCCCTACCCGAATGGTATAATAATTCAAGAAAACTGAGGCGAAAGGAGTCACCATCAATGCTTGACATAATACTTTGAAAGCTTGTAAAGCAGCCCACCCGTTGGGATGGAGCTGTGAAGGTGCTATTCCTATCATTCTTAACACCTCAGCAGTAAAATGGTCTAAAGGGAAGGATACTCCCAAGTCTAAAAGAATGGTTTCATACATGTATATAAAATCACTCTCTCCCTCCTTAGGTACGTGACACACTCGCTCCGACGGGGAACAGTGTGTCAAAGCAAATTGAGATGCGTGTGACCCATGAACCCATTCCTCTTGCTGGGACAAAGACTTCACCTCAAAATCAGTCAGGTCGGAGTGGTAGGATAACACATCCTCATGAACCCACTCGAAATGCTCCTCCAATCCCGTGGAGGTAGAAGACCTAGAAATAACCCCCTCAACCATGGCCACAGGCGTAGACGCTATAGCACCAGAATCTGTGAGGATGAAACAGAAGAAAAAGAGGAAGAACTCTTGGAAAATACCTGACATTTTGATAACAGACACAAGGGTTCCTAGAAATATCGAAGAATGCAAGGAGAAAAGGAAGAAGATTTGAAAGAAAATCACGAAAACCAGCAAAGTGAATCTCCTGGGGAAAAAAACCCTATATATAGAGTATGAAGGGGTTACTTAAAACTCCGTGAAACGCCATTAAGTGGACGTAACCCCCAAGGACGGCGTAACCATTACGCCACCAGATTAAGTGCGCCCCGAAAAACGGAAAGACACATTAATATATAGCTCAGGTAACAAAGCGTCACATTAGAAATGAAAAGTTATAGGATTCAAATTTTTAAAACACCTATACGTGGCATCAAAGCCACGTTTTCTTTATCAAACGCCACGTCGTCCTTGTCATCACCACGTCAGCGCCATGTCACTATATCCGAATCAAAGTTGTTTTGGTCAATACCGGAATCATATCAACTCGCTTGGGCCAACATGATCTCGACGAGTCCCGAAATCATCTCGGCACCATAGAGAAAAGTCCACGAGAAGACCCATGAAATCATAAATCAGGCCCCAGTGGATAACCCAATGTTAATCAAACACTAGGACGCCAAGAGATAGTCCAATACCAGCTAGATCTAAAATTCCTAGTAAAATTTTTTAAACTTGGACTCCCATTGGACAGTCCAATACTCCTTTCGACAATCATGGGTACCTAGAGGAAAGCCCATTGACTTTTAAACTTGGACTCCCATTGGACAGTCCAATACTCCTTTTGACAATCATGGGTACCTAGAGGAAAACTGATTGACTATTAAACTTGGACTCCTATTGGACAGTCCAATACTCATTTCGACAAATCATGGGTACCTAGAGGAAAGCCCATTGACTTTTAAACTTAGACTTTCATTGGATAGTCCAATACCTCTTTGACAACCTTGGAGAAAATCTAATCCAAAAATGAATGAGAATCTTTATTCATACTCACTATGGGAGAGCTAAGGCCTCCCTAAAGTGAGACATGAATAAAGAGGGGGCAACTGTCATACCCCAAAACAATGCAGGGCCCAAAACCTTGTGACCCATCTCAAACAGACATCATTGAAATCAAATCACAGCCCAAACCGAATTAGTCTCGACCCAATCAACATGTTTTGGGCCTGAATTTCCCTTACACCGTCTAGGACAGAATTAACCGCCGCGGAAGACAAGGGTCAACTGCTGTGGAAGACAAAAGACAACCGCTATGGGAAGTTGACTGTCGGACACTTGGTAACTCCTAGTAACTTCCCCATTGATTGCGGAAAATAGAAACTTCCAGAACCGATTCTGAGGCCTATATAAAGCCATTGGGATACAAGAGGAAAAGGGAGGATCCCTTCTAGTGAAAAAGGAGAAAAGAAAAGAAAAATTCAAGAAAACATAGAAACTGGCTGCAATACAAAGGAAACCAAGTAGACCGCCTAAGTTTTGTAAGATTAGAAGGAAGAAGTACGAGTTGTCGTAGGAGAGAGATCAAGTACCTTTGGAATCCAGGTAAGTAAAGTAATGAATTACTCCATCATTTTCTAGACTAATTTTGATGTCATTCTGGTATAAATAAATCATTCTCATCCATGCCATCCTAGGCCTCTTACCGAGGCTAAACTCATTCTGTCTTTGTAAACTAGAGAGAATGATCTTCCCTTTTGCATAAACAAAGTCGAGTTCATTTCGATCCCATTAGGGCCGAATTCACTTCGGTCCAATCAAAGGCCGAGTTCATTTCGGCCCAATGCTTTCCAATCACTCTTTAACATTTATCACCCGGCCGAGTTCATTTCGACCCGATAGCGTTAATTGCACCCTGATGCTTCACCCAGCCAAATTCATTTCGGCCCAATACCAGAAAATCAATCGCCGATTCTCCACCATTTAAGGCCGGATCCATATCAACCTGAACCCTTAGAATTGATACTAACTGGTGTCATTCCCCTTAACCAATGATCAAACTAGAACTATGTTGACTTTGACTCCTCTAAAGCCGAGGTATGTAGGCACAGGAGACATCCTCCTATCAAGTCATAAAATCAAAACAAAAAAATAATTTACCCCTACCGTTGACTATCCTTGATCTTCACTAGACCCAAACTTAAACATTATCTTCCCAACCTCACTACTAACCTAGGGTAACTATCATGTGATAAGCATGTTGGGATTGTTGGGAAACAGCAATACCTATTCCCTCCTCTGTGAACGCAAAATGGGCACTATGCGGAAGCGAAAAAATAACTAAAAGAGTAGAGGGAAGATGACACCAAAATTTTTACGTGGAAAACCCTCTCGGAAAAAACCACAAGACCTAGTCCAGTAAAAGATCTCCACTATAAAAGTAGTATTACAAAGTGTTTCTCTCAATCTCTGAGAATCTCTCAATGAATCTCACCCTCTCGGATGGTATACAAACTTCTCTGTATAAATCTCTTTCTCTCAAAGAGGAATACAAAAAGGACACTCTAACTCTCTTAGGGTTTCTTCACTTGGATGTGTGTCTCTCAATCTAACCCCTTCTCCTCTTATAAAGAGAAACCTAGCAGGCTTGAGAGTATTAGGCTTTTGTCCACATAGTTGGGAGCCCAAAAATAACCCAACATGTTCATCCCCCAAGCATTGTGACTTGTGAACCACAATTAAGGAGGGAATTCCAACAAATCTCCCCCTTCCTGACTTAATTGGGAGGCACCACAACACCAGCACCTTGGCAAAAATCTTCAACCTTCTTGGTTGGCATTGACTTAGTCATCATGTCAGACCAATTCAAATCTGTATAAATTTTCTCTATCTTTAATTCCTTCCTATCCAACACTTCTCGTATCCAATGATAACGGATGTCAATATGCTTTGAGCATGAATGGAACATTGGATTCTTGGTCAGATGAATTGTACTTTGATTATCACAGTTCACCACATAATCATCTTGATCATGTCCCAATTCTCTTAGAAAGTTCTTCATCCATAGCATTTCTTTTGAGGCTTCAGTGATTGCTACATACTCTGCTTCAACTATAGACAATGTCACACATTTTTGAAGTTTTGACTGCCAAGAAACAACTCCCCCTACAAAAGTAATCAGATAACCCGATGTTGACTTCCTTGAATCCATATCTCCTGCCATATCTGAGTCTAAATATCCAATGAGCTTTAGATTTTCATTACCAAAACACAAGCTTCTTTTGGCAAATCCTCTTAGATATCTTAATATCTATTTAACAGCTTCCCAATGCTCCTTTCCTGGGTCTGATAGGAATCTGCTCACAACTCCTACAACATAGCCAATATCTGGTCTTGTACAAACCATTGCATACATAAGGCTACCCACGGTAGAAGAATAGGGCACCTTGTTCATTTCTTCTCTTTCTTCTTCATTCTTTGGACATTGAGATTTGCTAAGTTTGAAATGTCCAACAATTGGAATACGGACAGGTTTGGCATTGTGCATATTGAACCTTTTGAGAATCTTCTCAATGTAATCTTTTTGAGATACCCACAACATTCCTTTTGAACGATCTCTAGAAATTTTCATTCCAAGAATCCTCTTTACTACACCCAGGTCTTTCATGGAAAAAGACTTACTCAATGCCTTCTCGAGAGCAGCTATTTTTATTTTGTCATTCCCCACAATCAACATATCATCAACATATAAGAGAAGTATGATGAACTCACCATTTTCATATTTCTTCACACACACAATGGTCTGCAGAGGTTTTCTTAAAATTATGTTGGATCATAAAAGAATCGAATTTCTTATACCATTGTCTTGGGGCTTGCTTTAGATCATAAAGGCTTTTCTTCAAACGACACACCAAGTGTTTTTTGCCTGGTTCTTCAAAGCCTTCTGGTTGCTCCATGTAAATTTCCTCCTCTAGATCTCTATGTAAGAATGCTGTTTTGACATCCAATTGTTCAATCTCCAGGTCTAGTTTTGCTGCCAGACCAAGAATTGCTCTGATAGATGTCATCTTCACCACTGGTGAGAATATTTCATCAAAGTCTATTACTTTCTTTTGGTTGCACCCCTTCACGACAATTCGTGCTTTGTATCTTGGGGTTGGATTGTTCTCTTCATTCTTGAGCTTGAACACCCATTTGTTTTGTAATACTTTTCTTCCTTTTGGTAATTCTATCAAATTGTATGTCTGATTATCCTTTAAGGATTGAATCCTTCTTCCATGGCTTGCAACCATTTGTCTTTGTCTTCCATCTCAATGGCTTCTGCAAAACATTGAGGTTCACCTTCATCAGTAAGATTTACATATTCATCTGAAAAATACCTTCTTGATGGTTGTTTCTCTCTTGTTGATCGTCTCAATTGGGGTTCCTATTGAACATTCTCAATTGCTTGATCTTCTAGCATCATGTTAGGTTGATCTATCTGATTAGGTTCTTCAGCCATCTCATCAAGTTGTCGCTCCTGATCTGGCTCTGTCTAAGGAGTCTCTCCCCCTATGTTGTTTACCACAAGAGGACTTTGATCATTACTCACCTTGAGTGTTGGTTTCTCCATTTTCTTGATGTCTTGGATTGTCTGATCTTCAAAAAATACCACATCTCTGCTTCGAACAATCTTTTTATTTGCAGGATCCCATAATCTGAAACCAAATTCATTTCTTGGTGAACCAAGATATATACATTCTTTTGCCTTAGCATCAAGCTTTGCCCTTTCAGTTTTTGGAATGTGAACAGATGCCTTACATCCAAAAACTCTTAGGTTGTGATATGAGGCCTTTTTACTGGTCCATACTTCTTCTGGTATCTCTCCATTTAATGGTCTTGAGGGTGATAAGTTGATCAAATCAGCTGCAGTAACCACTGCCTCTCCCCAAAATGTCTTAGGAAGTTTTGCATGAGACAACATGCTTATAACCTTCTCAGTAATCGTTCTATTGAATCTTTCAGCTACACCATTCATTTGAGGTGTCTTGGGAGGTACTTTTTCATGTTTGATCCTGTGAGTCTTACAATAGTGCTTGAATGGACCTCTATATTCTCCACCATTATCACTCCTCAAACATTTCAACTTTTTACCAGTTTCTCGTTCAACTGAGGCGTGAAACTCCTTGAAGGCTCGAAGGACTTCATCTTTTCTCTTTAATGGATACACCCACAACTTTCTAGAGTGGTCATCAATAAAGGTAACAAAATATTGAGCATCACCAAGGGACCTTTCAGATGTTGAACAAACATCTGAATGTACAAGATCCAGAATATGCTTTCTTCTTCTTCCACTATCAGGTCTATGGAAGGATACTTTGTGCTGCTTACCTATACAAAGAGCCTTCCTTCTTGCCGCGAGCAACAATTAAGCTTCCTTTGCTAAGTTTCCATTTTCTACCTCCAAACTAGTTTTTCATTCCAGCATCATCTAGTTTACCTATCGAAAGAAGGTTTAGGCGTATCTCAGGCACATGCCTTACCTCCTTTAGCACAAGTTTGTTTCCATTTTCTGTTATCAAAGTCACTTCTCCTATTCCCACAATCTTGCTTGTGACATGATTGCCCATTTTTACTGTTCCAAAATCTCCTTTTTGATAAGATGAGAAGAATCCTTCATGAGGAGTAACATGAAAGGATGCTCCAGTATCAACTATCCAAGTGCAATCATCAAAAGCAACATTTAGATAATTTTCTTTAACAATAAGGAACACCTTTTCGTCGTCTGATGCCACCGCTGTTGTGGTTTTCTCTTCCAACTTCTTTTTGGGGTCTATCCTGTTAGGTGGACTGATCCAGCCTTCTGATCTCTCTTCAAGAATCTACACTCTTGCTTCTTGTGGCCAATTTTTCCATAATAGAAACATGTCAAACCTCTGGGACGAGACTTGGATCTTCCTTGTGACTTTCCACGGCTTCCTTTGCTTCTATGCTCACTTCTTCCTCTATTCTCAACAACATTGGCTTCTGAGTGACTATTCATTCCTCTTTCTTTCCTTCTGGACTCTTCATTCAGCAGACTATCTGTAATAGTATCCAGACTAAGCTTTCCATCTGGTGTTGAGTTGTTGAGAGTGACAACCAATGTGTCCCAACTCTCAGGTAGAGAATTAAGGAGTAGAACAGTTTGTAACTCATCATCAATCTTCATATCTACCTTCATTAATTGATTCACAATACCTTTGAAGGTATTTAGATGCTCGATCATCTTCTGGTCATCAGAGTACTCCAATTTTACCAATTGTCTGACAAGATAAGCTTTGTTTCTAGGAGTTTTCTTTTGAATCATGGATTCAAGCTTCGTCCACAACTCATACGCATTGGTATAAGTCGACACATGCTCAAACAAGCTTTTGTCGATGTATTTTCGAATCATAGCAACAGCTTTACGATTCAAAATCTCCCAATCTTTTTCAGTCTTCCCTTCTGGCATTTCCTCATTTGTGATTGGCTTATACAAATCTTTGTCGTATATATGGTCTTCTATCATTGGCTTCCAATAGGAATAATTATCTATAGTTAGCTTGAACATGTCTCCATCATGAGTGAATGGTCCTTCCATCTTGAATTGCACAGGACTATGACTTTTTGAACCAATAGCTCTGATACCACTGTTGGGAAACATCAATACCTATTCCCTCCTCTGTAAACGCAAAATAAATACTATGCGGAAGCGTAAAAAATAACTGAAAGAGTAGAGGGAAGATGACACCAGAATTTTTACGTGGAAAACCCTCTCCGAAAAAACCACGGGACCTAATCTAGTAAAAGATCTCCACTATAAAAGTAGTATTACAAAGTGTTTCTCTCAATCTCTAAGGATCTCTCAATGAATCTCACCCTCTCGGATGGTATACAAACTTCTCTGTATAAATCTCTCTCTTTCTCTCAAAGAGGAATACAAAAAGTACACTCTAACTCTCTTAGGGTTTCTTCACTTGGATGTGTGTCTCTCAATCTAACCTCTTCTCCTCTTATAAAGAGAAACATAGCAGGCTTGAGAGTATTGGGCTTTTGTCCACATAGTTGGGAGCCCAAAAATAACCCAACATGTTCATCCCCCAAGCATTGTGACTTGTGAACCACAATTAAGGAGGGAATTCCAACAAAGACACCCTGTGTTCCCAACGTGTAACCAACTCCTGAACCCTCAATTCTCTGATTCTTAGACCAGCCTTACCACCCGGTTTCCTAGTGTTCATTAGAAAAACGCTAGTGACGACTCCTAGTGGCCGAATTAGTTTCGATCGCCTTTAGCCGAATGCATTTCAGCCCATTCCAAACAACCTGCGGATCGTCACAAAAGTGGTTGTGACATATAAGAAAGCCAGAGAGTTACCTTGAGGTGGTAAATCCTGAAGTAAAGTTTTGTCATGTATGAGTAATCGTAAGTGGTTAACTCAATCTTCGCGACGGTTTTTCGAATGGAAGATTTTTCGAAAACACAATCTTACTATAGGCAAATCTATCTTTCCTCAAAAAAAAAAAAACTAATTATTAATTAAATTATATTCATCAACATATTAAGTTATAATACTATTGTAATTAACTAATTGATTAGTAGTAAAATTTATAACATTTAGGGGTAAACGTTATAAGGGTTTATAAGCCATTAAAAAAATTAATTAGCCTACCATAGAATATATAATTGTTCCGGTTGAAGAAACTTCCACAAATTATATAATTTTGTGCAGTTTTTCACCCCGCGACAGCTAAATTACCATTAAAAATTAATTTATTTGTAGTATATTATAATTTAATAAGTTAGTCTAATGTTTTTTTAAGTCACTCGGTAGTTTTTATAACTTTTCAATTGGTTATTTAGTTCCCAAGAAAGTAAATGAATTGTATAACACAAAACCAACCGATTCTTTAAAGAAACATATGCAAATAACAGCATAGGTTAAATTATATATTTGAAATTTTTTTATGTGCTAATGTAGTATTTATATAGTGTTAACAAATAAAAATAGATGAAAAAAAAATCTAACATCCAATTGAGTTTAGCCCCGACCGGATCAACCCAAAGTCAATCGATTAGCCAACCTAACCAATGATTTCTATGTCTATCCGTTTCGATATTGGGTCTGACTGGGTGGTTATGTCACATAACCTATTGAAATGTTTTATTTTATCTATTATATGTATATATATAAAAGGTTGTATAATATATCAAATAAATATTTATTTTATATATGTAAAATTTATAATAAATAAATACATTTGAATATGCAAATTATATTATATTTAAAAGTCATAAATAATAAATAAATATTTTAAATATATAAATTATATTGTAAATTTATAATAAATAATTTATATTATGATAGAAAATTATTTTTAAATATTTATACTTTTTAAAATTATTAAAATTTAATTTAAAAATAAAAGATGAATTGAAAGAGACAAAAGGTTAAAAAAATTACTAATAAAGTTTTTGTTGAAGAAAATCTCTCGCGCGGGCATATATATATATATATATATATATATATATATATATATATATATATATATATATATATATATATAAAAAGCATTTTAAATGAAAAACATTTATAGTCAAAAAATGAGAATTTTTAATGATAGCCTTGGATCATAATTAGAAAAAAAATTATGGTTGAAATTAAAACTCAATTAAACATTTCTTCAAAAAAAAATATCATTTTCGTCACCTCCACCACTATTATAGTTACTATCACCATTATCGTTGTTGTCATTCTCACCTCCACTCTTATCACCTCCACTCTTATCACCTTATCACCACTGCTACTATTGTCATCATTGTCTTCATCATCACCATCAGTATCACTACTATCATCATCAATATCATTGTTATTATCATCGTTGTCATTATCACCAACAACAATGATGATGCTGTGATGATGGTAAACGCGAAAACAATGGTAATTATGGTGGTGTGGACCATCACTATCAGTTATGTCAATTTTTATATAATGACCATATCACCACTACTATTGTTGTCAACATCATCGTTATATTTGTCACTACCATTACCATTAACCGTAGTTACGATGGTAGTGACAAAAATGATATTGATAAAAATTGTCACTTTGTGGTGTTTGTATGCTTGTGTATATTCTAAATTTAGAATATACACAAACACACAAATTTAGAATACACACAATGGTAGAATTAACTTTTTTTTAACATAGTTTTTTTTTCAGTATTTATGTATATTCTAAATTTGAATAAAATAATTTTTGTGAAATTTACCCCTTAATCTATAAATTTGGTGCATATGATAGAAAAATCTTTGTTACAAAACAAAATGATAAGTTCATATTCGTTTATGATATTTTGCCGTCCTATTGTCCAACACATGGACCCTACTATTGTATCCTTTTCAAACCATCATCCACCACCATTCATTTTCTTTCATGCACACATAAAAACATGGCAAATTCTAAGTAGTAAGGTTGTGGTGGCTAATGTCCCAATTAAGAAATATTTCTCTAGACTAGATTTATTCACATGATCTTTTTCCTTAAAATTTATTTTTAGAAATATAATGTATTTTTTTACTAAAGATAATTTTACTCCAATCAAGTAGGTATATTAGGGGTGACAAAACCCCTCCTCCATGTATTAAAGTCATATGCAAATTTAGATCATTAATTAAGCTGAAACAATTATCATGTTGGTCCAAGAATATCTTTTAGTGTTCATGAGGAGATAATTTTGCAAGATATCATGAGGAAACAATTATCATGTTGGTCCAAGATAATTTTGCAAGATAAAAATTTCATATAATTTAAAGGTTTAAATATTTTGGCATATTTTGGCAACATCCTCACTTTGCTACATCACCCTTAAGAAGTAGAGCTTAATGTTAAAATGTTTAGTCTTCCCATGACACATAAGATTATTTGTAATTGCAATTATTGTCTAGTTGTCAACAAAAAATTTAGTTTATTTTTTTACTGCATATGTAGATCACATAAAATATTTTTCAACCATAAAGCTTAATTTACAACTTTTCTTTGTGCACCAAGAGAAAACTGCATAACCTAGGTTGAAATAGTATCTTGAAGTACTTTTCATGTCATCAATGGATCCAGCCTAATCACTATCAGAGAATCCATAGAACTTGAATTCTTGGCACTTCTTAAATTTGACACCATAATTGACAATGTCTTTAACATACCTTAATATTCTTTTTGTTACTCTTAAAGGCATTTCACTAGCACAATGCATAAATCAAGACAAGAGATTTACATCCAATAGAATGTCTGGCCTTGTTGCAGTGTGATACATTAGATATCCAATCAAGCTTCTATAATATCCTTCATCAATTTTATCAACATCATCTTCCTTGCTTGACTTCTCCTTTTGATTCATTAGTGTGCTAACAGATTTGCATTCCTCCATTTTGAAATTTCTTCAAAATTTCCTTTGCATATTTTCTTTGACAGATAAACATTTCATTCTCATTTTGTTTGATGTCAATTCCTAGGAAATAGGTCATGAGACCTAGATCTGTCATTTCAAAAACTTGCATTATTTCTTACTTGAACTGCTCAACTAGCCTTGTGTTATCTTCGGTCACTACAAGATCGTCAAAATAGAGAGAAATTATAAGAATGTTATTTCCCTTATCTTTCACATAAAGAGTGGACTCCTACGAGCTTTTTACAAAGCCTATCCTCAATAGGTAATCATTTATCCAGCTGTACCAAGCCCTTGGTACTTGTTTTAAGCCATAGAGAACCTTTTTGAGCAGATAGACTTTATCTTTTTCACCTTGTTTCATGAATCCTTCTAGCTGCTCCACGTATATTTCTTCTTGTAGTTCTTTGTTTAAAAAAATTGATTAACATCTAATTAGAAAATTTTCCAACCTTTTTGTGCAGTACTGTTAGCACCAATCTAATTGTATCTAATATGTGTGATTTTGTTGGTATTGAAAGTAAATTCTTGCTTTTAGATACTTTGAATAAGATGTTAAGTGTGAATAACATGATACTTAACGAACATTGTATGATATGATTGGTAAATAATTTTGTTCCTTAAGCATGTGGCATGGGGTTTGATCCCTAAGTCTGTATATATAGAAAAACATATATTGAAAGATGTTATCTTCTTAAATGAATCTCAATATCTTTAAAGATTAGTCACTAATTTATGGTTACAAATATGAGTTTCACTAAAAAATAATGATAGTAAAATATAAAAAAAAAAAATGAATGATCTTAGTTAAAATGAACTGATTTTTACACTGTAGACCAAAATTATACCGACAGTATACCAAAACTAAAATGAAAAAGAATTACTCATACTTAAACAATTGAATACCCTGACATAGGATACATAAGATTGCTACACAATTTTTTCACTACTAGAAAATTTAAAATTTGCTATCAAATAATTTTGTGACTAATTTTAAAATCAATAGTTATTTTGTAGCTAATTTCTAGTAAAAATAATTAGCTACAAAATTACTATAATATTAATGATAGCATGAAATAAGTAGAAAATTAGCTAAGAAATTAATCGTAGATAATTTGTAGTAAATTTTTAAAATTTATAGTTATTTTCTAGCTAATTTTTAGTAATAAGAAGTATAAATAAATATAACTTAAATTTAGCTAGAAAAAATAATATTCTAGTTAATTAGTAATTAATTAGTTAAAATTTAGCTACTAATTTAAATGATAGCTAAAATTAATAACAAAATAAAAAAATCTTATAGGATTGGTTGTTGATATGAAAGGCAATATATTCTATGATGGGGGTGTATAATATGAAAAAAAATACATGTTATACGTGGAACAACATTAACATGCCATATCTTCCATTTTACAATTTTTAGAGGATGATAAACAATTTTCTTGCAAAAACAGCTAATAACAAATGACAAATTGAAGAGTCTTAAGCAGAGTGGTGGGAAACCGTGTAGGTCCAAGGGTATCAGTTGTAAGCTATTTTAGCACAAGTCTTCAGCCATCATCAAAGATTTATGGTCCCATAAAGGATTTAGTATCAGAAGATAATCCCATAAAGGGTGGCATCGTTTAAGATTCCAGTACCTAACGGTTTGCATCCAATTTCTTTTAGACAAATTGACAGGTGGTAGGATCATTTTGTGTGTGATATGGTTCATAGTTGTTTCTTTGAGCCACAACGTATTAAGGAGATAAATGGCATGCCAATGTTCCTTATGCGGAGTGGGAGGCACTATTCTCATACCTGTTTGTTTAAAGGATAATTCTTACCAATTTCCCATACTCACATAAACTAAATTTAAAATAAAGGATAATTCTTATCAATTTTCTATTTTTTTAAAATTTATTTTTAATATTTTATTTATTTTTCACTATGCATAGAAAGACATTTCTTCAACTATTTTTTTAGTCAAGAATTAATTATCATGCTTTGTTCTTTAGTTAAGAGTATTTATCTTAGTTTCTATATTAAATATATCATATTGATGGTAAGTTTTTTATTTTTTTGTCCCTTTCTTTTTTTTCTCACAAATAATATTCAAAATAACCCAATTAAAATAAATAAATAAATAATAAAATATAAAAATAAAAACGTCTAAAAAATTAGGACAAAGGCTATTCCCAAGCTCCTCCCGAACTGCTTTGGACGAGCTTCCAAAAGGGCTCTTTCTATACGAGCATTCTATATAGTTGGAGACAGAAAAATTGTTCAGTGCATGTACGCTATTCTATTGTACACCCTGCTTAGCTTTGTTGTTGATAACTCCAGCTTTTGTATGTTCAACTTTCCTAGTGGCAACTCCTACTCAGTTTTCTTGATTGATAACTCTTGCTCAGTTTTTCAATTGACAGCTTCTGCTCTACGTTACGTCTCAACTGAATTGTTGGTAAATATGATAAAGATCCTTCTGAATTTAAACAAATAATTTATAGAAGTCTATAAAAAGAAGATGAAGGAACAAAGAAGGGGAGAAAGAGAAAAAAGGGAGGCAAACCAAAGGTGAACGAAAGAACGAAAGCAAAAGGAAGAGAGGGGAAACTAAAAGCAGAAATTTAAGGTGAAGATTCTAAGAGAAAGAGACAAAGCACGAGTTTGCAAAAAATTGGGAAGTGAAGGAGCTCATTTGTGCAAACTAGTATTACCAATCCCCTTGTTTTCTTTACTCGTTGTGCGTATAAACTCTCTTATTTCATCGTCAATTAGTTTCATTCCATAACCTTTGGACACCCCTTCAAGTGGCTCCTTCTCTCTTTTTCTTCCAGTTGTTTACTAGTATATGCTTTTTTTTCATTTCACCTACATTGTTTGTCCATAGCCTTTGGATGGAGGGTCCAAAGGCTAACTCCTTTTCCTATTTTTTGTTTTTCATTACTGCTATGATTCGTTTTTTCTGTTCGTCCATGCCTTTGGATGCAAGAGCACTTGAATAGTTCCTTTCTCTTTTTTGTACTTATTGTTATCTACTTTTTTGTTTGTCTATACCTTTGGATGCAAACTCCAAAGGCTACCTCCTTTTCTTGTTTTTTGTTATTGCTATTATGTGTTTTTTGTTCCTCCATGCTCTTTTTTTTGTTATTGCAACAAGTGACTCTTTTCTTTTTCTGCTTATGCTATTTTTTTTTCATCCATTCCTTTGGACGCAGGAGCCAACAAATAGCTCCTTTCTTTTTCTACAACTATTGTTCTTTGTTCTTTCATTCCTTTGGATACAAGAGACAACAAGTGACCACTCTCTTTCTATTGTTTTATATTCATCCATTCCTTGGTACGCATGAACCAATGAGTGGCTCCTCTCTTTTTCTGATATTTGCTTTTCTATTCGTTCATGCTTTGGATGTACAAGCTCCTTTGGACACCCCATGAGCAGTACACTTCATTCCATTTATTTATTTTCTAACCTTACTTTGGATGCACAAGCTCTTTTGGACGTTTTTGGGGTAGTCCACTCCATTCCATTTATCTTCTTTGTTTTCTAGTCATGCTTTGGATGCATAGGCCCTTTGGATGCCCCTAAACAGTCCACTTTATTCCATTTATTCTCCTTAGTTTTCTAGCCATGCTTTGGACAATCCACTTCATTTATGTTTTTTCTTAGCGTTTTAGCACTCTTGTGGATGTTGTCCTCCATTGGACGCTCTCATGGGCAGTCCAATCCATTCTAGTTATTCCCTTAACATTCCAACCCTCCTATGGATGTTGTCCTCCTTTGGATGCCTCCTAATTATTCCACTTCATTCTATTTATTCCCTTAGCGTTCTAGTCCTCCTTTGGAAGCTCCCTTTGGACGCCCTCTTTGGATGTTGTGCTCATATTAATCTTTTAGTTTTTAATTACATTTATGATAATTATTTTAGATATAATTCTTGTTTGGTTATCGTCAAAATCATTTTACAAAAGTCATCAACAACCATTTTGGATACACTTCTTATTTGGTTATTAAGTTCAAACAAATATTCTTAAACAAATATTTATCATATCTAAGAACTATGTAAACTTTGAATTATCTATTACATAGGGAGATACGTAGGAGTAAAAAATCACTCTTATCAAATTCAAAAATAATATATATATATATATATATATATATATATATATATATATATATATATATATATATATATTTCTAAAATAATAAATTCAATTGTTGTGCTCATAAAATAATATTATTTTTATTTGAAGGGTAAAAATAACATTTTCAAAGTTATATTAATTTTGTTCATTTAATTAAAGGTAATTGTTTTATGACAGATGTTGTAGGGTATTAATACATTTTCTACTTATACCGTGCTCACTAAATTTAGAAACTAAATTACAGTTTATTTGCAAAATTTAAGAGATATAAAAGTTAAAGTCTGACCAACGGGAGAGAGGCAGGAAAGTGTATATATATATATTGGGAGGAGTAAGAAGAGGAGACTTTTTGACAGAGTGTATTATCCTGTAATCTTTTTGCATACGATAATATTTTTAAATCATAAGAGCCTTTTAAATGTATTTTAACTACAGAAATCTAATTAAAAACTAAAAAAATTATAAAAATCTACGTATTAATTTATTTTTGAAGTTGGACCAAACAATTGTATGTAAAAACCATTAAAATAGTAAGTAACTTTATAGAAATAAGGAGCTTTAAAAAAAATTTCCTTTGTGTGGAGCTTCCTGGCATATTTCACTTTGATTGTTACTTTTTTTATGTATTTCTTTTTCTAAAACAAATTCAGTTCCCTTTTTCAAACATCATGTTCCTTCTATGTATATAGTCGACATTCAACAATGCCCCTACTCAATCAACTGATGGCAATTATTAATGATTTTTTGAATTGAGAGTGAAATGGAGAAGAAAAAAAAAGAAAAAAAGAGATAAAATAATAAAAATAAAAAAAGAAATTTAATAAAAGAATATTGTTTGGATAAATAGAAAATACAATGAAATAATTTTTTTATTTGAACAAGTATAAGGAAATAAAAAAGTTATATAAAAAATATTTTTATAATAATTAAAATTTTTAATTTTTTGGTATAATATTTTATTTTAACATAAAATTATTTATTATTTTAAAAAAATAATTATATTATAATTTAAAAATTTTTAAAATATCATTTCCTCCCGTTTCATTCTTATTTGAGAGAAAAATATTTTTTTAGCATGTATAATGAAAGTAACTTATGTGTTTTTTTTTTTACTTTGGCTCTCAAACAATATACAAAAATTTAATATTTTTTATTCTAACTCTCTCTCTCCATCATATCTCCTCAAATTTGCTTTTATAAAGTTTGTGCAAGTCTTTTTTATTTATTATTTTATTATTCAATACTATGTGGTGTTACATAACTCTTCCCTGGATCTGCTATTCTCACCAAGCTAGTTCCAACTACCAAGGCCACAAGCAAAATGGAAACAACAACTAAGCTTGACTTTGATTTTATTTTGAGTAAACGCAAAGCATTTGATGAAACCAAAGCTGGTGTTAAGGGCCTTGTTGATGAAGGTGTTCAGAAGGTCCCTAGCCTATTCCATCACCAACCTGAAAATTCTGAGAAGAAGACCTCAATTATAAGCCACCATGTTATTCCAGTCATAGACCTTGCAGATATTGACAAGGATCCAAGTAACCGCCAAGGACTTGTTGACACAATCAAGGAAGCAACTGAAACATGGGGTTTCTTTCAGGTGGTGAATCATGGCATCCCTGTTAGTGTTCTTGAGGAGATGAAAGATGGGGTGAGAAGGTTTCATGAGATTGATACTGAAGCCAAAAAAGTATTCTATTCACGAGATGGATCAAAGCCCTTTGTGTATAATAGCAACTTTGATCTCTATGGCTCACAGCCAGCACTCAATTGGAGGGATACTTTTAGATGTTTCTTGTATCCTCGTATCCCTAAACCAGAAGAAATTCCTATGGCATGCAGGTATGTGTCGATGTTGCTTTTATTAACTAATGAATTGTAGAACTTTTCTAAAATACTTTTTGTTTATGGATGTAATTATTTTTGTTTACTAGTTGGTAATGTTTAATGGAATAGGTAAGAAGTTGTTCATATTTTGAAGAAAGAGAAATGTCCGCCAAACTCTTTGTTTGTTTTAGCTGTAATTGATTAGAAATTAGAAATTATAAATTTTGATAATAAATAAGAAGAGGTGCTCATTAGATGAGAGTGAGTTTTACCAAAATTTATAATTTTAAATAAATTTCAACAAATAATAAATAATGAGAAAAAAAGTGTTAGAAAGGGTCTTGCTTCAAAGAAATATATTCAGTAAATACAGTGGGGGTGTATGTCCTGTGTAACAATATGTTTGGTTTGGTAGCATTGCAAAAAAGAAATTGTCCTATTTTCTCTTCTGCTCTCTTTTCTTTTCATATTTTTCTCATTGTTAAAAGTTCTTATTTGTGGTTTAGCTGTGTTCCTTTAACACCTTCAAATAGGTTTTGTTCATGTCAAAGTACACAAACTTGGAGGCTTATATCTGTGACTTGTGTTAATACGCAATTTCCACATAAATACAAAATCAAAGTTAAAAAGATGAAGTTTGGAAAATTAAACTACTATAGAAGCTAACTAAGGTCTAAAATTGAATTTCCACTCTTGTGATTGATTGCATATTCTTGCAGAGATATACTGCTGGAATATGGGAAACACACGATGAAACTGGGGATTTTGCTGTTTGAGTTGTTATCAGAAGCTCTAGGTTTGAATCCAAACTATCTAAAAGATATGAGTTGTGCTGAGGGGCTTTCTGTTTTTGGCCACTACTATCCAGCCTGTCCTGAACCAGAATTAACTATGGGAACCACCATGCATTGTGACAGTGATTTCTTCACAGTGCTTCTCCAGGACCATATTGGTGGCCTCCAAGTAAGATATCATGACAAGTGGATTGATATAAACCCTGTACCTGGTGCTTTGGTAGTTAACATTGGAGATCTTTTGCAGGCAAGTTTTCTGTTTTTCTTCTTTATGTCTTTATTTCCTGTAACTTTTATTAGTTTAGGATGAATATTAAGTACATCTATAGCTACATTTTCTAAGGAAGATTGGGAAAGGTAATAAAATGAACTTAAACACATTATAATGACATGATACTTGTGAATTAAGTACAATCTGTCCTGTACAATCTGTCCTGCACAATGTACAACAAAGCAACGCAACCTGCAATGGAATATTGAGTATCCCATGAGCTTTTATAGGCCCTATTTGAATAAACTTCTCTGAATAAGTGAAGAGAAAAAGAAAAAAATGAAAAAAAAAACATATGTATAAGTTAAAATCAATTTTTTGGAAATGCTAAAATCATTTACGAAATAAGCTTATTTAATTTATCCTTCTTATTTTCTTCTCTTATTCAAGTTTATAGAGAAACCTACCTAAACATATATACGAGTAAAATGACTACTTCCACGTAATTCAGAACCCTCAAACCCTCAACGACTCACCCCTAAAACAAATAATAGTATGATTTCACCTTCTTGTGCTAGGAATGGCAGGTATGAAATAGTTTGCATTTTGTCATTTTCTCATTATAATTGAATGATAGAGTTAGATCCTCACATTTGAAGCATGTTACCAATCTCACCTAGTGAGATATGGCTGTTTTGGTCTGTTGCTATGAATAAGCATTATTAAATGCAATCATGTAGCTAACTGTTTGCTTGTTTGAATTATAGCTTATAACAAATGATAGATTTAAGAGTGCTGAGCACAGAGTGCTGGCAAATCATGTTGGTCCAAGAATATCTATTGCATGTTTTTTTCGCCCTGCTGGGAAGGCATCCTTAAAGGTTTATGGACCTATAAAGGAACTATTATCAGAAGACAATCCTCCCAAATATAGGGAAACTTCGGTTGCTGACTTTCAAGCCTACTATGTAGCAAAAGGACTGGATGGTACCAGTGCTCTTACACATTACAGGATTTGAATTAGGAAATGTAGAAAAAGAAAAAAGGAATTAGCATAAATAAATAATTGAATTACTCTGATGTGCATGATACATGACTTTATGATAAGGCAGAGTAAGTTGTGCATGTATGTAACCCTTTACATCATTGCAATATAGTCCTTTAAAGTTTAAAATTTGTCTAAGATGGTTTTAAATTTATCATGTTGTGTGTGTACACTACCAATGGAAATGGGAAAAGTTGAATTTCTATTTCACTTTTGATAATTTCCAATAGCATTTATAGGAAGTTCCTTATTCCTTTTATAGAACTCTTGTTTCTATATTTTTATATCTAATAAAGCAAACAAGCTATGAATTGGTCCTCCTAATTGTGGATCACAATGAATAGGATTTAGGTAGAATTATGAAGTGTTGTTGCGACCCAAATCAAGACTAGTGGATAACGATAACTAAGAATTGAAGAAGTGACTACTAATTTTTTTTTTAAATTAGGAAATAAATTAACGACCTAATTAAGAGATTAGTCTACAAAGTAAAAGCGAATTTAGGGTTCTAATTTTTTTAAAAGGAAGGATTGGAACATAATCTTATTGCACCCCTAGTGTATTCTTCCCAATATGGTTACATTAAGTTAATTAAATAGTCTAAAAATACTATTTGTTTTTTTAACCAAACAGAATAAAAGAACACAAAAGGTTAAGGAAATTTAATTTTAACTTGAAGTATAAGACCTACTCTTACATATACAATATACAATAAAGAATTCAAAATTATATAATTTTTTTTGAAGTATAGATGGATCGATTTTGATAAAAATAAAATAAAATATATTATGGAGGAATTAATTATGATAACAAAGAGACAAATATTTAAAAAAAAAAGTGTGAAACTCGTTAAACTCAAAATATAAAAAAAAAGTCAAATTAAGTTAGCTTCAAACGAATCTTTTTATTCTTTTGGATATTTTCTGAATTATTATTATTATATATTAACTAAGAATATTAAAAACTAATTTTTTTTAGAATTTAAACTATGAATAGTGAGTTAAAGTTTTTATCACATTTTCTATAGCCAAACAAAACAAACTTTTACCTTTTAGATTTTATTATTTTATATTTTTTAGGGAGAATTTAATTTTTATTTTTATTTTGTATTTGTAAACTGAGCATTATAAAAGAAAACTAAAGCTTTCATATTTTTCATTTATTATATTTAATATTCACTTTTATACCAAGAAACTAAAACTTCCTATTTCTTGAGTTTCCCCTTTGTTTTAAACAAAAATTGAGAATTTCAATGTAGCTTTTTATATGAATAATATATAAACAAATAACTATTCACATTAATATCATGAAAATTGGGTATGCTTCTACATACAATATCCTTAGATTAATTATCTTTTGCTTTAAAAAATTTTGCGTACCTACAATTTGAAACAAAATTTAGTTTTCAAGTGTGATCACTTATTGACATAATAAATTTTATTATAAATAAGTTAAAATAGGAAATTATTAAACTAAAAAAAATGAGTTTTTTAATGTATCTATAAGAATATAAATATATTTGAATTAATTTTTTGCATTAAGAAAATTGTAGTCTTCTTTTATAAATATTTTGGTTGATTTATTTCTTAAAATTATTAATTGAAATGTGTTTAAATATTTTCAAATAAAAATTTAACTATTTTTTAATATGAATATGAAATATAAACAATCATGTGCATTACAAGCTAACTATTTTAAAGTAATTGAGAAAGTCTATCTAAATGTCCCTTAATATAGACCGATGAGTGATTAGTTTATGTAGTACATGTTTGATTTCTCTTAGATAAATTTGATATTCAAGCCTTGAATTAATTAAAAAAAAAACTATGTTAAAAGAGTGAATTCCCCCTTTGTGCGTTTGCATATATTCTAAATTTGAATAAAATGACTTTTGTGAAATTTACCCCTTAATCTATAAATTTGGTGCACATGATAGAAAAATGGTTGTTACAAACAAAATGATAAGGTTCGTATATTTTTATGTGATATTTTGCAGTCCTACTGTCGAACATATGGACAACCATACTATTGCAGCCTTTTCAAACCATCATCCACCACCATTCATTTCCTTTCATGCACACATAAAAACATGACAAATTCTGAGTTGTAAGGTTGTGGTGGCTAATGTCCCAATTAAGAAATATTTCTCTAGACTAGATTTGTTCATATGATCTTTTACTCCAAAAATGTTTTTTAGAAATCTAATGTATCTTTTACGGAAGATCATTTTACTCCAATCAGGTATGAGTATTAGGGGTGGAAAAAGCTTCTCCTCCGTGTATTTAGCTCAATTGCAAATTTGGATAATTGATTAAGCTGAAACAACCTTGTGCCACAGTCGATTCCATAATGTTTTGCTGTATAATAATCTCAAATACTCGAGTATGCTTAAGTACTTTGGCTGGTTCTTCTGATCACGATCACTCTTCTAGTTCCAAAGCCCTTACACAAGCAAAATGGGTACAAGAACCAAACTGGATTTGTTGTTCAACTGAGTGAAAACAAAAGCTGGTATGAAAGGGCTTGTTGATTCAGTGGTCAGGAAGCTGCCAAGCATATTCCATCACCAACTTGACAAATTTGAGAAGGCCTCAAATGTAGGGAGCACATGCCATGTTATTCCAGTCATAGAACTTGCAGATATTGACAGCGCCTAGGGCTTGTTGACATGGTCAAAGAAGCATGTGAAACAATAGGGTTCCTGTGAGTGTTCTTGAGGAGATGAAAAATGGTCAAAGAAGCACTCAGTTGGACGGATACAGCTCACAAGAAGAAATTCCTGAACTATGCAAGTTTTTGTTTTATCAACTATATGGTTCTTCAGCATATGTTATTGTGGTCAAAATACTTTAGATATATTTGTTATGTTAATGAAAGGTTACGTCAACCCCTGCGTGATGTTAACAAGCCATGGCATAGCAAGATTGAGGAGTTTATTAAATTAATTACAACAGGCCACAAAATTATGTATCCATTTGTTTATATGCAGAAAGTTTCATCAACTCTCAAATTGAAAAAGAAAACAAGATAATTTTGCAGGATAAAAATTTCATATAATTTAAAGGTTTAAATATCTTCTTCATAACCTAAGATAAACAAGATATGATGCAGAACCAGAACAGAAACCTATGAAGAACTAAGCTGCTGTAACATGTTAATAACCGTCTATTTAAAAACATGGACCCTCTCTGTATCAAATGTGCTCCAAATTTATATGTGTAAACCAAAAGTAAGTAAATGAATTACCCAAAGGATAAGTGTTCACCAACCTCAATACTTAAGCTAGGACCAATTTGACACTCCCACTGTAATATTCATGGAAGAAATAGCAACAAAATATGTCTTTATCAAAGTAATGTGGATTTATGTGTTAATCAAGACACAATATAAAAAATAATCACATTTAACTTAGCATGGAAGCCAAGATTGATAATATTGACTTGATAACATGATGTCATGTAGCTTAGACTAAGGGTGTGTGTAGTTTTTCATTCAAATGCTTCGAACATTCGTTCATTTCAATAACCCTGCACTCATAGATTGGGTTAAACGCGCTTTAGAACACATGCTAACAGAAAACCAAACATGATAAATTGGACAGCACCATCAACAGTACATTTGTATCCAGTTCATATCAAGTATTGTCATCTATCAACTGATTGTCCGAATTTAAAACCTGGGTACATATCATGCTAGCTAGCAGTGCAATGTATTCACTATTAATAAGGCTAAGCTAGAAAAGCTGAAGGATATAAACTGCAAACAATAACACAGGTAATAACATGATGATGAAGTGACGAATTCATGAAAGAGATTACTCGCTGTCACAAGGAAATGGAAGTAGAGACTCGGTATAGAGAGCCCAGTCTGTGTACGGAAGCACCTGATCATTACAATAGGATCGATGTTCTCGCAACTGTCCCTCATCATTACATTTAACAAGAACACTAGCACCATCTGTTCCAAGAATATTACCACTTTTTGTAGCACATATAGGAAAGAAGTATTGAGTAGGAATGTCATCAACCGCCACTACAACCATCTTAGTCCAAGATGACTGCACTTTGTATTCTTCCATAGCCCATATTTCCACCGAATGGTTCCATCCCTCAGCACATAAACCGAGCAATTCTCCAACCACCCGCAGAAAACAAATTCTAAAGTTGTTGTACACAAAATCAAAGGGCAACGGTATCTCTGAAAAACTCTTTTCAGTCAAATCAAAGGCAACAATAACATCCATGGATGTATTGTAACTAAAAGCCAACCAATGAATAGCACCGTTCAAGAACAACCCGGTTTCGTTATTAATATTATAACTAGAGCACTTCCTGTAAGACAAATGAGTAGCCTCAACTTCTTTCCACTCATTAGCTCTGAGTGAAAAATACTCCACCCCGGTTACACGGTGATCGCATCTGTAGGAGGCTAGAACCACCAAGTAGTCATCCGTTGATGAGTCATACCCGAAACCGCTGACTGTTATGGAAAAA
This sequence comes from Mucuna pruriens, assembly GCA_025330945.1. Lineage (NCBI taxonomy): Eukaryota > Viridiplantae > Streptophyta > Magnoliopsida > Fabales > Fabaceae > Mucuna > Mucuna pruriens. The sequence goes on along the minus strand of JAENHJ010000384.1, from coordinate 1,055,890 downwards.
CTGAGTCCCACATCGGGTGACAACCACGACGCCAAAGGTGAACAGTCTATAAATTTGTGGATGCCTGTGACTGGATTCCACACGCAGAGAGTAATAGCATCGTTGAACTTCAAGTCAAGAAGTAAAAAACCTCTGCAGGAGCCTATGATTTGAACACAAGTGTAAGATTCGGGATCCAAAAACTGGACTTGTTTGAATGCAACAGAGGCAGAATCATCGTGAAGGGATGCATTTAAGTCTATGGATCGGAATTGGGGAGCAGAAGGTGCTGGTGTGATTGAAACCACGGGCGCTGAGAACATCATAAGTCTTTCTTTTCCTGCAGTTAGTTTAAAATGTAATATTGCGAAGTGAGGATCGGATAATAGGGAAAGCCAAGACTTACACACGCATTTCAATCGGATTAGAGTTTTCACTGGCAGCTTTAACAGAATTTCAATTATCAAATCTGTCGGCAGAATCATGTCTTCTTTGTTCTACTTTTTCTCTCTAGATTTCAGAGTATTTGATGATCGAAGATAGATATATTCAGAGGAGATAAGATAGGAGACCTGTCACGATTGTGAACACACAATATAGACAGTGTTAGGTTTCTATTCCTATCAAAGTGTGTGGACAAAACTTTCGTTGATTAACATTCATTGGATAGTGGACCCGTGTAGCTATATTAAAACTATCTTCCGATAGACTTAACTTAATAATTATGTATTGATTTTTACTATTATATAATTATAAATTATTATTAATATAAAAATCTTGACAAACTTAAATAGTTAGAGATGTCTAGAGTAAACAAAATAGCAACCATCCACGTGACAGCATCTGAAGTGACCTAAAAGAAAACAAATTATTAGCTAAGTCCTGTATTTAGACAAAGTCCTTTAATCACACAGGAGTTGTGGTCTTCCTTTCGGGTCTGCTGGAACTAAGTATGTCTCGCTGGGCTTTACCAATCTTAGGTCCAGGATTACAACAATTTACAAGAATAAAATATGACAATAATTCATTATAATTTTTAATAAATGAATAGTTAATTTAGTATTTTAAAATTATAAATTATCAATAAATTTGTTTTTAAAATTAAAAAATAAAAATTCCATCTCTAAAATTATAAATCATCAATAAATTTAGTTTTTATTAATATACAAGAGATGATCCAATGATAAAAAATGACCGGATAAACCCAACAAAATCATTCATAACTAAAGAAGATTAAATTAAAACTTAATCATGAAAATTATTTTCACTTATATATTCTTTCCGAATCATTTCATTAGATGATTTGGAATCGAATAAGTTTGTGTTTTCTCTTTCAAGTTATCCAAAACTCAACATATCATCTAAAGAATCATATATAACATTAGATTGATTTTTGAAAATTAAAAAGTCACAATTAATTACTGCCAAAAAAAAATTATAGTGGAAAAATTCCATCAATATTTACTCATCCTTTCTTGGTTTTCAGAAATAAGTCTGATCTCCTGCAATTACCAACCCTTTCTTTATTTGTTCAATCAAGAATAATTTTGGTAATCATATAATATTACCACTATTCATATGTTGTACATATCTTGCATTAGACTTTTAATTCTAATCAATAAAAAAAAGAGAGAGAAGACGCATGCTTATAGAGTTATCCATGTTGCTTGATGTATATATATATAGGTCACTTAAAAGGAGTCTCGTTACTGCGTATATTATTTTTAATAATATTCTATTATAAAAATATTATCAACATTTTTATTAATATTTTTATTTTTTATAATATTTTTAAATATTGTAAAAATCATAACTACACCCAATTCTTTATAATGAGTCGTCACATAACTCATAATGGGAGGAAGAATACATGTCTAATAAGAGGCTTAAGAGTAAAAAATTCTTTATAACTTTAGGGAAGTAATATGCTTGGAGTGCATGGTGTTGATAATTTTAACAGTTTGGTATAACATAACTCAGAAGCAGAGTATATAGGAATAAGGAGTGTGACTGGGATAATGTATATACCAATATAATGCTGCAAGTGAATGATATATAATGTTTGAGATGTTTTCATGCACTAACAAGATAACTGAGAAAGGAAAAAGTGTACTTCTCTGGGGTCAAGGAAAGAATAGTATAAATTCAATTCAAATGGATGTAGAAAAACCCAAAACTAAATTAAACCGTTAATTAAAAAAATCACTTCCTTTTACTCTAATCATATCCGTTACTTATGATATCATTGCACGTTTCTTCGTCTAACCTTCAAATAACCATTTCTTATGGTTATTGAAAGCAATCAATGCTATTGTATTACTACCAAAAATGTTTCAAAATTTTCAATAATTTAGAATATATTTGTCTTGTCATTTTGTAAACAAGCTTATTTAGAAACTTCTAACATTTTGCAATTTGCTGTTCAAAATACTAGTTTTTACCTTTTTATATTTATTTCTTCGTTGTCCATCAAATATTTTTTTATTTGTTTTTTTATAAGACAAATTTTTGTTTATATTTTTTTTTCTTCTTTCCCTTATCAAGTAGGACTTTATTATTTTTACTCTTTTTTTACATAAAGAAGAATTTTATTATTTTTACACTTTTATTACATAATATATTGATGACGCCAAATAATTAGAGATGAGAATGGTAAGATCAGGATATGATACTATAGTCATCATCTCTATTTCCACATTAAAAAAAGAATATGTAGATTAAGACTTGTACCATTTAGGTAGTAACTTTAATACATATGTCATTTCCCATTTGGTACCTAAATGTTTACAGATGTACCTGTTACATGCACTTTTATTAATCATAACAATTGATAAACAAAAAATATTAATTACAAATATGATAATAATTAAATTAAAATTTTATTAAAAAATCTTTTATAAAACATAACCATCACAAGACAATTTTAATCATATTGAAAGATCTTTTACAAAACATAATATAGTGATAAAACATTATAAATATTATAATAAATTTACACAGTAAACATTTATGAACTTCCAAATTTTTAATTATTAATCTCCAAAATCTGTTAAAAATCAGTTGTAAGAATTTGTATGAGATAGATAAATTATGAAAGTAGAGAGATTCATACCTTGAATGAATGACTATAATAAATAAATAAATTAATTAATTAAAAAGAAAAAAATAAAAAAATAAAAAACAAAATATCATCTGCCTCTTAAGTTTTATTATAATAATATTATAGTATATATGTATGTATGAAAGAGGGTACTATAAACATTACAAATAATAGATTTATTTTATTTTATTATTACTTTTGGATATTTTTTATATTAGATTGTTGATCGGAATCATTACCCTATTTATAATATTTATTTCATTATTCTAACATTATATTTCAAGATATTGATATTTATAGTTTATATATTTATTTTATTTATTATTTTATTTTTTAAAATTTTTTATATTATATTATTTAAATTATTAATTATTTTCATTATTTATTTTATTATTTTAATATTATATTTTAAAATATTATAATTAATATATTAGTTAACATAAAATTAAATTTTAATCTTATATAAAATATATTTCTGTCATTTTATATTTATCAACTATTTCAATATATAATTTTACCAAAATATTATAATTTAATAAATTATTTTATTATTTAATATTATATTTTAAAATATTATTATTACTATATTAATTAACATAAAATTAAATTTTAATTTTATATAAAATATCGATTAAATAAATCTATTCATGTTCTTTTATAATTTTAACATATAATTTTACCGTCATATTATAATTTAATAAGTTAGTTTTTACTAGTTAGTTTTTATAACTTTTCAATTGGTTATTTAGTTACCAAGAAAGTAAATGAATATTTTTTATAACACAAAACCAGGCGATTCTTTAAAGAAACATATGCAAATAACTGCATAGGTTAAATTATATTATTTGAAAAACCTTGATGTGCTAATGTAGTATTTATATAGTGTTAACAAATAAAAATAAATGAAAAAAAATTCTAACATCCAATTGAGTTTAGCCCCGACCCCGTTGTAGTGTTTGGGTGGATCAACCCAAAGTCAATCGATTGGCCAACCTAACCAATGATTTCGGCCTGTATTCGTTTCGATTGGGTTTGACTTGGTGGTTATGTCAACATAACCTAATGAAATGTTTTATTTCATCTATTATATATATATATATATAGGTTGTATAATATATCAAATAAACATTTATTTTATATATGTAAAATTTATAATAAATAAATATATTTGAACATACAAATTATATTATATCTAAAAGTCATAACTAATAAATAAATATTTTAAATATATAAAATTTATTTTAAATTTATAATAAATAATTTATATTATGTTATAAAATTATTTTTAACTATTTATAATTTTTCAAAATTATTGAAATTTAATTTAAAAATAAAAGATGAAAATGTTAAATTAAAAGAGACAAAAGGTTAAAAAAATTATTAATAAAATTTTTATTGAAGTAAATCTCTCTCTCACGCACACAGAGTGCTTTAAATGAAAAAATTTACGGTCACACACAGCACTTTAAATGAAATAGTCAAAAAATGAGAATTTTCAATGATAGTCTTGGATCATAATTAAAAAAATTGTGCTTGAAATTAAAATTCAAGTAAACACATCTTATTAAATCATCATTGTTGTCACCTCTACCATTATTACAATCATTATCACTATTATCGTCACTACCACCCTCACCTCCATTCCTTCCACCTGACTACCATCGCCATCATTATTTTTATTGTTACCATTGATACTATGATCACTACTATCATCTTCAATATTACTATCATTGTTGTCACTATTATCACTAACAACAATGGTGATATTGTGATGGTGAACACGAGAATAATTGTAATTGTGGTGGTTAATCACCATTATCATTGGTAATAATTGCAGTGGTGGTGACAATAACGATAATGATAATAATAGTCAAGACAGTAACATACATCACCATTGTTGATAATGGTAGTGTTAGCTATGGTGGTGTATGTTTACTGTCATCATCATCGTTATTACCGCCACTAACATTATTATCTCCACCCTTATCATGCGCCGATGACAGTGATGATATGACAACAACAATGATGGTGATACCACATCCATCACTTATATGAATTTTTAAATGAATCTTTTAATCTTAACCTTTCATTTAGATTAAAGATTGAGATTCTCAACTAAGAAAGCAATTCTCATATGATATGTCATATAAATATATATATATATATATATATATATATATATATATATATATATATATATATATATATATATATATATATATATATATATATATATATATATATATATATATATATATATATGTTCTTGTTTCAAAAGGAAGGTCCTTTTTTGTTAAATTCCCCCCTTTATACATTAGTCTGAACTACTCCTGTCTTGTCACATGTTGTTAAGTCCTAATCAATCACTAAAGAAGTTTATACAAGGAACAATTTAATGCTGAGTAACACTAACTATCTTGTCAGGCAGAGATGTTTCGTCCATCCGGCTGGCTGACCGAGTCCTAACCGATCGTAACATAGCCCCTTGGAAGCTCAGTCAGGACTTATGCTTACAATACTTACTTACGTGGTACTCGGTTGGCTTCCTTTCCTCGCTCTTCTGGGGCGACGTTTGATTGACATTCATTTAATTCCTCCTTGGAAACTTGCGCGCCCCTTCATTTATTGTTGTAATCATATGGGCGCACTTTCCCCAGAAACAACATTATTCCTCGCTCTTGGTGGTTACCCCCAAGATTACTCCAAAGCATTCTCTGCAGCTTCTCTTTCGCTCTTTTTGCACACTCTTGAACTTCTTTGCACTCCACTTCGTTCGCGTACTGTTCTCCGACGCCATGTCCAAAGCAGGTAACCTCTCCACTAGGTCGTTTCTTTCCTTACTTTAGCATTTTAGTGCGATTTGGCGTTGGTTCTAAGTTTTCCAAGGTTCTGCGTTAATTTTCAGCTAGGGTCTGTCACTGACCCTTGCTTCTTTTATCCGCAGGGAACCTCTTTGAGGATGCACCTGGCCCCTCCGCTCAAGGAGACCAGTCTCTTGTTGATGTCACTCCTAATGCTAAGTTCGAAGCCCCAATGGGTGAACCATCAGGTTCGAGTTCTGATTTGTATGACTCTTATCCCTTTGAAGTATGGTATCGCGACGATACCCACGATTCCATGAATAAAGATTCCCAAGTTGGGTGGACCCTGAGGTGAGGAAGATATCTTCAGTGCTAACTCGTTCGAGTACTCTCCTAGGTATGGCAAAGGCCATATGCCAATGAGGCCCTTGGTCCATCTGCGTTTCTCCTTGCCATCATGGAGAGTCAGTCAGCACCCCCTCACCGATCGAGGGAAAGCCTTGCTTTTATTTGTATGACACCCTTCACTCTAAGTTGGGTATCAAGTTACCCTTCACACATTTTGAGCGGGCCATACTCCAAGTCCTTAATGTAGCCCCTACCCAGCTCCATCCTAATAGTTGGGCATTCGTGAGGGCTTTCGAGCTTCTTTGTGAGGACCTTGGCAAGGCTCGACGCTGGGCGTCTTTTTTCTGGTTCTTTACTGTAAAAAAGACCGACAAGGTAGGGTGGACGTCTCTTAGTAGTCGTCCCAAGCGCAAATTATTCAAGCCTTTCCTGGAGAGCTATAAATCATTCAAGACCCGCTTCTTCAGAGTGGCTCCTAGCAATTTTGGCCCTAACCTACTGGTCGACCGTGCCGGCCGACCGTTCTTTCCACTGTCTTGGACGTGTCAACCTACTGTTTATGTGACTGTTCGTCTGAAAGACCTGGAGGATTGGGAGGATGAATTCACTAGGGAGTTGGGCAAACTTCCTCTTCTTCCCAGTGCCGACATTATTAAGGGTATTGGTAAGTGATACCTTATGCAATTGTATGCTTATGTCAGTAATGTCTACTAATCGGTTTTTTCTGTTGGCAGGATACTCTTCCCATGCTCTCCGTGATTTGAAGAGGAGAGCAGCCCAGATGGCTGAAGAAGAAGAGCAACAACCTGCTACGTCTGCTGAACCTCTTGCTGCTGTTGAGCCTTCTCCTCAACGGGGGGTTTCAGACAGGACTTCTAATACTCCTTCGTTAGTAGTCTTGAACTAGTCTGCCCACACTTCTTCGCCAATCGTCGGAGAAGTCAATGAGAGATCTTCAAGGGAATCTAAGGAGCGTCCCCACTAGCGCCCACATATAGAGGAAACTGTCGTTGCTGAAGACGCAGAGGCTGATCGTCCTTCGGCAGACTTCAGGTGGGATACTTTGCTGACGGGGCAGCCTCCCACTTCTTCGGTCTGGGGTCTGACCTCTCTTTTAGGCCAAGCACTAGACAAGGGTTTGGCGTCCTCTTCTGAGAACCATAAGGTTAAGCAGCTTGGAGTTGTGGGTACCTGCATCGACCTGCAACAATACGCTGCTTACTCTTTGGTACTTGCCAGAGCTGCTGAAAAAGAGTTTGGTAGGCTAGAATCTCAGAGTAAATCTTCCGTCTAACGTGCTGAGAAAGTATAGGCCAAGTTTCTTAATTTGTCCAAAGCCTTCTCAGAGACCGAGGTTAAAATTAATTCCTTTCGGTCGGCCAATGCCACCCTTGAGGAAGACTTGCAAAGGACAATAGTTAAAAATAAAGACTTGGCTAGGGAAAACTTTGAGATGGAGATGGCCAGAGACTCTGCAAATGCGGAGGCAAGTGAGCTGAAGCAGAAGAATAAAGATTTGGAGGCCTCCAATCTTTGTTTGAGTGAAAAATTGGCCTCGGTCGAGTCTCTTCTAAAACAGGCTCTGGAGGACGTCCAAGCTCGCGATCAGACTATCCTTACACAGAGTCAAGTAATCAAGGCTAACGAGAGGACCATGGTTAAGATGGGTGCCGACATAGTCCAGCAATATGAAGTGGGATTCAGTAGAGCCTTGGAACAAGTCCGTTTTCTCCATCCTTTTGTCGACGTCTCTGAGATAGATCCTTTCAAGGAGATTATTGACGGCCAGTTGATTTTGGTTCCCCCTCCCCCTGGTTCCCCCACTTCTTAACGAACTATATAATTTTTGAGTTTCTTTAGTTGCCACTTCGTACACATTGATCTGTTGGTTTACTACATTATCGTTGCTCCTTTGATACTGAACTATCTCTTATTTTTTCTAATATCGAGTCGGTCCTTCGTTTTGATTAGTTTGTTACTTTACTCACTCTGGTTTTATTTCTTTTGCGTTACTCTTTATCTTTTCGCGTGTCTCATCGTAATGATTAACGTTTCTTGATGTTTAACTAGTGCGATTATTCTAGTGAAGCTTCAGCCGACTAAAACGTATTTAGCTAAGTTTGTATGGTGTTACCTTATTTTTTCGAGTTATTTAGCCGGTTTCTCACGACCGTCCGTCGTTGTCTTCATCTCTTCGGACCCCGAATCAGTCTTTATGGCCATCCGTTTAGGGTCTTGTAACTTCATTTCTTCGGACCTCAGATCGGTCTCTATGGTCGTCCGTTTAGGGTCTTGTAGCTTCATTAAGTAGTTTCCTTCATAACTTTCTTCATTCAGCTTGTTCATAAAACTAATGTCTGCTTATAGAAATATTTACAGAAATATTTACATATAACCAATCTTAACTGAAGTACCTTCTTAAGTTGTCGGCATTCCAGGTGCGCGGGATCCTTCGGTCGTCCAAGTGTTCCAGGCAATTTTCAGTTATCCTGAAAGGTCCTTCCCATTTAGGCGTTAGTTTATTTTTTTTCTACTCCAAGAGTCGTCTTCCTCAGCACTAAATCCTTCACTTCAAAATCTCTGTGTATTACCTTTTGACCATATTTCCTCGCCACCCTTTCTTTGGCTGCATATTCCTTGATGTGCGTTATTTCTCGTATCTCTTGTAGTAAGTCCAAATTTGCTCTCAGCTCTTCTTCATTCACGGCTGGTTCGAACAATGCTGTCCTAGGGGATGGTTCCCCTATCTCAACTGGTATCATAGCTTCTGACCCATATGCCAAACGAAATGGTGTTTCACCTGTGGTGGAGTGTGGTGTGTTATGATAAGACCATAAGACCTGCGATAATTCTTCCGCCTATCTTCCCTTGGCTTCTTCTAACCTTCTTCGTAAACCCCTTAAAATGACCCTATTAGCTGCCTCCGCTTGTCCATTAGCCTGCGGGTGCTCGACTGAAGTAAATGACTGTCTGATGTGTAGGTCTTGGCAAGATTTTATGGTTATGGAGGATGCAAATTGAGTATCGTTATCAGATACAATCTCTGCCGGTAGGCCAAAACGACAAATAATCTTCTTCCATATAAAGCGCTTCACTTTCTCGGTCGTGATGGTTTCCATTGGCTCCGCTTCTATCCATTTGGTGAAATAATCCACGGCTACCATGAGGAATTTGACTTGGCCAGGTGCCAGTGGGAATGGCCCCAAAATGTCTATTCCCCATTTGTGGAAAGGCCATGGAGACGCCACTACATGTAACTGCTCTGGCGGATCTTGGTGGCCGTCGGTGAACCTTTGACACTTATCACACTTTTTCACATAATCCATACAATCGGCCTTCAGTGTCGGCCAATAGTATCCTGCCCGAGCAATCTTACCAGCCAATGCTCGCCCCCTATATGTGTTCCGCAAATGCCTTCATGTACTTCCTAAATAACATACAGTGCTTCGTCATTCTCTATACATCTAAGAAGGGGGGAAGAGAATCCTCATCGGTAAAGATGTTATTCTATGAGTGTGTACTTGGGAGCTTCCTTTTGTATCTTTAACGCATCGACCGGGTCGTCTGACAGCCTCCCATTCTTCAAGTATTCTATCATAGGATCCATCCACGTTTCTCTCCTTTCATTATGCTGGATCTCTGGCTTGTCTATCGTTGGGGCACTTACATTCTCGTGGATAACCGACCGTTGTAGTCGCCTTCTCCTTGTACTGGCCAACTTGGCTAGCAAATCAACTCTCTCATTTTGGTCCCTGGGCACATGCAAAAGAGTGAAGCTGTCAAAGGATGCTGCCATTGCTGCTACCCTTTCCCAATATTTAGCCAACTTCGGGTCTTTAGCTTGGTATTCCCCATTCACTTGCCCCGTCACCAACTTAGAATCACTTTTCACAGTTAATCGTTTGGCTTCAACTTCCAGAGCCAACCTCATGCCCGCGAGTAGTGCTTCGTATTCTGCCTGGTTGTTACTTGCCTTGAAGTCGAAGTGTAAGCTCTGCTCAATGAGTATGTCATCCGGTCCCTCAAGTATAACCCCACCTCCGCTTCTAGTTTGGTTCGATGATCCATCCACAGATAGATACCACTCACCCTCCACCTGTTCATGCTCCGTAGTAAGCTTTGTGATGAAATCTGCTAATGCCTGTGCTTTTATCTGGCCTCTCCTTTCAAATGATATATCAAACTTCGACAATTGGACACTCCAGGCCACCATTCTCCCTGCCAAATCTGGCTTCCTTAGAATTTGTTGGATAGGAAGGTCGGTGCGTATAATGATGCTGAAACTTTGAAAATAAGGACGCAGCCGTCGAGAAGCTATCACTAAAGCTAGGGCTCCGCTCTCAATCTTCTGATATCTTTTCTCTGGTCCTTGAAGAGTTTTACTGATAAAGTAGATTGCGCATTGCTCCTTTCCCCTCTCTTGAATCAGGATAGAGCTGATAGCGGCATCTGTTACTGATATGTATAAATGCAATGGTTGACCGAGCTCTGGTCTTACCAAGATGGGAGGGGTGGCCAATATGGCCTTCAGTCTCAAAAAGGCTTCCTCACAATTTGGGGTCCATGCAAAATTCCGCTCTTTTTTCAGTGTGTTGAGAATCAGTGTGGCTACTTCAAATGCTCAAGAAATAAAGCGCGATAATGTTGTCACCATTCCCATTAACTACTAAACCTCCTTTACATTCTGGGGACTTCTCATATTTAACACTGCTCTGCATTTGTCTGGGTTGGCTTCTATTCCTTTCTTAGTGAGCATTAAACCTAGGAATCTCCCTACTTGTACTCCAAATGAACATTTTTCTGGGTTTAACCTTAACTGATGTCTCCTTAGTACTTCAAATACTCTCCCCCAATGCCTCGCAATGATCTTCCCTTCCTTTCGATTTTGCCACCATGTCATCCACGTACACTTCTACATCTGTGCCCATCATGTCCTTAAAAATCTTGTCCATTAGCCTTTGGTATGTTGCACCTGCATTTTTGAGTCCGAACGGCATTACCTTGTAGCAGAAGGCTCTGTCATCGGTAATAAAGGCGGTCTTCTCTTCGTCATCTGGATGCATTTTAATTTGGTTATATCCAGAATACGCGTCCATAAAACTTAGGAATTCGAATCCAGACACATTATCCACCAATCTATCTATATTTGGAAGGGGGTATGGGTCTTTCGGGCATACCTTATTCAAGTTCGTATAATCTGTGCACATTCTCCACTTCCCGCTGGCTTTTCTTACCATGACCACGTTTGCTAACCATTCTGGGTATCTCACTTCCCGTATGAATCCAGCCGTCAGTAACTTACTGGTCTCCTCCTTGATAGCCCTTCTTTTTTCCTCCCCCTGCTTTCGTTTCTTTTGCATGATCGGCCGTCCATCCTATGCAATCGACAGTCGGTGGTTCATGAAGTTTGGATCTATCCCGGACATATCTTCTGGAGTCCAAGCAAAGACATCGTGGTTTCGTTGCAAACAGCGTATTAAATCGACTTCCTGCTCCTCGGTCATAACAGTACCTATCTTCGTCTTCTGATTCTTCTGCGTGCCTATTTGGATCTCCTTAAGCTTTTCCATTGGATGTGGTCTCTCACGTTCATCGTGACTCCTCGGGTCTAGCTCTAGGCTCAGGGTGTTCACAGTTGACCCTCGCTGCCCTACCCTCAAACTATCCTCATAGCACCTCCTAGCCATGCTCGAATCAGCCCATACGCTTCCTACTCCATTACTCGTTGGGTACTTCATTAGATGATATGTTGACACAATAACCTTCAGCCGATTCAGAGCCGGCTGTCCCATGATAATGTTGTATGATGCCTCTGCCTCTACGACCGTGTATAATACTGGAATCATTCTAACATTGGAACCCTCCCCGAAAATAGTGTCTAGCTCCACAGTCCCTCGTATGGGCACTTTTTCCCCTGCAAATCCGTACAGACACCTTAGGGTTTCTTTTAACCCTGACAGGCCCATTCTTCTGTAAGTGGATCCATACAATATGTTGGTCGAGCTGCCTTGATCTATCAGCACCCTTTCTATTCTAAAGTCTTCAGCCACCACGGATATTACCATCGACTCGTCGTTGTTCATAGTTCTCCATTTTCTATCTTTCTCCTCAAAAGTTATAATGTGTTCCCTCCTCCTTTCACCTAGGGGTGTGAGATTGGCCCTTGTGAGAACGCCTTTCACCTGATAAGATTGATGGGCGTTTTGCCTTCTTCGATCATCTTGCTCAGCATATGATTCTTCTCCTCCTGAGATGGTCGATATGGTTCCTCGGTAGCTGGTTGTAGCTGGCCGAGGTGATCTGGAACGACCATCATACTCCCGGTTCCGCTCTATTTCTCTTCTACTTGTTTCCCCTCTTGACTTGATCTTTTCCCTTCCTATCCGGGCCACGTATTGACCCAACCGCCCCTACTGAATCAGGCCCTCTAATTGGGCTCCTAAAGTCCAACACTCCTCCATCGAATGACCATTGGCTCTATGAAAGTCAAACCATTCTCTCTTGTTCTTTCCCATCTGCTTGCCTCCTGCTGCTTGAGGGAAATTCAGTAACCTCGTATGACAAATTTCCCGCATTATGTGTGCCTTTTTCTCCTTTAGTGGTGTAAATTTTGGCGGAATTTCATGTCTTCTGTCCGGTCCCTGTCTACGATAAAGCTCTCGGTCGTCCATCAATAGCAGCCTCTCCCTTGCCGGTCTTGACCGACCTTCTTTATTAAGATGCTCCGACTCCCTTTTATCGAAACGACTTTCTTCCATCTCTATGTGTTTTTCCGCCCTAACGCGGATTTCCTCCATGCTCATGGGCTTCTGAAGGGCTAATGCGTCACTAAACGGCCCTATCCTCAATCCTTTCTGAAAAGCCATAACGAAAAACTTCTGATCAGGATCATTTACTCGAACAGTAGCGTCGTTAAAGCGTGCCATGTAACTTTTCAAACTCTCCCCTCCGGTTTGTCTGATATCGAATAAATCTGCCACTTCCAAACGCTTTGACTTGTTCGCTGCAAACTGGGACAAGAAAAGACTCGCTAGGTCGTTGAAGACTCTGATGGACCTGGGCGGAAGGTTCATCATCCATTGCAGTGCTACCCCCCTCAATGTCCCTGGAAAAAGCTTGCAATTGAGCTTATCGTCACCTCCACTTATATACATCTGAGTTTGGAATGCTTGCAGATGCGCATGAGGATCTTGGGTTCCGTCAAAAGGGTCCACCAATATCTCCCTGAAATGTGGAGGTATGCGGGCTTCATCTATTTCCTCACAGAAGGGTTACCTTCAGAGGGGTTGAGCCAATCCTTCTCCCCTTATCTCTCGCTCCTGCTCGTTTCTAACTTTTAAGCTTGCAATCTGCTGTCGAAGCTCCTCCTCCCTTTGCTCAGCCATTCTCATTGCTTCCGCATGGCGCTCCTCTGCTAACTAATGCCTCGTTTCTGCTTCCGTACTCAGCTTGGAGTGCTCATCACTTCTAGCTTGCAATTGTGCTACCGTCCTCAGTAACCTTTGCATCATGTCTTCTTCTCCTTCATTGGTGGAACTGGCTTGATTTCTCGTGATTGACATTGTTTGAGAATCACCACAAAACTCTTTTCTTGTTGGACGTAGGGAAATTTTTTACCTGCCCCACGGTGGGCGCCAATGTTCTTGTTTCAAAAGGAAGGTCCTTTTTCATTACAATTTTCCCCCCTTTTATACATTAGTCTGAACTACTCCTGTCTTGTCACACGTTGTTAAGTCCTAATCAATCACTAAGGAAGTTTATACAAGGAACAATTAATGTTGAGTGACACTAGCTGTCTTGTCAAGCAGAGATATTTCGGCCCATCCGACCGGGTGACCGAGTCCTAACTGATCAGAATAATATATATATATATATATATATATATATATATATATATATATATATATATATATATATATATATATATTTTTTTTTTTTTTTTTTTTTTTTTTTTTTTTTTTGTATGAAAGTTTGTCTTGGTATGGATGAGCCTTCGCCTAAACTTTTTTGAATAAAAAATAAAATAATGTCTGCAAATAAAATCTTGGTAGCATGTTAGTGTGACTGCAGTTTGTATGGAATAAAACTGTTCTTTGAACAGGAGAAACTTAGTTTATAGGGCATGCCGAGATTGTCGGGAAAGCCAATAATGAAAGGATGCTGCACGCGCTCATCATGTCGACCAGAAGAGAACATGAATCCCAGCACCCTCGTATTAAAAATTCAACAATAAAGTTAATGAGAAATTATGGTTGCATTATATAAGTATTATGGAATGTATTAGTCGCCTTGTTTCTTTAACACGTGAGAGGTTCAAATTTTATTCTTGAATAAGAAAAATATTATATTAAAAAAATATTTATCATTTCATAAGTCTAGTTTTCGATAAAAATAAATTATTATTTTCAATGATAAAAACTCTATATTTATTCTATGGATTAAAAAAAAATACCTTGTTTCTTGGGTTTCCATGTTTCCAAACACCTGTACTATTATTCTCTTTAAGCATATAATACTTTATAAGTTGGCTACCATATTAATTTATATGGGTTGAACAAGGATAGATCATTCACCAAGTTATAAAGATATATATTTTTTAAGTACTTATCTGTTGTAGGAAACATATATAATGATTGGGATCATCTTGCAGTTATTCCACTCTAAGCTATGATGTTTTTTTTTTAACTTATAGTATTTTTAAATCAAGAGTTAAAAGACTAATCTTTTTTTATATATTAAAAGTTATTTTTAGAGAATTAATTTGTTTTATGTTATCTTCTTTTATTTTCAAATATATAAAAATAAAAATATTTATTTTTTATATTTATTATAGTCATAAAAAAATAAATATTTTTTATCCTCGTAAAAGTTACCTACTCATGTTTTTTATTCTTATGATGAAGTGGAAAAGTAATATTATTGTGGGAAGTTATTTTCTCTCACATTTTTAAATTCTATTTTTATTTATTTTTTATTTAAATTATTTTTGAATTTTAAAAAAAATATTTTTAGAAATATTAAAATGTAACCAAACAACAAACATCTTTTTAAATATATCTAGATATAACATTCTTAGTTATAATATTTCATTCCTATAATATAATATGATACATGAAACAAATGTTGCATAAATAATTGAAGTATCTCAACAAATATTTTTTCATACATGTAGACTTCAAAATAGAAAATTTGAACGTATGTTTAAGAAACTTACAACTTTTTCCAATCATATTTGACTTTCCATTCCCGAAAGAAAATTGCTCCCGTATTGAATAAGGGTGCTCGTAACAGCTATTTTCGTTTTCTTTATTACCTTTGAATCTAAATGTTGTCCCAATACAGCCATTAGTTTTGTTTTTGGATATTACAAGGTTAATTAAATGAGTCAGTTTTTTTCTTTACAGTCAGTTATGGTAATTAGATTTGGACGTGCCACTGTCACCATATTGAACTTTGATTAAAACTCAAAACGATATTAGAGATAAGGCTAACGAATTGTTTTTTCCACTTTTATTAATTATATATTTTAGTAAATATTTGGAGGGATAAAGCGACGAATATGTTTTCAGCAACCCTTAAATAGCCCAAACAATCTGTTATTCAATGTTTGTTCGTTTATAGAAGTTTTGAATCAATGTCATCATAAGCTTAGAACAAATTACAATACTACTAGGATTTTGACAGTATATATAGGTTAATTAAAAGAGAGAGAATTGCCGTTGATTATTGTCACTATTAGTTACTAAGTATTGTTTACAAACTATATGATTCTGTTTCTAACAAAAGTGATAAATAATCTATCATGATCATTTATTTACAAAGACTTTGACAGTGAATAACAATAAAAAAAATAATATAAAAATAAAAAAGTATAGGTATATATACTTCGTATCTTTTGTGCCTATCTTTTAACATTGGTTCCTGAATGCTAGAATGATTTCATCTACGTAAGTACATGAGGGATATTACTTCATGGTTCTCACAATTATCAAGTGTTTGTTAGGAAATATTTCTTGAGAAAAGATTTCTTGAATTGTATTTAATATGTCGTGAATGCATCCGATAATTGTGAGAATCAGGAATAACACACGTAAATAGTTAGAGTTTAGTAGGATTTAGTAAATATTAGTACTACTGTTAAAATTATAATATTTGTAAATATATAATATTAGAACTTTTGTCATTGCCTAAATTTTCTGTTTTTTTAAGTTCTTATTAGTGCATGAGAAAGTTTGAATTCTAAGTTCGTGGAAGTTATTCAATAGATACTAGTGCAAAAAATAGATTCTATAACGGTAGATTCTATAACAAGTTTTTACTTGGATTCATTAACCATCTATGTAAAAAATTCGTTGTGACTTTTTTTTATAAATAAATGAAACTTTTTTTCATTAGTTTTCATTGAATCGATGTTAAACATTTTACATCGTTCAATAATAATCGATATAAAAAGTTTTTTATACTAATTTAAATTATAATTAATGTAAAAGTATTTTTTTCCATAATTATAATTATAATTGATGTAAAATGTCGTTTAACTTGGCATACGCAGCTCGAATAATCATTTTTAGACTAAACTTTAACGTCGCCAACAAACCTTAATGCCTTAATCTTCTTATTTGTGCTCTCAATGCTATCACTTTTCGGTAAAGGAAATGTCTTTCTTTTTCTTTTTACTTTGTGTCTCTTTTTCTCACGTTTCATTTATCACTCCCTCTCTCCTTCTCTCTTCAAATGTTGTGTTTCTCTCTATCTCTTTCCAAATGAGTCCCTCTCTTAAGTAGCTATTGCATTTTCTCACTTAGATGATAAGTGCTACATTTTTTTTTTTTATTTTGATATATATATATCAATTTGTATGGATGCATTTTTTTAATTCTACTACCGATCTCAAGGTTGGCAAGGATAGAACATGCATTTATGAGAGTGGCAAATGGAAACCAATAAGGTTCATTGCATTTGATGGAACATGCAAATTAATTGTTATGTTGGGTTGACCCTGGATGACAATCATCCATAAGCGCAGTCCAAGACATGACACTACGGTGAGGCATTTCATCGAACAGTTTTTGTGCATGATTCACTCTAAAGAGCCCAAGATAGTAGTTAATAAGATGGTTGGTGGCAAAAATGTCATTTGATAAACTGGATTTGACAACATTGAAGTGGGTTGAGGTTGTGGAGGCTCAATACTTGCAAGTTTGGATCTTTCCAATGAAGTGAATTGTGGTATTGGTGTGGAAATGGAACAATGGTAGTTTGTGTTGGCATGAGGGTAGCACTTTGTACATCAGTTATCTTTATAACTGTAGTAGAATTTATTTTTTTTGTTATATTGACTCAATATTTGATATAAGAAATCATTTTTAATCGATGTAAAAAATTTTGTCTTATTGATTGGTGATATACTTGTTGAATTAGGTTCAAATAATCACCGTATCCATATTTCTATATACTCTCATCAACCACCGTCAAATTCACCCACTCAAATCAATCCAATAAAACTCACTTGAACCATGATGCAACAATTTGTCATGTTTTGCTGAGTATGGGGTACTTGTCATATGGACTGCTCTAGCTACTTATGTTTGGGCTGATGTATTTATTTTGGGAATTTGGGACTCACATATTGGCCCAGAACAAAACCTAATGCTTATAATTGTATAGAACAAGTACCAAAAACACAAAGGATTAATGATGCTAATCATGAAAAAAAAACAAGGAATTAATGGCCGTACATGCAGAGCTCAATTCAAACCTAAATGGACATGAATTTTAGTACTTGGACACGTGTTGAGGACAAAGGCTCAAAGGTTTGAACTGCAAACGATCAATTGTGTCTGGTGATCAGTTCCAGGAGTTTGGTGGGTGCAGTGACGAGGAACTTAATTCGTTGGAGTTTGATGATGACACACCAAGTAGTTGAGAAGAATTGGTAGCAATGGGAGGAGGAAGACATTACCATCAAAATACTACCAACACACTCTTTTAAAATACTTTCTATCTTATTAGATGAAGTTTATTAAAAGTTATAATTTTGTGAGTCTCACTTTTTTTAATAAATTTTTCTATTAATTTTATAATTTTTAATAAATTTTAACTAATAAAAAAATTATCAGGAAGAATGCTTTTATACCCTCTTCACAACATAATATATCGATGTTATTGAAGGAGTCATTCAAAACTAATTTTGGTCTAATGCATCCAATTATTTGCTACATGGCGTACGATGGGAGGAAAAAGATCATGACCTTGCCTATATTTCGTAGAGGTGACTCTTTGTTATCACGTATAATATATTAATTTTACAAATTGATTTGCTAATACACCTATTATCATCTACAAATTCCACATTCTCAACAAAAGAAAGGTGTAGTTTTGTTTTATTTACAACCTTTTGTTTATATTAAAATTTATTAGCTTGATTATTTAATCCGAAGTTTTTATAAGATTACATAATTAAAAGTTTTAATTAATACTTTATCATATTGGGGTTCAGTAGCTCTGTAATCACCCGGTCCTAACAAATTTTTCTTTAATTTGTTTATAGTTTTTTATATATTGTGTCATATTATTTTATATTAAGCCATAATATATTATTAAAATCGGTATTAATTTACATATTTAAATAGTATATAAATTATTTAAATTTTAGTATATATATATATATATTATTAAAATAATATGACACAAATCAACTAAAGAATTGATAATATCACTATCTTTAAAAGGATTAAAGTTACAACTTACAACGATATACTCCCATTACCCGTGTATAAGCAAATCCCCTCCTAACGTTCAAAAGGTATTTTGAAAAAAAAAATATAAAAATAACATAATTATTAATTAACCATCACTTATATATGACAATAAAGATCGATAGAGATAATTGATAGTTATTGTACGTGGTTTGTTCATCTTTTGTCACTCCTATATTTCATGCAAATTTTTTTTTAAGTTTGGCAAGATTTCCATTTCCCTACAAAGACCTATATATCAATTATACAAAGATGGATACATAATAAAATATTTGACAAAAGATAAGTTCAAAGCGAATCAGTTAGGTGATCAAAGCACTTACCCTAGTCAATCGATCCAAAACAGGTGTAAAAAGTATGAAGTATGACAGCTTTTGAGTTGCTTGTTCACCCCAACCAAAGATAAGAATATATAGGCCATGATACAAGACAAAGAACATGGAATTGGATTCTCTTTTATGCTACAAGTCAACCACATATTACGTACTCATACTACGTATTCATTTTTTTTTTTTACAATATATAGACAAAGGCTTGATGTACAAATATTTCTATGCGCATGCATGCATCGAGTCATTTTTTTATATTAGTAGAATTAAAATATAAATTTATAAAGTTTAGATAAAACAAGTTATTATAAATATAGAATTATATAAAGATATAAATCAATACGTAAATAATCAATGTTCTTTCTAGTTCAAATGTTTGGATAACGTGGATGGAAGCAAAAATACGAAAGAAAAATAAGAAACATAGGTGGATCTCATTACTTGTGGGATTCATTAAAGTACAACTAGCTTAAGCATTTATGTTAAAATTATTATTCACAATAAAATTCTATCTTTGAATATTTAATATAATTAGGTATTTAGGATTTGAATTTGAGATTATTAGTTAACTTAAAACAATTTTGGTTCATTGATACTTGCATTCTACGTGAATTAAACATTATTCATTGATATTTTGTTGCATTATTAATTTAATACATTAGGTCATTTTGGATCTTAAGTATTATTTTTGGAACAAAAGGAGAGTTGGTGAGTAATTAAGGGAAAGCAAATCTTCGTGCTATACTACTTTCATGGATCATAGTCCATCTTTTTTAATCTTCAGAGTTTTGCATTTGGGATATCAGCTACGTTTGCCGTTTCTACAAGCAATCCAGGATTCCTACACAATCCAAAAAGAAAGAAAAAGAAACCACAATATATGGTTTTCACAAACCGGCTTGAAACATCAAATATAATCATATATAGAAAAAAATAGTAACCCTTGACATCTATTCGGAAGAAGAAAAGAAGAGAAGAATTGATAATAGATAATAATAATAATATCATTATTTTAATTAGTAGTATTCAGCTAGCAATGAATTTCGACATGATAAACAACCAAGCAATATTTCTTTTTTCTTATTTTATATCTGTTATATTTTTTTTTTTCATTTTTTTAACACTATTACTCTAACATAAGCTTTCGTGCTTTGTTTTTCTATCATTAAAAATACAATATTAAAATAACTTTAACGCACTTTTAGATTAATATAAAAATAAAAGAAAAAATTAAATTGAAAAAATACAAAGTCTATTTAACTAATATAACTAGTCTAGTCAAAAAAAGAGAGTAAAAAATTAGTTGTGTCTATTCTATTTAAATATGTGTTATGTTCGTCTCTCCGAATTAGTTAATGATTAAATATTAACATTAAAATAATATTATGTATTTGATTTATTTACAAATGTGTTATGTTTGTTTCTCTCACTTAGTTGATGGTTAAATTTTAACATAAAAATAATTACCTCATCATATAGAAAGAATATTTGGTGTGATCATGTCATTTTCCTTCACCTTAACTATTAGATAGTACATGAGTTAGCTAGTGAGATCTTGTTGAGAATTTGATAGTTAGACATTTATGATTTAAACAAATCACTAAGTCGACCTAAAATTAAGAGAATACACAACTCTTCAACTTAACTCAGCTTATAATCAAAAGAATGCACTAATAAACAAAACAATTAACAAAAACAAACTAAATTATTTTATTTGTATTATCAAAAATAAAATATAATATTGGATAGTAACCAGATATAATAATATTAATTATATAAAAAAATATATTATAAAATATACTTTATTTATATTTTATAATTCTTAGTTTATGATTTAACCATACATAATACTAAAAAAATTTAACAAAATATCAATCTAAATTAAAACAACTCAAAATATAATCTAAATTCATCTTTAAAATATAATAAATTTAATTTTAAAATTCAACCTTGTATAAATCAAATTTATATACGGAGCAAGAAGGGATTAGTGGGCCGAGTTGGTGACCCAAGAAGAATCTATGTATATGCTAGCGTGAAAAGGTATCTATCAGCATCATGTTATATGTGATCATTAATACCTTGTGTCCCTTTTATTTATCAACATTAATAAACGTAGCTCAAGAGTTAAAATTTGAGGCAGAAGTAGGACCTTTTTCCCATTAAAATGGTTGGTAATCTACAATAAATGAGCCACCATTAATTCCATGCGCTCTTCACTCCTCACCCACATGAAACTTCATAGCTTTACTCTTATTTATGTCCACCAAAGGCCCCTTAATTAATCGCCGAACAAAAGCATGTCCTTTCTTCTTTTCTCTTTCAAAGCCAAAGATTTTTACTGACATCACTAAAATTAGGTAGTAATAGTAATACTGACTAGTACCATTCTTCCACACAAAATTGTCTCAAATTTGACATAATAAGCCACATTCCTAGCAAAATCCAAGTAACGTTATATAAAAATAGCACTTTAAGCTTTAGCCGAAAAAGGAAACTTGTATATCACATTTTTATTCTCTTTTTGTTTTATATATATCATATTGTGGAAAATAAATAACACGTCTAGATTGATAGAAAATTTTGCATAAGAAAATTTATTTACGTATACACTTTTTGGCTTTCTTGAGTATCACTACTTATTTTGAGTATGAGAAATAACTCTTCGAATGCAAGTATTGATAGGCCTTCTTTACAAGTAATCTGACCTTCATTGTCTGGCTGAAGTTCAATTCACTTACTACAATATTAATTTTTTATCTTTTAAAATATGACTCTCAAATTTAAACAACAAAAAAAAGGAAACTATAGTTTTGTATTTATGTTTTTTCACTTGTTACGACAATCAACCTTTTAATTCCTCCTAAATCACTCTTAATCTGCTTTTTAAATAGTAAATGCCCTTGACTTTTTCTTTGTTTTTAATGCTGTTTTGAATAATTGAAAAGAAATTAAAGTGATTGTTAAGGAAGAATTCATAACAATTTATTATACTTAATTTTATCGGTAGAAAAAAATCATATTATAAATGAAAAGAAAACAAATTACTTGAAGCATAATTGGTGCACTTTTGACCAACATAATCACGTAATTTCAAAAATCATTTGTAAACTTTTCATCTCATATAATATCTACACGGATTTGGATTACATTAAATTTATTTTAAGTCCGAAAACAAATTAGAGAGAAATATTCATACGTGAAGCCAAATTTGCACCAATAAAAAATTGCAAGGAATATTTGAAATTATTTTAAAAAATTAATCAAAAATAAAAATAGTTCTCGTAACTGTTCATCTTATTTACCAATCATACCCCTGAAAGCCAACGAAACATTTCGCTGATCTCTTCTCCAATTCGGTTACCCTCCAAATCATACTCCGCAGCGACCGGAACGACGTCGCTTCGGCGACTACTGCCGCCACCACTGAAGAACCTTCCAGAGCTTCGAAACGACGCCGTTCGCGACGAAATAGAAGCGGAGACCCTATCCATGTAATCCTTAAGCCAGCTTCTAACGCCAGCCACCTCGCCGGCAAGAGTTGCTTCATTTTGACTCGCCGGAGCATCTGCCGGCGCCGGAAACTCCTTCGCGTCATCGACGCTCCTCCTGCGGTCGTGGCTGAACTGAACCTCCGATTCGTCGTCCACCAAATACTCGAACGATCCAATGGAATAGGACCGCGACCTGGAGCCGCCGCGCGCGGTGGCAGTAGTGGCTCCGTCGGCTTCCGTTCCGCGACGGCTAATGTTTCCTATCTCTAGGCGGAAGCTGTCACTGCTGCCGTCGGACGGCGGCCGTAGAATTTTCGCGAGGTCAGATTCGGCGGCGGCGATGGGGGAGCGGCAGAGCGGACACGTGAGGTTCGACTGGAGCCACGTATCGATGCACTCGGCGTGGAAGGCGTGACAGCAGAGAGGGAGGAGACGGAGGAGATCGTGATTGTGGAACTTCGAGAGGCACACGGCGCAGTCGCCGCAGGAGGCGGCGGCGCGCCGCGTGACGGAGGAGAACGTGAAGAGCGGGAGAGAATCAATGACGGAGGCGGAGGAGTGCGGAACTTCCGGCGAGATGCGGCGGCTGGAGTTGAAAATCGGCGTGGCGGCAGCTGAGGGCGCGGCGGAGGAGGAGGAGAAGCGGCGGAGGCAGCGGCGGTTGAGGTGGCGAAGGAGGAAACAGAGCGCGAGGGAGACGATGACGGTGACGGCGAGGACCGTTACGATGATGAGAATGCTGGGGCTGAGGTTCTGTAACGGAGACGAACGGCGCGGTGACGGCGGTGTTAACGAAGTTGAAACAGTTGGGAAGGTGTCTGTGTCTGATCCGACAACGTTTAACGATAAGGGTGGAGGAGAAGCCATTGGTATAGTGTTAGTGATTGGAAAGTGTTTGTGTGTGGGAGAGAGACAAAAAGTGAAAAAATGGCGCCTCTGGTAGTGTGAATTGTTTGTGCATGAAAACACAAGTGTTATTGTTGTGGGTGTTTGATGAAAGGGGCACGTGAAAGGCACGTGGGAGGGTGGTGAGGTTAATGAATGTGAATAGAATGGATGGGGTTGGGGAAATAGAATTTATTTGATTGAATGAAGAGAAGTAAATGCGCTTGGGGTTTAGGAGAAGAGCCACTGTTCTGTGTATTCGGTGATTTACTTACTTCCACACATACATGCCCACCTTCACACTTTCTTCATTGCTCTGTTAGATATGTTTGGTCGGTCCCATTTTCTTCCCACTACATTTACTTTCACTATACATCTTTTCTTCTATAGAAAATAATCTGCGTTTTTTCTTATATATATAAAAAAACTAGGTAAATTTGAGTGCATTTATCAAAATCAATAAAATCTTCTTGGTGATCGCAAAACTAATCACACATCGCTTAGAGAGAATTATTTGTTGCTAATTATCTGTCTTCTTTTCCTTTGTAATTAAAGTATAATAATACTATGTGTTTATTGGATTAAATAAATTATGAATTAAAGAATTAATTAACTTAAATGCACCTGTGATATTTCATGAAATAAAATTCAATGCCCATTATTATTGAGAAAGTTAAGTTAATCAGGTTTTGAATGAACTGCTAAAAAATTGCTCCCAAACCCAACAAGAAAAAATAAATTAATGTTCTGATGAGGTTGTATTAAAAGAAAAGTAAATATTCTTTAAAGTAATTTAAGAAAAAAAGATTCTTTTTTATTTACACCACAAGCATCCCATAGTTTATAATTTTGTTAAGTCCTCAATCCTGATGATAGTCCACAATAATATTATACAACTAGCAAGATTTTTTTTTCGTTTATATATATATATATATATATACATCACTTAAATCTAAAATCTTACTTAACGAAAATTAAATATGTATTTCTTGAATCAACCACATGTAAATATTTAAGATTTTTTTTTAATTTAAATAATCTCAGCTATAAAATAAATTAATTTGTATACAATTATAAATAGGTTACCTTTCTTCTTCCAACTTTTATTAGTTTTTTTTTTTTTTACATTTTCCGTTGAATTTGGAATTAGCTATATATTTTCCACTTAATTTAGTTTAAAATGTTATCGGATATTTCTTGATTTCATTTTTTTTCCACTTCCGGAGAATACGGTAAAAATTCTAATTCATATGTGATATTTACTGTTAGATATATACTAAGATGCGTAAGAAATATGTTACCTTTTTATAATTTTTTTTTCTTTCATAACATTATTTGTCTTATTTTACACTTTTTTTTTTTATATCTCTTTTAATTATAAAAAATGTTGTTCAAAAGTACTATAGAAATAAATTTCTTTATGTGTATTGGAAGGTAAATTGAGACACAATGTTGCTTTATTTTCTTCCATAGTTATATATATAACATTTGTTAGGAAAAGAATATCATATGTTTAATAAGTAAGATTTAGTAACTAACAGTGACAACAATCAACTGTTCTCTCTTTAACCTATATATGCTGTCAAAATCATAGTAGTGTTTTAGCTTGCTTTAAGCTTATAAACGAACAAATATTGAATAACCGATTGTTTGGCCTATTTAAGGGTTGCTGAAAAGTGAAAACATACTCGTTGCTTTATATATCCCTCCAAATATTTACTAAAATAATTAGTAAAAGTAGCACAAAACAATTCCTTAGTCTTATCTCTAATATCGTTGGAGTTTTACCAAAGTTCAATATGGTGACAATGGCACATCGAATTTTACTATAACGGGAAGTAAAGATATGTAGGAACTGACTCATTTAACCTTGTAATTTCCAAAAATAAAACTTATGGTTGTATTGGGACAACATTTAGATTCAAAGGTAATAAAGAAAACGAAAATAACTTTTGCACGTACCCTTAATTAATCAACAAGGGAGGAATTTTCTTTGTAGAATGGAAAGTCAAATAATAGGATTGGAAAAAGTTTAGGGTAGATCACAAATAATTTTTTCTCTTAAATATATAATATGAGTGCAATCAACCCTACAATTTATATACATAAAAAAAATATTTGTCGAAAGATATTAATTTTTAAATAAATTTCAATATTATGATAAATTAATTATTAGTTTTCTGTTGAAAAAACTCTGAATCCAACAAGGACAACCAAAAAAGAAAAAAAAAAACATCATGGCTTAGAGTGGAATAACTCCAAGATTATTATATATGTTTCCTATAATAGATAAGATAAGTATGTTTAAAAAATGTATATATTTTGATAACTTGGTGCATGAAGGATCCTTGTTCAACCCATATAAATTAATATATGCTACCCAACTTATTGTAAGGTATTATATGATTAAAGAGAATGGTACAGGTGTTTGGAAACGTGCAAACCCAAGAAACAAGGCAACTAATACATTCCATAATACTTATATAATGCAACCATAATTTCTCATTATCCCTATTGTTCAATTTTCAATACGAGGATGCTTGGATTTTATAATGTTCCTAGGAATATATTAATCACGTTCTCTTCTGCTCGACATCATGAGCGCGTGCATCATTCTTTCATTATTCGCTTTCCCTATAATCTCGCATGCTCTATAAACTAAGTTTCTCTTGTGCAAACAACAATTTTGTTCCCATATAAACTGCATGCAGTCAAACTAATATGCTACCAAGATTTTTATTTGCACACATCATTTTCTTTTTAATTTAAAAAAATTTAATAAGTTAAATCTTAGATGTTCATTGGGACTAAAATAAACTTTCAGACTCAACCAACACTTTTATATTATACACCAATAAACACATTGGGACTAAAATACAGTCATTAATTTCTTAATTGTGATGACTGGATCAGGATGTGATTGCTAACCACATTAGCTCAATTGGGGGGCATCAATCCTTGACTACAACGTAGTATTGCTACATGATGTAATAAGAAGAAGGAAAATAGTAATAAGAAGACACCCAAAAAAGATAATAAAATAAAAGTTTAGCATTATTAGTTCTCTTGAATTCACCAAAGAATAAGGAAGAAAATAAATTTAAAGAAAAAAAATCCCAATAAAGAAAATGCGGAGGCATGCATGGAGATTTGGTAAGAAAAAATTTCTAGTTAATGTTTTATTTAGAGAGTAAAATAACAAATTATATTAAATAATCAACCGAAGAAAAATGAACTAAGGATTATTTTTACCATTTGGCCAGAATAAATGGAACTATATATTAAGAATTCGTTTTGTTTTAAAATTTGATAGAATTTCTTTTATAGGCAAAATTTGAAAGAATTGATTTTAATAAAATTAACTTTAAATTGTTGAATGGGTTGACACAACAACCAAGTCAAACCCAATCGAAACTGGTGCACAAATCTTGAGTTAGGTTGGCTAATAGATTGACTTTGGATTAATCCACCCAGATAGTGCAAAGGAGGTGGTGCTATACTCGATTGATGTTAGAATCCAATTTGGCTACTTATATTTTAATTTTTTTTATACATGATCAAAGACATTGTTTCATACCTTCTCCGTTAATCTACCATTATTATTTCCGTTAATCTACAATTTTCATTTTTTTTTTACTTTTAGTTTACACTAAGAATATCTCCATATTGTCTCTCCAAAGCAACATTCAATAATCATCGACATCAAACCAACTTTCCATACACTATGCAAATACTCTTTCATTAATTCTATGTGCATAGTTTTACAACGTTCCTTTGATGACTTTGTCTTTTTTTTTTTTATATAGTAATTGATTTATAAATAAATAAATATAGATAGAGAGTAATTTTAGATGAAATATAAAATTCCAAATAAACAAAAATATATGAGAAGATGTGTTGTATATATCTAAGAATTATTTGGCATCAATAATAAAAAATTAGAAAAAGTAGTCATGAAACTCAGTAGTTATAAAAAAAAATATAAATAAAGAAATAAAAAAAAATTTAAAATAAAAATAAAGAAATCATGATTTATCTTTTAGATTTAATAATAATAATAATAATAATAATAATAATAATAAATAATAATAATAATAATAAATAGTATTGAAGACTAATGTTCATATCTGTTAAATTTTTTTAATAATTATTCATATCTAACGGTAACTCATTAAAATAAGTAATTTTATTATTTCTACTACTATATGTATAAGTATGAATAGTAGTTGTACTAAATAGTATTGGAGGCTAATGTTCATACATGTTAAATTTTTTTTAATAATTATCCGCATCTAACTGTAACTCATTAAAGTAAGTAATTTTATTATTATTATTATTATTATATGTACAAGTATAAATAGTATTGGATACTAATGTTCATACTTGTTAAATTTTTTTAATAATTATCCGTATCTAACTGTAACTCATTGAAAGAATAATTTTCTTATCTATCATAAATAATTTTTGTTATTAGATCACTTACTTATTATCATTACTAACAATTAATAAAATAGATTTTAATAGTTGATTTGAACCTTAACTCAATATCTCAAAATAAATTTATAAGATGAGATTTCCGAATCATATAGTCCACCTGTGTTTTAGAATTCCAAGTGCTCTGATATTGGCTATTGAATCAAAGAAAAAATCTCTCTTGTTAACATGTGAAAAGAGATCGAAAAAATTAACTGAGAAATGAATAATAAGGTCCATGTGGGGTGCAGATTGCATTAATGTTGGTGCTCCTTTACATAGAGAGAGACGGGCATTTTAGAGATTTTCATGTACATCATTTGAGTTTTTGAGATTGTTATTATAGTTATTTATGATCATCAATTTTTGTCAATTACAATTTACAAACCTATAAATCATGATCTTTTATAGACATAAAACATTAAATAAATAAATAAACAACTCATTAATCTATTTGAGATATATAACAAATCTATGTGAGATATATAACAAATCTAATTATCTACCAACTAAAAATTACATGCTTATTAATCTAACCTCCATTATTTGGAGAAGGGTTTAGCGATTTAGATTATTTTCACGAAAAAAAATCATTTGATTGAAATATAAAAATAAAGTCCGGCTCAGTTTAAATATAATACTAAATTTAATTCAATTTAATTAGAAGTTAATTAAATCAAATTAGAAGATTTAACGTTTTCTTTTGTTTGGTGAGTGTAAGGAAAGAGAAGTTAATTGAGTAGCCATAACTTAGTAAAATTATTTATAATTTAGACTTGTATAGTAATTATTTGAGTGAGGTTTTAGTTACTAAAAACACCTAAGATGTCATTGATGTTTTATTCACATAATCAATTTTTTTTATTTGTATTTTATTAATGCTATTTAAAATACTACATTAACACATTAATAGGTTTCAAATAACATAATTTAACCTATTTTTTCTTTTACCTTTAGTTATATTTTACTTGTTTTTATTCACCCACGCAGATAGTGCAACGGAGGTGGTGCTATACTCGATTGATGTTAGAATCCAATTTGGCTACTTATATTTTAATTTTTTTTTTATACATGATCAATGACATTGTTTCATACCTTCTCCGTTAATCTACCATTATTATTTCCGTTAATCTATAATTTTTTATTTTTTTTTTACTTTTAGTTTACACTAAGAATATCTCCATATTGTCTCTCCAAAGCAACCTTCAATAATCATGGACATCAAACCAACTTTGCATACACTATGCAAATACTCTCTTATTAATTCTATGTGCATAATTTTACAACGTTCCTTTGATGAATTTGTCTATTTTTTTTATAGTAATTGATTTATAAATAAATAAATATATATAGAGAGAGTAATTTTAGATGAAAAATAAAATTCTAAATAAAAAAAAATATTTTTGTATATACCTAAGATTTGCAACAATAATAAAAACTTAGAAAAAGTAGTCATCAAATTTAGTAGTTATAAAAATATAAATAAGGAAATACAAATTTTAAAAATTAAAAATAAAGAAATTATGATTTATCTCTTAGGTTTTTATAATAATAATAATAATAATAATAATAATAATAATAATAATAATAATAATAATTATTATTATTATTATTATTATATTATTATTATTATTATTATTATTATTATTATTATTATTATTATTATTATTATTATTATTATTATTATTATTATTATTATTATTATTATTATTATTATTATTATTATTATTATTATTATTATTATTATTATCATTTAAATTTATAGGTGATATTTTTATATAAAATGTAATTTTAAACAAACATAAACATAATAGTAGGAAGGATATTGTTTTTTGTCACTCATCTCAAGAAGTATCCATAAAAACTTACATTTATCTCGTATTAAAGAGATAAATAAAATACCAAACTTACAAATTTTCATATGCAATGTCTTATCTCAATCCAACCCAATAATCTCTTAGAATCAACGTAGCAATGAAAATTGTACATGTCAAGCCAAGAGGGTCTCGACATGTCGCAACCTGCTCGGCCCTTGCCGGTCACATCTCTGTTGACTTGGCACCATATGCGACACAAATCTTGCCATGCGTCTAGGGAACACTTCCCTAAAACTATTTCGTGTGGGCTGTTGGCACGCATGGACCCAACGCGAGTCCAACTCCTATAAATAGGAGCAACCACATCTGACTGGAACCTGACTTGGGTGTAGGAATGTCTTTGCAAGTATCTTTCCCCCTTCTCTAGCTATGCCTCGGCCTAGGCCAACTAAGGAGGAAGAGGGGTCGACTCATTCGATAGTGCAGGACATGAACTCGACCCTAGTCGAGAGATCTTTGTCGAGGATCTCCCTTGGAAATTCTAGGCATGAATATTTGGCACCGCTTGTGGGGATGAGATGTCCCAACCTCTACCTGATCTCACAGTGGCCTCGACCTCCTTGATCTTTGTAGGGAGTCCTCAACCCTCCTAGTTATCATGAAAGAGCTAGACGAGATAAAGAAACAAGTTGTGACAGACAACGAGGAGTTGTCCATAGCTCGAAAGCGTGTTGTAACCGAGAGCAAAAAATGAAAAAGACACACGGATGAGATTGAGGCGCTAAGACAGGAGAACGACGAAATCCACGCTCAATTCCGGCAGGTAGACTCTAATCAAACGACACTCTTGCAACCCGAGAGGACTGGAGAGATCAAAGCCCGAGAAGTCGCTTTGCAAAAAGTAACGAACAAACAATCGACACCCCTATACCCTGGCCTCGATACTGCACCACCCCTTACGCCCCACACACGAGAGCATCTCTTCACGGATTATGGATCCAAACAAGCACTTGACCAAGTACGTCACACAGGTGAACCTATTCAATAGTGAAGATGCCATCCCATGTCGAATATTCTTTATATCCTTGCAAGGGTCGGCCCTACATTGGTACACCCAGTTGCTCGTCAACTCGATCGACTCGTTTACGATGCTGAAACAAAAGTTCAACACGCAATATTCAACTAACCGCCCCCACCACCTCACTCCTATAGCCCTGGTCAACCTATGACAGGGCAAAAATAAAACCCTGCGTTCCTTCATGATCCACGACCTTAATCCCCAGGTCACCTTCCATGCCATGTTCAACACCATGGATGAATTAAGGACGAGTGTGACCAACTACATTCAGATGGAGGAGATGGTCAAGTTCCAAGACAGTGTATGCGCCAGACAGTCTTCGGCACCGCACATCACCAAAGAACCCGAACATCCCGGACATGGCAATCGGAACAATGGAAGGAAAGGACGAAACGAGGAACTGTCTCGGGAACCAAAATACTAGAAATTCACCCCCCCCCAACACCAACTGGGCCGCACTGTTTGAGGAAGCGTACATAGTTGACCTCATCACCCTTCCATCCCCGAAACGATTGGCTCATAATGCCGACAAGACCAACTACTGCCACTACTATCGAAATTATGGGCACACAATTGAGGGGTGCCAAACATTGAGGGACAAGATAGAAAAGTTAATCCTGGAGGGCCATCTCCGCAAATTCATGAAAAGGGAGGCTGATCCCGACTGCCCGACACAAAGACATGAACTAACTCCTCAACAAAAAGGAACACCAAGGAGGGATTCGACCCCTCAACGTGCTCCAACACCTTGGTGGGAAGGAACACCACATCGACAAGGCACCCCGAGGCTCAAAAGCATCATTAACACCACAGTAGGGGGTTCTTTGGTGGATCTTCAAACTCAACCAGAAGACGATACTCGTGCACCGTCAACAGCGTGCACACTGACCCCGACCGAGTTCCTCAACAAATCCCCCCATTAGCTTCATGGATCAAGACTTCATCAGATTGGACCCAAAGCAAAACGACCCCATGGTAATCACCATCGAGGTCACTAACTTTACCGTCACGAAGGTGCTGATCAATCAAGGCAGCTTCGCGGACATCCTCTACATGTCCACCTTTAGACACCTATAAGTTTCAGAATTCGAGATACGACCATACCACAATCAATTGGTAAGGTTCTCGGGAGAGCGTCTTGACACACGTGGATACATCAACCTCCTCATAACCTTCGAAGACCTGCATGCTCCGCACGATCTCAGTTCACTATCTTGTGGTGGAGGCCAACATATCCTAAAACATCCTAATTGACCGATTGATAATAAACACCTTGGGCGCCATAGTCTCCACCCACACTTGGTCATGGAGTTCCCTTTTTCAAAGGGTCGAGTGGTAATCGTCAAAGCTGACCAAGGCAGTGCTACGTTGACAGCCTCAAGGTCAGGACCAAACCATTAGTAAAGGACAACGTCTCGGCACACGTCTAGATCTCGACCAACTTGGAGCTCAACCCTAGGCCTTAGATCTAGTAGGGACCCAAACCCATCAAGAAGTTAGAAAAAATTTTCCTAACAAATGACGAGCACTATACTCAGGTGGGGGAATGGATGTAGGGGCCACATTTGGAACAACTGGCATCCACCCTTTGGCAGCACACCAACTTGTTTGTGTGGAAACCATCAAACATGTCGAGAATAGATCCTGAAGTCATCTATTACTAACTTGTGTTATTGCAGAAGCCAAACTGATCACACAGCAAAAAAGGAAGATAGACAGAGACCGGTGCAAAGCCATAGAACAAGAAATTGCCAAGCTCAGAGTTGCCCGCTTCATGAGGGAGGTCACTTACACCATGTGACTATCCAACATGGTGCTCATCAAGAAGAATAATGGAAAGTGGTGAATGTGCGTCAATTACTCCAACTTAAACAAAGCCTAGCCCAAGGACTAATCAAAATTTACATGGACTCTCTCGATATCTATTTTGCCTTTCTCACTTGTATCCATTAAGTTACTTGTTTTATATTATTTTTCTCTCTTATATCTCATGTGATTTTATAAAGAAGCAAGAAGAGATCATTTCTTTAAAAAAATATTTTTTTCTAATTTCAATTATTATAAAGAGTTTACTTAAATAATATATATTTTTTATAAAATATAATTTTAAACAAACACAAGCATAATAATATGGAAGGCATTATTCAATCTAAGATAAAAGAAAATGTCACTCATCTCAAAAAAATATCTTTAACATCTTATATTTATCTCATATTAGAGAAATATAAATGAAAAATAAAAATTTACAATTTGTCACAAGGTCTTATCTCACCTCATCTCAATAATTCCATAGAACTAATATGAAAATATGAGTTTATTGTATTAAATTCAAGAATTAAATAGTTTTTTTTTCTATTTTATACATTTTTTCTCTCAAATTTAAAAATAATTATTTTTTTTCTATAATTTGAAAATAGTCTACTTTTAATCCTTAAAAAAAATATTAAAAAAATAACCTCAAAGATCAAAACTAAGTTATTTTTAAATTAGAAAACAAAAAATTACTTTTTAAATTTGGTAATAAAAAAACTAAATCAAAATTTACCGAACAAACAAGATATTTAAACAAAATTTTAACATAACAATATTTATTTTCATTTAATTTTTAATATATAAGTATGTGTGTATATACCTGCATGTGTGCGCTTCAGCCAGTTTTTGATGGCGGATGAATCGTAGGTTTAGTTCCTGGCAGATACAGTCCCCCGTAGGTTTTTGTTCCAACGTTTTCTCTTTGTTTATTTCCTGGCAGATACAGTCCCGTAGGTTTTTGTTCCATCGTTTTTTTGTTTATTTTTTTCTTGGGTTATCCATTCTTAGGCCACGCAATCAATCGCTGCAGCATGTGTCGAAAGTCAAAACGTTTGGCATCCCATTGGGGGAGTTAAGGATTAGAATCATTCGAGATCGGCATCTTTGTAATACATGTTAAGAAAATGATTGAACATACCAGATTTTAAGACTAAAATATTCTTGTTCTAAAAACAATTAATTATATTATAGAGTTATAATAATTAATACTTGAAAAAAAATTCAATTAGAATACAAATTTTTTTAATAATCTAAAGTGATAAATAATTAAGTAAAGAAATATTTGAAAAATAATAAATAAAGAATTTAATTTTCATATTTTTTTAAATTACACTATCAACTTATAAGACGTCACAATTATATAATTTTATGATATTAATAATAAAAACAAATAAATTTATTAAATATGATAGTTTATAATTAAAAATAATATAAAAATTATATTAATAATTTATTTATTTATAAATTAAATGATATAAAATATGTATGGAATAAAAATTAATAGTTTAGTTAAAATGTATTGAAATTATTGTTTTTATTTTAATTTTGTTATAATTATTTTAAAATTTCAATTTAAACACGCTAATGGTGTAAAAAAAAATTCTAAAAATGGCAATGTTGGTTTCCGACCTTCACCTTCACTATAGTATCTTAAAAAAAAAAAATATTTGCAAAGCATTATTTCTAAAAATGAATTTTGTCTATGTTTCTTGAGAAAATGTTCCTATTTAAATGTGGGAACCTAACTTTCTCAAATATGATTTTAATGACAAAAAGAAATATCATCATACTCTTATTAATTCATTTAATATAATTTTAAATTTAAAAACAATTTTTTTATTAAATATGATAAATAACTATATTTAAAATAATAATACTAATAAATATTTTTAATATACTTAATATAAATTTAAAAATAAAACTATTTTATACAAATATATTATTTTAATATTTTTAAATATATTAAATATTAAACTTCCTAATATTAAATACATTATTACTATTATTATTATTATTATCATTATTACTGTTACATGTATAGAGATAAATAGTATTGGATACTAATATTCATACAATTAAAATTTGTTGAATAATTATAACTGTAATTCATTAAGTAATTTTATTATTATTATTATTATTATTATTATTATTATTATTATTATTATTATTATTATTATTATTATTATTTTTATAAGTATGAATAATATTGGATACTAATGTTCATACTTATTAAATTTTTTTAAATAATTATTTGTATCTAACTATAATTCATTAAAGGAGTAATTTGTGTCCATCATAAATAATTTTTTGTCATTGCATCACTTACTTATTATCATTCATAACAATTGATAAAATAAATTTTAATACTATTTTAAAATGTACTCAATATCTCAAAATCAATTTATCTCTCAAAATCAATTTATAAGATGAGATTTCCAATCGTATAGTCCACCTGTGTTTTAGAATTGTGCGTTTCAAGTGCTTTGATATTAGCTATTGAATTAAAGAAAAAATCCCTCTTGTTGACATGTGAAAAGAGATTGAAAAAAATTAACTGAGAGATGAATAATAACGTCCATGAGTGGGGTGCAGGTTGCACTAATGTTGGTGCTCCTTTATACATGGAGAGACGAGCATTTTAAAGATTTTCATGTACAACATTTAAGATTTTGAGATTGCTATTATAGTTATCCATCATCATCAATTTTTGCCAATTACGAATTTACAAACCTATAAATCATGATTTTTTTTATAGGCATAAAATAAATAAGTAAATAACAACTCATTGGAGATATATAACAAATCTAATTATCTATCAACTAAAAATTACATGCTTACCCATCTAACCTCCATTTGGAGAAGGGTTTGCAATTTAGATTATTTTCACGAAAAAAATCATTTGATTGAAATATAAAATAAAGTCCGGCTCAGTTTAAATATAGTATTAAATTTAATCCAATTTAATTAGAAGTTAATTAAATCAAATTAGAAGATTTAATGTTTTCTTTTTGTTTGGTGAGGTTTTACACCTAAGATGTCATTGATGTTTTATTCACATAATCAATTTTTTATTTGTATTTTATTAATGTTATTTAAAATATTACATTAACACATTAATAGATTTTAAATAACATAATTTAACCTATTTTTTCTTTTACCTTTAGTTATATTTTACTTGCTTTTATTCAAAGAAATAGTTAATTAATAATTAGTTTGTTCTCTACACACTTAAATATATTAAAGTAATAGTTAATTACAAAAACTGGAGTTTACTTATTCTGAGAAATGGTAAGAGATTTTGATCATTTAACACCTGAATAATTAAGTTTGAAGCATTCTTAGTAGTAATATAATAGCATTGATTCTTATGATTACTTTCAATAACTATATATATATATAAGAGATGGCTATTTGAAGTTTAGAACAAGAAACGTACAATGATATCATAAGTAACGGATATGATTCGAGTAAAAGGAAGTGTTTTTGTTTTTCAATTATATTTAATTTACTTGCAGCATAATATTGGTATATATACATTATTCCAGTCACACTCCTTGATCCTATATATAATATTCTGAGTTATGTTATACCAAACTGTTAAAATTATCAACACCTTACACTCCAAGCATATTCCAATAATGTGGGACTAATTTCTATCCCTAAAGTTGTGAAGAATTAATTATGATTTATGTGAACACTCCTAATAGGGTAAGCTAGTGTCAACTTCTGTACATTTTGCGCCACCACCCGCACCAAATTAGGTGCATGTTAGGATCCTTTAAGAGACCACATTTTACTAAAACCTCAATTCAACCTAATCTACTTGAATATATGTATGTACATACATAAGTAACATAGATAACTCTATAAGAATGACTATTTTCTCTCTCTTTTCTTATTGATTAGAATTAAAAGTAACGCAATATATGTGTACAACATATGTATAGTGGTAATATTACATGCTTACCAAAATTACATCAAAAAGGGTGGGTAATTATAGCATACAATTTTTTTTTAGAAAATTAAGAAAGAATATCATGAGTAATTCTTGCTAGAAATTTTCCTCTATAAATTCTTGTGCATCACAATTAATTTTGACTTTTTGGTTTTTTAAAAACACAATAACACAGTATTATATATGATTTATTAGAAGATATTGAGTGTACTAATATTATAATTAATACATTTTTGACAACTTAATATTAGTGTAGGCCTAATTATTAAATTTGTGATAAAATATATATATTATTAATAAATAGTTTGATTAAATCATGATATTGAATTGTTCTCACTATATTTTGTCCCATTAAACAAAAATTTAAAAATTAAAACATGTAATTAGGTAAAAGAAGATTTAACTTCTCAATTATAATTAAAAAATTGTAATATATAACTAATTTCTAATATATGATCATGTTTTTAACAAATATTCTAATTGATGATCGATCTAATTTTATATAAAATATGTTATTTTTTAAGTAAATTTCATAAAATTAATTGTAGCTAGGAAAATTGTTATTGGAACAGGTATTATATGCATATAATATTAATAAAGTCAATGTTTATAAATCATAGTTAGGTTGTGATATGAGAAAGAAACCTTCATGCAACCAATATAAATCACATAATTAAGAATGACTAATAATTCTCGGTTGATTGAGTTAACTAGTGAGTAAGGTTGATGAATTTTTTGAATGGTAAAAAAAACAAATTGCAACAAGATGACAAGTGAGTGCAGCACAACAGTATGAATTATTGTCACTGGAGCTTCAACCCACATGACTGAGAACCTAAACAATGTACATGATCTGCATGATATTTTAAGGTTTTATGGTAGGGTTTCATGATACTCGACCATGTACAACAACAAAAGAAGGATATGTTGAGTTAGGTAGAGACGCACTTAAGAGTTATTATGAATTATGTTAAATTATTATTATGAATTACATTAAATTTAATTATATATTTAAAAATCTTTATTTTAATTATTAGTATTTTCACAAAACACATTTTAAAACAATGCATATATATATATATATATATATATATATATATATAAAAAGTTAAATAAAATTAAACACAAATATTAAATTAATGTTATTAATATATTATTTTTATAAATATATAAATAAATTGGAATATTTTTATATTTTATTAATTATATTAATATGTAGTTAGTTTCAAGATTATTATTAAATATTATATTAATAATATAATATATGTATTAAATTTAATAAATGTAATGCTAATATTTGTATGTATAAATTTTTAAATGAATCTATTTATATTAAAAATATATTATTGAATAAAATTTAATATTAAATAATTTAATACTTATATCTATATAAATTAAAATATAATTAAATTTTTATTACTTTTTTAAAAATTAATACTCACGTATCTTAAAGAAAAAAAATAATTTATTCTACTTTCTAACATAAAAAATAATTTAATATTTATACAAATTAAGGGAGACAATGTAATTTCTCCAGTGATATTAAATTAAATAAATTATATTATAATTTTAAAATAAAAAAATAGGTAAAAACATTTCTAAAAAAGAGTGTAAACTCCGATAATTTATGTATAGTCTTATGCTTATATTGATTATGGAATATATGTTTGTTCATTTGACCAATCCTGCTTATATTTAAATATATTATTATTTCTTAATTCAAATTATCTGGAGCTTTTACACTTATAAGAAACTCGAGGTGAAATAATAGATTTAAAAAATTAATATATTTTAAGTTCTATAAACATCACCTGATTTTAATCTTTATAAAAACTTTTAATTTTTTTATTTTTAAAATTTACTCAGTATTTTTTATTTCTTATCATTAATTATAATTAGTTTTGTAGTGACATAATTATTATAATAAATTATATTATGATAATTAAGGTAATAAAGATTATTTTTAATTAAGATAATTAGATTATTATTGGATACTAATTTAATTAAGTTATGTATTTGTTGTTTTATATAAACAAAATAATTTCATATAATTATTTTATAACTTATTTTTTAATATATTATGAAGAGTCATTTTCTTATTTTTAATATTATTCTTAATTTTTAATTTATTAATTTACTTTCAACATTATATTTTTTGAAATTATTATTACTTTTAATCTTATTTTTCAATTAATTAATTTACTTTAATTTTATACCTTTTAAAAAATATAATTTATTTATGTGTTTAGAATTTAATTATAATATATTAATTTTGATGTGATTTTTACATTTTAATTCATCAATTTTTGACTTATTGTAATATTACTTATTTTCCTAATATATCTTAATGAGTGATTTAGTCTTTAAAAACCAAAATAAATTAAAATATAATATATTAAAATTAAATTATAAGTATCTAAGTAAATTACTTAATTGAAAAATAAAAGAAATATTAAAATTGATAATAATTTTTAAAAATATAAATAAAAGTAAATTATTGAATTAAAAATTAAAAATAATAAAATCATTCTTCATAATATATTAAAAAATAAGTTATAAAAAATATATAATTACTTTATTTATATAAAATAATAAATATATGATTTAATTGAATTACGTACCTAAAAGAGATCTAATTATCTTTGTCATCTTAATTATCTTAATTAATATTATTTATTATAATAGTCATGTCACTAAACTAATTATAGTTATTGGTAAAGAGTAAAAAATAAAACTAAGTAAATGTGAGGGATTTAAAAAGAACACAAAATTTTACAATGACTAAAACTAGATAGGTCATATTTGTATGGACTTAAAACATATTTAAATCAAAATAAATAATTTAAATTACATCAAACTAAAATATATTTATATGAATAGTGCTCCAACCTTAAATTTGATAATATTGTTAGAGTCATCCCACCTGAAATATTGTACATATTGTTGGTGGATTATATCGAAACAAGTATTTAGTTGAGGCTAAGATATAAGAGTGACTTAGACTTTTCTTCATTCGAGGTACTATCCATTTTGCCTCTTATGAATCATCATGATTTTGTCTTTAAAAGGCATATCAATAGATTAAGAGAAGATATTTATAAATTATCATCTTAACTCCTAAGCAGTATAAGACTTTCTTAGTATAGTGGAACAAATAGCATTAGTCAAAAATAATACGGACTTTAAAAATGAAATAAAATCTTTTAGATATTAATAAAAGGTATATTATAATTAGTATTAAGATATTTATTTTTTTAGACAAGTTAGTATATTTTGTAAATGTTTCGTAAAGTACGTAACTATTTTAGAACTTCATTAAATAAGTTAAGGAACTTAAAAAAAATACTTTTTAAAATACTTTCAATTATATGAAAAAATAAAATATTAAGTTTATAAAAATAAAGAAAATTGCACTCATCTCTCCTAAAGTCTCTTTACATAATACTCACACTCCTCCTAGTTTTTAACTAACATTCATCTCCTTTGTGTTTTTAATAAAGTGACACTTACACTCATTTGTTTTATTTAATAAAGTGGCACATGCACCATTTCTTTAATACTATCCACAAAATTTGGGTGTCTATTTAAAAATGAGAAGAATGTGCGAGTGTGATTTATGAAGATCTAAAGAGAGGTAAGTGTATTTTTCCTAAAAATAAATATCTTTTTTAAATAATAAAGATCTTTTAATGAGAAATTTTTATTTTCATTTTATCATCCTATATAATTTTTGAAGGCTTAATTGTATTTTTGGTCCTCTTAGTTTGATTTACAGATAATTTTGGTTTATTTAGTTTTAATTTCTCAATTTTGGTCCATACATTTAAAAAATGAGCAATTTTAGTCATCGTAATTTTAATTACTCCATTTTGTTCCTATATTTGTAAAAATAAGCAATTTTGACTTATATATTAAATAATTTAATTTATAAAAGAATTAATAATTATTCTCACATCAAATATTTATGAATTATAAATTGTCCAATTAAAAAAAATAGTTGATTGATTTTGAAATGTCATCATATTCTTTAAAAATGAATAATAAGTTAACCTAGGACTAAAATTGTCCATGTTTTAAATGTGTGGACAAAAATTGAATAATTAAAACTATGAGACTAAAATCGTTCATTTTTCAAATCCATGGACTAAAATTGAGCAATTAAAACTCAGGAATAAAAAAATACTCATACACAAAATTAAGAGGATCAAACCTTTTTTAATCTAAGACTATCCTATTTAAATAATAAAAAAAATTACCTTGAGTATTTAACTGATTCATATCGAATTAATTATGATAGTTATGAATAATAAATTTCTCCTTTTAACTTTTTAATAGAAATACATTTTTAATAGGGATATAATATGGACCAATACAATTAAACTCATATTTAATCTGTCAAAAAATAGGTTGGATTGAGTTAGATTCATTTTAAGGTTGAATTAAAAAATTTCAATCCAACCTATGGTGAGGTGTAGGATATGTTGGGTTAACCAATAAAAAAAATTAAAAAAAAGAAGAAAAAGTTATAAAAAATAAGACTCATAAATTGACCTCCCAAATAAATAAAAGAAATCTAAACACAAAAATATCATCTAATTAAATTATCTTAGCACAATTTTGAAAAAAAACATCATCATGACTTAAATAAATATAAAATAAAACAAAAACATCAAATAAAATTTATAATATTTCATAAAATATTATATTCAATAAAATAATATTTAACTAAATTTACATACATAAAAAAAAAGAATATACCAAAAAAAACACATTAACCCAGTGGGTCAACCCAACTCAACTTTTGACCCATTAAGTTGGTAGATTGAAGGGTTGAATCACTCGATCTAATTCGAACAAAAATCTCCTCCCAAGCATGTCCCTAATCCCCTATGCCCCCTATCATTGAATGCCACATAATTTAAAATGTCATCTTTGTTTTTATACTAGGATGGAAGAAAATTAAAGTTACGTGAAATGAGATTTTCCTATATAACATAAATCTGGTTTACGTTGAATGAATTGTGTGTCCCTCTTGTTTCATCTCTTTGGTTCATTTCTTGGTTCGTATCAATTGAATTCAACTTTTGTTAATTCTAGTTTGGAGGATAATTGAAGACATCAAGTATATTAGTTGAGAAACAAACATTGCAACATAGATGCGATTTTGGTTCAATGTTCATAGTAGAGGTTAAATTCAATTATCATGAACCAAGAAATGAACTAGAGAGATGAAAAAAAAGACATGCACAATTCATCTAATGTAAACGAGACTCAATAGAAAAATCTTATCTCCCATAACCTAATATTAATGTAGCTTCATTAATTTTCTTCTATCCTAATATAAAAGCTGAGATAACATTTTAAATAATGCGACATTTAAAAGTAACAAAGACAATGAATTAGAAATAAGAGATTTTTGTCTACTCAACTTAATTTATTAGAACAAGTAAATTAACTCGTAAGATTCAACTCATTTTGATATTTCTAATTTCTAATTACTCAAAATGAAGTTTTTAATCAATACATTTGTTGCATAAAATAAAAATATTGCAATTATTTATTAATATCTACCGTTGAAAATGGTAATTTACCATATGAATCCAAGATCCTTCGTAAGTATATATGTCTTCATTTCGGTGTAACTAGCAAAGGGTGTTGTAATTTAGATCGGGTGAGATGATAAAATAATAAATGCAGGTCAAGTATAATATCTGCTTACACGGTTTACAATAACAGGAATAATTAATGCTACCTGACAAATTTTCATGGCATAGGTGATAGATTCTGCTATGAAGTCTAGGGAAAGAAAAATGACCTTATTCTTAAGGTGAACCCTAAAACTACTCATTAATACTTAACAAGACGTTAAAGGAGTAATTTAGAAAGAGAATGGGTTCCCCTTAAATGGAGCTTCGTTAAAATAAGGAAGGAGGAAATAGACAATTACTATTAGACACATGTCTGTTTGCTTTAAATTTTAGTATAATCAATTTTACAATTACATGTAAAGTGAACATTTCTACATAGTAAACTGAATGAAACAATTTATGTGGAGCAGCCTTGTGGTTATGTGCAGAAAAAAATTTACAATGAAGTGTACAACTTGAACAAAGTACTATATGTGTCCAAAAAGCACCACGTGCATGGTAGAAAATTTTTTTATGGATGGTTTTGAAAAGTGTAATTATGAGTATACTTTGTTCATCAAGAAAAAATCAACGGAAGACAAACTCTTGATTGTAACTTTGTTGGTTGATGATTTAGTTCATACCAGAATTGATGATTACAAAATTTAGAAATTCTATGAAATATGAATTTGATATAACAAGGAAAAATGAGATATTTTCTATGTCTGGAAGTATTGCAAAAAATCAAATGGAAATTTTATTAATAAGAAAGTATGCATTTCATTTATTCTAGGCTTTAAAGTGGTGAAGGATGAAAATGAAGTGAAGATAGATTAAAAGGGAGATAACTGGGGTGGGGGTGGAATGAAATAGAATAATAAAAAATAAAGTAAAATTTAAATTGTTTAGTAAGAATGAAGTAGAATAGAAATAAAATTATAAAGTTATTTTAAAGGATAAAATAAAAAATATAAAAATTTAATAATTTATAATTTTACCTTTATGTAATGTTTATATATATATATATATATATAAAATTAGGAAAGTTGTTGATTATTTATAATTATAATTAATTAAAATTAGTAAAAATGTATGTTAATAAACGATATAATCGATTATATATATAAATAATTGATTAAAATTTCGTTTTTAAAAGGTTAAATTTGTAATTGGTTGTTATTTTTTCACTTGCTATTTTATCTCTACCAA
Organism: Mucuna pruriens; assembly: GCA_025330945.1. NCBI lineage: Eukaryota > Viridiplantae > Streptophyta > Magnoliopsida > Fabales > Fabaceae > Mucuna > Mucuna pruriens. The sequence goes on along the minus strand of JAENHJ010000384.1, from coordinate 1,012,225 downwards.
ACAATACTTTATGTTTCTCTTATCGTTCATCCTCGTCGTTTCATCTCTACTGAATGAGTGTAAGAGTTTCACATTAAGCAGAAAGAAAATTTTGAACAATAGTTAAGATAAGAAACTCTCTCCCTTAATCAACTTGTCTTTTGAATTAGCCACTTCTTTTATACGTTCTAACAATTAGTGTTTTATTGATAGGTAAGTCAATATCAAAAGAGAAAATGCCTCACAAGACTCATTTTAAACATGTGATTGACATCCTTATGTACTTGACATGATGATATCCATAAGACCAAATTTGATGCTTTTGTGGTAAACCTTACTAGCAAATATATGGAGAATCCCACACTTACATTTAGGTGGAAGATATTTGAAGGGAACTTCCAGATATGAAATTCCCTATAGGAAAGGGAAAATGATCAACTAATTGTCATTGTTGTTAGTGGTCAATTTCTACACCACTGACAGATGAATTCATTACTACAACTCTGCAATCAAGTTCTCAGAGAATCTGGTAATGCACGGTCAAAGCAAACACATAAATGTGTGTTATCATTTTCTTGTTTGTTGTTGTTGTCAATTATGCTTTCACGTTTAGGAGTTACTGATAGTGGGTAGGAAGATTTTATTTTGAATATGTTGGTAGGTTGTACATATACTTGTGTTATGTTTTTATTATGATTGAATGTGAACATTTTTCATCTCAAAGCACTTTCTTCTGTGCTCCTTTCTACCTTTACCTATAACAACAGGTTCTATCAAACTCGATAATTAATCAAGTTGGAAATGTCACACCTACTTAACAATCTCAAAATAGCCACTCACTCATCATTATCAAATAGCCAAATCTAAATCTTATCCCTAAAAGTAAAGCTATCAAAATTCACTTAGTTTGATGTTATAGACTAAATTGAGCTCTAAAATTTGAGGCTAAGAAAGAATTGGGCTAAGGTAGCATGAAAATTTGTGCCCCAAAATACATAAAGACTATTTTAGCTTGTAGTTTTTTTTTTTCCTTTCAAAGATTATATAAAAATAAAAATAATAAAATAATAGACCATTTTAACCCAACCAAACAAGTTATTGGACTAAATTAGGCCACAAAAAATACAGTCCATTTGATTTTTTGGCTGGAACAGCCTGATTTTATATCTTAGCCTATTAGGCCAAGCTCAACAACCCATTTTGACAATTTTACATAAAAGGAAGATTTTGACAAATAATATAGTTATGGTTAATCAAAATTAAAATATTGACAAATTCCTTGACCAAATTAGAAAAAATAATTTAGGAGCATCAAAATATAGTCAATATAGTCTAATAAATTCTTGATAAACATGGCTTTAACGGTGGATATGCAAATCAACCATATTTTGTTTCAACATTTCCTGTTTTCATCTTGTAATCTAAATTGCCTACAGATTGGAAATTTTCAAAGTTTAGAAAATTTGCTAGAAAGACCGGGCAATCTACCATTGAACATATGTTATGGCTAGATATTCGGTCAAATGCTATAATTTAGCAAATATTGAATCTTAAAGATAAAATATTTTTCCTTGTTATAATTAAAAAACAAACAGAAGAAAGAAGAGTGTCAGACCTTGTTTGCTTACTGTTTTCAAAAACAGTTGTCTATTCTCTAAAATTTTTGTCGTATGAGCACATTTCTATTTTCTAAAAGTTTGTCTGCTGAACATTTGAACAGAACACTGGAAGAAAATAGAAGATAAGAAAACATCTTCTAACTATTTTTTTTTTTTGAAACACTTGTTTTTAAAAATAATTTTCAAAACTTAATAGATTTTGGATGAGAAATTGATGGTTGAGTAGTGTAAAATTGTTTTGAAAAAACAGTTTTTAAAACCAAAAAGTGATAAGGGAATCAAACATACCCTAAATAATCCATAAAATTTGTTAGGCTAAAAGCCTCTGTCAAATTATCTTCACAAAGCTTGTGTGAAAAGCTCCCCTTAAATCATGAAAGCATAGAAACCCCAAGCAACACAACACACATAGTAAACAAACAATAAGAAAATGAACAAAACAAAGAAAACCAATTCAATAATTGTCACGTGAAGACGATGCGTTATAGTAAATTGATCACAAAAGTTGAAACAGCAAAATGAACACATAACACATGAAAAAGATGTTAAAAAATGCAACACTAGTACTTTTCTGCCCCCCACTGCATGGAGTGGTGCTCCCACTATAACACCCCTTTTTTTGTTGGATTCCTGCACCACGGTTTTCCAGCACAAAACTAGAGTTTGTCTGTCCATTGCTAAACAAAACACACCAAAAGAAAGGCCCCTTATGGAGTCCAACAAGGCCAACTCCCACCTCAGTATGTGATTTGTTTTTCATAAGAGACAGAGATTTCTTATCTTTGATGAGAACTTGTGAAAACGCTGACGATGGCTCCAGATATTTTCTTTGGCAGCCTACAATGTGTCCAGTTATGGTGCCAAAAGTTGGTAGCTCCACACCGCAGTTGGGAGCAAACACCTCAGGGAAGTCGTCTTCAGGAGGTTTGCAGTTTACAACATTGTTGTCAGTGCAGTTCCCTTTGCATAACTCAACATATTGTAAGGCCATGCACCCTAGACCAGCGCTGTCATTCAATTGAGGAAGCTTTTGGTCGGTTCGATTCTTGTTTATGATGTCAACTATGTCACTGGCAGGGTTTCCTGAGAGAAAAACCAGATTTCAGATATTTATAGTAAATGTGCATGTGCATACATATGCATGAAGATTATGTTTATATTGTTCCCATTCAATTGCCTTGATCATCAGATTGATTCTTCATATAAGATGTAAATGTGATTCAGATTTGCACCAAATTAAGAATACATTATAGAACTTGATTATGTTAGCACTATTAAATAAAATACTAAACCACCATTTTTGGTTCTTAAAAGTGTATATAACATTGTCACTTTAGTTCTTAAAACTAAGAAAATTTCAAAGAAATCTTTAAAATTTATAGTTGTTTCGTTTAAACTTAACTATTTACTATCATTTTGATTCCTAAACATATGTTAATATTATCACTAAGTTAGACATTTTTTTGAATTTTGGACTAATGTAATTAACGGATTGTACTTTCAAGAACTTATTTGAAATTTTCTTAGTTTCAAGAACAAATGTGACAACACTATACACTTTCAATGACCAAAATGATGGTTTACTCTTAACAACATGAACCATTGAGAAAATGATGCATAGCTCTTCCATGTCCTTATTGAAGTAAACCTTCCCTGTGAAATTGTCTTCTACCTACTGACCTACTTGTATTCCTGAGGTAGATATAAACAGCATAGTTCTACTAAAAACCATAGATGGATGGATATATGCTTTTTTTAGTGGAATTGAATTCTGTACTGCAAAATATTTCTAATAAGCCTAACAGGAAAAAAGATATATATGGCCTAATTGGGTTTACTAAAGGATTTGCTGAGCTAAATGGAATGCAACTGTCAATATAACGATTAAATACTTTGGCATTTAAAATGATTGTTAAAAATAATCTATATTATGCTTAATGGTTATCCTAAGTTTACAGGTTGCAAAAAAGAGCAGAAACACATTCGCATTATAACTCAAATACTTCAATTTGCTACCATCATCTTCTCACTCATCTTTGGTATTAGAGACAAATTCTTTAGATGATGTAAGCAGTAAGAACATATTAATTACTGTAAGAGCTATTAAACCTTTACGAGGTATTCACCAAGTTTCATTTCCATATCTATCACATTTCCTATTTTCTAAAGTATTTTTTAATCCTCAACTTAATTCTAGAAATAGTGTGATTAACCTTCTAGTTTAAATCATAAAGCTGCCAAGCCTACCTAAATATTTCACCAAATCAAACAAACTTGGGAGTCATCTTGAGGGTCTAATCTTTTGAGAATACTAGCTCTTCTATGAAACAAGTTCACAAAATACCAGCATTCTAGAACAGATATCAACTTGCCATTTACAGGCTATTGTAGTCAACCTGCATTATAAGTCTAAATGTAAAATTATTTAAAGACTCCTATATATTAATAAAAATTCTGCAGCATCTTTCTCCATTCAAAAAGCATGCCTTCAATCTTTTCTGTTTTTCATAAGAAATAAAATCAACAAAAGTTTTCCCTCTTATAAGATTGATTATCCTCAAAGCCTGTATTATATTCACATTTTCCACTAAATTTATTGCACAAAATAAGTCATGCTGAAAACTGAATCATTTGTATAAATTTCAATAGATAAAGATGGTCAGAGTAATGCAGGTTTTTCCAACCAATTATTATATTATAAAATGCTCTAGTTTACAAAATTCAAATACAGAACTGCAAAATAGTTTAATGTCTGACTGCAATTCCTATAAAGACAAACTATAAATTACTATGAAACAAACTTTCGTTGCTGAGCTTTTTCTAAAAAGAAAGAAAATATTCTCAGAACATCTGAAAGAAAGGTGAACGGCAAACAATCTAGGTTGCACTCTATGGAAAATCATCTACCAGATCAAATTAGCATGTCCTTTAAATTCATGAAGATGTAACTTTTGGAAACCAAATCACTATATAATAGCAGCTGCCATCAAAATGTTGGGATAGCCATCCAATGGCTTTCTACCTTTAAAATTCGAAAATACAACAAGAAGAAGGAATCAAATTTTGGTGATATAAGATACTACTTCTGGAGACATCTTGTGAAAGAAGATACTAAGATAATTGATATTATTTGTAATTATCATATACATAAATCTACGTAGTCTATGTAGACAGATAAAAAAATTCATATTGCAGTTACTATGTGAGGATTTATTAGCACTTGGGAGTTTCCATTACGACCTTATTCCAGCTACTAGTTTAAACGTAAAAAATAACTAATAGAACTCTGTCTTTTTCTTGCAATTTGGTCATAATTTGGTCATCAGTGTTGCATTTAACAAAACATATTTGAGCATTCTACAAGTTCAACAATCTGGTTGTGCAAGATGCAGCAGCAGGATTGTTCCTCAACCTTGAGATCAGAGAAGCCAAAGATTGAATCATATTAACTGAAAATGAATTTGTATTTACTGATTTAGTCTCTTGAAATTCAATAATTAATTCAAAGGCATTGAATTCAGAGTTCAATCTTTTGCCAAAATCCCTCAATCTAGCTTCTGAACATAGATTGGGTTAGACACACATTAGAGATGGAAATGAGTTAGGCTAAGCTAGGCTTTACAATGTTTTAGTCTAGTCTACTTACCCTGTTGAGATCCCACATGGACTATAAATATGACCAAAGTATAGCTTATGAAGGCTTGGTCAATCCTCATCTCATGTGCTAGATTTTAAATCTAATATTGGGCCACATTCAACTATCCAAAAATGTAACAACGTAAAATAGTTTGATTAGTGATTAGATGACATAGGCCAATGCTGAATGCTCTAAGTTCAATAACATATACATTAAACCTTCCAATTTCCAAATACTACGCATTTAGAACTTAAGGATTTAATTTCAATCTTGAAGCTCTCTTCCTTCTACATACTACTATCAGCTCTCACTCTGATTCCTTTTTTTTTTACTTAATTTCAAAATTGCAGCATAAATCCTAAGGAAATTTTCAGGAGAAAATAGGATATAACTGACAATGTAAAGTGTTTTTACACTATCATCCAATATCAAACCATCATATATGGTAAGTTTGTTGACTTTAATAATAACTATAATACCTTAAAAGTCATGCTAAACTTGATTTCTAATTAGTTAACCGTGTGAAAAAATTTACAATTAAAGTGCATACCCATTAAACTCAATTTTCAGACTATGATATATATATATATGGACCATTACTAATAGGCAAGCATACACAAACAGGCACTTAAGCAGTGATAGGTCTATTTGAAATTGAAACATATCAAGTTAGGACATGACTATCAGGAAGCCTTTGCTGAAACTTTTCATTAAAGGCATGTCACACTAAGGAATCAGAGATCCAGAAAAACATGAAAACTTTCAAAGCCTAAAGGCCAAAACAATTCTGAACTTAAATTTAGGAGCTTTTGGAATACCCATTGTACCAACCATCACAGAAGTACAAGTAACTAACTCTAGAGACAATATCAGAACAACCTTGCAGAATCTCCAAAAATAGAAGAAGACATATATAGATCAAGGGCAACATTTGTTGTTAACATGCCTACGTTGTCCTTATAACCAAATAACAGACACAATGCTCATAAACACTTCAAAATGTCAAAACAAAGAACACATAAAAGAAAGAAAAGCCATGAGAAAACAAAAAGGAATGAAACTTTACTTACCATGGATGTGGTGGGAGAGAACAAGAAGTGGCAAAAGGAGACAACAACAACAACAACAAAAGAAGTGCAACACACAGCAACTGAGGTTGTTCTTCATCATATCATATGCTGTGCTGAGGTGAACAAAAAAATGGGTTTTGCTTTAGCAGTAATGTGGAACAAAGTGAGTGGAGAAAAGGGGCATTTCAAAACAAAAGGTTGATGAATCGGCGTAAATGGAGAAGATAGGGAAGAAAGTGGTGATGGGTTATGGGTTTGCACTACAAAGAGGACACAAAAGGACTCAAAGGTGGTCCCCATGTAGCCGTTATCTCCTCTGTCATTCAATATTTTTTCTCAAAAATGCTACCCATTTTCAACAAATGTAATTCAGTGGGTCCTATCATTCCTAGATTATTGTGATTATGGAGACAAAGATTCTTAGTAAAGTTCTAAAAAAACAAATTCATCTTAGTTACAAGGATCACAACACTATTATATTTACAAAATATGAATAATTATATTAAATACTATTATCTTTACATAGCTTTTATATATTTTTAAAGAAAAATTGCACTTACCTCTTATTTTTAATTAATGTGATACTGAATAAAAAAATAAAATACAAGATTGTTTATGTAAATTTTGAAAAATGATTTAAAATTTATACTATCTTTTCTTATAAAGTTTTCAACTTTATATAAATATTTCATGCAAAACTTTCTTCCGTGTTCTATTTAGTTTTTAAATCGAGTGAAATTATAAATTTTTAAAATAAAGTTCTAGCAGTTAAAACATTCCTTATAAAATTGTATTTTAGTTTTACTCTAAAAAAAAAATTCATATAAAATCAAATCTTTATATGTGGTAATATATTTATATTGTTGGGCCTTAGACCATCTCCACTCCACCAACCCAATTTTTTTATTGTTTGGATTATTAAATGAGTTTCTTTATTACATATTATTCATATCTATTTTTATAATTTAAGTAATTCACTTCTCCAATTCAGTAACTAAATTTTTTACTAAATAGGTCCCATAAATAATCTCACATCCTTATCTTTTATTATCATTGATTACTACTAACTTTATTATTATTATTTGTTAAAATATACACTCATGTCCCACAAAAATTTGTTTAGAATGGATGTGCTTAACTGATTTTTATTAAGGACCAACTCCAAAGAGAGTTCTTAACCAGCAAAAAGAAGATAGGTACCTCACATTGGAGATGCCCTTAGACCCTCCTTAAAATAAAAGAAATGCCAATAAATCACCAAATCTGGAAGTGATGAGTGTTTTAACTTTAGTTTTTAAATTTATATCTTTAGCCTTTGAATTTATATAATTAAACAAAAAAAAATTCTTTAAATATGTAAATTGTCTTGTTGAACACCAACATTACTTTAATCTAAGATAAAATTGAACTCAAATATTTTAAACAAAGTTTTGGATAGATTAAAAACATAATTGAAATACGACTCATGTGTACGAAGTCCACTTAGCATGTTATGTGGAAACATACATCGATGTTGACCTATATATAAAGAGAGAGTAGTAAATAAATAAAATAAGTAATATATAAAAGATCTAAATAGATGAAATATTCACTTTTGTAAACTAACTTTTTAAACTTTTGTTATGATAACAAACCTCACAGAAAAAAGTCAGAGACATAATTTTTTAATATTTTAATTATATTCTAGCTAATTTCTCTAAAAAATAAAGATTAAATTATAATTTTATTTTTTTATTTTATGATAAAAATTTATTTTGATCTTTTATTTTAAAAAAAATTATTTTGATCCTTTAACTCGAATTTAAATCAATATTATCCTTTCGAATAAATGATATTTTTTGTTTTACGATACAATTTTGAATTATGTTTTTATCAATTTAAGACGTGAATCTTATCCTTTTAAATTCATCTACATGAAAATTATAATGAAATTTGTTCCATTATATCAATGTCTTGAATTAATTAAAAAAATAATTTAAAATTGTATCCTAAAATTAAAAATAATCATTTTAAAAAAACATTGATTCAAATTTTAGAATTAAATAAGTGATAAGTAAAATATCAAAATTATAATTTAGCCAAAGTAAAAAAGATGATATTTTTTAATAATATTAGTGTGACTCATTCGCATAAAAGTGTTCAAATTATATTAAAATTAAAGTGTCAATTCAAATATTTAAATTGTATAAAAATATCAATCTAAGTGTTGAAGCCAAAAATAAATAACAAATTAATTAGACACTAAATAAAAAAAGGTCTAACATATTTTTCAACGAGGAATAAATAATTAGTTGACTTAGTTAGAATGTGGCATTTGTGATTCTATTTAAAATTTTTAGACGGCACGATCCAAAATATTATAATAATTTAACGGTTTAAACCATTAACATTTTAGAGGCAATAACATTTTCCTTCCACAACACCATACTTCAAATAAGAGAGATGGTCGTGTTTCATAGATGTTATTAGATCAATAGGTGGACTATAACTAAAGTGAAGTGACCAAATTGAAAGTGTAACATGTTTTAGCAGGTACCCTTCAATCTTTCCCACATTTTGATCCATTCCTCCCACGAGATTAAAAGAAGGAAATTCACCAGTAGCCTTTTTTCAGGGTCACATCTATAATTAATACAATAAAATTGATAAGGGAATACATCAGACATTATGCCATTGCAATGATTCTCTCAAAAGCAATTGTATCTTTTATGTGTTTAAGTGTTCCAATTTACACAACTGATAGTTACTTTTATCTATGTTAGAGGTTAAAATCTTGACTTTTTGTATTAAAAAAATTATATTGGCAGAAAATATTTATCGTATGTGAGCTTACGATTCTGATAGAGATTAGTCACTATTTACTTTTAATGATTTTTAATGATGAACACTTCACACCTATTATATATATATATATATATATATATATATATATATATATATATATATATATAAATAAATAAATAAATAAATGCATATAGATTTCAAAAGAAAACCATTTGATAATAATCATTTAGAAAGCATACATCCAAACAAAGTAGTTTCTTTTATCTGACACCATGAAAATGTAATATTCCCTTGCACCACCTCAGAACTGAAGGCTTGTTTACAAGCTATAATGGAGTTACCTGTGCTAATTAGACTTCAAAATGATTATATATTCAATGAATGCATTATAGTCAGTTCAGTGACACTGCTATTTATTTCTTGATTTCCTTTTGAATTTCAATAAAAATATGATCTATGATTGACATCTTTAGAGTGGTCTAGTTATTGCCAAAACATGGAGTTGAAGTATTTTTTTTGGAATTAATAAATTAATATTCGCTTCACTTGAATCCTGCATTCTAATTGCAGTGTTTGATGACAGAGGATCTGTTGAATCTGCAACAAAGCATATTACACTTTCAATTTTCCACTCTTTACATCACTTTAATCTCTGTCCACGTGTTCAACATGTTGAGCCAAGGTCAATGGCACATTGACAAATAACATGCCATGTTGACTTTAACCAAATTAATTAAGGGAGAGATTACTCGTTATTAAAACGGTTTCCAAACACACCTTTAGTTTTGGTTTACTTGTGAACTAAATGTAATCACCTTCAAGATGGTGCATTAGGAGTGTGCAAAGATTAAGTAACAATCCTTTTTTTTTTAACACAATTAGACACTAAATTTGGTTTCACTTTGTAGACTAATCTTCTGGGTTATTTAGTATTTTTTCCTAACTTGGCCACTCCTTGAATTCTTATTTTTGGTTACCGATTTGGTCGTGGCAGTACTTAATAGTTCTACCCAAATCCTGTAAATTTATCTATAACTAGGAAGACCATTCATAGTTTGTTTGTATCATATTAGATATAAAAAAATGAAAACAAGAGTTGAGTAAAAGAAATAAGAAACTTCCTGCAAAAGCTATTAAAAATGATCAAAAGTGTATTGGAAATTTAACTTTTCCCATTTGCATTGGTACACATACAACTTGGTTAGTCTAAAACCATGTTACATCATTTTTAAAGGATTATGCACTTTGGCTAAGTCATAAATACATACATACACAAACAACTTACCCTGCCTTGTCATAAAGTCATGTATCATGCCCATCATAGTAATTCGATTATTTATTTGTGCTAATCCTTTTTTCTCTACATTTCCTAGTTCAAATCCTATAATGTGTAAGAGCACTAGTACCATCCAAGCCTTTTGCAAAATAGTAGGCTTCATAGTCAGCAATTGTAGTTTCCCTATATTTGGGAGGGTTGTCTTCTGATAATAGTTCCTTTATAGGTCCATAAACCTTTAAGGATGCCTTCCCAGCAGGGCGAAAAAAGCATGCAATAGATATTCTTGGACCAACCTGATTTGCTAGTACTCTGTGTTCAGCACTCTTGAATCTATCGTTTGTTATAAGCTATAATTCAAACAAGCAAATAATTAGCTACATGATTACATGTAATAATGTTCATTCAAATAACAACAGATTAAAACAATCATGTTTTTCTAGGTGGAACATGGATCAAATGAGTGGTTCTGACTCTATCATTCATATAACGAGAAAATGGCAAAATGTAACCTATGCTAGACCAGGCATTCCTTGCACTACTATTATTTGTTTAGCTCAATTTACTCACAGTAAGGAAAATAATGATGGAAGATGGGATATGCAATATGCCATTTCAGGTAGCATTGGGTTGTGGTACATTGCAAATGACATATTGTAATTACTTCATAAGTGTCGTGTCATGATAATTTGTTGACTAAATTATAATTTTGTCTCTTTTTGTTTCAATTTAAAATCTGACGTTTTAAAAGTTTATTTTTGTTATGTGTTAGAGCAAGTTGATCATTCTGGCAATTTATTAGACAAACTAGGTTAACTTGGTGTTAAGTGATAAACATTGAGAGATATTACATCAAATGAATATTTGCTATGTCAATCAAAATTAACACTCTTAATGCAAAAAAATAATGGAATGATAAATTTGGTCTAACAAAAAAACTTTAAAAAAATCAAAGTAAAATTTTTTAAACTTTCAAGTTCAAAATGAAATTAAAAATTTCAAAGATGAAGTAACAAAATTGTATTTCAGCCAAATTTGTTTAAGTTAGTTTTGATCTGTTTCCATCTTAGTTTTGATCTGTAATTAGTATCCATCACAAATTAATAAAAGTTGCAGGAAATAAAAGCATAACAAAACAAAAGAAAACAGAAAACTTGCCTGCAAAAGATCCCCAATATTAACTACCAAAGCACCAAGTACAGGGTTTATGTCAATCCACTTGTCATGATATCTTACTTGGAGACCACCAATATGGTCCTGGAGAAGCACTGTGAGAAAATCATTGTCAGAATGCATGGTGCTTCCCATAGTCAATTCTGGTTCAGGACATGAAGGATAATAATGACAAAGAGCAAAAAGCCCCTCAGCACATCCCATATCTCTTAGATAGTTTGGATTCAGACCTAGAGCTTCTGATAACAACTCAAGCAGTAAAATCCCAAGTTTCATTATGTGTTTCCTGTATTCCAGCAGTATATCTCTGCAAGAATATGCAATCAATCACAAGAGTAGAAATTCAATTTCAGACCTCAGTTAGCTTCTATAGTAGATTAATGTTACAAACTTTGATTTTAACTCATGTACAGATGATAAGAAATTTATAAATTTTCTTTTTCCTCACAATTTGAAAGTGAATAGTGAAAAACATACTGAAGGCACAAATTCATAGCTTGTTCTAATTAATATAAGAAACATCTCAATCTTGCTCACCAAATATAGTTTGCCATATTCTTTGTAAATTGTCCATGAACATTTGACCTGATAGGTCCAATAATAATAGAAATAATAAATACCAATATAATATTTTAAAGTTGAATTTAATTCAATTTCAAAAAAGCTAACTCAAGATCTAGAGTTATCATCTATTTATATACTCTATTTCAATTATTTTGTTACTCATATGAAATCTCTAACTCTTTTCATTTAACAAAAATATAAATATAAGTACTTTGACTTGAATATAACCTATCTGAAGGAACTCATACAGTCATACTTGATACACACACATACCTGCATACTACAGGAATTTCTTCTGGTTTGGGGGTATTAGGATACAACCAACACCTAAAAGTATCCCTCCATTTGAGTGCTGGGGTTGAACTGTACAGATCAAAGTTGCTATTATACTGAAACAATTTCAACTTATCTCTTGTGTAGAATTCCTTTTTGGTTTCAGTATCCTGCTCATAAAACCTTCTCACCCCATATTTCATCTCCTCAAGAACACTCACAGGAATGCCATGATTCACCACCTGAAAGAAACCCCATGTTTCAGATGCTTCCTTGATTATGTCAACAAGGCCTTGGCGTTTACTTGGATCTTTGTGAACAAGTGCAAGGTCTATGACAGGAATAACATGGCATGTGTTGCTTAAATTTGAGGCCTTCTTCTCGAAATTTTGAGGTTGGTGATGGAATAAGATAGGGACCTTCTTAATCCCTGCATCAACAAGGCCTTTCACACCAGCTTTTGTTTCATCAAATGCTTTGCGTTCACTCAGTATAAAATTATATTGGGGATTGGTTGTTGTTTCCATTTTCCTTTTATTTGTAATTATCTTGGAGGTACAAATGTGAGTAGAAGATTCAAGGAAGATTGAGAAAAAGACAACAAGTGTTTATATTATGTGCTCTAATCTTTTAAATATCCTACTGATATGAATTTGTCAAGTTTGTTAGTACATGGTAGGAAATGAATGATGGACAATGTAAATGTGAAAACGTGCAAAGAAAGGTTGAATTTCTTTCCACCTCCAACTACTCCTTTCGGTGCATTAAATAAAGCATTTTGCACTTCCTCTATAAATAGAGATAGTAGGGAAAAAACTCATTTAATTAACTTAGCCAAAAGGTTATAAATTATAAACTAATAACAACTGAAATGTTGAAAAGTTAGTCACTTGTATTAAAAGTGTTTGGTTGATAAATATGAAATGGTTTTAAAATATATTTAATTATTTAATTTTTAATTTGATAAAAAAATATTTTAAAAATTTAATGAAGATAAAAATAAAAGAATAAAAAGAATTAATATCTTATAAGTTATTTTATATTTATAAGTTATAAATTACTTGAAATAGTTTATAAAAATACATTAGAAATTATTAAAATAAATTTATGTATCAAATAAATTTATTATAGTGAAATTAACTTATAAGCTAATTAAAGTAGTTTAACTTACTAAATGCATTCTATATGTATGTTAAAAATCAAATTTTAGAAAATATTAATAAAAAAAATATTTACAAATTAATTTATTAATGAGAATTTTGTTTATTTTGTTTATTTTTGTAAATACTTATGAAAAAAAATTATTTAAGTAAACTCAAAATTACATCCAAATTCTTATCATAATACAAACTATAAGAGTCAATATTTTGATGAATGTACTTTATAATGCTTCAGTCAGTCTTTATGATGGATCTTTTGATAAATAGTTCATTCCATTGACATCATCTCTCTTATTATTTATTATTTATAATTTTTTAATTTTTATTTCTCCTTGAAAGCAAATATTGGGCATCTCTTAATATTTCGTAAGCATAGAAAAGACTCACTCACCTCACCAAAAAAAAAAAAAAAAAGGACTGACTCGTCTTGTCTTATTGTCGGATAGGAGATTATCATGAAAGCAGATAAAATAATTTACTCATCTTGTAGCTTGAGTTTTGACAACCTAAATATGTTGTAAAATGTAAATGTTTATTATGATCTTCTCAATTTAGCTATACATGATTTCATACAGATTCTTTAAAGAGATAATTTATTTACTATCATTTTCTTTTTTATCGAATTGATTCTTGAAACACAAAAACTAATAATATTGTTTACAGTAAATTTTGTTTCGATGATTCTTATTGACTAACTTGTAAATTTGAGAGTACAAGAGTTTTATAAAACTCTCTTAATAGAAAAAAAATATGAATGAAAAATAAGTCTATCAAATTTTTGTTTAAAAATAAAATTTTATTTAATTTATTTCAACTAGATATTAATTATGCGTTGAACGAGATTATAAATAAATATATATAATATAATTTTAAAATTAAAAATAATTTTAATAAATTTTATTTAAAAATAATTGTGAAATGTTTTTTGAGAATTTATGAATTAAGAAAACTATTAAAAACACAAATAAATTAAATAATGATGTAATAACTTTTAAATAAATTATAATATCAACTTTTATTTAAAAAAGTTACGGGAAAACAAATAGTAGAATATTTTTATTTGATAAAGTTTTAAAAAAATTTCACATAATTTTAATTTAATAAAGTTAGATTGATAAATTATAGTTACGATAATGTTATGTTTTGAATTTTTTCAAAATAAAATTGAGATAAAAAAATATGACTTTTTATACCATTCTTATAAGTTAAATACAAAATATTTATATTATTTTATATATTTCAAACTTCAACTCACATTGTTGAACAAAAATTATTGAACACAAGAATAACGATAAATATAACATTTTATATAATAAAAATCATAAAGATAACATTAAAAATAAAATAAAATTAATGTGAATGAAGTAATAAAAGGAAAATGCAATAAACTATTCTACTATAGTTTATATATTCAAATAAATTATTTACATTTTGTTCACAGGTGACTCGTATATTTTTTTAATGTGTTCATTTTTAAACTTTAAATCAAGATTAATTTTTTTAATTAAAAAATGTGTCAATATTTTGTATAGCTATCTTTCTTCTTAAATAACTTTTTAAGATTGAATTTAATTTTTCATTTTAAGAAGCAAATAATCTAAAAAGTGCATTAGACACTTTTTTAAAAGTGAGTATTAGATGATTATTTTGTAAATTAAAATATTGGACTTTTTTATTTACAGCTGTACATTAGATTCTTGTTTATAAAAACACGTTTTGGACGATTGCCCGAGTTAAGATCTTTGATGACACATGTTAAAAAAAATGTCTTAATACTTATAAGACTAAACATAAAAGTATATTGTTAGACACAACTTTTTTAATTATAATTTTCAATAGTTTATGTTATCATACAAAATTTTAGAGACCAGACACTTCATACATATTTAGCTCCAATAAAAAATATCTTGTTTGGCTTTATATCGTTAGCGAGAAATTATACATTATTAATGAGAAATGTTTTTATATAATTATTTAATAAAATTTAATTATTTTATTACATAATCCTTTTTGTTAATATAGTATGCCGATAAAAAAAAATTTGTTATTGGATGTATGACTATAAATCTTTTAGAATATAAATTAAAATTTAAAAACATATAGTATTTACATAAATAAATATTATTTATTTTATTTATCTAATAATATTATTTTAATATTTAAAAATATGTTTAAAATAAAATAAAAGAAAAGAATAATGTCAATATAATATTATATATTATTTATTTAAGAAAAATCATTTTTATTTTCTTTTGAACTAAATAAATAATTATTTTTCTTCTGTGAACTTTCTTTTATATTCCTCTTATTTCTAACAATTTAATTGTTTTTATTACTTTTCCTATCTAAATTATTTTGTTATTTCTTTCTTTACAATATTTGTATTAAACCAAAGTGAGTGTTAAAGGAAAATTATTTCTTGTAAATTTAACTCCATAAAAATCTTAATTCTTAAATAAAACCTACCTTCTAGTTCTAGTAGTTTCTCAAATCTTCTATGCATTTATGGGGCACCCACTTTGTCTTTTCCTTGGCCTTTAACAACACTAAAGATAAACCTAAGAGGGTTTAACCCCTTTTTTTCAATCCATTCTTTGCTGCTTCGAATTGGTTTTTGGTCTCTTCGTCTCTTATCCATGGCATCAACATTTCTCACCCTACCAACTCCCTTTCTACACAAAACCAATGCCATCTCTTTCTCCAACAAGAGACTCCCATGTATCTTCAATTCACCAAAACCTTCATTTGTGTTCACCAAATTCAACATTTTTCTCAATTTCTTAACCTTTTCTCATCTGGGTCTCGTGCAGTTTTGCAGAGGAACTCTCTGAAGATCAATGCAATTGCCAAAAAATGGGAACCCACTAAGGTTTTTATTTTTTTATTTTTTATTTTTGAAGAGGTTTTTGAATTTGGATTTAGTTGTAGCCTATGCCACCCCTCTAATTCCCTTGTCATTTCCCATGTTTTAAATTTCATAAAGTTCAATTTTTTGCTTCTAAGTTTTGATGATTTTGGGATGCAGGTTGTGCCTCAGGCTGATAGAGTGCTTGTTCGTTTGGAGGAGCTATCAGATGTATGCTATATTCTTATTCAAAAATCAAATCTTTAAATTAGGGCGTTGTTTATTCTTATTCTTATACCATATATCAGATTCTAACTATTGGTTATTCTCCCATTTGGTGCCTTGTGCCTTGGAAATTTGGAATTGCTAGCATATATTCTAATTATTATGGTCCTTTATCTTAATGTAAAGCTGAATGTTGGATTTGCCTGTGGGCCTTCTCTATTTGGCTGACTTGCAGTTTGATGTGATTTTGAGAAACTAGTTAAGATTGTGCCATGACATGAAACTTTTTGTCATTGTATGTATTACAATAGCAACATCAATAATAACAACCACCACCAAGTTGTGTTCCATTGGTGGTGTGCTAATGGTGTTGACAATGGAAGATTCCTTGTATGTGCTCTAGATTGGTGCCACTTGTCCACATGTGAAGCACATTAAAAAATATTCTGAGATTATACAATGTCCTCAGCTTGGTTTTCTGTTGTGTTAGTAAAAACAAAAACACGCATGTTCACCTCTTAGTGATACCCAGCGATGCTGTGTAGGATAGGTAATTGCTATTTAAATGCACCATTATAAGTTGTTGTCTTTATACACAAGCATAATAATAGGTAAATAAATTAAGGAATTTTGTAAGAAGGTATAGACTATAAAATATGTTCTAAAGCCTATTTAAGACATAGAGGTGTAGTGCTGTGATGCCAAGATATTAGTTTTGAGCTCTAATTTTATAGTTCACGAGAATTTCCCAAGTTATTTTTTAATACATGTTAGTTGCTGACTTGGTTCATCAATCATAAGTTGACAATGCTGTTTTGTCACTGTTAAGGTATTTAATATAAATTTCTTTATTTTAACATGAATGGAGTTGTTAGAAGAATATGGTTGACAAGATAATCATTAAGAGTCCTATTTGCAGTTCAGGTGTATTGGTCACACAAGCATACATGGTGTAGGGGTAATCTGTATGCTATAATGAATAGAATTTCTAGCTGGCCAATATATTTTTGACAGTGTTCTTCAGCCATTGGTTGCTATGAAAGGGTGGTTTGTCTAATATCCTGTGACACTCACCATTGACATTATATTTTTGTGTCTCACTATGTTTGAAGCTTGTAAGAATGCTTTGCTGATGCTGAGACTGAGAACACTGCCTCAGGCCCAGTGTACTTGATGCTATTGTGCACTGCTTGTGACATATATATAGAGAGCGAAACTGGTGAGGGATATGAAACAAATATTGAAGTGTATATTTTCTACATTCTTTTATAGTAAAAAGGGTGGCAACATTGAGAGAGAGAGAGAGATGCTACATTTTTTCTTTTCCTGAAAATTGGTCTTCCTTTTTGCTAAATCTATGATATTGTTGTGATTATTTTCTGTTTAGGATACTGGTTTGCAAAAGTTTATTTTATGGTTAGAATAAGGTATTCTGCTACTGATAAGCATGGAAGTTTACAGTACTTTTTCCATGGTGCATAGCTGATTTGTGAATATGTTTTTTGGTGTAGAAAACAGTTGGTGGAGTTTTGCTGCCCAAGTCAGCTGTGAAATTTGAGCGATATCTCGTGGGAGAAGTAAGTAGACAAGACATAGATACCTTTGGTATTTTGGATCTGTATACTTGTTCTCTTTAATAATTTTTGTTTTGGATATATTATGGTCATTTTCTTTCATATTTGTTTCAGATCCTAACTGTTGGTTCCGAGGCTGGAGAACTAAAGGCTGGAACGAAGGTACAAGTTTAATTATTGTGAAGGATGTGAAATAGAAATGAACAAAAAGACAAAAGAATAATCTAAAACATTCTCAATATTCAATTTCATTGATAAGCTAACATCCTTGAGGCTGGTAATATGCTTATGGGTGATTCAAATTCTAAAAGGACCCTAAATCTACCAAGACAAGCAACCCAAACTTAAGATTTGAATAGTCCTAATCTTGACAAGGAAATAAACTCAGAATCTAACCAGGGTTAAGACATGCCAAGATCGAAACAAATAACCATGAATTCCTGAGTTATTGATAATTAATCCTTGAATCCTAATTACAAACCCCACTTCCCAGTTTTCAATTACATCATAAATTAATGCTATAAGGACCAACTCTGCCAAAAGCTGTAGCTTTTAGGTGAAGCTCATGAATGGTGGTTTGACAAGAATCAAACTACAAGCCACTTGGTCTTTGAGGCCTTGATATCATTGTCAACTTAATGGGCAGACAAGTTTATGAATTATCTGAGTGAGAACAACTGCAGCTGAATTTATGTACATAGGCTATAAAACATTATCTAATTGCAAGCAACAAAATAGGAATCAAATCCTAATCAGATTACTTAAAAAACGGATGGAATCAGATTTCAAATAAAAATGACCATTATCAATATATTTACTATCCAGAGTAGGCTTTTGAGACTCACTTCATTTAATTTGCATATGTTGTGAAGGTTGTGGGGTGCTGGGGTAGCTTCAGAATTGAATGATGGAATATCTAATATGAGAGGAGTGGATATGATTTTTAAGCATTGCTTTATTCTAGTAATTAAAAAAAAGAAACTAGCATTTTTTTTTTTGAAATCATTTGAGCTTGTTGGTTTTTGTTCCAAATGTAAACTATAATTTTTCCTTTGCAGGTACTATTCACTGACATAAATGCTTATGAGGTAAGCAATTTGAAAATATTTGCTTTATACTTATATATAGTGTTATGTATCTAATAGTATTCTAAGTTGTAACATTAACTGTTAAAAGTTGTTTTTAATGAATTAATCACTGGTAAAAGAAATATTTATATTGGATCAACAACTTGTGGGGAAAATACTTCTAAACCACGAGCTTGGTACATGGGGTAACCAAGATTAGAACAAAAGTTATGCCAAACAATTTCATGTTCATGTTTGTCTTGGGTATATCTCATGCTTGTTTTGACTTTGGGTTCCTATTGTCAGGTTTTAAAACTTCATCTTATTTTTTGGTGATTTGTCCAAATATGATGAAATTGTCTTTGGCCATTGATATCCTCACTTCTTTCCACAGCACTATTTTACACAATTTTCATGGTATAGGTTGTTTGCACAAGATGAACTCATGAATTGGTTATTGATATCTTTATATCATGTTGTAGCCATTTTTACTGAAAGGTAGTAGTATCTTGTTAGGGTTGTTGTTTCCAGTTATAAATGATTGTTTTCTTGGAATAGTAGTGATTGCATTGATGAATTGAATCTTGCTGTTTAAATACTGCTTGGTTAGCAATGTGATTATGGTTTTGGTCACTAAAAAAGAAATAAAGTTGTGACACAAGTTTGCTGATTAAAATTGTAGCATTTTAATGTTGTTACTAATCAAATGCTTTTGTCATCATTGTTTATGTCAGGTGGATTTGGGGACCGATGCAAAGCACTGCTTCTGTAAAGCAAGTGACTTATTGGCTGTAGTTGAGTAGGGTTTGGCCACCGTATGAGACAGAAATGGAGTAGTCTTTTTGACAATATCTTTGACAAATGTAATTTTAGTAGAATAAACCATTTTTATTTATTGCTGTTAAAATTTCTGAGGTAGTTTCTTATTCAAAACTCTACTCATAAAGATGCTATATTTGCCCTACCATTTTTATATAGTCTTGAGCTTAAATTTCTCTGCACTACCCAAAATGTTAGCAACATACTCTTAAAACACAATTTTAAACATTGTTATTGCTTGAAATTTATTAATAATCCTAAAATTGTTTAAGTTTTGTTTTTTATTTAAAATTTATAAGATTGTAGTTTTTTTTTTTATAATTTTTAATTAATAATAAAGAGTATTATAAGGAGTGTATTAGAGGGCATTGCTGACTCTTCTGTGTACATATTACACTCAGAATGTGTCTCTTCCTGAGTGACTTGTCTGTTGTCTCCAAGTAACCAAGCTATGTGGGGTGCATGCTAGGGTTAGGGTTAGGGTTAAAAGGGATCTTCCAGCTAGGGACCTTTGTGAGAGATTAGAAATTTGATAAATTTTTCTATAAGTAGTTATAGGAGATTAGAAAGTAAAATAAGATTTTTTACAAGTTAAAATTAGTTTATGTATAAGTTAGTTTGTAAAATATTTTTATATTAGTTTATTTAAAAATTAATTTTTTATTTATATATAAGTTAATTTTATCTTATAGATAAATTTATTTCTTTTTTTTTTTCTATAAATATTTATAGAGAGGTTTATGTAATGAGATTAATAACATTGTTTTTCTTTTTGGTAGATTATATGTTTTGAGAAAATATTTCCTTTTTTAAGATTAGTTTTCCATATAAGTTGGGTAACATACAGATTAATCACATGCATTGTCTATGGATTTGATATTTTCAAAATCAACCTTTTGGATTGAAAGATAATTTTATGAATGTTTACATGATCATATCACATGAGCTGAGGCCAAAACTAGCCAGTCTCTACGTCCAAGCCCCACCAATATTAATCCATGAGATGCAGCACTAGTATATGTCAAATTACTTTATTTTTTTAAAGCTGTTAGTGGATGTATGGTTAACTGTTTTCAACATATTTTTGAGTACCTAATGTATTTTTAAAGAATACTTCTTTTATCTTTTATTTTGAACATATTTTTGGAAAGGGACAATGATTATCCAAACATGTACTTATTGATTATTCTAATCCCTTTAAGTGTAAACAGTGAAGGTAACTTTTTTTCTCAGTTATTGTAATTTTTTTTACTTTTATTTTCCTAAACAAAACTATGCTTTTTCTTGGTTGCTCTGGAGTTAGCTAATGCCACGTTTGTGCCTTCGCCTTAGCTTTCATTCACTCAATAAAAGAATCCCTCCCACAAGAGTAAAAAAGTGCTTGTTAAGGATGACAGATCAGTCCACAGTAGTTAGAGATGAGCTTATCAAATAATGTTGAATTTCAATTTTTTCCCCCATAGAGTTGCAAATGACCGAAAAGCATTGATCAGTTATAGAGAACTGCAAACTAGCTAAGTTAACTCAATTGGGCAAATTATTTTTTAGTCTCAAAATGTTAAGCATTATCGTATGGATCCATGAAATTAAGAAAAATTTAAATAAAGTTTTAAATTGTAAATCATTTCATTTAAGGTGTGTTTGGTTAAAAAAAATTAATTAGATATTTTGTTTGGTTGAGAGGAAGGAGTGATGAATTTTAATCTTTTTTCTTGTTTAGTTTATAAGGAAAGAAAATTTATTTTAAAAATAATTTATTTTTGTATTTTTATGATTTTAAAATTTTAAATATAAGTAAAGATATTTAATCTTTATATTACAATATTTTAAATCTACTCTAATTCCCTCCGAATCCTCCAATGTGGGAGGGAAACAAAAATTAAATGAAGAATTTTGTTCTTCATTCTCTATCCTCCTAAAGCCAAATAAATTTTTTTAAAAAAACTTCTCACCTCTCCTCTCCAATTAAATAGGCTCTTAAGATTTTAAATTTAATTATTTCAAGTTATTTTATTCTTTAAACATATGATAATGTTATTTAAGTAACGTATTATATATAATGATTAGACTAACATAATTTAGAATATAATTTCAAAAACTTACTTTATTTTATTTTTTTAATTTTAGATACTAAGGTGACCCTGCTTAACAATTTGGAGAATGAAATAAGTGATTATTTATTCTGAACTTTAAATATAGTCAATAATCACTTACACAGGTTAACAATGAAAAAAGAAAAAATGTGCCCTTCTGGAAACCAGTCTAATTTATCTTAAAATATAAAAATATCCTAACTAGAACACTCAACTCGAACCAACCCCATTCAGCCTCTATTCCTTGAAAACTCCATTTCAATCATAATAAACGTCTTATCTCATCAGGTATGAAAACTCCATTTCAACCAACAGAAGAAATTTTTGCTTTGCTAAAAATTACGTCATATCGTGATTTTACTTCCAAGCTAGATTTCAGTGGCATGAACCTTTTTAGGGGTGTGATATTGTTTCTTTTCCAATACTCGTCCAAGTGAGTAGTCCTGTGTGTCTCAATGTGTTATTTTGATTCTCTTCAGATGTCAAATGTTCTTTGATAGTCTTGGCTGGTCACTCAACTAAACTCTTTACTGATTCTAAAGATAAATAAGAAAAATAACAAGGACAAATTAATCAGTAGTTCTCTAAATTATTTGAGAATTTTAATTAGTTTTTTAAACTTTTAAAATTTACAATTAGATCTTTGATGATGTAATTTTTTTTAATTGATTTCAAGCTTAGTTTCTAATATGCTTAATTTCATTTTTAGTCTCTTAATTTAGTATATAAACCATTTTAGTTTTTATAATTTTAATTTACATATTTGAAAAATAGACGATCTCACTCTTAACTTACCATTCAATTTTAATTTTTAAGTAGCTAATAATTAATGTGCATGTTTATATGACATAAATTGTTCAACTTTAAATAAATTTGTCACATTATTATGTTGTTAAAAATTAAATGAGTTAAAAATAAATTAAAATTATCCATTTTTTAAAATATATGATCAAAATTCAACCATTAAAACTATAAAAATTAAAATGAGTTGTGTACTAAACTAGAATAAGCAAAAAGTATAATTAAGTCATTTTAAAATGATAATTTATGACCGTTTTAAAATTCTCCAAGACTCCACTGCAAAAACTTTTCGAGATCAATGACTCAATTACATTTTTTTTAATTTGTAGACCTAATTAAAATTTTCAAAATAGTATAGAGACGTACAAAATAATTTATTCAAAAAAAAAAAAAAACAAAGAAGCAACTAAACCTTTTGGCATTACAAAATAAATGATGATGAGTTTCTTTCAATAAGATCATTTGGTGCATGCAACATGTAGGCAAGAGCAAATTAAATGAATGCATCTTTGAAAGCAACCATGTGGAGCTTCTGCTTGCATTGAAAGGTCTAAATTAAGCATGAGTTACAAAAAGGTAAGGTTGCACTCTGCTAAAACTCATACATGCGCAACTCAACCATTCCCTCTTTCCTTTTTGGAGAATACCAAGCAACTACCTTACCAGACTGAAGAGATTTGAAGGAGTAACTCAGGCTGCAAATGAAATCCTCTACTGACAGACCCTTTTTTCTGGCGAATGACTCGATCGAAATTCGAGAATCTGCTCGAAAAACAACTGGCCCTGCAACCTACAAGTAGACAATTGAAGTTTATTTTCATTTCCAACATGAATCATCATAGCTACAGTGAATCAGCTAACTATGCCAATCCAGAACATATGTTTGCATAAATAATATATAGCCAAGTTGTGTACAATTCCAGTTCCTACTATTGAGAATCATGAATGTTATACTACTTAAGGTCTTATACCTGAGAAATAAATACCTAATTAATTAATCAAGACGAATCAAAATAGTTGAATTAGTTCATTTTAATTAATGTCATATTTAGGAAAGAAGTAAATGACTTAACAATAAATGAAAGGTATGAAAAAAAAACTAGCAATTAATACATTTGAAAGTGATTACTGTTTTTTATAATTAGAACCAAAAGATTACTGCTAGTTGTTTCTTGTATATAGGACTAGAAGTCATAATTATAATCAAATGAGCTAAATCTATACATGCTTGATCAAACGTTATTATACTCTCCAAAATAAAAAAAATAATTAAATTTTAAAAATTCAGAAAAGCTAAGTATTCGGATTTAATTCATATTTGACACATATACGGTACACCCAATAAAATTAATGGAAAAATTCATAAAACATGGTAGAACTTAAAACAAATGTATGGGAAGTTATGCGACATATATGTAAGACTTTGTAAGACCTTCACTGGCACAAACTACAATTGATCTTGCAACAAAAAACACTATATAGTTTTCAACTTCTTCATAATTTAATATAGGTTTTTAATGTAATAATGACAAAATTGATAGTTTAATGTATAAACTATAAAGTTAAGAGATATTAAAGGTATTAATTTACAGTCATAAATAAGGTTAAGAATTGTTAAAAGAAAGCTAAAAAGACATTTAAGGCTTGTTAGCATAAACTTTATATGCATTTATAGAAGAAAAAATGAAATTAGTTTCTTTATAAACTAAAATCAGTTTATGCACAAATTAAAAATAATTTTTTGGAAAAGCTAATATGAGAAAACTTTTACAAATTAACTTATGCATGAATTAATTTTAATTTATAGAGAAGTTAATTTCATTTTTTTCTTATTTTCTTTTCCTATAAATGTTTATGGAAAAGTTTATTGAAACAGACACTTAATCAATGAGTAAGAATGTGAAAAATTTGCTTATGTGGCTAAACTATAGAAGTTTAAGAAATTTAGGTGGAATTTCAAAAGCTTGTGTATTAGCTTTTATATATCATAATAGATAGAAGTGTCTAGCTTCAAGTTTTGTTTATTAGATAAGCTATATATACACTTGTACAGAAAGGGAACTCTTGTAATACTCTTCCTACTCAATTAACATGCTTTGCAGTTAAAACTTGTTCTTGATTAAAACACTCAAACTAATATACACAAGGAGATACTTGCTCTTATCAAGAGGGGAAAATTTTACCTGCTGTTGAAAGATTAAATTTAGCCGGGGTGAAGCTGACGGTTGTTTGCTATCATCACCAGTTGAAATCCTGGAACCATTCAGAATTTTCTTGGCTAATGCTGAAGCTGAAGATATATCCAGACGAGCATCTACCCTGGTTAAGTCCCCAAAGTTTTTTGTGAATTTTCCATGCTGAATGGAGTAGCAAACTGAACCAAACAAATCAGCATTAAGTCGAGATCTCTTGCTTGTTGACACATCTAGATCTTCTCTCGAATCAGTGCTAGAAAAGCTCCTCCCATTCCAAATCCAGGAAGCAAAGGAGCTACCTACGATGTATTATGGAAAAATGTTAGTAAGGAAATGAAGGGAAAGTTTATTAATCCAGCGAGGAATTCCTTGAAGAGTTATGCTATACATATAACAATTTATACACTACTTTTTTCTCTCTATCTCTCTTCATCTCATCATTAATTACATCATACACTATTCTCTCCTCTCTCTTCTTATCTCTCTTCCACTCTCTTTGTTGTATAATTTGTTATACAAATAGCACTTCTCTTCCTTGAATGCATTCACATCCATATATGAAAACTGCCTATTTGAACAGAAATTTGTAACTGATGCAAACAAGGCACCCAGTATCAACATGTTTGTATTTGGCTTTGTACAATAAATTTGTTAGAAACTATCTCAGCATGTCTTGATTGCATTTTGGAATAATTTAGAGAATCTTAAAATTATCTCTCAGAAGTAACTTTTGTATTTTGTTATTTGTATCACATCACAACACTTGTCAATATAATTTTATTGCATTGCGAGTATTCATTTCTTCTCTTTTGCTCTTTTTTCTACTACACTTGTCAATATAGGATTGTTATATCTCTTTATTTAAATCTTGAATTATTTTCTTATCTTTTCCTATCTTAATAAGATTTGGATATAAGAATCCTAATTTCAGATCCTCAATTTATTAATTAGGATAATTCTTAGATATGATCTTATTAATTAGGAATCTCTTTATTTTTTATTAGGATAATTCTTAGGGATATCTTTGTAGCTTTTTAAAGGGTAGACCTAATTGAAAAATTATCAATAAGAAATAATTTTCAGAAATATTTGTTAGTTTAGAAGGGGGTCTTTTCAAGGACAAGTCTGCTTCTTACTTTCACCATAGGTTGCAAGAAGAATTATTCCATGTCTAGGCCCATGACTTGATCCTATGCGAAGGTTCATAACGCTAAGCCATATAATTTCCACAAAATGAAAAAAAAAAAAAAACTGTATGCATGAAAGAAAATATAAAGAAACATCAAACATGCAAACACATACCACAAAAATGAAAAAGAATGTCTAACACATTACATAAACATACTTATTCTTATCTCAACAGTAATAATAACATCAATCTAGAGAAATTACCGATCATTCCAGATACTGCTGCGTGAGGTTCCTTAAGACGCACATCATATGGAAACACCCCTTCATTCTGTTGTTCCGCAGCACCCTTATCTCTCCAGAAGTATTTGATATTCTCGTAACTAACGGCAGCTTTTGCACAAATCCCTGGCAGTAGAGACAATGGTGGGTTGCCGTCAGTTGCATTCACTGGCTGGGGGTTACCACCATTTTTATGTATCCCAAAACGGTATCGCAATCCAGATTCAGACACAAGGGATGACAAATCAACAGATAAAGACTCGGGGACATCCCAATATTTTCCTTTGTGGTCAACAAACAATTGAGGCCATGCTGCCTCCACTGTAAGATCGTGATCAGGAAGCTGCAGCAAATGTTGTCTTTTCAGATGTTTCATTCTAGATGAAAAGGAAAGCATGGCATACCATGGCATGCAGTAACAAAGCAACATTGAGACGAAGAATATACTTATATATACATGTGAATGAAGGAGTTCCAATAAAAAATAGATAAAGGAGTATGTAGCAACATATTCATTTTACTAAATGAAGAAAGCTCAGTAGAGGAATGAAGGAGTACAGAGAACATGACAAAGAAATACTTCCCACCAGTGAGACTACCTTAAAGAATAGAACACAGCAGAGACAAACATACTCATCAATATCAATACTCATCAATAGAATCACCTTGCATGTCTGTCAGTGAGACTACCTAATGGAAACCATGAAATGAGCTAAAGATCAAATAGATGCCATCAAACCCACACAACAATCAAAGAACTCAAATGAGTCCTTGAATACCAAATTTTGCCTCAAATATGCCGAAGGATAACATAAATACTATATCATCGTAAAGCTTTGCACTCTTCATTTCTACCAACTTCACCAAAATAAATCAATCAAAATTGTTCCCTGTTCTCAGAAGACACCCAAAATATTCTGAAAGGGCTATTCTAGATGGTACTAGTGGCTACACTTCCACAAGAATTAAAAATTCAAATGCTCACCTATCTGATTTGGATGACAATAAAATAGAATCATGGATAAAATTTCAAATTTTATACTAGGTTATGTAACTTCATCCCAAACATATGTATGTTTTTCTCCCCCCACCTCAAACCTCTCAGGAGATGGGATGGTTAAAATTGAAATATCAACTTTTTTGGTAACTTTTAAAAAATTGATATATTTTTTTAACTTTTACAATTACTTAACACATTGCATATTTCAGTTTCCACTATTATCAGTTGCAATATATTTTATTTCAGAGGAGGAAAAGCAATCCATGAATTAAATACACACAAATCATACTCAACCTTTTGAGAATATAAAGAAAGCCAAAGGACTTGCTTGGTTTGAGAGAACTTTTCCGTTTTATTTTGTTTTTACTAATAGTTATAAAAATGCCACTTTGTTTTAATTTTGTTTCATGTTTTCAGTGATATGTTCAGGAAATGGTGAAAATAGCATTTTATTGTTTTCAGCATTTCCTATTCAAATATTTGAAAGCAGGAAATAAATGAAAACAAGGTGATATTTTTATAACTATTAATAAAAACACAAATTGAAAACAAAAAATGTGTTCTTAATTCAAACAGGCCCAATTCTTGAACTTTTCACACTAGATATTGAAAAAGGTATGACCAGCAATTAAATTCCGTGCCTTGTGAAAGACCATCACTTTGCGGCGCAGTTTTTCTTTCTCACCATGGCCCTCTACAGCTAACAGCATGGATGTTGAAGGAGGAAATGCAAACTGTGAGGTTAACCCGAAAGAAAAAAGTGACTTGTTAATGAAATGCTTCGCAACATCCTTGACTGTGGAGAGATCAAAATCTTCAGCATTAGAGATCTCATTTTTAACATCAGCAATCAACTTCCTAGGACGAAACTGTCCAGTCATTGCAAGCCACCTGTATTTATCATAATTAAGCTGCATAAGTACATTGAAGAGTTGAAATTTAAAATGATGTTATATAAAACTATAATCAGTTCATAATGTAAAGTGTAAACAAACTATCTGCAGATAGTTCTGGCTGTCATTTATGTCTCTGAGCATATTTCTACTAACGAAGAACTATGGCTGAGGAGTTTGCAGTCATTGGGTCTCATGACACCCACTACTCTTTGAAAAACAAGGGTAGGCATGACATCAAAAACTCAAAATTAGTAGGTCCATAAAATTTCACACATTGGAATGTAGATAATATATACGTCAAAGGAAGGTATGAGAATTCCCTGGAATATTAGGTGGAATTAAAAACAGGCAAAAGTGTGCATCGGAAAATTTAATGGACTCGACCAATTACCTACAAAATGGAAAGGTAAGACTCTACAGCATTTTGAAAATTCACTAAAGAGTGAAGATATATGCTTAGTTACTGCTTTATATTACTCACATTTACAAGAAAATAATAACAAAAGGATACACAAGAAAATAAGTTAAGAGAACCCACAGAAAGAATCCAACTGAACCATTTACACTCATTGGCACTAAAATCATGTAATCCATGTAGGTGCAGTGAAATGCCCTTTTTCTTTTCACTTATGTATACTAGTGGAAAGATAGGCATTGTCATGCTTATTTGTATGCATTTTTTATTTTTAGCAATTAATTTATAACGTAGCAATACTTTAAAAAGGAAATTGAAATTGGAGAATGCAATTACAGTGCAGCAATAGCAGTTGAAGGGTAAAATGGCCAAGAAATGTGTTCCCTAAAAGTTGGTATCGCTTTACATATTGTTATAGATGATGGCTTCTATGCTACACCTACACCTTTTGAAAATGACAATTTCTCCCAAAAAAGTACATCTTCAAGATAATATATATAAATACACAATTTTCTGTTTCCTTCTTGAGTAACAAAAGGGATGGTTTGGCTTCATACTCATTTAGTTCCATTCAACAACAAAAATCCCATCAACAAAACTAACCCACATTTTAAAAAAGGACAAGCAGAAACAAATAGCTATGTCCAGTGCTCAAAATAACTGAAAACATTGAAAATAGATTCTTGAAAAGGAAAAATGACCCTTTTGAAACAGTTGAAACCCTCTTTCTCCTTCATATTCAATCCAAAGCACAATTATTCCCAAAATTGAACTTGGCTTCTTATCATTGGAAAAAATTATTTTCAAGAAGCAGAACAAAATGGGCTTTCTCTCCCCAGTGTCAAAAAACCTGAAAATTTAAGGATACACCCACAAAACAGACGATCCTTGAGAAACAGAAATGACCCCATCTGGCACTATGTTCAACCAAAAATCACCTACATGCTCACAAACACCAATAAAAAAGAAACTAAGCATTTTCTTGGGGTTTGGTGGTGGTGGTGGTGGTTATCTTTAAGAAAATTACATAATCTATAACAAAAATAAAGAGAATATTTCCATTTAGTTTAAACATTTTACTAGACTACTTTATCCTTGAATTCCTCTCCAAATCACTCACTACTCTCTTCCAAACTCACATTTCAACTTAACCATGTTAAACTCACTTATGAAAGATGGAACTACAGTGAATATTTTTCTTCAAAATAAAAACCATTAAATCAATTAGTACAAGACTGTTCTAGCTTAACCCATGATCTTTAGTAAAGATGAGTATGCATTTGCATTAAATACTCAAAAAAGCTCCTAAAATCATCCCCATTGAAGAATTATTCCTAAAAATACTCTCACTAAAGATAGCTATTCTAATTTATACAAATTCATGGCACACTCTGTAACACAGGAAAGAATCCTCTGCAGTGACATTATCGCTCCACGAGATCCTGACCATTCAAAAATTTTCATCAACACAATACATTTTATTTTAAAATTGAGATTTAAAGAAATAAACGGCGAGATCATAACACTCGAGAGTATTCAATTTTTTTTTGTTATCGCACAAAAACTGATTTTGTTGTGTATCAATCAAATAGAAAGGAGCCAAGTTTATAGGCTTAACTCTACAACTGCTGAACTAGAAAATAGACAACCACCCAAGTTTATAGGCTTAGCTCTACACTACAGAATCTAGAAAATAGGCAACTACCCAAGTTTATAGGTTTAGCTCTACAACTGTTGAACTAGAAAATAGACAACTACCACACGCACTAACAGCATAATCCTAAGCATGGGTAACAGAAAATAAAATAATGAAAATGATAGATTAAAATTTTAGTCTAAAACATTTTGACTCAATCAACATTTTTCCAAATCCAAAACATAGCAATCCTACTACACTATTTTATTAATTTATATATGCAGTTCCATTATCATTCAAAATAGTCCTCTTCAACTCGAGCTGGATTGTCTCACGGCCAGTGATTTGTAAAAAACGAATCTAAAAAGTAAAAGATGCTCACATTCTGTCTTTGAGCCAGTTATTACAAGTTTTCAAACACATCTTGTAATTTAAAAAAACAACAAACACAAACACCGGAACTCCGAATTGTGAAATGCTGGAGACCCAAGTTGCGACGAATGTGAAGCAAATTACACGAAGGGTGAGAATGAGCATAAAGAAAAGAGTAGTTAGTGAAAGGTTAGTTACCAGCGAGGGGAAGCGAGTTTGAGGAGGAGGGTCTGGAGAGAGAGGGAACCCAAATCCTTCGGGGAAGTGGGAGAGAGCGAGGGGACGATGGAAAGAGGCATCCCGTTTCCCAAGAAGGACAGTTGCTGAGGCCGCAGGACTCTGCTTCCCACGGAGCCGTCCGCCGGAAAAGGGCCACCGGGAACGGCCTTGGCCCAGCCGTCGTGGCACTGAGGAGAGGCCACGTTCAAGTCCCAGAACGCCGAATCAATGCCTGTCCTAAGCTTCGCCATTGATGATTCTCTGGGGTGAACAAGGGGTTTTGTCTTGGGGTTTAACCTTTCTGCTGCTGCTTATCCTTTTGTTTTATTATTAAGTTCAAATTGTAAAATCTTATTTTTACTTGTCTTTTAATTATAAATTGGAAAATATTAATTGCATACTCACCAACATGAAAAGAGTAATCAAAATTGAAATTTAATGTAATTAATTTAATCTTTATACAAAATTTTAATCAATTTTCATTTTTTTTAAATTAATTTTTTTTATCCTAGTGTGTGATACTTATATATATCTTTAAAAAATATGTTTGTTGGGTTATTTTTGAACTCCCAAATAAGTGAACAAAAACTCAATATCTGAAAGAGGTTTACTCTTCACATTGAGGACGTTTTTTTATGTTAAAAATATTGATATCTCTTGTGGGATTCTTCTCATTATTATTTTATTATTTGTGTTTACTCCTTAGGGATTCTTGTAAGTTAAGAGAATTTTTATTCTACGTTGTGTCACCACATTAGTGGTGCCTTATTGGTGTTTCCAGTATTGTACCACCTTCCCATCATCAAAGTGATGATTTTTTTCCCATCAAAGTGGTATTAGAGCTCTCTGGTTTGAAGGGTGTTGTACTTGGCAGAATAATGGAAGGTAATACAAATAGAATGATGAGTCTGAATGGTACTAATTATCACTTGTAGGGAAGACAAAAGATTTATTATTTGTGAAGAAAATGCATCTTCCTGATTTTGCTGCTTAGAAGCCAGAATATATGTCTGATGAAGAATGGGATTTTGAACATCAGCATGTATGTGGTTTTATCCTACTTTTTGTGAATGATAATGTTTATAATCACATTGCAAGTGAGATACATGTCAAGACTTTGTGGGAGAAGATTGAATCCCTGTATGCCTCAAAGTGTGGGAACAAAAAATTATTTTTGTTGAATTCTATTGTGAGTTTGAAGTTTAAGGAAGACACTTCACTGTCAAATCACTTGAATAAATTTCAAGGGATTATTGATCAGATGTCAGGAATGGCCATTAAGTTTGAAGATGAGATTTTGGGATTACTACTCTTGAATTCTTTACCTGAATATTGGGAGACTTTTAAGGTCTCTATCACAAATTCAGCCCCTAATAATGTTGTCTCTTTGCAAATGGTAAAGGGTAGCGTCCTCAACGAGGAGATGAGAAGGAAGGCACAAGGTTCTTCATCTCAATCTGAGGTACTGGTCACTGAAAATAGGGGGAGAAGTCAGAAAAAGGAAAGAGAAAAGAGTAGAAGTAAATCCAAGTCTAGATACAAGAATGTGGAGTGTCACTACTGTTACAAAACAAGGCATATACAGAAACATTGTTTCTTGTGAAAAAAGGAGAACAAAGGCAAAAATGATAAGTTAAAAAGGAAGGATGATGATGATGATGATGGTCATGATCGTGTTACTACTGCTACAGGTGATGATCTTGTCATTCTTCAAGACTTTGAATCGGTTAATTTTGTATCCGATGAGAGCATGTGGATTATTGATAGTGGTGCTACACTGCATGTTACACCAAGGAAGAAGTTCTTTACATCTTACACCGTAGGTGATTTTGGAGTGTTGAAGATGGGTAATGATGGTGTGACCAAGGTGATTGGTGTTGGTGATATTTGCTTGCAAACCAACACATGAATGCAATTGTGGCTTAGAGGAGTCAAACATGCTCCAGATGTCCGCTTTAACTTGATATATGTGCATATGCTTGATGATGGTGGTTATGATAATCACTTTGGTCATGGAAAATGGAAACTCACCAAAGGTAACTTGGTTATGGTTAGAGGGGAGAAAATTTCTAAACTGTATTGGACAAAAACTTTGGTTGCTAAAGACAGTGTGAATGCCATGGATATGGAGGCATCTTTATGACACCGAAGGCTTAGTCATATCAATGAAAAAGGGTTGACTTGTTTAGCCAAAAAGGACATGCTTCTAGGATTGGAGAATGCAGAGTTGGAGAAGTGTTCTCATTACATGGTTGGTAAGTAGACTAGAGTATCCTTTAAGAAGTATCCTCCCTCAAGGAAGTTAGAGTTGCTAGAATTGGTGCATTTTGATGTTTGTGGCCCATTGAAGGTAAAGTCATTTAGTGGTGCACTTTACTTTGTTACCTTTATTGATGATTGTTCTAGGAAGGTCAGGGTCTATGTTTTGAAGACAAAGGACCAAGTGTTGGATAAGTTCAAACAATTTCAGGCTTTGGTTGAGAGACAATCAGGCAAGAAGGTGAAATGTATTCGTTATGATAATGGTGGTGAATATTATGGACCATTTGATGTATATTGCAAGTAGCAGGGTATCAGACATGAAAAGATTCCTCCTAAAACTCCTCCGTTGAATGGCTTAGCAGAGATGATGAATAAGACATTAATTGAGAGTGTTAGGTACATGCTTTCTGGAGCAAAGTTACCTAAGCATTTCTGGGGTGAGGCACTTTACACAGCAGTACATGTTATTAATCTCAGTCCTGCAGTTGCCTTGAATACTGAGGTGTCAGACAAGATTTAGTTTGGCAAAGATGTCAAGTATGATCATTTGTGAGTCTTCGGTTGTAAGGCCTTTGTGCATGTTCCAAAGGATGAAAGATCCAAGTTGGATATGAAAACTAGGCAGTGTATCTTCATTGGGTATGGTCATGATGAGTATGGTTACAAGATGTATGATCTTGTCGACAAGAAACTTGTCAAAAGTCGTGATGTGCAATTCATGGAAGATCAAACCATTAAAGATATTGATAAGGTAAATAAGTCTACACTTGAGAAAGACAACAATTTGTCTGAAATTGATCCAATTTGGATGCCTGTACATGATCTGGATACTGCTGAATAGTGAGCAACATAACTATGATGATCAACAACTTGGAGATGGCTTTGATATTCCTCTCAATGATGATGCTGAAGAGGAGCAAGAGATGTCACAAGATGAGAATCTGGGTGATGCTCCTGAACCACCTCCAGTCCAACTCAGGAGGTCCAATAGGTAGAGACAATCATCTACAAGGTATACTTATGATGAGTATGTGACCTTGACAGATGGAGAAGAGCTTGAATGTTACCAGGAGTCCATGGAGAATGAAAAAAGGCAAAAGGCTTGGCAATCTAAATTGCAGAAGTGTGTTGCTTTGTCCACTACCAAGGCAAAGCTTGGTTTTGTTCAGGATGAACATTGGTTATTCTGTGATAGTCAGAACATTGACATGATGACCAAGGTAGTTCCAAGAAGGAAGTTTGAAACTTGTTATGAGATCGCCGGACGGGTAATTACCTCCACATAGTTGTGAGGCGGATATGTTGGGTTATTTTTACGCTCCCAACTATGTGGACAAAAGCTCAATACTCTAAAACCCGTTAGGTCTCTCTTTACAAGAGGAGAAGGGGTCAGATTTGAAAATTGAGAGAGAGAATGAATTTTTTAGAGTGAGAGATATAGAAAACAACTTTTGTATTCTTAATTAATCACAGTGGATTAATTTCTTTGGTCTGGACGACCCGTGGTTTTTACTCCTCACGTTGAGGGCGTTTTTCCACGTTAAAAATATTGGTCTCTATTGTGTGATTCTTCTCATTAGCACTTTATTCTCAATTGTGATTACTCCTTACGAATTCTTGCAAGTTACGAGAATTTTTATTCGCTGCGTTGTGTCATCACATTGGTGGTACCTTATTAGTATTTCCAGTATCGTACCACCTTCCCATCATCAAAGTGATGACCTTTTCCCATTAAGGTTAAGTGACCATTATAAATTATACACGTTAATGTATTTGGTATCAGTCTGTGATATATTTTAAAAAAATTTAAATTCCTAAAATAAATATTATTTATTTATCTTAAAATAAAAATTATGGATTAGAAATAGATATTTTAAATTTTAGAGGTTATAGAACCAAAACCAAAATTTACTTATTTTATAAAAATTAAAATTAATAATTACAAAATTTTCGAATGATAAAAATCAATAAAATTTTTTACAGGAAATGAAATCAAAACCCGCTTATAAGAATTAAAAATATATCTAAGTTTTAAAAAAAATTCCATTAAATATAATCAGAACTACCTACGCAAATTTCTAGTTAGAGAATGATGCTATATTTCAGTTTGGTAAAAAAAACCTACTTGAAATAAGCCCAATGATGTCACTATATTTTTATAATATTATTATATATGTTTTATTATTTTCTTTTATAATACCATTTTATTATTACTTTAACATGTCTGATTTTGATTATTTATTTTATAATAATAGTATTGAATATCATTTTGTTTTTAGTATTTTAAAGGTCAATGAGATATTATATCATTTTATTTTAAGTGGCATACTTTGCTGATAAAGCTCAATCTAATTCAAGGAAGTTCATCCTTGTATCACCGTGTGTATGGATTTTTTTAGTATAATTTATTAAGCTGTAATAATTATATTATCAGTGAATTAACGTGTTCAGTAATATATATTTAAATTGTGATTTTATAATTTGTAACATTTAAAAAAAATTAAAATAAAATAGAAACTCAAAATTAGAAACTTAGCAATTGAAAATCAAAAACCTAAAATTAAAAATTATTCCGAACAGGCTAAGCGATTGATGACAGAAGAATTGAGAGAGTTGGTGCTAAAGGGAATGCAGGAGTGAAAGAAGGTGGAAACATGCTACATCCAATAATCAAAATAGAAGAAAAGTGTGTTGAGCCCAATATGTGTGGGCCAGCCCAATCAATGACTTGGGGAATACTCTTCTACACCTTTTTTTTTTCTTTTCACCTCTTCTTCCATATTTTTTTATTTTTCAAAAAATTATCTGCTCGAAAATTAATTTCTATAAGGTATTTTTAAGGATTTATAAATATTCTAAAAATTAATTTTTTAACGCATTAAACATTAGAGTGACAAATCAAATTCAATTTAATAAATGTATTGGTTAAACTGTGTTTTTCAACGTTATGCCCAGATCAATGTGCCTAGCCAGCTTTATAAAATGTTGACCTAAAATAAACATACTTAATTGGTCTAATATTATTTATTATTTTAATTTTATTTTATTATAAAATTTATATAAAATTAGATAAAAACTTTTAACTATTTAGTTTGGTCTAATTGGTGAAATTTAATCAACAAATCAACCATTTATAAAAAAAATTTAAGCTAGTCTAACTTATTCGCTTTCACACCTTGATCCGGTGGGTTTAAGTGATTCATATGTCTCCTCTAGTGCGTCCATTTAAGAAATTAATTTACAAAACAATATTTTTAAGAATACGTAGATAACCTAGAAATTAGTTGGCTATAATTTCTTTTTTAATCTTTTTGTTTATAATTAGTGTTGGTAGCTAATTTTTATGATAGAAAATAATTTACCATGCATCATATAGAACTAATTTTTACGATAGAAAATAATTTATCATGCATCATATAGAAGAGAGTAAAATACGATTTATTCTTAAATAATCGTTATAATTCATTTAAAAGGCAGGGTAGTTGAATAAAACTTGCGTATAGCTATTTCCACATCTCTCACATTTCAATAAATTTTTTTATTTTTTATTTTTTGTTATAACTAATCCTTCAAAAGTCTCCACGTAAACAATCCTTTACTTTTTCTGGCCATAATTCTCCAACCTTTAATCATGCCGAATTAACTTACTTAGCTTGTAATCCCTTCTTGTTTATACAACAACTTAAGTTTATTCCCATGCAAGCATTCCTTCTCCACCCCATCTATACACCAAAATAAAAGGGAACATTCTTTCCAACAACTACACATTCAACTTCCCCACCTATAAATTACCATCTTACATTTTCTTACCCTAATCAAGCATACCCAAGTCCAAAATCTCTAAATTCTAAACAAAGAAAATGAGCCCTTCTTCAACCCTTTTGTTCACTCTCACAATCCTCATGTGTTGTTCCCTTTCTTTTGTTTGTTCCAACCGTCTCATCCAACAAACATGCAAGAATTGCTCAAAAACCGACCCCAACATAAGCTACAAATTTTGTGTAACATCATTCCAATCGGATCGTAGGAGTCACTACTACGCCAAAACCCTCCAAGACCTAGGTCTAATCTCCATCAAGATA
The DNA here is from genome assembly GCA_025330945.1 of Mucuna pruriens. Lineage (NCBI taxonomy): Eukaryota > Viridiplantae > Streptophyta > Magnoliopsida > Fabales > Fabaceae > Mucuna > Mucuna pruriens. The sequence goes on along the minus strand of JAENHJ010000384.1, from coordinate 974,779 downwards.
ACAAGGCGCAACGTGACCGACACTAATGCCCACATCAACAACCTTTTGAACAAAAACAAGAACCTAGACCCATTCATCAAAGAATGTTTAAACGATTGCCTCGAAGTCTATTCCGATTCAATTTCCACTTTTAGAGAAGCCATTAGAGACTACAAGGCCAAACGTTACGCCGATTGCAACGTCAAACTTAGCTCAATCATCGATGCCTCTACAACGTGTGAAGATGGCTTCAAGCAAAACAATGATGCCACTTCGCCATTAACAAAAAGAAACAAGGACACCTTTCAGCTTTCGGCTATAGCACTTTCCATCGTTAACATGCTCCTCAATGACACGGGTAAATTAAATGGTACATTATGATTATTTTGTAATGGTTGATTAATAATTATATATATATACACTATACTTTATAAAATGATTTTGCTATTGGCTTGTCTTGGGCCCTCCCATTGTATATGTCACTCTTGTGTTTGCTTCTCTTGAAAGATGAACTAATGTGTATATAAGAATAATGATTGTTGGAGCTCGTGATTATTAGTGATTTGGCGTTAACTTCAAGAAATAGTGATCTCAATCATCTCATATTGTCTTTAGCTTTAAAGATATAGCATAGTTAAGATGCACTCCAAGACTTTTTTTTTTCTTTTTAAATGTAAAATTATTTTATTTCTGTAGTTTTTTTTACCAAAAATATATCTTAACAGATCATCTAATATTAATTTCTTTGAGATGTACAAATAATTGAAGTAAGTATTCTCTCATCAAAGTCATTTTTTTATCACATGGTCATGAATCCAACATTATCTAATAGTTTTGTAACTGCTTTTAAGACCTAAAAAAAAGATGGAGTGGTATATGGATTTAGTAGTTTTGTAACTACTTTATGACTGAAAAATGCTGAGATGATTTAGGGATTTAGTTCCTCGAAAATAATTAAGAATTGTAATAAAATTGTATATGTATAATAAAATTAAAAATAATTATAATTTTAATTATTATTTTTAATTAATAATTATTATTACACCTTGTTATTTAAAGATAGGTGAAATTCGTGATCTACAAATGAGAGTGAGGCTGGCAAAATAAAATAAAGATATTCTAATATTCAACTGAACAACAATTTTTTTACTATATATATAATTTATCAATTTAATTATTAGTTTTTTATGTATTAAATTTAGGTCATTATTACTTTTCGCAAAAGTAAAGATTTCTCTCAATATACTCTCTTTTTCAACATATATATATCCACATGGTTTGTCTTATATATCAAGCATGTTACATTTAGTCATTATTTATGTTCTCAAATATTATTACTTAAATTTCATCAATCTTAATTTATGTAGTTGTTAGTATAAAAAGTTTCTATATTTATAAATTTGTAGTTAATAAATTTTAATTTTAATGCATTATATTAAGTCGATAGTTGTTTTACATAATTTATTTTCAAAATTTGTTCTTTCAATTTCAAAGTTATTTTTTAATTTTTCTTATACTATAAAATAAAATACTCTTTCTTAATTGATAAGGAGGATATCTCTTATTTTTTCTTCCAATTGTTACAAAAAGATGATATTTTTATATAATTTTCTTTGAATTTATTTTATTAAATTTTATCTAAATTTATAGATACCATGCATGGAAATTATTCAAGCATGTTAACATGTATGTTAAAAGTATTCATGTCCCTACTTTTCGAATAGGAAATAAAACGTTTTATTTATGTGATGTCTCAATACAAATAAAGTATTAATCACCACTCACCATGAATCCCAGAAACCATTTAAAGTTCTTTTAACATTCATTTGGTGCAGCGCCAAGTCAGGAAGTTACAAGTGCCATAACAATTCTCAAACTAGAGTGTTGATGGCTTCAACTCAAAAATATTCTTGTATATACATAGAAAGAGTTTTAGCCATGTTTAGCCCGTAGAGTTTTGTTCTTTCTCTCTATTATAGCATTTTATTAGGGAGTTGTATGGCATGAAAAGTTATGGGAAACGATCATGTTGTTTAAAGTATTCTTGAATTCTCTTCTATAGTGACTTCTTACAATACCTATATATTCTTGAATTCTCTTCTATAGTCACTTACAATGCCTATGTTGTCCTTTTTAATTTTGAACTTTTTTTTTTTACAAAAAATCTTGAATATATTTGAAGATATAAGTTACACACAAGAAGGGAATTAAATTGTGTGTAATTTTTGAAAGCTTTTTACAAAAACAAAGAATGGATAATAGAGTTTTAAATCATCATCCAAAGAAGTACAATAAGTAAAAAAGGGTAAGGTAAGAGAGAAATGCATACATAATTTATACTGATTTACTCTTCCAACAAAGTTACCTAATACCTTTAACACGAAGGATTGTCACTAAGTCCAATTGACTTGCACATAAGTATTATCTACCTCTTCACGTATACACCCCTTGTAATTTACCAAATTACAAGTACACTTAAGTATTCTTTGTCACTTAGCCTCTTTAGGCTATCTCTACAACTATATAGAGTTTTTACAAAAACTAACTCACACAATAAGCATATAGCAATAAAAGCAGATGACTTAACTTTACTTTGCAAAGTAAGCTTTACAAACAATTTCACATATCGTCCTCCAAAAGCATTAGAGAGTATATTCGTGTAAGTTTGTATCTATGTTTCTTTGAGCTTGATCAACTCCTTTTATAGGCACATAGAAGTCGAACATTTCTCTTGCATGAGGAGATGTTATATCAGCATTAAATGCCAAAAATTTGTTTTTTACTATACTTCTATAGAGACTCTTCTTTTTCTGAAGACAAAGAAAAGTGTCAAAGAAAGTTGTTTTTCTCTTATCTTGACGTGTTGTCTTTTGCTAATAAGGGTAGAAGCTTTTTTTTGGCTCCTTCTGAATGGAGTCATGATATGAACTTCCTTTTATCAGACTTGATTTGTAATAATAAAATATTTGGTGTAACTCTCCCTTAATCTAAAATCTAACACGTTCTCAACACAATGCATTAGGTGAAACAAAAATTTGAATGTTGGATCATGATTACAAGCTCGTATATGAAGGAAAGAACTCACATGATTAAGATGCATATTTTAAATAACTATTTATGCTTGAATAAAGATCCTTCCTGAATATAACAATGTCTTCGTTCTGGTTTGGACGATCTCTTCTTTTGAACGTCGAAAACATCTTTGAACGACAAGCTCGTCTTTGGATGACAAGTGTTGATTTGGACGACAAGCTTCTCTTTTGGACACACGTATTAAAACGTATATAATTCTTAATGGACGTGTATCAAACTTTAAGACAATTAACTTGTTCTTCTGAAAGCTACATAACACTTGTTAAATATAAAATATCATCCTTTAATCATAATAATTGTTATCATTAAAATTTCTTTTAAGTTTTTTTTACACATAAACTTATATTACAATAATATTCATATTTTTTATCCCTTGTTAGGTTGAAGCACATTTTTTCTCCCCAGGCATCCTAAAACCACAAAACTTCCAACCCATAGTAATAAATGGTTTCAAGTGTTTTAATTTCTTTTTTGGTAAAATATATTTTAGGTCTCTTAATTTTCAGTTAAAATTGGTTTTTGATATTATATTTAAAAAAATGATTTTGAAAATCATATATTTTTTTTATGATTAGTGAATTTTGCTCACCACCCTAGTATCCTAACTTTTATAAAGAGGAACAAAATTCACCAATTATAAAAAAAATATGAGAATAAAATTCATCATTTTTAAATGTATAGTGACCAAGACTAATTTTAACAAAAAAATTAAGATATCTAAAATATATTTTACCTTATTTTTTTTTCGTTTGTTCACTTGTTAATCCATTATGCACATGAGCCCCTTAAATTTCAAAATGCATATGATTCTTATAAGGACCTTGTTATTCTCACCCATTTTTATCTCTTCTCATTTCTTTTGTTTTAGTTTTTAAAAATACAAAATTACCTTCATCATTTTCCCTCCTGTTCTCTTAAAAATTTTCCACTTACCCCTACTTTTCTCTCTCTCCCTCACACCCATAACTTGTTCTTCCTCTTCCTTACTCTCATTCTTACACCACTACCCTTCTTCGTCTCTCTTGCTTTAATTTCTACACCCTATAATCTTCATTGCAACAATTTGAGCTCCATTGTAGGTGAGTGAGTTAGTTCTAGCATTTCACATGTTTCATTTTTTTTCTACACTCCATAATGCAACAAAAACTTGTTTTCGTTGTGCATCAATACACAATTTTTTTTTGTGTATCTAGGTGTTGTTTCCATTTAGCATTGAGGTCTTATGTAGACCAATTTGCCCCGTGGTTGTAGGAAGAAGTTGACCATGAGGAGTTGAAGTTTGTGAGTCACAAGAATAAGATTTTACATTTGTCTAAGAACTTGTACATGAGGGAATATGTGGAGAAGTTAAGCTTTATGACTCTCATATAGGTACGTTATCATACAACAAACAAGGTGATGTTGTGAGCTTTTTTTAGCAATGGCACAAGGACACCAACTTCTTCAACCTTCTAAGAAGAGAGATGACCATCATGATGGGGAAAAGGCCACCACTTTGATGATTGGAAGGTAGTACGATACCACCAATAAGGCACCACCAATGTGGTGACTCAACGCAGCGGATAAAAATTCCCCTAACTTGCAAGAATCCCTAAGGAGTAACCACAAATGCAAATGATAGTGACAATGAGAAGAATCACACAAGAGAGAGACCAATATTTTTAACGTGGAAAAACTCCCTCAACGTGAGGAGTAAAAACCACGGGTCGTCCAGACCAAAGAAATTAATCCACTATGATTAATTAAGAGTACAAGAGTTATTCTCTCACCCACTCTGTGGAAAAATTCACTCTTTCTATATATGAGAAATTCTCACTCTCTCTATTTGAGAAATCTACTCTCTCTCAATCTCTGTGAGAAATTCAATCTCTGTGAGAAATTCACTCTCTCTCTTGTGTCCACAATCTAACCCCTTCTTCTCCTCTTATAAAGAGAGACCTAGCGGGCTTGAGAGTATTGGGCTTTTGTCCACATAGTTGGGAGCCCAAAAATAACCCAACATATCTCCCCCTCACAACTATGTGGAGGTAATCGCCAATCCGGCGATCTCACAGCAAGCTTCAAACTTCCCTCTTGGAACTACCTTGGTCATCAAGTCATCGCTCTGACTGTCACAGAATAACCAATGTTCGTCTTGAACAAAACCAACCTCTGCCTTGGTAGTGGACAAAGCAACATACTTCTGCAATTTAGATTGCCAAGCCTTTTGCCTTTCTTCACTCTCCATGGACTCCTGGTAACATTCAAGTTCTTCTCCATCTATCAAGATCACATACTCATCAGAAGTATACCTTGTAGATGATTGTTTCTGCCTATTAGACCTCCTAAGTTGAACTGGAGGCAATTCAGGAGCATCACCTAGATTCTCATCTTGTGACATCTCTTGCTCCTCTTCAACATCATCATCAAGAGGAACATCAAAGCCATCTCCAAGTAGCTGATCATCATAGTTATGTTGCTCACCATTCTGAACAATGTCTTTCATAGTTTGATCTTCCATGAATTGCACATCACGGCTTCTGACAAGTTTCTTCTCAACAAGATCATACATCCTGTAACCATACTCATCATGAGCATACCCAATGAAGATACATTGCCTAGTCTTGATATCCAACTTGGATCTTTCATCCTTTGGAACATGCACAAAGGCCTTACAACCAAAGACTCGCAAATGATCATACTTAACATCTTTGCCAAACCAAATATTGTCTGGCACCTCAGTATTCAAAGCAACTGTAGGACTGAGATTAATAACATGCACTGCTGTGTAGAGTGCCTCACCCCAGAAATGCTTAGGTAACTTTGCTTCAGAAAGCATGCACCTAACTCTCTCAATCAATGTCCTGTTCATCCTCTCTGCTAAGCCATTCAACTGAGGAGTTTTAGGAGGAGTCTTTTCATGTCTGATACCTTGCTGCCTACAATATACATCAAATGGCCCACAGTATTCACCACCATTGTTAGAGCGAATACATTTCACCTTCTTGCCTGATTGTCTCTCAACCAAAGCCTGGAATTGTTTGAACTTCTCCAACACTTGGTCCTTTGTCTTCAAAACATAAACCCAGAGCTTTCTAGAACAATCATCAATAAAGGTAACAAAATAAAGTGCACCACTAAATGACTTTACCTTCAATGGGCCACAAACATCAAAATGCACCAATTCTAGCAACTCTGACTTCCTTGAGGGAGGATGCTTCTTAAAGGATACTCTGGTCTGCTTACCAGCCATGCAATGAGAACACTTCTCCAACTCTGCATTCTTCAATCCTGGAAGCATGTCCTTTTTGGCTAAACAAATCAACCCTTTTTCACTGATATGACTAAGCCTTCGATGCCACAAAAATGCCTCCATATCCATGGCATTCACACTGTCTTTAGCAACCAAAGCTTTTGTCCAATACAGTTTAGAAATCTTCTCCCCTCTGGCCACAACCAAGTTACCTTTGGTGAGTTTCCATTTTCCATGACCAAAGTGATTATCATAACCACCATCATCAAGCATATGCACAGATATCAAGTTAAAGCGAACATTTGGAGCATGTTTTACTCCTTTAAGCCACAACTACATTCCTGTGTTGGTTTGCAGGCAAACATCACCAACACCGATCACCTTGGTCACACCATCATTACCCATCTTCAACACTCCAAAATCACCTGTAGTGTAAGATGTAAAGAACTCCTTCCTTGGTGTAACATGCAATGTAGCACCGCTATCAATAATCCATATGCTCTCATCGGATACAAGATTAACCGATTCAAAGTCTCGAAGAATGACAAGACCATCACCTGTAGCAGTAGTGACACGATCATGATCCTTTTCTTTTGACTTGCCCTTTTTGCCTTTGTTCTCCTTTTTCCACAAGAAACAATGCTTCTGTATATGCCCTGTTTTGTGACAGTAGTGACACTCCACATTCTTGTATCTAGACTTGGATTTACTTCTACTCTTTTCTCTTTCATTTTTCTGACTTCTCCCCCTATTTTCAGTGGCAAGTACCTCGGATTGAGATGAAGAACCTTGTGCCTTCCTTCTCATCTCCTCGTTAAGTACGCTACCCTTTACCATTTGCAAAGAGACAACACCATTAGGGGTTGAATTTGTGATAGAGACCTTAAAAGTCTCCCAAGACTCAGGTAAAGAATTCAAGAGTAGTAATCCCAAAATCTCATCTTCAAGCTTGATGCCCATTCCTGACATCTGATCAATAATCCCTTGAAATTCATTCAAGTGACCTGATAGTGAAGTGCCTTCCTTGAACTTTAAACTCACAATAGAATTCAACAAAAATAATTTGTTGTTCCCACACTTTGAGGCATATAAGGATTCAATCTTCTCCCACAAAGTCTTGGCATCTATCTCACTTGCAATGTGATTATAAACATTATCATCCACAAAAAGTCGGATAAATCCACATACCTGTTGATGCTCAAAGTCCCATTCTTCATCGGACATGAATTCTGGCTTCTGAGCAGCAAAAACAAGAAGATGCATTTTCTTCACAAATAATAAATCTTTCATCTTTCCTTTCCACAAGTGATAATTAATACCATTCAGACTCACCATTCAGACTCACCATTCTATTTGTATTAACCTCCATTATTCTAGCAAGCAGAACACCCTTCAAACCAGAGAGCTCTGATACCACTCTGATGGGGAAAAGGCCACCACTTTGATGATTGGAAGGTAGTACGATACCACCAATAAGGCACCACCAATGTGGTGACTCAACGCAGCGGATAAAAATTCCCCTAACTTGCAAGAATCCCTAAGGAGTAACCACAAATGCAAATGATAGTGACAATGAGAAGAATCACACAAGAGAGAGACCAATATTTTTAACGTGGAAAAACTCCTTCAACGTGAGGAGTAAAAACCACGGGTCGTCCAGACCAAAGAAATTAATCCACTATGATTAATTAAGAGTACAAGAGTTATTCTCTCACCCACTCTGTGGAAAAATTCACTCTTTCTATATATGAGAAATTCTCACTCTCTCTATTTGAGAAATCTACTCTCTCTCAATCACGATGAGAAATTCACTCTCTCTCCTGTGTCCACAATCTAACCCCTTCTTCTCCTCTTATAAAGAGAGACCTAGCGGGCTTGAGAGTATTGGGCTTTTGTCCACATAGTTGGGAGCCCAAAAATAACCCAACACATCACTCTAGATGATGTGTCATATTTCATACACCTCCCTCTAATTAGGACCTTGTGTTTTTATTTGGACTTGTTCTATGACAATTAGTTGGCTACTTGATCACCATGCTCGAGGTCACTCTCGATCAAACACTCATTGGGATTGATCAAGGAGCACAATGACATTTGAATAGATGAACGACATATATCTATAACATTTAAAACCAATAGTCATCAAGAACTAGGCCCCAATCCTAGAAGAGAGATGACTACTTAAATATAGCCAAGAAAAATAAGGAAGAAGGAACATTCAAACCTAGAGGAAGAAGGAGAAGAAGAAGGAGATTGCCTTTACTCCTAAGTCATCACCCTTATATAGTTTGGTGTCTAAAACATAACTAAAAAGTCTATTTATACTTAGGATCCAAAAAGAAGGTACAAGTCCAACTCAAAATAAAAGATAAAATTGCAAAAATAGAGTACTACAATGTGTGTAATGTTTGTGAACATTTTCAAGGCTAGGACGTAGGATTATTGGTTCGAAGTCTTCATAAAAGTTGTAGATAATTTCGCCCTTTAAATTTAGGCGCATCTCTCATGTCATTTAGATTTCTAAAATTTAAGATATGCTCAAAGTATTGAACCAATGTTGGGTTGTCGTGACAAAACAACTTTTCTAACTTCAAGCCCAAATCGATTCATGATCTAAGTTGAATAAGCTCATGACCTTTTCATATGAAATGTAGATCTTGCTTTAAACTTTCCACAGACACCAAAATAATCTTAATCTTACTTTTGAAGTTCAAGATATGATCCGTCTTGTGAACCTTGTTATTAATATTCCAAAATGCGATTTCTTGATTCTTTTTTCTAGTTCCTTCACCTAAAATCTCAAAAACATAATATAATGCAACAAAAAGTCCAACACAAGAGAAACTAAGCAAATAATTATGGATTTAAGCTTAAAATTAACATAATACATGGAAAACAACTTAAAATGCTATGTAAAATATACTATGAAATGTAACGCATCACTAGCAAACAAAGATTCTCTATGAGGCCCTTTGAGAATACATGTGAAGCTCCCTAAAGCAAGATAACCAAAGTCTTTTTTAAGCAATTCTCATGATTATCATGCAAGTATATATATCTCTCTCTCCCCTATTTATTGAATGACAACCAAACCTTCATAGTACTTATATTCCTTTTTTGTAGGTATTATATGAGAAGATGACTTAGAAGCCTAAGGTCATGCTTGATTTGAGGAAGGTTACTCATGACACTAATGCTTATACCTCAATGTAGTACTTATTAACACCTACACAATTAAGTACTAAAGCGGGATGTACATATTAGAGATGGAAGACCCCTTACTAGTGATCTTTTGTATTTTATTTTATATATCATGTTTTGTATTTTATTTTGTATATCATGTTCACTTATTTTTTTATATTTCATCTTCACTAATTGTTATTTTGTATTGTTTCTTGACTTATTTTTTACTTTACAAGTATGTTGGCTTAGTTTGATTTTTTTTGCCTCGAATATTATTTATTGAGGTATTCAAATATTAAATTTGTTTAGAACAAATATAAATTAACCACCAAAATTAACTAAATTAATTAATATTTTATTTACAATTAATTAAAAAATAAAAAGTCATTAAATTATTTAATAAATAACATAAATAAAATAAATAAATTAAATACATAAAAAAGAACTAATTTTTGTTGTGTATTTGGGTAACATACAAAATAGAAATAAGTTTCCATTATGTATCTTTTCTACATATATAATAGAAACAAGTTACTGTTATATATTGCAAAGTGACACCTCCTATCTCCCATTACAACACAACAAAAACATGTTTCCGTTATGTACGAGGAACTCAATATGACGGAGATATGTTGTGTATTTGGTTAACATACATAACACAAACAAGTTTCTGGTATGTATTTATTTCACATACATAATGAAAACATGTTTTTATTATGTTAAGTTCACAACAAAAAATGTGTTTTTATCAAGGATATTTTTGTAAAAAATATGAAAAAGTTAGGGAGTGGGAGGAAATGGGTGCAAAAATTAGTAACCTTCATGTAGGTGTGTATGTTCCTAAATATTGTTGAGCTATTTGCATTTTTTTGTCTAGCCCAAACTACAAGTCATGGACTAGAAGTATTTATTAAACAAAAAAATTCAATTGATTTCATGTGGCTAATTGTAGTTTTTATATTCTCATCATTTTGCCTAATAAGTAGGTTTTAAATTAGGGAAGTGTCAATAACTCTAATATATTTTTTAATACATTCTCTCTTATTAGTTAAAATTTATTAAAAATTAAAAAAATTACTCGAGTGTGAAAGAAATTGAATAAACTAAACCATAAAAATCAAATTGTTTTGAGAAAAAAAAAACTGAACCAAATTGCTTTATGAAAACAATTTGTTTCGAACCAAAATGTTTTCATGAAGTGATTTGGTTCAATTCTTTGGAAAAGTTGAATCATGCACAATTGTGAAAAAGAAAATTGAATCAAACCAAACCATAAAAATTGAAACATTTTGAGAAAAAATGAATCAAACAATTTATGCAAAACTAGTTTTGTTCAAACCGAATCATTTTTATAAAGTGGTTCAGTTTAATTTTGTTTGTTTTTTTTTTTAAATCGAATCGTGCACAACTCTACAAAATTATAAGTGAGATATTGTAACTTTGTGAGGTGATAATCATTAATCTAAAGAGAGAAAATGACCCTTGGTTATAACATCCCAAATGATGGAATAATTAAATAGGTAGATATTATTTAAGTACTTAAAAGCAACTTAGGCTCTAGTTAAAAAGGCAAACTTAATTATAAGAAGCCTAGGGAGAATGAGCCAATTAGGTATTGAACTAGTTAAGCCTTGACACTCACACTCACACACCCTCATTTTGGACTAAGAGAGAAAGAGAAAGAAAAGAAAGAGATACGAGAAGGGGAGAAAAGAAGGAAAGAGAGAGAGGAAGAATTAGGTAATTGTTAAAACCATTTTGTGACTCTTGCTTCAAGGTAAGTGCGACCCCTTGCATGTATTCCTTACTTACCTATGTATTTCTTGTTGCTCTTTTGTGATATGTTGCTTGAATATGCTAGGTTAAGGTTTAAAGATAGATTTTTCTTATATTTTGATTAATTGAAGGTTTTAGGTTTTCAATGAATGATTGAAGTGTTTAATATGGAGTTTTTGTTATTATGAACCTTATTAATCATTCCATGTATGAGACTTGTATTTGGGTGGCTACGAGGTCATGAGACCTTCATAGAATTACATTGTTGCAATTTGTAGAAATGACAACGTGTGTTGAGCATAAACTATTGAATTGTAAAGTTCAAGCCTATGTGTAAACTGTTGAATGCATGGATAAGTCTATGTTGCCCTCTTTGGCAAAGAGGGGCATTTGCCTTTTAGATCCTAAAGATCGTGGTAAAAAAAAAAGAGTATGTTACCTTTTTTTACAAGAAGAGACATCTCCCTTTAGATCCTGGAGAGTGATAAAGAAAGTATATAACTCTCTCTTTAGAAAGAAAGGTTATTTGCCCCCTTTAGATCCAAAGAATGGTGATAGAACATCCTTCAATGCAAGAAGGATAGGTGGAAAGAACAAGAGGGATGTCTTTTAAAGATTATGAACTCAAAATTTGTCATGAAAGACAAATAATAGAAAGATGATAATTAAGCATATTAAGTTGAATTACCTTGGGTACTTATAGAATGTCCATATATTTTATTGTCATGGCTATAAATAATGAATGAAATGATGCATTTGCTATATGTAATTGTATATGTATGATGTTATTGTGTCCTTAGGGTACTCACTGAGACACCACCTCATTAGTTTAAGCTAAATATTTCAGATTAAGTAGGTATGAAGCTTTAAGCTACTAGTACGAAGGAAGTCCACAATCTTTATTTTCTTTAGATGTTAACATTTAGAATTTATGCTTAGTTTTGGAACTAAATCCTCAATGTTTGAATTTTACATTTCATCTATTGCTATTGAGATTTAATAAAGTACCTTAGGTACTCATAGAGTCACAGTCATTGATAGATGATGATTAATTTATGAAGTTTTGTTGAAGTCCTATTATAAATATTTAGTTTCCACAAAAGAGAGTATAGAGTTATGATAATATATCTTAAGGTGTTACAATGGCTATGTGCATGCATGAACTAACAAGGAAAAGATAGGGGCTTATATTATTGAAGTTAAGTTTGAAAAAAAATCTCGTTGGTGGAGTTTGGCTTTAATTTTCAATGTTAATTGATGTTTAATTGTTTTCTCAATGATTGTTGAAATTTTTTTATTTCCTTTTTAAATAACATTAGTTGAATAATTTTTGTTTTATTGAGGTGTTTTTAAAATTTAATTCTATGTCTTGGACTTGCCATACTTACATTATACGATAAAATGTTGGTTGCTGAAATTAATTTTGGAGATATGTTTTTGTGAGATGGGAATGACAATTGATGAAAAATCTTCTCCCTTGTGTATATTATTGTTTGATTGAAAGATTAGTACGGGGGAATGCCTCCAAATCTACTTTTGGGCTTAATCTATTTTTGGCTTTCTTTTTTCTTTTTCTTTTTTTCTTTTGGGCTTGGTTAGTTTAATGCCAATAATTATTTTTTTAGTCCACCCTCCTTGTATCCAAATAATCGTGAGATAAAAGAGGGAACATTTGTATTATGTTTCCTTTAAAATCTATAATAGCATGGGAGATCATACCAGAGAGAACTAGGAAGGAAAAATCAAAAGGTGAGGGATCAATGGTTCTAGAGAGAAAAACAATGTGTGAAAGCTTGGGTTTTTCTTGAATGTGAAAGAGGCAAGAATAAATTGTTTTCTGTTGTATCTTGTTTTGAATTCTTGAATTCATAATGGAGTTTGTCTCTCTTGTGGTGTAGGTCACATTGAATGAACCATGTAAATGACATGTGACATTTTCTTCTCTCTTTCTTCTTTACTTCTCTAGTATAGTTTTATCTTTACTGCATAATTGCATTTTTCTATTTTGTTTTTGCAATTACTATTTGTACATTTATGCTATTCTTGGTTGGTATTTTTGGTTCAACTATGTGTAGGTAATCCTTGTATTCCTAATTGGTTTGAAACCAACAAGTGGTGCATCTGTAGGGATTAGGAAGGTATTTGGATTTTGCACCATGGGTACCAAATATGACATGGAGGATTAATATGGAGGTAATCTTGGTACAACAAGGATATGGAAAAGAATTGAAGGGAAAGGCAAAAATGTCTCCCACTCGTTCTCAAAAGGAAAAGAATAATATGGTTGACAAGGTAAGGAGTGCTATAACTTTGTGTCTTGGTGATAAGACATCAATGGAGGTTGCAATAGGGAAAACCATCACTATAATGTATCTTAAATTTGAGTATTTATATATGACAAAGTTATTAACAATAGATTATGTTTGAAGCAACAACTATACTCATTCAAGATGGTGAAGTCAAAATCTATAGTAGAGCAACTAGCATATTTCAATAAAATTCTTGATCACTTGGGAAGCACTAATGTGAAGTTTGATGAGGAGGACAAAGCTTCACTTTTACTTAACTCTCTACCAAAATCCTTTGAACATTTCAAGGATGCTATTCTATATGGCAAGGATCTAAACATTACTTTTGATGAGATTTAGACCTCAATTTGGACTAAGGAGCTTCAAAAGCAACAAGAGTTGAAAACCAAGGATAATGGTAAAGGCTTGAATATCTCAAAAGGGAGAAGCAAGAAGAAATGACAAAAGGGGAAGAAGTTTAGATCAAAATCAAAGAACAACACAAAGTCAAAATTCAAGTGTTTTAATTGTCATAAAATTGGTCATTTCAAGAAGGATTGCCCTAAGAAAGGGGCAAGATGCCTAAAAGCTTTATGGATTTATTGGATGTTTCAGTTGCTTCGAATGGTTATAAAAGTGCAAGGGTGTTGATAGAATCAAACTTAGATACGTAAAGGAATTGGGTTATGGATTATGAATGTACGTATCACATGTGTCCTATGAAGGATTACCTTGAGACCTTAGAGCTCAAAGGAGGTCGAGTAGTGCTTTTAGGTAATAACAAATCATGCAAGGTGCAAGGTAGGTACTATCCAATTGAAAATGTTTGATAACCATGAAATTCTATTGCAAGATGTGAGGTATGTTCCTGAACTTAAGAGAAATCTTTTGTTTGCAAGCATGTATGATGTTTTAGGTTATATACTATAATAGAACAAGATATGCTCAAGATTTCTGATGGTGCTTTAGTAATTGTTAAGGGAACTAAGAAAATTGGTTTGTACATTCTTGATGGTACTATTGTTATTGTTCATGCATGTATAGCTAACCAAGCACCATATGATAAAATCAAATTATGACATTTTAGACTAAGGCATGTTAGTGAAATAGGTTTAATGGAACTAGAAAAACAAAACTTGTTGACTATTGATAAATTGGACAAACTTTTGTTCACTCGAATCCTTGGGGTTCTTCGAGAATGAAAACTCTTGGAAGGGGTTCCTATTTTCTCACCATGATTAATGATTTTTCTAGAAGAGTATGTTTTGAAGAACAAGTCTAAAACTTTTTTAAAAATTTAACGAATGGCACACTCTTATAGAAAATCAATTGGAAACTGAATTTAAAGTTTTAAGGATTGACAATAGTCTAGAGTTTGTTTCAGAGTAGTTTAAATGAGTATTGTAGGAAACAGGGAATTAAAAGGCATAGAACTGTGGCACAAACTCCTCAATAGAATGGTCTAGCTGAGAGGATGAATAGGACTATTCTAGAGTGTGTGAGGTCTATGCTTTTCGGTGCAAGACTGCTTAAGAGTTTATGAGGTGAAGCCACTAGCACAACGATTTATTTGATTAACAAATGTCCACATCCAGTTGTATACATCAAGACACTTATGGAAGTGGAGTGATAAACCAACTAATTACTCTAACATAAGGGTATTCAGTGCTCTGGTGTTTGCACATGTTAAGTAAGAAAAACTTGAGGCTCAGGAAGTGTATCTTTATTGGTTATCCAGATGGTGTATAGGGTTACAAGTTGTGGAAGTTAGATCCTGGAGAGACAAGATGCTTCATAAGCAAGGATGTCACATTTGATGAATCCAAAATTGGTATGATGTGTGAAATCTTGGAAGAAAGAAACTTAAAAACAATAAAGGAGAAAGCTTAGTTTAAGGTAGAGTCTTATACTTGTGCTGCTAGAGATGATAGTCCTCTACCAACAGATGTTGTAAGTAAGCAACCATCAACAATTTTAGACTATCAGTTGACTAGGGATAAGACTAGGAGGAAGATTGTACCTCCTAAGTGATCTGGATATGCTGATCTTATTTGTTATGCTCTTGATGTGGCTAAAGAGATTCAAGACTCAATACCGAGAAGTTTTAGAGAGGATATGGAAAGTAAGGAAAGTAAGAATTGGTTGCAAGCAATATATAAAGAAATGAAGTCCTTCACAAAAAATCAGACTTGGAAGCTTATGAATTTACCTAAGAATTAGATGATTGTTGGATACAGGTGGATCTTTAAGAAAAGGAAGGTATTTTGGGTATGGAGAAGGCAAGGCTTGTGGCAAAGGGTTTTATCCAAGTGGAGGGATTAAATATAATGAAATCTTTTCACCTATGGTAAAAAACATTGTTCTATAAGAATTTTTATGTTGTCTGTGATTCAATATGATTTGGAGTTGGAGGAATTGGATGCCAAGACAACTTTCCTACATGGGGATCTTGAGGAGAGTTGTAACATCCTAAAATTTATTTAATTATTTTTAGAAATAAATTTCATTATTATTATTATCAATTTTATTTTAATTATTAATTGCTGCAGGAAATTATTTTATTAAATAATTGCATTTTGAAACTGAAATGTTATTATTATTATTATTATTATTATTATTATTATTATTCTTAATTATGGCAGAAAATTAATTTAGTACTTAAATATTTACATTTAATTCTATTTTAATAGAGGAGTTAATGGTTTTATAAACTAATGAGACATTAATCTGAATTATTTTCATTTATTAATTTAATTAATCGAATTAACAGGGGGAGGCTGACGGGCGGGTCGAGGTTGACCCAACCCAACTAGAATATTAGATAGGGGTTAATCAGTTTACCCTAATTGGTGTTTTGCGCGTTAGACAGCTAGACCTAGAGGAGAGAGAATGCATACCTACAAGGAGGAGGAGCTAGGGTGTTCAAATCGTCAACTGCATCAGATCCTCGCTGTTCTTCGCATCTAATGTACGGGGGAGATGAGTTTGGTTATATGTGAATGCGGGGGTGTACGAGTAGTGAGGGCAATCCCTAAGTCCTTCTAGGATCTAAATTCTCAAATTTGTTTGGTTATTATGTTCTAAAAATGTTTTAATCGGTAGAAAATATTCGTCAATGTGTACCGTGGTTTTGGCTGACTTAATTGATAATGTAATCAGTTACCTTTAGTGTGAAGGAAAACCTTTAAAGGGAATCCCAAAGGAACAAGAAGAATGACTTTGATGAACATGTTTTCTTCATTATGCTTTCAAGTATGCAGAGATGTCAGTTCTATCTCACTATTTGGGTTTCATTTACATAAGAAAGAGCATTAGGGTCTTCCCTAGGGCCTTTATTAATAATTGTTATTGCATGGTTTCTTGTGGCATTTGAAGGGGATTAAATTCTTGGATTAACATTTTGTCTTAATGTGATTTTCGTTTGAAATTGTATGGTTAATTGTCTTAATTACTTGATTCTCGTGGTTGTTCATGGTTATTCATGGTTGAGGTTCAATTTGGGACTCTTGTGTGTAATGGTGAAATTTGGTGGGATTCAATGGCGTTTTATGTGCGTTTCTGTGTGTTCTTATAAATGATTTATGGTAATGATGGTTAAATTCATATGATTTTGGCATGATTATGAACTGTGTGAATGATGTATGGATCTTGAGAATGAGAATGTGGATGAGAATACATTGGGCATGGATATGAGATGCATGAGAAGCCAAACGTGGCTATAATACCCTGGCCATATGTGGTGTTTAACAGGGTTGACTAATGATGGGGATATTCATATGCATAGGCCATAGGTGGTGTTTAACCATGCTACACGCCGGCCATAGGTGGTGTTTAACTGTGCGACACACTGACTATATGGGGTATTTAACGGTGTGACCATCACTAGTGATAACTAAGGGGATTGAGGAGGTTCGCCCATGGTGTAGAGTTTTGAATCGAGACTCCTAGGTGTGGTGATGAGCATATGCATTGTGCGAGCATGTGCATTTTGTAAACATGAATGGAATGTGATTGATTTTGAATGCGATGGAACGTGTGATTGATATATGAGTATTTGTTAACTGGTAGTAATTGGGTACAGTAATGGATGAGATTTGGGGTACCATATATATCTGCATTTATATATGATTGAATGTTGAGGGCACTCGTGGTGCCAAGTTTTGAAGAGGCGGGGTCTTGCTCTGATTTGTGTGACATCGGGGCTTGAGATTTAGAATAGTGGTTCTATGTCTTTTCATACTACTTTTGCATCTTAAATATTTGAAAATGATGGGCATATCAATAACTCACTGAATGTATACAGAAATGAAAGTGATTTATATATTTAAAATAAGTGTCAAAACACATGAATGACGTGTTTAGATCAACATTAATAATTTATGTGATAATTTTTTTATGTGTACTTAATGTTTGAACATGATAATGACCATGTGAACCTTTTATCCTTAATACGAATTGAGTTTTTTTGGTTTTATCTATTATCTTGTCTTCCTTTTTATTTACTTGATTATTTTAATTTAAGTATTCGGGTAGAAGGGTGTCACAAGAGTATTTACATGCAATAGTCAGAAGGGTTTGCAGAAAATAAGTTCAAGGTATGCCTCTTGAGAAAAATCAATTTATGGCTTGGAACAGAGTCTACATCAATGATATAAGAAATTTGATGACTACCTCTTAATATTGGGATTTCTGAGGAGTAGTTATGATAGTTGTGTGAAAATTGTAAGTGTACAATTGTCTTCAAGTAATAATAATTAAGAACATATCCTGAAGAACTGCATATTAGATTTCATAAATGCTACTATTTAAAAGGGATTCAAAATTGGAATGAATAATTAAGAAAAGAATTGATAGAATAAAATATGTTGGAAATTTATATTCAAATTAGGAACAAATAATCAAGAAAAATCAAGGAAAATTAATTTAGAAAAATTTCTAGGATTGAGATTGACACTTTGACTTCCTATTTTGCCTAACATTCTTATCTTAATATTCTATTGGTTCTCTTTAAAGGTGAATTAACCTAAGGTCATCTTTGTTCCTTTTCGAGATACAAATATGTATCTAATTGCATTGACCCCTACTTTTGTGATAGTTATGTTCAATTAAACTCATTATGTTCTTTGTTAATTCATTGATTCCTCAAAGAACTAAATCTACTTTTGTGATTTAAAACCTTAATTCCCTTCCTAGAGTTCCAATGATTAGGTTTACCTTTTAGTTCTTTCCTAAGCGTATAAGGTTATGAAAAATGGAGACCAATCGTATTGCATATATAAAATAATAGAAAGAAAAATCAATAGGAGAAATCAATAAAACACTAAAATAATTCAATTAGGCATAAATAATTGTCAAGGGTTTAGCTACAGTCCTAGAACAAGAGGACTACTTGTACATAGTCATGGGATCATAATAGAAAAAAGAGGAAGAAGATATCAAACTAGTAATTAGGAAAAATTGATAAGACAATTCCTAGCTTCCAGCTCTAAACATCTAATTTCCAAAGTTCTGAATGTCTCTCCTAATCTATAGGAGGTCCATTTATAGTCAGGGGACTAATACGGTCCAAGCCCAACCAGAATAGAAACAAAAAGGAAAATTACAAAACAAGTCTAGTGAGCACCACGATTGTGGCACTCCTTACAACCTAACCATGGTGCTCTCTGGTTGTCTTCTTATATCTATCACACTATGGAAATTCCCACGGCTTGGATGTGGATGACTCTAGTAGTGCATTTGTCAATTTTTCTTCATTTTTTACTATTCATTCCAACTTGCAACAATTTTTTACTTGATTCAAACCTCCACAAACTTCTCATTGTTCCTTTCTTAGCACCAAACCACTCTAAGTCTTTCTATCTTTAAGTTCCAAGGCTAATTCATTCAAGAACCTTCTTGAATCCAAAGTAACACAAAAAAAGTAAAGTTCTAAGTGACAAAATAAAGCAAAACAAGAGTAGAACTAATCCTAATTGACTCAAAATTCATGAAAACTTACATAAATCAATATGAAAAATATGATATGATATCCTACACATCATTATATTTACATATTAAGAAGAGGAGAAAAGTGTGTTATTTTCTTGCATCTATACGTGGATGATTTTTTATAGCTAGCTCTAGCAAGGATGAAATTTGGTATACTCAAAGAGAAGTTGAATTCAGAATTTAAAATGAAAGATCTTAGCATTATGAAGAGGATACTTGGGGTGGGTGTTGTTAGAAACTGGAAAAAAGAGGAATTGTTCTTATCTCACCATGGTTACTTGAAGAAAGTGGTGGAACAGTTTAGGATGCATGAATCTAAGCTAGCTAACACACATTTGGGTCATCATACGAAGTTGTTTGTCACACAAGCTCCTAGCACCGAAGAGGAAATAAGCAAGATGAATTCTATTCCCTATGCTAGTGGAGTAGGAAGCATCATGTATGGTATGATTTGTGTGACACCCTTTAAGCTCAATGCTATATAATTATAACAAATAAACTTAAAAGAAATTCAAACTCTCAACATACATCAATTGGTAAAGGATTTTTCACATTATCTTCTCCATATCATAATTTAAAAAAACATGTAACTGACACTCCAAGCGGACAAATTTTAATGTCGTAAGAGTCATAAAATATAAACCAAAATAAATTATCATAAAGTAATTACAACTGTCCCGATATTACATGTCTTGTTAGAGTATCAAATCCTAAAATACATGGAACTAGAAGAAAAGTAGTAAAATGAGGAGCTTAGCTCAATCCTTATGTTCCTGCTCATGTTGTCTGCAAGGTGGCATTTAGCCTAAACATAAACAATATGATAAAAGAGAGTGAGAAATATAACTCACTCAAACTCATGGTATAAGCATAACCTAAGTATTACACATTCACCCAATTAATTACAAGATATAAAATAAACAATTCACATATGCACATGAATGAAAATAATGTCCTCCTAGTACTACTCCATATGTCATGTGGTACCAACTGTAATATAGGAAAGTAGGCTAGGGATACGTAGTTCAACCTCTTTGTTGCTTGTCCTACACTAGCATGATCTCTTTTAGTAGTACGTCAGGTACTACTTGGCTTGCATCATTTGTCTTGCCTCATGGAATCAGTCATGACCTTTGGGATTTTCGTATCAATTAGCCCCCAGAAGGTCTAGTGACCTTATAACTCAAGTTCATGTCTACTTCCTTACACATCTCTTTCATTAAATAATGCATGAAATGCAGTTTAATTTAGTCATTATTCCACTTTCAACATTGGGCCGATAAGGACCATTCTTCCTTCTCATTGGCTAGGAACCTCATTTCACAATCCATCATAAATTAGTGAGTACCATTCTTGCCTCTCATAGGCTAGGTCTCTCACTAGACAAATGTTTCTCGGGCCTATTCTTGTCTCACAAAATAGGTAATCCTTCTAGAACATTTATCCTTATTACTCATTTTTATATCACATACCATCATTCTCAATTATTATTATAATGCATATCATAACCCATCATATCTTGAATTTAACGTATCACAACATACACGAACATATCACATAGTTTCATACAATTTCAAGTATAAGCACTTAACTTGGTTCCCCGAAGTCCCCCTTCAGGAAACCAAGACATATAATCTTTAACTATAGGTAAAATTCATTAACTTTATTCCCATTTCAAGGAACCAATGCATACAAACTTAGGGTTTAGGGGAAAACCCTTAACCCACGACCATGAGGTTAAAAGCCTTATACTCTATCAATTGACAAAGACAAGAAATCACAAACAAACAACCAAATACTTTGTCAATCATAAAGGCAGTCAAACACAAGCAACCAACTAGGCAAACAATTAAACACTTCACAATTATAGAAGGTAGTCAAACACAAACAACTAATACGTAAATAACTAAACACTTAATCAATCATAGGACAGTTAAACACAAACAACCAATTGACAACAACTAAACATCCTGTCAATCATAGGACAATCAAACACACTCAACCAATATGAAAATAACTAAACACTTTGTCAATTGACAAAGATAGTCAAACACAAGCACCAAGCAAAAAATGACTAAACACTTTGTCGATTGACAGAGACAATCAAACAAAAACACTAAGCAGGATTTAGGGTCAACCCCTCTACCCACAATCACACCTACACCCTTGAGCAAGTTTCTCACTCCCCCTTACTTGGAGAAAAGTGTAGATGTAGAAAACAAATTCCTTAGGATCGTTCTTCTTGTTCATTGGGGGTTTCTTCCAAAGGTTCTTATTCCTCTATTTTTTAGTTTGAAATCACATGTTTAGGAAAATTAACTTAACAATAGAGGTCTTTACTATTCTTATAGTCGCTCCTTTATATAGCCTAAAAATAGGCCTCCCAACTTCCTCTAACAGCCCACAATGAGCACAAGCCTATTCTCATGTAAAACCTAAACAAGCAGTTCCTACATCTCTTAAGGAAGCTCAAAGAGATGAAAAAGATTAAATATCATGGGTTTAATGTTTTGGATCAAACCCAACTTGTTTAGAGGCTCTCTTGTCTTCCTTATATCTTGATTTCCAACTCCTTATATTAGAGAAAGAGATAGTGCATGAGATCATATATTTTGATGTAGGACTTGAGCTATCTCACTTCTTATATAGTAGGAAAAGGAGGTGAAGCATGAATTTATGTTATCCGGTGTGAGACTTAAGCTTTTATCATATTTAAATAGCCTATTTTTCTTAATTAATTAATTAAAACTCAATTCAAAATCCAACTTATATTTCTCTTAAAATATTATTTATTTAATTATAAAACAATTAAACCACTTATTAATAATAAATAATAAAATACAATATTTACAACCAATAGTAAAATAGAATAAGAATTGAGGTGTTACAATTTGTAGTAGTCTAAATTTGGCTCATGCTATTAGCATTGTCAGTTAGTTTATGACGAATCTGAGCCAAGCTCATTAGGAGACTTTGCAGTGGGTTTGAGGTATTTGAATGATTCTATAAAATCTAGTTTAAGGTATAAGAAGACAACTCAAGGTGGAGATACTATTGTGGGGTATGTTGATGCAAACTATGTGAGAAATGTGGATACTAGAAAATTATTATTCAGGTATGTGTTTGTTTGGGATAGTTATTTGTTGGAAAGCAAGCTTACAACTTGTGGGAGCTTTATCTCCAACTCTCACTAAAGGAGTAAAGGAAGCCATTTGACTAAAAGGGATGGTTGGTGAATTAGGAATTATGCAAAGTTGTGTGACGGTCCATTGTGATAGTCAAAGTGCCATGCATTTAGCAAATCATCAAGTGTACCATGATCGGAACAAGCATATTGATATCCATCTTCACTTTGTTAGATATGTGGCATAATCTAAAGAAATTCATATCGGGAAGATTGCTTCAGAAGACAATTTGACATATATGTTCATTAAGACACTTCCTAGATCAAAATTCAAGCATTGACTAGACGTGATCAATTTCTTTGAAGCGTAATTCTATAAGTGGGAGAGCATCACTTTGATGTTTGGTTGATCACCTTGTCTGATTGGAAGTGAAGGTGGAGATTTGTGGGATGCCTCCAAATCAACTTTTGGGCTTAAATTATTTTGGACTTTCTTTGTTTCTTTTTTGTCTTTGGGCTTGGTGGGTTTAGTGACAATAATTATTTTTTAGTCAACCCACCTTGTATCTAAATAACTGTTAAAGAAAGGAAAGGACAATTGTATTTTGTTTCCTTTAAAATTTGTAACAGTAAGATAGATTATACCATAGGGAATTGAAAGGGAAAAATTATAAGGAGAGGGATCAAGGGTTCTAAAGGAAAAAAAAAATAGTGTAAAAGCTTGGGTTCTGTTGTGGGTTCTTCTTGAATGTGAAAGAGGCAAGAACCGAGGGTTCTCTATTGTATCTTGTTTTGAATTCTTGAATTTATAATAAAATTACTCTCTCTCGTGGATGTAGGTCATATTGATTGAACCACGTAAATCACGCATGTCATTCTTTTCTCTCTTTCTTCTTGTATTTTGTTTCCTTTAAAATTTATAATAGTAAAAACGACCATACCGGAGGAAAATAAGAAGGAAAAATTAGAAGGTGAGAGATCAAGTACTCTAGAAAAAAAGTGTGAAAGCTTGGATTCTGTTGTGGGTTCTTCTTGAATGTGAAAGAGAAAGAACCGTGGCTTCTTTTTATTGTATATTGTTTTGAATTCTTGAATTTATAATAAAATTACTCCATCCGTGGATGTAAGTCACATTTATTGAACCACGTAAATCGTGCGCGTCATTCTCTTATCTCTTTCTTCTTTACTTTTCTACTACGATTTTATCTTTATCGTACAATTGCAATTTTTTACTCTTTTTTGAAATTATTACGTGTACTCTTTTGTTGTTCTTAGTTGTTATTTTTAGTTCAACTATGTAAATAATCCTTGTATTCCTTTTTGGACCAACAACTATGCACCAATAGTCAATGTAACATGTCTACCAAAAATGTTTGTAGAGTCGATAGATGTTGAGATTGACTAGAGACGATTCAAGTTGTGGTAACTGCGGCAAAAATAAAGTATAAATTATCAAGAAATTATCATTATCTAGGTGCATATTTGGAACTACCTCACAATCTTTAAAGTCACATACCCAAGTCAATCAGTAATAACTTCTACATTAACATGGAAATTGATGTAGTTTCACTATTTCAAACGTGTCATAATAATATATAAAAATAATTGTACACCTTATAGTTCATCAAATTCCAAACGTTTCCTTTTAGTAAGGAAGATCTACTCCCAAATGGCTTGCAACATCGTTACCAACTTAACTCGATGGTAAAATCTAGTTTTTTAGTGTTAGACTTGTCACACCCATTTTTGTTGAAATATTTTGCAATAAGTAGGGTTAAAAATATTCGAGTTTAATATTTTTTTTTTCAATTTGAACTCAATTTGATAAAACTTGCAAATAATTTTATTAAGATTAATTTCATTTGAAATTATAACTACGTTACACATTTTTACATATTTATTTTATATAAAATAGAATTAATATAAAATAAATTAAAAAATTATATAAACTTAATAATATAAAATAATTTACATTTGTCACATATAAAAACTTCACATTCATAAACTTAAAACATGCATAATAAACTTTCAAAAAGACAATGATAGCACTCAAAGGTCATTTTCTCAAATTGTGATATCCTTTATCCCTTTAACATTTATACTTAATAAAAAAAATAAAAATAAATAAAATCTCAATTATGTCATCATTTATTCTAGAAAGTAAAGAGTTTACATTTTTAAACAATAGAAAAAAACAAATTAAATAAAAAATAATGACGCTCCTAAAACCATATCTTCAAAATCTAAAACAATATAAAGTAAAACTCTAATCATAACCAAGATCCAATTCTAATGTTACAACCTATTAGAGCAAAGTCCCTTATACAAAACTATTAAAAAAATAAAACAAAAAAGACAAAAGTAACTCACTCTTCGAATTCTTGCTCAATGCTACTTGCAATTGGCATCCAACTTGGGAAACATATAACAACAAAAAAGGAATGAGAAATGCATCTCACTCCACTTGTGGTATGAGCACAACATAAGTAGCACTCACACGATATCATGCAACAGATAAAATCGTAAGTATAACAAATTATAATAATTATACAAAGACATTTATTCAAATGCAAATGATTGACAATGATACAACTTAGTTTTTACTTCGCATGCATGTGGTACTAATCTATCATTAGAGAATGGTTGATAATGATAGATAATAAGTTTATTTTATTTTATTTTTGTTATTATTTTTAAAATATTTTTTATATTACACTATTTATTTCAGTCATTACTCTATATAAAATATTTATTTTATTATTTTAGCATTATACTTAAAGATATTGATAATGATAGATGATAAATTTATTTTTTTTTCTATTACTTTTTGAACATTTTTTATCTTACACTATTTATGTTAACTATTACACTATTTATATTATATATTTTATTTTTTTAACATTATACTTTAAGACATTTTAACCATTACACTCATCAACATAATAAAAGTATGACATATACTTAAAATGCATGCTATTTTTATTTTATTTTAAACTTGATTGAAAATATTTTAAAATATAGTATAAAATTAATAATAAATACACAATATGAAAAATATAATAAAACTAAAAAAATGTAATTAAAATAATTGATCTAAAAATAAAAAATTATAAGAGTTTAACATTAATTACAAAACTAAAATTATAAATACACAAAATATATTTTTATCATTAAAATAAAATTAAAATTTATATACCAATGTCATACAATATATATCTATTTCTATTATTATATTCATCAATTATTTTAACAAATAATTCTGTCGAACACTTCTCATTTATCAAGTGCATTTAACATTTTTCAGTTGCCAATTATCTTTTCATTAGTGTTACTAGACATAACCTTGCACTCTTGTTATGCATTATGTGATCAAGATATTTTTATTTGCATTAATTCACCTAGATATTTATTTTGCACACACGCCACGTTGCTTATTTATTTGAGAAGTGAAAAACTTGTTCACGTTTCTTTTCTTTTATTAAAATTGGTTGGGTTAATGAAATATCATAGAGCATTACACAAGTCATATCCAAGATTATCAAAAGATGCATCGAACAAAAAAATTAATTAAAAATAATTTTGGTATATAAGAAAATAATTTGGATAACTCATAAATACCTTACAAAAATAATTCAATATATTGATAAATCCAGAATGATTATGTTACTAATATAATTAAATAATCTTGTGGATAAAAAAAACTGAGTCAAGAAGGAAAGTACTACCAAAAATTAGACAAGTTTTTCGACAGATTCACTATGAAAAAAAAATTAATTTTTTAACACTAGCAAAATCGATCGTTAAATACAAAAAATTGGTTTAAAATTGGTTGCTAAAGCATTTAGTGACGGGATTAAAGATAAAAATAAGGCTGGTGGTGAAAATGTTAGTCGCTAAACAATTTAGCGACTGATCGTGATTCCGTAGAAACAATAACGACCACATTTTGGTCGCCAACATACTTGCTTCTAAGAGATTGCCATTCGTAAAGGTCGAAAATTAGCGACTAAACAATCGATGTTTATTTTGATCGCTAATTTTTTAGGAAAAAAATAATTAAAAAAATTGGTTGCTAATTGATTAAAAAATAATTTTTATAAACACAAAAATCGGGCACTAAATAATTCGGAATTTATACTAATTTAAAACAAATTAATCGCTAAATCTTGTTTCGAAATATAATATAATAAAAATATCGGTAACTAAATTAGTCGTTAATAGCATATTTTATTTTAGAAAATCAGTTGCTATTTTGGTGGCTAAAATTAAAGGTGTAGTTTAGTTAGCGACCGATTTATCAACCAAATTTGTTGGTCGCTAAATTTTTACCTTTCTCCTTTCTTTATTTTTAAATTAGTAATACATATTTTGAACCTGCCAAATATTTATCAATAATCACAAATTTAATCACATTATAAATAACATACAATAATAAATTTGAAATAAACAATTATATATGAAAATATTAACAATTAAAAGTATCAACATAATTACTAATAATTCAAAATCATAATAACCATCCTAAGCATTATCCTAAATATTGTGAGCACGATAGTCTAGTACATCATCTTGAAGATAATCATCCTAAGCATTATCACCATGTTCGTCATTATTATCTGATGTAGTGGGGGCTGACATAAAAGATTTCAACTGCAAGTGTTGTAAAATAAGTTGCATTTGTTGATGTTGTTGTTCCATTTGTTGATGTTGTTGTTCCATTTTTTGATGTTTCATTTTGTTGTCAAATACGCTCACTTTGCTTATCATGATTATGTAACAATTGCACCACTTTCTCCTCAAGTGACTTCTACTTAATTGTTTTTCCACAAGTTCATTATTCAATTTATGAATTGTTTCACGCATCTCTTCCATTTGTTATACCATTGGAATGATGAACTTGTTGGTTAATTTCCCAAGTCCATATACATTCCCTTTTTCATTCTTACCACCAACAACTTCTAAATATATGTCATTATCATTGATTGGTACAAAATTGTAGTCATTTCCAAATGTTGCTTCCTTCGTGGTAAATTTTTGGACTTCTTGTCCTTGTTGTTCATATTTCAGCTTTAAAAAAAAGTGGAATCTTTAATTAGACTTTTATTAATAGTTAATAAACTTTAAAGTAATGTTTAAAAAGGTAAAAGATTAAATTTAGAGCAAGTTCACGAGTTTTGTCATTGACTCATTCTCTAGACTTTAATTTTTTGGTTTTCTCTACCACCTCCCAAGTAATTGGTGGTCGTTGTAACTATGTAACCTACTTAAATTTAAAGAAAAATTGAAATTATAATATAACCAATCAATTAAGTAAAATAACAAACAATTTAAAATTACCATTTTTTCGTAATGAGTTGATGTAGATAAAAATCCACCACAATATGATGAGACTTCTTTATCAATAGCTCGATTTGCCTTGGTAATCGACCTCTTATTTTGAAAATTTGTAGAAGCCCAATGTTCATCCAAAATTGTTCGAACATGGGGCAAAATCCAAGTTGCACAATCGTGACCCTTTCTAATCTTATTCATTGCACTTTTGTAAATGCGTGAACCCTTTTACTCAATAATGATTTTGATAGTTTGCTCTTGTGATGGGTCTCATCTATACTTTTTCTGCATTAAAAAGTAGTTAAGTAAAATGGAAAAACAATGAACAATACAATTGAAATTGAACCAAAAGTATAAATTACCTTAAACTCTTTGAACCATCACAAACTTCAAGTCGTACCTTCTTCCAACTCGACCATGATTCATCCAATTTTTGTTTAATGATTCTTGAGATCACACAAGGAGGACCATGTGATGGTGTAAATCTATGGAAAATAATTTTATGAATGTCCATATTTGAAGAATGTTATTTAAAAGATGAACTATTATATTAAAATTGACTTACTCATTGTCTATTACTTGAAGGAAAGACCTTTGATCCATTGCATGTTTAGAGTGTGGAGATGGACCTTTAGGTGTGAATGAATCTTGTAGTGTTGAAGGTGTAACCACTATATCCCCTACTTCGATAGGTTGTAGTTCCTCTTCAACTGTACCAAGTATGGCATGTTGGTGAATGAGAATTTTGGACTCTAACGTTGAGATGTGATTTATGGAAGTGAGAGAGTTGATGGTGGGTTGACCTCTTCGACTAACACCACGACCTCTGTCATGGTTAGGTGGTCTACGACCATTACTTGTACATTTGTTTGCCATCTGTATGTAGTAATTGTTATATATCACAATTAGGACTAAAGATTAATGAATATAGTGAAATATTATATGTTTAGGGTTTAGGAAACTAATCCAACTCGAAAGAGAAAAGTCAAACCTAATCGTTTTTACGACACCAAAACGTGTCACTTATCTTTCCCGTCATAATCACTACAAGTAATTGTTACAAACAATGGTCATACAAATGTAGAAAATAATTAACACAACGAATGTAATTCATGTTATTGTATAAATTACCTAAGAGGTATCTGTATCATTAAAATCACTCTCACTTTCACTCTTAGTTGTTATGTATTCATCCTCATTTGGTTCATCAAATTCTGTTTGATCTAATAATTGTGTGCCTACTTCTTCTCTACCACTATCAACGTTAGCAAGAGATTCGTTAATGACATCTGGGTCAATATGCAATACTACTTGAAGCCCAACAAAGTCATCATCTTGGTACGGAGCCTCTTTCTCAATCTGAGGTAATGTATTATTAACAATTCTACTTCTCGCCTTTGTCTTGATTACAACCAACCAACTGTGATGTCCCTTAGGATATGTTGTGTAATAAACTTGTTCAACTTATTGTGCAAATATGAATGAATCGTATACTTTATTATATCTTCATGTTGCCCGTACCTCAACAATCTCATATTTGTTATGTACTTTTGTTCCTATATTAGGAGTGTTATCAAACCAATCAGACTTGAATAGAACTAACTTCATTATTAGGAAACTAATGTACTCTAATTGAATGATATCAGAAAAGTTTCCATAAAAATTAGATTCTAATTAACCATTAGTTCCTCATACATAAACACCGTGATGTATGGAATTCTTGCCTTTAGTCCAAACAATTGTGTGAAATTTATATCCATTAATAATGTACATAGGTCATGACTCAACTTTTCTCTTAGGCCTCCATGCCAGATAAACCAATAATAAGTGTTGAATATTACTTTTTGAATTTAGAACCTAAAAAATTAAACGACCAACATCATACACTATATTAGGATGGACAATATAATATTTAAATAACACCAAAAAGTGTTAACATACATATTGTTTGAACCATGAAGGAAATGTTGATAAAATGTCACTGTCAATTTCAACATTTGAAGCTGTGGGATTAAGCTCTCTTAAAAACTCATTATATATACTACAACGAAAAAAGTATATTAATCATAGTCGTTACCATAACATGACTAACATCTATAATTAGAAATATTTACTATAAATACGACTCAACATGTTCACAATTTAAAAGAACGTATAAGTGAGCAGCTTTAAGGTCAACTTGGTCCAAAAAATATGTTATGACTTTGCCACCTAGTCTTCTTGGGTAGTTAAAAATTGATATAGGAGGAGTAGATGAACAACCTTCACCCAAATCAACATTACAAGGTATCCTAGTCCTTCTCGTTTCAATTTTATCAGGATAATAAAATTAGGCAAATGTTGATGTCTCCTCCACTAAATAAGCTTCACAAATAGAAGCCTTTACCCTTGCCTTATTTTTTACTTTATTTTTTAGGGAATGTAGAAACCTAACAAAGAATATGAATGCACAATCTTAGGAACCAATTGTTAACATATATAGCGTAATGGTATATAAATGATTATTAGTTTTATACCTCTCAAAAGGGTGCATCCAACGATATTGGACTGGACCACCAACTCTAGCCTCATACGGTAGATAAGATGGAAAATGCTCTATTGAATCAAAGAAGGTTGACGAAAATATTTGTTCCACACAACAACACAAGTATATTACCTTTCATAACTATTAGTTTTTCAACATTTAGTGTTGTCGAAGTCAGTTCCCTAAAAAAGTGACTAAGTTCAACAAGTGGGTTTTAAATATGTTTTAGTAATGTGTGTCCTTAGTCCTACCATTAATGTCCATCACAGTTTCAAATAAATTCATAAAAACATTTCTCTCTATGTGCATGGCATCAATGTTATGACGTAGAAGATGTGTATTCCAATACGGCAATCTCCAAAAATTACTTTGTTTTTTTCCAATTATGTTGAACACCATAACCAGAAATTTCTTGTTCTTCTTCTTGTAAGTCATACGAAAATGGTAAGTGTGCAACTCTTTTTCACATATCAGGGCTAGACAACCAGGGAGGAGGATGTGATGTCTCATCACACCTTTTTTTAAAAGAATTTTTGTTTCTTCTGTATGGATGATTGAGTGGGAGGAATTGATGATGATAATCAAAATAGGAGACTTTATGACTATGCTTCAATGTGAATGCTTCAATGTGAATGCCTTAGTTCGTTCCATACATATGGGGCATCGAAGTCTCTTAGCAATGGTCCAACCAAATAACATTTCATAAGTTGGAAAGGCATTAATTATCCACATCAAAGCAGCTTTCATCATAAAATTTTGTCTAAGTAACACATCATAAGTTATTATGCCATCATTCTACAACGTACACAACTCATCAATTAGTGGCGTAAGTAGACATCAATCTTGTGCTTTGGATTTGATGGACTTGGAATTAAAATTTTTAGAAACATAAATTCCCTCTTCATGCATATCCCAGGAGGAAGATTATACGAAGTTAAGATAACCAGCCAACATGAGTAACTTTTTCTGTATTGACCAAATGGATTAAAGTCATATGCACATAACCCTAATCTAACATTCATAGGGTCTTTACTAAACTTTGGATGAAGTCTAAAAATGCTTCCAAGCTTCAGCATCAGATGGATGACATAAGAGAGTTGGGTCCTTTTGATTGTCACTATGTCATTTCATGTGCGATGCAATGGCTATTGAAGAGTGCAATCTTTAGTCTTGGAATGAGTGGAAAGTACCACATTTTCTTAACATAAATGTTCTTTTGAACCCCCCCCTCTTAGTGATTGACTTGTATTGATTGGTGTTACAAACAAGACACTATGTTATTGTCTTGTCAGAATTTTCATTGTAATACAACATGCATCCTTTTGGACATCAATCAGTTTTCAAACAACCCAAACCCAATTTTTGTACCAATTTTCTAGCATGATAAAAATTTGTCACCATTCTGTTACCTTTAGGCATCGTCTCACCCATCAATTTCCCTCTACAATTAAAGCACCCTTCTAACATGTTATAGTCAAATTTCAAGCTCAGAGCTGCCAAAGAAATTGACAATTCAGAGTGATTATCGCATTCTTCCCACAATGGTGTTTCTGTAGCTGCAAGCATATCAAAAAAATTTTGAGCTTCAAGATTAGGATTTTCTTCCATGTTTTCTATATGTTCACCAATTAAAGGTCCAGCATGATCCATGATCAACTGCTCGTAAGGATTGAATTCTTCCCTTTGTTCACCACTTGTGTAGTATGAACCTTCAACCACCATTAGAGGAAATTGTGGCAACTGCTCACCATGATTTGTCCACCAATAATAATTCAGCATAAACCCTTGCTCATAAAGATCATATCTCACTTCATCGACAAACTTGAAAACTAAACATTTGCATTTGTTGCAAGGACATCTTAGTTTTTCACCTTGTAACTAAAATTTTTCTTAAGCAATAGAAAATTGTAAAAACTCGTGTACTCCTTCAGTGAACTTGTTTGTCCAACGTTTATTAGCATCTAATCTATGATAAATCCACCTTCGATTCTCTAGAATATCCATTTTTTTATACTAGGTACAATAAACTGTATAAACAAACAACTTTTAATGTATGTATAACATTCTTATAATACAATTAAATTTCAAAACAAGTTCTCATACAAGTAATATTCTAACAACTCCAACTTTAATTAATGATAAATTCAATATTTGCAGTATGAAAATTAACACATAGTAGTGATAAACAATAAAACAGTATTGAACTTACATAAACTCCAAGCAAATTATAATGGGAGGGGACCTAACTAAGCATATTAAAGCAAATTTGGAGTATTGTTCCGGCAAGGGTGTTGTTTTGGCGAAATGAGGGATGTAAAGGTGGCGGGTTGGGTCACGGGTCGCATACACAGTGGCTATTTGGGCATAGAGGTGGCAGCTCGTGCTCAAATTCGGTCCAGGGTCACGGGGGTCCAATTTGGTTAGGGTTGCGCGGTCTGGTTCGGTCGTAGATTTGACACGTGGTTTGCGTGCATAGGCCGGTTTGGTCATAGATTCAGTGTTACTCATAGCGTGGGTTGCAAATCCAGACAGGAACATGTCGTGCGCGAAGACTTGATCATGCGAGAAGGTGGTTTGGTCGCGCAAGGGTGGTTTGGTCACGCGAAGGAACCAGGTCATGCAGAGGGCGTGGGTCGCAGATTTGACGTTCCTCACAAACATGGGTCGTAGATCTGGATTGGACAAGGTCGCGTGTGGAGGTGGTTCGGTCGTGCGAAGGAACCCGGTCACGCGGAGGTGGCTTGATCACTTGGAGGTGGCTCGGTTGCGGGGAACCAAGTCGCTTAGAGCTGGGTCGGTCGCGTGCGAGGTTGCTTGATCGTAGATCAAAGTTGAGTCACATCGGTGGTGGTGGGTTGCATGGAGAAATGGGCTGCACAAAGGTGGCTGGGTGGTGCTAAAGGTGGTAGGTCGTGTAGAGGTAGTGGATCTGTTGATGGAGGAGGTGGAGGGGGACGATGAAGAAATAGTTAAGTTATAGTGGTAAAGTGGAGAAGTGTAAAAAATTAAGTTACATTTACAATACAGTAGCCAGAATTGAATAGTTTGAGTTAATGAAAGTGGGAAATATTTCAAAAATTGTGGGAAAAATTTAGTTCAGAATTTTCATTATTATTAAAGACAATTTTATATTTAATTTAATTAAAAGCTAAAATATATAAAAGCACTCTACAAAAATACCATATAACATTCTTATTTATAAAAAAATAGTCTCAATTGATTTAAAAATAACTTTTAACACCATAATTACACTCAATATAAACTCAAAAACTAATTTAATTGAAAAACGCACTAAAAGCACTATTATTTAGATAAATAAAGAAAATATCTAAAATTTAAAGAGAAAATTACTAATTTTACTTTATTTTAAAAATAATTACACTCATTTAATGTAAAATAAACTTCAACACCCCAACTACAGAAAATATAGAGTCAAATGACTCATTTAATTAAAAAAATACACTAAACATACTATTATTTGGATAAACAAAGAAAATATCTAAAATTTAAAGACAAAATGACTAAATTTACTTTATTTTAAAAATAATTACACTCACTTCATGTAAAATAAACTTCAACATCCTAATTACAAGAAATATATAGTCAAATGACCCATTTAATTAAAAACACACACTAAACATACTATTATTTGGATAAACAAATAAAATATCTAAAATTTAAAGTGAAAATTACTAATTTTACTTTATTTTAAAAATAGTTACACTCACTTTATGTAAAATAAACTTCAACACCAAAATTACAGGAAATAGAGTCAAATGACTCATTTAGTTAAAAAAAATACTAAACATACTATTATTTGGGTAAATAGAAAATATCTAAAATTTAAAGAGAAAATGACTAACTTCACTTTATTTTAAAAATAATTACACTCACTTCATGTAAAATAAACTTCAACACCCTAATTAGAGGAAATATATAGTTAAATGACTCATTTAATTAAAAAAACACACTAAACACACTATTGTTTGGATAAATGAAAATTATCTAAAATATAAAGAGAAAATTACAAATTTTACTTTATTCTAAAAATAATTACCCTCACTTCATGTAAAATAAACTTCAACAACCTAATTATAGGAATATAAAGTCAAACAACTCATTTAATTACAAATAAAACAATTATTTACATAAATAACCAAATTATCTATAATTAAAATACACAAATACTAAGTTTATTTTAATTTTAAAAATACACTCACACTTCATTTAAAATAAATTTCAATACCATCATTACAAGAAATATATACTCAAAATACTCTTTTAATTAAAAATACACACTATTATTTACAGAAATAACTGAAATATCTATAATTAATATTCAAAAATACTAAATTTACTTTATTTTAAAAATTAATAGACTTACTTCATTTAAAATAAACTTCATTACCATAATTCTTACTATCATAGTATTTTTTTTAAAATTATTCTTATGTGACATTAATAGTGTTTTAAATATGTCATAATAAAAATGCCATAAAACAATTTATGACGTCAATTTATATAAATTATATCTATTAATTAAATGGCTTCAAATAAAAAATAAATAGATTGTTATTTATCAAATATAAGATAAAATTTTAAATATTAAAAAAATGCTATTTTTATATAAATAATTTTAGTATTTAAATAAAAAAATTGTTTTTTAAAAATTCAACTGCTAATTCCATTGCTAATAGTTTTTTTTTTAAAAAAATTGATTGTTAATTTAATCGCTATTTTTCAATTTTTTTGTTTTTATTCTATCGCTAATTCAATCGCTAATTCCCTTTATTTTAAATTTTTGGTATTATATTTTCGGTCGGTCACTAATTAAAAAAAGAATCGATCGCTATTTTCAATTTGTGTTTTTGGATTCCATTACTAATCAAATCGCTAACATTTCCTTTATTATTTAATTTCTAATTTTATATCTTCGGTCGTTAAATCAGTCGCCAATTAAATTTTATTTATTTTATAAAAAAAATGTTTTGGTCACTATTTTTGTTTTTTTATTTTGTCGCTACTTTGGTTGCTACAAGGTCGATAACACTAAGAATTCTGTTTTTTCTTTATGAAATTTCTGACATTATATATACGGTCGCTAAGTGGGTTTTGTTTTAAAAAATTGATTTTAGTCGCTAATGCAATTGTTATTTTTAATTTTTTGTTTTCCTATTCCATCGCTAATTCAATTTCTAAGAATTCCTTTTTTAATTAATTTTTTGACATTATATTTGCGATGCTAAATTTATCACCGATTGTGTTTTAAGAAAAATAATTTGATCACTAATTCAATCGCTATTTTCATTTTTTATTTTTTTAATTCTGTTGTTAATACAGTCGCTAACATTTCCTTTATATTAATTAATTTTTCAGTTTATATTTTCAGTGGCTAATTTAGTATAGTTACTAATTTAGCGACAAGATAATTTGGTCGTTATTTTCTTCATTTAACTATCAACGTTTTGATGCCTTAGCTGCACCAACCCTTTATACTACATTTACTGAGGGAAATAGCAACCGATTGTTAGCTACAAATAGTTTTCGGTAGCTAATTTATTAAATCATATAGTCCATTTTGATCGCTAATTCATTTATTATTAGAGACGAGTTGTTGTGGTCATTAATTTTCATCACTAAAAATGACTTTCATGTAGTGATTAATCAGTTGTAAAATTAGTAGATTCTTTACACTTATAACATAATTCTAAAAAATAATATAATTAAATGTATGAGTAATTAAATTTAATCAAACAATAAAATTAAATTAAGTTTACAAATTAAACGAAGCTTATTAAATCTAAATAAAGAGAAATTTGTAAAATACAAGAAAATTAAAAATAAATAAAATTGTGGCACAGGAATCAATTAATTTAAAATATTTCTAGGTCTCAAAATATTCCTCACGTCATTCCTCGTGATTTATTTAATAAAAATGATAGGATATTTTGAGACTTCTAATACATTAAATAACAAAGATTTTGATATGAGAAAATTAAAATAGAAATCGTAAAAGGAAACGCTCAGTTGTTATTTGATTTATTTATTTATCATAGTTTTCTATTCCTTTGGAGTACAATATTAAAGATTTACACTGCTACAAAGATTTTTTGATTTTGCTATTAATTTTAGTTACCATTTAAATTAGTAGCTAATCCTAACTAATTAACTATTAATTAATTAGAATATTATTTTTCTAGCTAAATTTTAGTTATATTCATTTATATTTCTTATTACTACAAGTTAGCTAGAAAATAACTACAAATTTTAAAAATTTACTATAAATAAACTAAGATTATTTTCTTATCTAATTTGCTACTTATTCCATGCTACCATTCAATATTATAGTAATTTTGTAACTAATTATTTTTATTAGAAATTAGTTACAAAATAACTATTGATTTTAAAATTAGCCACAAAATTATTTTGTAGCAAATTTTAAATTTTCTAATGAAGAACAAAGTCATACAAAAACAATTTTTAAAATCATAGCAAAAATAATTATCTTTTTGAAATTTTTTTATAATTATTGACGAAAAACACAACATTGCAAATCATATACCAAATTTAGCAAAAAAAATAAAATAAGTTAAAAAAGAATAAGATTCATAGGATCTAAAAGTTTTAACATTATTTTAACATAGAACAACCATAACATGCATCAATCCTATAGTCTAGTACATGTAATAAATTTTACAAAAGACAATGATACACAATTAAGACATTAGTAAGATGGCATAAAGTAATTGCAAAGAGTTCATAAAACATGTACACGACAGGATATGGATCCTCTTCGGTTCAAAAATGACATACTCCGGGTAGTTTCGATTCAATGATTTCTATAAACAATGGATAAATATTTAGATTAATATAGATAATGCACAATCATGCATATGATGTACGATATAGATTTTTTTTATATAAATAAACATATTATTAGTAAGAGTCATTTGATTTAATTACATCGAATATAATTCATGTTTCTACTTGAATAATTATAGAAAATAATAAAATGAGAGAGAATTTTTCTCTATTTAATAACTATAGATTCCACCCGCTATATGTATCACAAAATTATTCAATTCAATGTGACAATAATTTTATAATTTTAAAATAAGAATAAGATATTCCTCGTTTAGACACCAAATGAGAATTTAATTTATTAAATACTCATTCACACCGTAAACTCAAATAACAAATATCTATCGATATATAATCTAAAATAACAATATTAATTTTTATGATCAATATGTTTTTAGTAATCTAATAATTAAATAATGTTAGTTCACACAACAAATCTAAAAAATTATTAATTTCTTATATAACATTAATTAATTAAATATTAAATAAATAAGATTTGCATGATTTATAAAGAACTTAATTTTTTTTTACACCCCTAATGTGTAAAAGTATATATTTAATTTTTCCTTCAAATAAATAATAAAAGTTTGATTATTTATTTCTTTCATTCTGTACATTCCTTGGAAGTCTGAACACACGTTAACGGCTTTCCAGTTCCACTTTCTCCGTAAGATGGACCCATATCATAAGAAAATCTAATTTAATATTATGTTTGTGAAATCAATATAAACCATCAAAGTATAAAGCTTCTGAAACAAATATTCAATTCCTTGCTCGCGTGGGCATAAAATAATGCACGTAATGCACCTCGAGAAGTTTGAATATATATATATATATAATGCACGTAAATAATGCACCTCGAGAATTGTGAATATATATATATATTGTTAACTGTTATTTCAGAGTAATAGTTAAAAATTAAGATTAAAAAAATAATATAATATAATATTATTTATTTATTTTTATCACAATTTTAATAAATAGTATTTTTAATTTTTAAATTTAGAGCAATGGTTAGTAAAGCAATATATTTCCCTTACTTTTAGAAGTCATTTTAATTAATTTACACAGATTAATTAATTTTATTAAAATTTGTTGATAAACTTAGATTTATTAAAAATGTATAAACTTTCTAAAACTTTCTTTTTCAAAAAGTAAATAAATTATTGAAAAGTGTAATGATACTGGTATTTTAACATGAGCAGTGGACATCATAAATGTTTAATTTGAAATAACTAAAATTTATAATAAATAAAATATTTTTTAATATATAAGTTATATTATAATTAAATTTGGTTATAAATGTATATTTTAAACATATAAATTATATATTAAATTTGTGATAAATAATTTATGTTGTAATATAAAGTTATTTTAAATTATTGATAAATTTTAAAAATAAAGATAGAAATAATTTCTTGAAAGATATAAGCAATTTATATATGAAAAAAAATAAGATATGTGGCTTAACTAGAGTGATAATAACCTCATTTGACGAGGTGCAAAATGATATGTACTGGGTCGAAATGGTCCCAGTCATAAGATGGCCGAAACCGACTCGGCCACTAAGAGTCACCACCGGCGTTTTTTCAAGGAACGCCAGGAAACCAGGGGAAAGGCTGGCTTGATAATTAGAGTTGCGGTTCAGAAGTTGGTTACACATTGGGAACAGAGGGTGCCCCAACATGTCTATCACCTGATAGTTACCCTAGGTAGTTGTAAGGTTGTGGAGATGATGCTTAGGTTTGGGTCTTGTAGAGATTACAGAGGGTCAAGGATAGGAATAAGTGTTTTTTGGTTTTTTTGGTTTATGACTT
This sequence comes from Mucuna pruriens, assembly GCA_025330945.1. Taxonomy (NCBI): domain Eukaryota; kingdom Viridiplantae; phylum Streptophyta; class Magnoliopsida; order Fabales; family Fabaceae; genus Mucuna; species Mucuna pruriens. The sequence continues at coordinate 935,583 of JAENHJ010000384.1, read as the reverse complement.
GATAGGAGTGTGTGCCTCTTGCGCCTATGTACCTCGGCTTTAGAGGAATCAAAGTCCACGTAGTTTTTGCTGGTAAGGGTTTCAAGGGGAAAAGCAAAGTCGGCTCGTACCAGCTTAGTCTTGTTTAGACCGAGACGGACTCAATGTTAGGAGGGGTAGGTTTGAGACGGTCTTGTTACCTATGGCCGAGACGGAGTCGGCCTTAGTGCAGGAGGTATTGGTGGGATCATTGTATCATCTCGGTCGAGGTGGATTCGGGCCTCACGACTGGGATGGGTCATCTTGGCCATCAGGTCGAGACGGACTCGGCCCTAGCGATGGTGGTGTGGTAATTGGTCCCGATTTTATAAAACGGAGGATTCTTTGACCTAAGATGATGTCTAGAAAGAGGGAGGAGGTACTAACCTGGTATTCAGAGAAGGTGAGCTCCTTCGTCCTCTCGTCCAATACTTCTGTTTCTCCTTCAACCCACCCTTGAAGCTCCCACTTGGCTTCCTTCGTGCAATCGTCAGTTTCTTTTTGTCTCTGGCAATCTTTCTCGCACAATATTCTCTCACTAGCTTATGCCCTCTCCTCTTTTTTTCGACCTAGAACTCTTTGTCCCAAGGCCTTATATAGGTCTTGGGGTGGGTCGAGTGTAACTCCCAGGATCCCGTGATTCTCTCATGGTTATGGGTATTGTTCGGTTATGGGAGTCGACTCCACTTCCCATGATCCCGCTTCCAATGCGAGTCATCTGGGATCTCGCTTTCAACGCGAATTCAAGGTGGGGTTTGCTAAGGCGTAAGGGAGACTCGGTCTCAGCTAGTCACGGCGACTGAAGTGGACTCGGTCTCGACCCGATTTGGGGTCACGAGACTTTGGCCCAGTAACTTCAAACTGGGCTAGGATGGGGTCGACTCAGGGCCTTGTAGGACAAAATAGGGGGGTCTAGACAATTTTTGGGTGCTACAGTTAGTTATCATCTATATCTATGTCGCATATAATATAGTCTTATCTGATTCGAACATGATTATTTTTAATAAAGAATATCTATAGTCTAAAAAAAATATATAAAAATTCTAATTATAGTATAATTCTCTCTCTATATACCTTTTTGATGACTTCTTAAATGATACTCCTACCCCTTCTCATTTTTAAAAAGCACTCCCTCTCTAATATAATATCAAAGAAGGTGTGTTGTGTCATTTTATTTAACAAAGTAAGAGTATAAATGTCTCTTTATTAAAAATATAAGAGAGGTAAATGACATTTTATTAAAAACACTAGAAAAGTGTGTATCTATCTAAAAACTAAAAGGGAGTGAGTGTAATTTAAGAAAATTTTGAGTGAGGTAGTGTAATTTCTACTATAAATTGTAACAATTTAAACAAAAGATATTTTAGCTATTGTTTTTTAACAAGAGCATTTTTAAGAATTCTTTTAACCTTTCGTCTCTTTATGTTTATCATTTTCAACATATTTAATTTTTAAATTAGATTTTAATATCTTTAAAAAATTATCAACAATTAAAATAACATTGTATCACAATATAAATTCTTATAAATTTAAAATATAGTTTACATGTTAAAAATATTTAATTATTAGAAACTTTAATTATAATATAGTTTATGTATAAAAAGTATTTGTTTATTATAAACCAGTACTTTAGCATGGGCATTGTACATAATATATATTTATTTTATATTACTAAAATTTATGATAAAATATTTGATATATAAATTATATTATAATTAAAATTCATAATAAAAAAATTTACAATAAACAATTTATTGTAACACGTTGTTATTTTTACTTATTGATTTTTTAAATATTGTAATTCAATTTAAAATTAAAAATATTAAGAACAATATATTAAAAAAGATAAGAAGTCAAAACAAATCCCTAAAAATATTTTCCTTAAGAAAATAGCCAAAAACATTTTTGTTAAAGAGAAATGACTAATAATGTTTTCGTTCAATTTATATATATAGAAAATTGTAGTTATATAAAATAAATATTTATCTTGTGTCACGCATATGCTAAAATACTAGTTTATATATTTAAAAGTATTTATTTATTATAATTTGTAGTTAAAGACAAACTCAAAAGGATATTTGATATTTCGTAAACTTTCCAATATAAATATAAAAGAATAGAATTATTCTAAAATATGACTTATAAAAAAATAGGATTATTATTTAATAAATTCTCATTTTAATTATATTTGTGAAAGCAAGATATAGTCATTAAATGTGAAAACGTGGTTAAAATTGTTGTTTAACTATGTGAGTGAATAAGTTTGTTATATTATTTTCATTAAAAAAATATTGATATTTTCCGTTAAAAATTACAATTGATATCGATTCATCATTTTTAAAAGTTGACTCTTCAATGATAAAAGATTATGTCAAAGTCATCTTTTATTTTGCAAATTAATCATGAGAACACTCATCCAATAAATAAATGTTAGATAACTAAGTCTTTTAAAATTTTAATTAGAATTTAATTCACAACAAGATTTTTTTTGATGTTGTTAATAATTTTAACTACCATTTAAAATTAGTAGCTAAATTCTAATTAATGAACTATTAATTAACTAAAATATTGTTTTTTTAATTAAATTTAAGTTATATTCATTTATACTTGTTATTACTATAAATTAGCTAGAAAATAACTACAAATCTTAAAAATTTACTACAAATTAACTAAAAATATTTTCTTAGCTAATTTGTTACTTATTTCGTGCTACCATCAATATTATAGTAATTGGTAGCTAATTATTTTTACTAGAAATTATCTATAAAATAACTATTGATTTTAAAATTAGCTACAAAATTATTTTGTAACAAATTTTAAATTTTCTAATAGTGATTCTTAATTATTATGTGTATGAAAATAAATTTTATTAAAAGAAATCTCATTTTGATGTCTCAAAATAGATTAAGTTTTTATTGCCAGCTGTAAGAACAAAGCAAAATTATGAGAACACGCATTGAATTTATTGATTAAGAAATTAATATTATGTTCATAAATAAATAAATAAAATTGAGATAACCATCGTATTTAAGGATTCAATTCTTTTTATTAACTATTATACTTAGATTTTCATTAACATCACATTATATACCAAATAATAGTTTAAAACATAAAAGAAAAATCTGTAATATCAATTTTATTTATTTGTCTCATATTTTTTTAATGCGATGGATTTAGCTACATGTAATAAATAAAATAAAAATATTTCACTGATCTAGGTAATTTATATGTATAATCATCTACCATAATTTATATAAAGAATAAGTAAGTAACTGATTGTAACTAACTAATAATTATTTAACTAACTGACTTTTAACTAATTTTTAATTAATTATATCTCTAATAGTCCCCAAGTTAAAAAGTGTTCATAACATTTACTGTTTGAATAGACAATATAAGTATATAAACTTAAAATGAATACAATGAAAAATGCCAAAAATACATTGGCTAAACGTGATACAATAATATAAAAATTCAAAGCTAAGCTTAATCATTAAGCAAAAATTACAACTCAAAACTTAACCATTTAAAACATAAACAACAAGAGAAAATGTTTAACCACCTTAAAGAAGAAGAAACAAAGTTTAACTATCAATAACATAAGTTAAATACAATGCTTAACCACTCAAGAGAGAAGCAAAATGTGACACCCTTCTACATTGAATACTTAAATTAAAATAATCAAGTAAATAAGAAGGAAGACAAGATAATAGATAAAACCAGGAAACACAATTTCGTAGTAAGGATAAAAGGTTCACATGATCGTTAAACAAGTAGGTACAAAGTTTTCGAGAAGATTTTAAATCTAAATATTATAATTGAAAAATAAAGTCATTATTTTCTTCAAAATAAGTTCTTCAAACAACAGAAAACATAGTACAACTATTCTAAATTTCAAACCCCGATGTCACACTAATGAGAGCAAGACCCTGCCTCTTCAAAACTCGGCACCATGAGTGCCCTCAACATTACTAAAAGAAAACCACGAGAGAGTACGGTGAAAAATAGTATTCAATCATGTATAAGTGCATATAGTACCCCAAATCCAACTCATTACCGTACTCAATTACTAACAGCTCACAAATACTCATATATCAATCACACGTTCCATCACATTCATAATCAATCACATTCCATTCATGTTTACAACATGCACATGCTCACACAACGCATATGCCAATCACCACACACCTAAGAGTCTCGATTCGGAACTCCACACCATGGGCGAACCTCCTCAATCTCCTTAGTTATCACTAATGATGGCCACACCGTTAAACACCCATATGATCGGTGTGTCGCATAGTTAAACACCACCATAGCATGTGCGAAGACATTCTACACAACCGTTAAACACCACCACCTATGGCCGGCGTGTAGCATGGTTAAACACCACCTATGGCCTATGCATATAAATGTCTCCCATCATTAGTCCACCTTGTTAAACACCACTTTTGGCCAGGGTCCCCTGTTAAACACCACATATGGCCAGGGTATTATAGCCACATCTGGCTTCTCATGCATCTCATGTCCATGTTCAATGCATTCTCATCCACATTCTCATTCTCATGATTCATACATCATTCACACAATCCATAATCATGCCAAAATCATATCAATTTAGCCATCATTACCATAAATCATTTATAAGAACGCATGGAAACGTACATAAAACACCATTGAATTCCACCCAATTTCACCATTACACACAAGAGTCCCAAATTGAACCTCAACCATGAATAACCCTGAATAACCATGAACAACCACGAGAATCAAGTAATTAAGACAATTAACCATACAATTTCAAACGAAAATCAAGACAACATTAATCCAAGAATTTAATCTCTCTTCAAATGCCACAAGAAACCATACAATAACAATTATTAATAAGGACCCTGGGGAAGACCCTACTACTCTTTCTTATATAAATGAAACCCAAATAGTGAGATAGAACTGACATCTCTGCATACTTGGAAGCATAATGAAGAAAACATGTTCATCAAAGTCATTCTTCATGTTCCTTTGGGATTCTCACTTGAGGTTTTCCTTCACACTAAAGACAACCGATTACATTATCAATTAAGTCAACCAAAACCACGATACACATTGGCTAATCTTTTCTACCGATTAAAACATTTTTAGAACATAATAACCAAACAAATTTGAGAATTTAGATCCTAGAGGGACTTAGAGATTGTCCTCACTACCCGTACACCCCCGCATTCACATATAACCGAAATCTCCCCATACCTTAGATGTGAAAGAACAACGAGGATCTGATGAAGCTCCAGGACGATTTGAACACCCTAGCTCCTCTTCCTTGTAGGTCTGTATTCTCTCTCCTCTAGGTCTAGCTGTCTGACGCGTAAAACATCAATTAGGATAAACTGATTAACCCTTGTCTAATATTCTAGTTGGATCGGGTCAACCCCGACCCGCCCATCAGCCTCTCCCGTTAATTCGATTAATTAAATTAATAAATGAAAATAATTCAGATTAATGTCTCATCAGTTTATAAAAATATCAGCTCCTCCATTAAAATAAAATTAAATGTAAATATTTAAATACTAAATAAATTTTATGCCATCATTAAGAATAATAACAATAATAATAACATTTCAGTTTCAAAATGCAATTATTTAATAAAATAATTTCCTACAGCAATTAATAATTAAAATAAAATTGATAATAATAATAATAAAATTTATTTCTAAAAAAATGATTAAATAAATTTTAGGATGTTACACAAAACATCTTAATGTGTAATTATCTAATGGCAGAAGCTTAAACCAATTCTTAACTACCGTATAGAAAAGCTTTCATCAAAGAGAATTGCAAGAAACATTTGCAATACAAATTTATCTTCAAAAAGAAATTTTCATTAGCACCTCGTGAGTAATGTAGAAACCACAAACTAAATTCAAAACATTTCATCAAATAATTGGTGTACACAAAAAACATAAACCAAAGTGGTTGAAAGCAGAACTATCAACTTCACATCAATGAATTTATTCAAAATCTTTTTCTGACAACGCAATAGTCTAACAAATATTTCATCAAACATCTTGACAACAATCTTCAAATTACCAAACTATTATACCATTGAACCACCAAAGATCGGCAACCCAAACATAAGAGGAATAACCAAGAACAAGTTGAAGAGCAAAAACCATAAACAAACTTGATGAAGAATCAAAAAAGGAAATAAGATTCTAGCAACAAACCATAACTAAGCATCGCGAACAAGAAAATCCAGCTCATAGATTTAAAAGGGTGTTGACTTGGTGACTGGGAAAACAAAGCGAAATAAGAGAAACCAAGAAAAGATATGTTGATGTCGATTCCAATGATAGAGGTGTCCCATGAAATCACAATGATCGAATGCATGAGGTTTGTATAGTGAACTTTCTAGGAAAAATAAAATAGAAACGAAAATGCTGAAGATAAAAGGAAAAGAAATTATGAATTTGTAGCGAAAAAAAAAAAAAGAATTATGGTAGGTGCCAAAGCTCTTATACCATGTTAGTAAACACAGTTTATAAGAGGATTGAGAAAAAAAGATAAAATGAATTCAATGAAAATGAATTAATACATTAAGTAATTTAATGTGACTTATACAGAGAATAAGCAATTAACTATACGTAACTAACTATAACTAACTAATAACAATCTAAGTAATTAACTCTTAACTAATTTTTAACAATTACATGCCTAATACAAATAATGAAAATATATATTAAAATTTAATATATTTTCTGTTAGTATAAAAATTGATCTATATTAACCATATATATCAAACGTTTGGGTAATGTACCTTATTATTAGTGTAAATCCTAATGCATAACCATGTTTTAAGAAATGAAATTAATTTATTGACAAAATAATAATTAACAGGCATTAAAATTTTAAGTTGTAAAAAATCTTCAAATTTAAATTTATTGATCAACTTTGTATTTATGTTGCAAATATATTCAGTTAGATTCAATATTAATTGAGAAAATTTTAAGGAAATAGTTTTTTCAATTGTATAATCAATTAAAAATATTAATTTAATTTAAAATTAAAATTTTAAAGAAAATAAAAAATAATTCAGAATTCATGTCACTGTTAAAAATAAAATATCAAATTTATGTCCATTTTCATTTCTTGTTTTCATTTTATGTTCAGTCAATGATGCAGTTGGATATATACATAGAGAAAGACAAATTCTTTTTTGTTTTTTTCATTTTCAGTGTCTCCTGTTTGAAAGTTGATTTTTTTTAATATACAAAAATTTATTTAAAAAATTAATCTCTCACAATAACTATTTTTTTATACGCATAAACTTAAAAATCGAGTACATATTTAAGATATATTATTATATGAACCATACTTTACAAACAATGTCGTGGGCAGGAAAAAAAATTAGGGAATAAAATATGTACGCACATTTGAGCACGAGAACCCCGCACTTCACAGTGCTTACAAATTTCTTGCGTCTCGTCTTCGATGCTTGACATGTGTACTATTCTCTCTATCCAACGGTTGAAATACAATTTGCATGTTCAACGAGTAGAAATTAAGAACTCACCATGGTTCAATTATCAATTTCGATTTGTCCCTTTGTCGGTGTGTTTGTCCCTTTGTCGGTGTGTGTCGCACCAAATCCAATGTTGTTATAATAAGCTTCTTCCCAAACCATTCATGGCACCACACTTCCACATTCACAAACCAACCACCTTCTTCCTCTCTTAACCCTTTCTTCATCACACCCCTCTTTTTTTCACACACACCCCTTTTGCTATGGCCGATGATGGGTCTCCTTTGTCCACCTCTTGTTTTCAAGTTCATGTGATGTGCAACTGTGATCCGTACTAGTGTATCATACAATTCACAAGTCCATTCATCCTAGTTTTAAAATTTTGAATATATACTTTTTTTTTTTTAAGAAATTTAGGGTTTAAGTTTTTGTATAATAAACAATACATCCTTAACCTTGTTCTCTTTGGATTTATGGAGGACTAGATATCCTCCAGAATTTAGATCCATTTTCTTGACTGAATTAATGTCAATTATTTTTTAGATTAGATTTGGGCTGATCTAATTTCAAAGATCGGTAGTAATGATCGATTGATTTATATGGTTGCACTGTTTTTTTTTTTTTAATAATTTTGTTTATTTTCTTAGGTTGAATTTAACTTTAGAATAATATACATTAAGAACTTCTTTCCCATGTTCTTTCTTTTATGTATGAGTATTTTTTTGTATGTTAAATCAACAATAATAAAATATCATCATCTTAGTTTGTTTTTCTTTTGCCAAAATTTTTGCAAAAGAGTAATAAAGCAAATTGTATATTTGTAAAGATTGAAGTTTTCATGGCCTCTAAAATCTTGTATGTGCTTGAAACTGGGATTTGTGCTGGGATTATTTGATACACTAGCACGGGTCACTGTTGTAAGTCACGTCAAAAGCATTTGCAGTGCTACGATCAAATGCAGTTTTAGTTTGCAAAATTTTGCAAGAAGAGGAAAGAGAGACTGTGCACAACAGGTACCTTTCGACAGGGACGAGAAGCTACCACGTATACCAAGCGCAGAGGTTATTTGCGTGGTGTATTTGCATACTTGTACTATTATAATATTTTTGTTATGACTAATTATAAGAGAATAAAAAAAATCTACCCTTTGCACTTTGTATATAAAATAAAAATAAAAAATAAATAAATTAAACTTATTATTTCTGCCTTCGAAGAAATTAGACGTGATAGATAAATTTATTCTTAAATAGTTATATAAGAAAAAAATAAAAAATAAAACATATGAACTTTTTTTAATAAGTTATTGATTCAATTTAAATAAATTTTTTATAAATATTTATAGAAGTAAAAATAAGAAAAATAAAATAAATTCTTTTATAAACTAAACTTAACTTATGTACCTTAAATAATTAAGGTATTGTACATTTGACAGATAACTTAAGTATATTGTTGGGAGGATATCTTTAGTACAAAAAGAAAAGTTTAGTTTTTACCTATTAGATTATGTATTAGCTTATGTATGTATTAATTTTAATTTATGAAAATTTTAATTTTAATTTTTTAAATATTTATGAAAAAATTATTTAAAAAAACTTTTATAAAGGTTAAAGTAATTGATTAATTTATAAAAAAAATTATTTTTTATTTTTTCTCTTATAAATATTTATTTAAAAATTTACCTTTAACACCATTATTTGGGGATATGCTGAAACATTGTTATGAAATGAGTAGCATCGCAATTTTTCCACAATCATATATGGAAAGTATTATTTATTTTTTTAATGGTCAAAATAAAGTATTATTAATTATAGACTAAACAAAGCTTGCATAAAATGTGCCAAGAGATTGGAATGAAGATTTAAATGAACAAATAGTTTGTAATTTGTGTTTTTTAATTATAGTTTGGGATTTGATCCTAACTTATACATAGAATTATAACTGAAAGTCATCCATTAAAAAATTAATTTGTATTATTTATGATGTGAATACATAGAGTAACAGGAGGAACTCGTCATCACGCATGTATGGTAACAGGTACGAGGGGACATATGTTACAATTCTTTACTCTCATTTCAATTGATATTGGATTAAGAGATAGTAAAAATAAATATTATCTTCAGATGAAAAAATATTGACACAATTTAGATAAAATAAAATAAAATAAATTTTACTATAAGTTAAAATTAAATTATATATACATTTCAACTTTTAAAGAAATTATAAGTGAGAAATGTTCCAAAAAAAAAAACATAAATTAATTTATTTAAGAGGGTAAATTATTTTACAATCTTATTTCCTTGTTTTATTATAAAACGTTTCCCAAAAGAAAACGATATACTTCAATTTGTATCTTAGGTTTGACGACTTACCTCAACCACCAATAATAAAACTTTTATTGTTGCAAAGTCTTAATTTGAAATAGGGTTTAATTTCCATGTACTTAAAAATGTAAATATTTTTTTGTAATAGTATCAATTAATGATATTAAATAATTTCAGATATAATGTTTAAAGTAATTAGCATATAAGTTAAAATACTTACTATGCATAGCAATGTATGATTTGTAACTTTTCTTCAACTACCAAACAAAAATATGTAATTTATAAGTAAATTTTAATGAGTTTAATCTTTATATACTTTAATATTTGTCAATAAATTAGAAATCATCATTTATAGTCACAAATCTAAAAATTTTAAGTTGTAACGATAATACTTACTATATAAATTACTGGAAATATATTTATATTAATATTTTTTAACTACATTTTAAATTAGTGGAGCAATTTATATATACTATATTAAGAAATAAAAATAAAAATCTTGTGAGGGAAGGGGTAACCTGCTCTGCTCGTATATATCTTCTTGATAATTACTGTGAATTTTAAGATAATTACAATAAATAATAGTAAAACTTAAAAAAAATAAAAGAGTCAAAATAAAATTTAAATAAAATAAAAATAAATAGAATAAATATTGGTCATTGATTCTTAGCATGAATATCAATATTAAATTATACAAGTCACATGAGTTTTTTTAAAAAATTAATTAATTTTTTAAGTGTTCAAATACCCTTTTGAAAAAGTTTGGGTAAAATTAACAAATTTTTATCATAACATGCACTATTAATATTTACTCTCTTTGAATTTAATGTTAGAAATAAATTATAAATGTCTGTAATTAAGCAGCACATTTGGGGAGTATGATTCTTCCACAGTACATACTCTCATTGGAAAAGCATGAAAAAAAAGTGAGTGAGAGACAAGACAATGATTAACTCATTAAAAAAGATTATAAGATGATATTCCCGGGTCTCACGCCTCATTATTTAATTAATATTCTTTACGTTGCTTTCTTCTTACCTATTTTTGGCACTTTAAATTATAAGTATTCTTTAGGTCCAATTGTATTTTGATACAATTTAGATAAGGTTAATTTTGGGGAGAAATTATTTCATACAGTTTTATTGAATTTTATTATATTAACATGTAATTAATTTTTAATAAGTTTGTTTTTATTATTTATTTTTATCGTAAAATTATTAAATTTACAATAAGAATACAAGCACACCAACACTATATAAAACATCTATTAAATACTTATTACTATTTTTTTCTATTTCTCTTTTCTTGTTGCATCATATTATTTATTACATTATTATTATTAATTTTCTATTTCTTTCTCTCTTAAAAGTATAAATTAGCATTGAAGATTCAAAGAACATTATTCATTATTCTTAAATCTAATCTAAGGTAGCTTTAATGTGATTTGCATATTCTTGGCTTGATTTAGACTGCTTCTCATAAAGGATATCTAAAGTTTAGACTAAAAAATAATCTAATTTAAAGCAATTTAGATAGAATTGATTATTTTTATTTTTTATTCCATTAGAAGGTAGTAAATAAATTTTATTTTACTCTTTTACATATTGTATTAAAAAATATTTGTAATGTAAAACAAAAAATAATATAATAAATGAAAACATGAGTCACAAGAATAAATCTTAAATTAGTCCAAAATTAATAAATTTATAAATACATTAAAATATAAAGAAGTGTTAAAGAAAATAATATGAAAAATAAAAACTAGTATTTTAGTTTTGTAATAAATTATATTTATATAAATATAAGTCTGAATATTTAAAAATAAGAGGAATTAAATCATATACATATAAGTTTGAATATTTAAAATATGAAAAAATTAAATTACACCAACATAACTTACATGCATCAATTATTATATTATTTAATTACTTTTAATTTAATAATTTTATGAACTTAATTTCTATGTACCATCAAATAATAAAAAGTTTTACATTGTCAATTAATTAAAACTTATAATAAACATGATTTATTAAAATAATCATTTTAAAAGTTAACCAATTTATCCTATTTAATAAATTGTGATGGAATAATATAAAAGTAATTTACATGGTTAAGTGTATATTCTATTTACTCTAATTTTATATAATATATTAAAAACTTTTCTTACATAAAAGATATTTATAAAATTTTATATTCCTATAAAATTATTTATATTTCATTCATATATATTAAAAATAATGAAATATATATTTTTAAAGTGTATATACAAATATAAATTATTTTATTTTTTATTGTTTAATTTTAACAAAAATTAACATAAATAATAATCAACATAATATATAATTATAACTTAATGTTTAGATGGATAAAATTCAAATTTTATATAAATATATTATCAATGTAATAATGAGCGTAAGTAGGTATAATTTGACCCTTTTAGTAATTAAGAAAATATAAAAACAATTATGAATTATGATTAATGTAAAATTTGAAGGAGTTAATATAATAATATGCTAGATGATTCCGAGGGTTGACAAGCTAATTCTCTCTCTATATATAATATATGCACATTTTGCTTATGACTAAAAGTTAGAGCTCGGTGATTTATAACTATTGTTTTGTTTATAGAGATATAATAATTAAGATAGTGTTTTGTTTTTGTGAGTAATGATTAAGATTTAGAGTAGGTGCTTTATCTAACTTTTTCTTTTTGAGATTCTCTTTTATTTTAAGTAGAAGCTTTTAATTATTTTTGAGGCTTTGATTGATTGATTAAAAAAAATAATTACTTTTAAAAGTTTTGATTTTTTCTTTTTGTTAACAAAATTGAATTATCTAAAAAATATTTTTAGAGAATTGAATTATCTAAAAAATATTTTTAGAGAGAGAGAGTTTTGACATACCAATTCACAATTTTCTTTTTATTGTTTTATTTTATAGGGTGCGTAATTCAGGCACACTGTTGCGTAAATTTTGAAAAAGTTAAGAAAATATCAAAAAGTAAATAATTATAAATATTTTTTGTATATATATTTTGTATCATATATTCTTATATAATTTTGAAAAATGCATATTATAAATATTTGTATAAAATTAATACTTATATATTTATTAGATAAATTTTAATTTTTGTAATTTACCTTCTTAACTGCCTCTCTCTCTATATATATATATAATGAAGAAGTATGTATTTGCAATTCTTGCACTTTAATCCATTTTTTGCCAGCACGTTGTCCATAGGAGATTCAACAACCAAGCTACTCTGTTTTATCCAGTTTTACGAAAAAAAAAAGCAACTTTGCACTCTCTTTCAATTTAAAAATAAACAAATAATTCCGTACTTCTCAAGGATCCTCCCTCGTAGTTCACCCTTTCCAATGTGTTATTGTCGAAAGAAATTAAGATTTTATGGTTTCTAGTGTCTTGGAACTCACGGGGACTTTTGCCGGCGTCATATGTAGAAATCATATTATGTTCATCCGAATAATAATGATTCATTAATCTTCCCCAGTCCTAGTTCTTGGTACGAAGTATAATTAATAGTTTAAAGTTGTAGTATAAACATTATTGGTGCAAACATTAAAAAATATAATTAATATTTAAAAATATTTATTTTACATTTAAAAATAAAACAACATTATATTATTTATTATTTTTTTAACTTCACAAGAATAATCTACATATTTATTAGTATAATGAAGAATTTAAAGTTACACAATTGTTTTAATCAAAAAAATATTATAAATATTTTTATCTTTAAAATAAATAGTCAAACTAGATGTGTTTCTAAAATGAGTATTGTTAAATTTTTAAGAGTTTTGTAATACTTAGATAGGAAGTGCATCTAAAATAGTTATAATTTTTTATCTTGGACTTAATAACCAAATAAAAAATACATGCAAAATGTTTATTAATAACTTTTGTTAAAAAAAAGATTTTTTTTAAAAGATTCTTGATGTTAACCAAACAAGAAATGTATCTAAAATGGTTATCATAAACGTGGTTAAGAAACAAAAGTTAAAATACATTAATTTGGAGTGTGTCTGAAGGACCTAGGAGTTGTCCAAAGGCATTGTCATCCAAAAAGAGCATCCAAAGGACATGGATGCATCCAAAAATCTCTAGTGTTCAATGGCAGCATCCAAGACACATTTGATGAAGGCTACATTGTCCAAAAGACATGGACGCGTCCAAAAAACCCAACATTTAAAGGACATGGACGTGTCCAAAGACCTCCAACATCCAAAGGGTCTAGGAGACATCCAAAGTCTACATCATCCAAAGGCTATTAATGAGTTCAAAGACCCCTAGCATCCAAAGGGTGCCAAAAACATCCTAAGTCTACGTCGTCCAAAAGGAGCGTCTAAAGGATATAGACACGTCCAAAGACCCCTAGCGTCTAAAGGGAGTGTCCAAAGACTATTTTGTCCAAAGAGAGCGTCTAAAGGTTATGGATGCGTCCAAAGACGTCTAGAGTCCAAAGGACCTAGACATAAACCAAAATTGAAAGGATCTGTCTACATGGGCATTCAAAGACCCTAGCATCTAAAGGCCATGGACGCGTCCAAAGACGTTTAGTGTCTAAAAGACTTGGATGAGTCAAAAAGATGAATAAAAGAAGGAAGAGGTTTATCCACATGGGCATCCAAATCCCCCCAACGTACAAAGGGTATGGACACATACAAAGACCTAGACAAACCAAATAGATAAGTTAAAAAGGGAAAACCCCCAATGTCCAAAGGGTATGGATGCGTCCAAAGACCTAGACGAACTAGAAAGATAAGTTAATAAAATAGGAAAACGAGTCATCCAAAGGCTTTAGTGTCCAAAGGGGCATCCAAAGACCTCCAGTGTCCAAAGCGTATAGACGCATCCACATACTTGAACGAACCAGAAAAATAAAGTTAACAAAAACCAAAGGAGCCATCCAAAGGAAGCATCCAAAGAACCCTAATGTCTAAAGGGTATGGATGAGTCAAAAAGATAAATAATGAAAAAGGAAAGGGAGGCACCCAAATAGGAGTTCAAAGGCTATGAACGCGTCCAAAGACCTTCAACGTCAAAAGGACCTGGATGAGTCAGAAAGATAAATAAAGGAAAGAGAGCATGCAAAGATGTCCAACGTCCAAAGGACCTAAAAAAGTCAATAAAATGAAAGAGAGGGTCAATCCACAAGGGCGTCTAAAGGGGGCGTCCAAAGACGTGAGTGTCCCAGGGGCGTCCAAAGAACCCAGACGTAGTCCTTTTTTAAAAGGGAGAAGGCTACATATATATGCTCGTGAACTCAAATGAATATCTTTAGGCACAAATATGAAAACGGATTGGAAATATTAGTTGTACCAAATTGTGCAGGTGATCTTTTTCACTGCCCATGAAACTACTTCCTTTTTCTTGGTCTTCCTCCCAAATTTCATAAGTTTCTTCATTGTTTTCTCTTTTCTTTTCAAGTTCTTCCCCAAACTTCTCCTCCTAAGTTTCCTCCTTGTTAACACTCACGAATTGCTCTTTTTCATCTTAGGGCCTACTTTCTCAATTTTTGTCGTGCTCTGGTTTCTCTATTTTTTTTCCAATTTTTCATCCTCACAAACTTTGTTCCATCCTGGTATTTATAGACTTTCATAAATAATTTGTTTAATTTAACTTGTTTGTAGGTTGGCAAAATGCAATATGCTTAGCAGGAATTTTGGTAGGTGTTGGTGACTAGATAATAGAGCAAGAGGAGTTGTCATCAGTAGAGTTGCAACGTAGAGTGAAGCCACAAGAACATATTAGCGGTTGTCGGCAGCAAAATTAAGAGTTGTCGACAGTAGAACAGAGCCGTAATGCAAAAAAGCTTTTATGCTTTGGACGCTCGCGAAGAAACAAGTCCCTTTGGTCACTTGTCCAAAGGGCTCGGCAAGAAACACTCAAACTTTTTTGTCTTTCTTTTACTGGTTGCCTTAGCAGACTTTTGTCCAATGCAACAAATTTATTACTTTAGATTTTGTTGCTTTTCCTCTTCTGTCGATTGCCCAAATAACTACAGGTAAATCTGATTATTTGTTTTTTTATTTTGGATTGCTTTGTATTGGACTGGACAAAATCATGTGTTCATAGTTGTCCCTCTTTACTTAGGTTTTACTTGATAATATGAACAATTGTAGTTTCATATTATTGTGGTAAATTATAAGTAAAGATCTGAACTATGATTTTGTCATACAATATTGAAGACAATTTAGTAGACATAGATGGCTAATGTGTATATGGGTTAGAGCTATGGATCGAGCGATTGAGTTGTGGGTACAATTATATTGACCAAAAAGCCATGGGCACAAGAACCCAAAATAGTAGAAGTAGAAGGCATATGGACCTTAAATGCAAAAGGTAGAAGGCACGAGGACCTAAAATGTAAAAGTTTAATTGTAAAGACATGAGCGTAAAAGCAAAGGCACAAGGACCTTAAATGTAAAGACATAGGTGTAAAAGCAAAGGCATGAGGATCGCAAAATGTGAAAGCGAAAGACATGGGGACCTTAAATGTAAAAGGTAAAAGGCACAGGGACCTAAAATGTAAAGACATAAGGCACAAGGACCTTAAATTAAAGACGTAAGCGTAAAAGTAGAGGCATGAGAACCTTACAATGTAAAAGCGTAAGGCACGAGGACCTTAAATGTAAAAGGTAGAAGGCACGGGGACCTAAAATGTAAAAGGTAGAAAGCACGAGGATCTAAGAATGTAAAAAGTGTAAGGCATAAGGACCTTAAATATAAAAATTGCAAGGCACGGGGACCTAAAATGTGGAAGGTAGAAGGCATAGGGACCTAAGAATGTAAAAAGCGTAAGGCACAGGGACCTCAAATGTAAAAAGCGCAAGGCACAAGGACCTCAAATGTGAAAGATAGAAGGCACAAGGACCTAAGAATGTAAAAAACGAAAGGCATGAGGACCTCAAATGTAAAAGACACAAGACACGAGGACCTAAAATGTGAAAGGTAAAAGACATAAGGATCTGAGAATGTAAAAAATGTAAAGCACAGGAATCTCAAATGTAAAAGGTAGAAGGCACGAGGACCTAAAATCTAAAAGGTAGAAGGCATATGGACCTAAGAATGTAAAAAGCGTAAGGCGTAGGGACCTCAAATGTAAAAGATAGAAGGCATATGAACCTTTAATGTAACAGACGTAATGGACGGAAGACAGGTGATGCAGAATTATGATGGAATGTGTGTATGATATGGAATGTATGGTGATATGCAATGTGAGATTTTTGTACAGGTATATTCCTCTTTCTAACCTTTGACCTCCTTAAGGTTTTAGATGCCCCAAGACTTAAGGAAGAGATAACTTAACTTTCTTTCATTTTGTCTTTTTTATGTGTTGGAGACTTCTTCCATGACATGCTACAATTATGTTATTTAGGATAAACAACTGTTGATTGGTCATTGTCTTTGTTAGAACTGATCAAGGGCCTATCATCTCTCTCGTGATCTTTTAACACTGGTTGCCATAAATATAATGTTCTTTTTATGTTATTGCATGTTTCATTTTTAGTACATGGCATAATGAAATGATCATGGTGAATTAAGGAATCAATAATGGAGAAGAAAGTATTTTTATTACTTTGAGAAGGAAATTGTGAATACAAAAATAAGTTGCATATGAAGGTAAAATGATAGATAAAATGTTATTACAATGAGGACTAACAAGAAAGAAAAGATTTATCAAGAGAGAAGGGATGACAAGTCACAAGTTTCATAATAACAATGTCAATTTCCCATGCTTACAGCTTTGAGAAACATATCAATTAGCTTTGGAAGATATTAGATGCTTTTATGGTTGCCCATTTGCCCTAGCTTCACGAATTTTCCCCATTAGCTACCAAACATCCTTCCAAAAGTGCTCGTTTTGCCCCCCAGCTTTAGGGTTTTGTTGTTATTGCCATTTCTTAGCCCAACTTTCATTAAAAGGAGTTGCTTTAATTTTTGCCTAGACTGTCCTTTTTAGGTTTTCAGCCTAACGAGCTTTTTCTTTCTTATGACTCTAACTTTTGTCTAGATTGCTCGTTTTTAGTTTTCAATCTAGAGAATCGTTCTACCTTATGTCTAGACTACTCTTTTAGGTTTTCAGCCTAGCAAACTTTCTTTTTATAATTTTTTTATTTTAATTAATTTTTTATGTATAATACTTCTTGACTGTGTCAAAGTTTGCTAGATGTAATAGGTCTTCACCATCCATGTTTGTAAGGATTAGAGTTCCTTCTAAAAAAGACCTTTTCACTACATAGGGCCCTTCATAATTTGGACTCCATTTTCCTTTATGGATATTCTGGATGGGCAACATCTTTTTAAACACCAAATTCCTTTCTTGAAATTCTTGAGGACAAATTTATCATAAGCCTTTTTCATTCTTCTTTGATACAGTTGGCCATGACATAAGGTAATTAATCTCTTTTCTTCAATGAGATTCAATTGGTCAATTTGAGTCTGAATCCACTCAGCTTCCTTAAGTTTAGTTTTCAACAACACCCTTAGCGAATGAATCTCTACCTTAATGGGAAGGATTGCTTCCATCCCATATACTAAGGAATACAAAGTTTCCCTAGTTGAGGTACAGACTGAGGTGTGATAACCATGCAAGGAAAAAAGAAGCATCTCATGCCAATCTTTGTACGTCCTAACCATTTTTTGGACATTTTTCTTGATATTTTTTGTCACAACCTAAATTGTGACGTCTGACGGGCAGGCCGAAACCGGGTCGGCCAGGCAGGAGTCGCCACCGGCGTTTTGGTTTAGGGAACGCCAGGAAACCTAGCGGAAAGGCTGGTCTTGAATCGGAGAGGTGGGTTCGGGAGTTAGTTACACGCTAGGGGCATAGGGGCCCCAGCATGTCTATCACTTGATAGTTACCCTTAGCTAGCTATATGGGAAGAGGGACCGTGCTTGTATTTGGGTTGTGTTTTTGGTCTAAGTCCTGGGAAGAAGGAGGTTCAAGTAAGGGGTTCCGAGAGTTTTGAGATTTAAGATTTGAGGAATTCGGGATTTGACTTGATAGAGGTGTGCCCTCTAGGCCTACGTACCTCGGCTCTAGAGGATTCAAAGTCCACGTAGTTCTGGCTGGGGAGTTTGGTTTTTTTAGTGGAAGGTGAGTCTAGGAGGAGGGGGGGATGGCTCGTCCCGTCTCGAACAAGGCGGGTCGAGTCGGTTTGGACATGGGTGTTCAGGTTGGGACCAAGCCGACTCGTCCGGCTCGGCTCTGCTATGGAAGGGTTCAGTCGGCGTAGGCCACGGGTGTGGCCGAGGCCGAGTCGGCTTCGGGGAAGGCGGGATAGAGGGGTTTAGGTCATGTCGGCTGAGACAGTCCAGGGCCGAGATGGACTCGGCCCAGGCCACGTAGCAAGGTGGGGGGAACTTAGGCCTGAGATGGGTAACGGGGAATCTAACCTGGAGCGATGCAAGGGTTGAATTAGAGTACTAACCTGGTGTTCGGAGATGGTGGACGTGTCTTCCCTGTCTTAGTCCGATGTCGGATCCTCTCTTTCTGCCAGCCCTTGGGACTCTCCTTTCGTTTCTTGCGCGTTGTCGTCAGCTTTTCTTGGCTTGTCTCCGGTTGTTCTTTCTCTTCAGCCCCTGCTAGCGTTCTCTGCCCTCTCTCTCTGCTTGTCCTCGTTCCCTTTTCCTTTCATCTTGGGGCTTTATATAGAGCTTGGGGGTGGCTGTAAAACAACCAAATCCCGAGATTCTCTCGGATATTATCCTCTCCTTCTTTCTGTTTCTTCCACTCCGCCTGGGGTCCACTAGGATGCGGGGAGACTCGGTCAAGCATAGACTGAGTCAAGCGGGGACTCGGTGGTCAAGGCCCGTCTTAGCTTGGAGTCATGCGGGAATGGCCCAAGAGTTAGAAATTGGGCCGGCTTTGGGGAGGGCTGGAAAGACGTTCCAGCCCGGACAATTTTGGGGTACTACAGTTGCCCCCTCTTTATTTGCATTCAGTATTGGGTTAATGAATGCGGATAAAGACTCTAAGCTCTCCTGGGAAACCAGCCGACGGGGTGGTCCTGGGGCTGAGCTTCGAGTAGTAAGCTGCTTAGGAATCAATGGGCTGTTGGGCTTTCCATTGGGTGCCCAGATTTGAAGAAGCCATCAGGATGTTTGCTTTCGGGTGATTACTAGGCTTTCTCCTTGGCGCCTAGGTTTGATGATGCTGCTGAATTGCCTTGACTTGATTGGCCTTTGAGCTTTCCATTAGGTGCTCAGGTTCGAGGATGGCCATTGGGGTATTTGTTTTCGAGTGATCGCTAGACTTTCCGCTTGGCGTCTAGGTTTGATGATATTGCTAACTTGTTCTGACTTGACTGGCCTTTGAGCTTTCCATTAGGCGCTCAGTTTGAGAGCGGTCATTGGGCTGTCTGTGTCTGAGGGTGACTTGCTAGGCTTTCCTTTGGGCGCCTAGGTTTGATAATGTTTCTGATCCTGCCTTGCTTGGTCCAGATTTGGAGAGGCGAATCATCTATGGGAACTTGGTATGGTATTGGATAGGTTGGGTCGAATCTGATTTGATGGGATGCTGGCTGCAGCTCCCTACTATTAGCTGTCATGGATTCATGCTGGTCGAGACAGACTGGATGCTGACCGAGTTGAATTGACACTGGCCGAGACGGCTTGGGTGCTGGCCGATATAGATTGGGTGCTGGCTGAGTCGGCTTGACGTTGGCCGAGATGGATTGAATGCTGGCCGAGTTGAATTGACATTGGCCGAGATGGCTTGGGTGTTGGCCGAGATGAATTGGTACTGGCCGAGATGACTTGGCTGGAATTAATATTTTCATTTTCATTCCCTTTTTTTTTATTAATTTTTTTATTTTTATTATTATTATTATTTTTTTTGGAAACTCAATAGTCGCGCCTGGGGGCATGCGCCCTTCTGGCTTGTCTTTTCATTTCTGGGAGGCGCATTGATGGCGCCTTTTCGTTCCTCGGGACCCATTAATGTGTCTCTTCACTTCTTGGGGTGCGTTAACTCCAGGCGTGATGATTGCGCCGTCCTGGGGGATTGCGCCTGTTTAATGGTGCGTCGCCTCTTGTCCCTAGGCAACCTTTGGTTCCTATAAATAGGCGCTTAGTTGTCCGTTGGAGCTTCATTTCCCCATTTTCCAGAGCCCAGAGATTTCCCTTTTCTCTCTCGCATTCCTTCCCATTGTTCTCTTGCATTCTTCTTCTGAAGCTTCCCTTCTTCTTAGCCACTATGTCAGGTGCTGTAGAAATTCCTTCCTTGTCGTCTTCTTCTTTTACTTCTACTTCCAGTCCTGAGGCCATAGCTGCCATTCCTGTGGCTATGGCGGACAAAGCAGAGTCAAGCCTCAGTGCCCCCACTTTGTCAGGGGAGGAGCACTATGAATGGGTCCATCAGGACGCTCTGTCCTATGGCTCCAAAATGACACCCGAGGAGGTGGAGTCTATTGCTGCCAAGGGGGATTGGGTCTGTGGGCCTCATGCCCCTCGACTGGAGATGACCCACTGCTCTTCCTTAGAGCGGGTCTGCCACGTGTGCAAAGAGGGAGAGGCGATTTCCGTTATGTATATGTGCAAACCGTCCTCCAAGATTTGGGGTGACTTTTCCTCTGGACCGCTTTTGGCCCGGAGGTGTTGAGGCCAGTGAGTGTGGCTCCTTCGCAACTTCATCCCAGCCAGTGGGCGCTCTTCGGGCTTTCAAGGTGGTGTGCGGGTGCTGACCACACAGCCCTTGACCCCGTGTTTACGAGTCATTACACTATCCGAGTGGGGAAGAAGGTGGGGAGGTGGGTCTCTTTGGCGCCTCTCCCCAACACCAGTTTGTTCCACGGCATACACGGCGTCCCTACAAAGGTTTTAAGGACCGATTTTTTGAAGATAAGGGCCCTAACCGAGGGTCCTTGTGCCTGATGGGCAGCCTATGCCTCTGACTTGGAGGCTACCTTTGAAGGCCTCGAGGGGCCTTAGAGAGCCGACTTTCTCGAGGAGAAAGTGACTCTCCAACTGTTGGACGAGTTGCCCCGAGGGATGAATTGCAAGGAAATTGTAGCTTTGGCCCTTGGGAAAAAGCCTGTTTCCCATCTAAAAAGTAAGTCCTGTTTCTTTTGTTTAGACATAGTGGGAGTATCTGATGTCTTTATTATTTCGTTTTTATGTTGGCAGGAATGATTGAAGATGAGGGAGTCGACATGGCTGCCCTAATTAAGAAGGTGAAATTGGCCCAACGGGCTGCGTCCGCGATGAAGCCGGCAGTACGGCCAGCCGGAATGGAGTCGGCACCCACGGCCAAAGCGCAGGCGGCACCAGCCCGCAAGTCGGCTCCTATTGCCGAGGCGTCGTGACGAGAGGGCCAGGCCGCGTGTGGCCGAGACGACGAGGGACTCTGCCGCCGGATTGCGGACCGCCTAGGCTAGGTGCAAGCCGAAGGCATGCCTACTCAGGCCGACGCAAGGCCCTCCTCATATGTCTTGACACGAGGTGCCAAGAGGAAAGCCGAGGCCCTTTGCTAAGAAGCTGCCCGAAGAAGAGGCAGAAGTGTAGTGTCCCCGGCCTGTCCCCCGATCAATTTGGTGGCGGGTAGGGTGACTATAAGCTGGCCACCCCAACTACCCCCGGGAGGCCTGCCCTGCTTCAAGGCCCCTGCTAATGTGAAGTCCTTATGGGGGCCCAACGTGGACCTCCAAAGCTGGTTCCCCCAAGCTCGATCCCTCAGTACGACCGCAGGCTCTTGGTCGTTGCTAGGGTGGATGGGACCTTTGAAATGCTGGAGGCGTATCACCTCAGGTCGCTGGCTTCCCTGGAAATGTCCAAAGGCTTGGTGAAGAAGGCTGAGCAGATTGTAATGAAGGAGGCCTTGCACAAGAAGGAGTTTGATAGGATGGCCAAGGTCAATCAGGACCTGAGGGCTGAGGTGGAGAGGTCAAAGGCCGAAGCGGCCAAGTTGAGGACTGACCGAGAAGGTTTGTGGGCTGACTTGGCGAAGTCAAAATCAAAGGCTGCGCTGATGGGGGAAAAGGCCACAACGGTAGGAAGCGGAAACCGCCTGTCATGTCAACGAAGATAACCGAGGCTGAAGCTGAGACCGCAAAGTTGAAGGCTGCTTTGGCACTTGCGCAGCAGTCTTCCGAGGCCTTATCCAAGGATCTGGAAGTGGCTCGTTCCCGAGCAGTTTCGGCGGAGGCGGTCGTGGCAGCTAACAAAGAGACCAAGGCCAAGTTGGGGACCGCTTTGAAGGCTGCGGGGGCCAAGGCTACTGCTCTAGAGGCTGAGGTTGCTGCCTCAACACAGGAAAGGAAGCGCCTTGCTAACAGGGGTGGAACGCTTAGAAGGTGCTATTAATGGGCCAACACGAGGCGGGCCAAAAAAGCCGCTTCAACAGATAGCCCTTTTGGCCCCAGACTTTGATTTGAGCCCATATTCCATCACTTTAGAAATCAAGGATGGGAAGCTTGTTTCCCTCCTCGACTCCCCTCCCCGGTGATTATGTAAAAAACTTTATTATTATGGAATGAAGATTTTGCTTATTATTTCTCTTTTTGCCTTTTTCCTTTTCTCTTAAGGTTGTTGTTATTTTTCTTTTTTTTTTTTCGGGTGCTCTGGCGTGAGGGTTATGCATGGGAATGAGAGCTTCTTACGGGTACCTAACTAGTTAACTTGACCTAACCGAACCGAGATGGAATCAACCTAGGGCAGACTTAGAATGCAGAGCTTCCCCTTTTTTCTCGGGAATGCGTGCTTATTATTATTATTATTTTTTTTTTGACGTTTGTTTTTGACTGCGCTTGACCACCTGGACTAGGCTATCGCCGTATTTCTTCGATATCTGGGACGGAGACGATACCTTTGATCACGAATTGTTCTTAGTAACGCGGATTCTTTTGTTGAATTAATAAAGCTTAGCATGCGAAGTAAAACAAAATGAGACTTTATTGATAATGTATGGTTTACAAAATGGAGACGTGGTTTTTCGCGTTTTTGTACAGGATGGCTGTTTGTTGGGGTCAGCGAGATAACCCCGTACTTGGCTTCCCTAATCCTATTCTGGCTCCGGCTGGATGCGGATGACTTTCCACTGCTGCTTAAGCGAGATTTCAAGGGAAGAACCTCTTGATTGAGTCCGAGTTGACGGGGTGTTTGAGGTCGCGTCCTTCAGCGTCAGTTAGGAGTAGCGCCCCTCCTGAGAAAGCGTATTTCACCACGTATGGCCCTTCGTAGTTGGGTGCCCATTTTCCTCTCGGGTCGCGGGCGTTTGGCAGTACCTTTTTGAGGACCATGTCCCCTGTCTGGAACATCCGAGGTTTCACCTTTTTGTCGAAGGCATTTTTAACCCTGCTCTGGTAGAGCTGACCATGACATAGGGCCGTGAGACGTTTTTCCTCGATCAAGTTTAGCTGGTCGTGGCGTCGTTGAATCCATTCGGCGTCTTCTAATTCTGCTTCAGCCAGGACCCTTAAAGAGGGTATTTCAATCTCTATTGGGAGGACCGCTTCGGTACCATAAACTAGGGAATAAGGTGTTGCTCCGGTGGAGGTTCGCACGGAGGTCCTATACCCATGTAGCGCGTAGGGTAACATTTCATGCCAATCTTTATAGGTTACCGCCATTTTCCGTATTATTTTCTTGATGTTTTTGTTGGCAGCTTCTACCGCTCCGTTCATCTGGGGACGGTAGGGAGTAGAATTGTGATGACGAATCTGGAATTGTTCGCACAGTTCCGTCATCATCTTGTTGTTCAGATTGGTGCCATTATGCAGAATGACGTGGGATGGAATACCGTAACGGCAGATGATGTCCCTTTAAGGAATTTTACCACTACGCTTACGCGTCACGGCCGAATACGACGCTGCCTCTACCCACTTGGTGAAGTAGTCGATGGCCACTAGTATGAACCTGTGACCGTTAGAAGCTTTGGGCTCGATGGGCCCGATCACGTCTATGCCCCACATGGAGAACGGCCATGGCGCGATTAAGCTGTGTAGGGAGGAAGGAGCGACATTAATACGGTCGGCGTGGACCTGGCACTTCAAACACCTTTGGACATGTTGATGGCAGTCTGATTCCAACTTGGTCCAGTAGTACCCTGCGCGGAGTATTTTGCGAGCCAGAGTATGATCGCTTGCATGGGTGCCAAAGGTTCCTTCGTGGACCTCTTCTATTATCCGTTCGGCCTCAGGGCGGTCCACACATCGCAGGAGTGTCATGTCTGCGTTCCTCTTGTATAGTACATTTCCGCTCATAAGGTAGCTGGCTGCCAGTCTCCTTAGCGTCCTTTTGCTATTCTCCGATGCCCCTTTCGGGTATTCCCCTTTTTCCAAGTACCTCTTTATGTCGAGGTACCAGGGTTCTGGGTCCGTCTTGGGTGCTCCGAGACCCAAGTGATGGCAATAGGCCGTGCGGGGGAGTTGCCGGACATGTATGGTCATCTCCCGCCCGTCATTTACCTGTACCATAGCTGACAGGGTTTCCAAGGCGTCCGCCATTTGATTTTCTTCACGTGGCACGTGGTGGAACGTGATGGCGTCGAAGGATTCTGTCATCTCTTTTACGTAGTCATGGTATGGGATGAGTTTGCTATCTCGCGTTTCCCATTCTCCACGGAGCTGATAGATCACCAAGGCCGAGTCTCCGTAGACCCGGAGTCTCTTGACCTGGTGCTCCAGGACCATGGCGAGTCCCATGGTGCAAGCCTCATATTCTGCCATGTTGTTTGTACAATCAAACCCTAGGTTGGCGGCGAAAGGGAAGCAGTGGTCGACTGGAGAGGCCAAGACCACGCCAATCCCATTTCCCAACACGTTAGATGCCCCGTCGAACCACATCGTCCATTCGTTCTCCGGCCGGGGCTCGTCGCCCGTTACCATGATGTGTTCGTCTGGGAATTCGTGAGCTAGGGGCTGTGGATCTGCCAGTGGGTGATAGGCCAGGTGATCTGCTAGAGCGCCCCCCTTAACAGCGTGGCGGCTTACATAAGTGATGTCGAACTCGGACAGAGCCATTTGCCAACGTGCTATGCGTCCGGTTAGTGCAGGCTTTTCCAATATATACTTGATGGGGTCGGTCTTGGCTACTAGCCGGACTGAGTGAGACAACATGTATGGTCGAAGCCTCTTGGCAGCCCAGACCAAGGCGCAGCAGGTTCGTTCCAAGGCCGAGTATCTTTTCTCGCAATCTGTGAACCTTTTGCTAAGGTAGTAGACTGCTCGTTCTTTCCCGGCCTCGTATTGCTGTCCTAGCATGCAACCCATGGATTCGTCGAGCACCGTGAGGTACAGGATCAGAGGTTTTCCAGGGGTTGCAGGGATGAGGACCGGAGGGCATTCCAGGTATTGCTTGATCTTCTCAAAGGCTTCTTGACATTCTGCGTCCCATTCGAACTTATGCCGTTTCCGGAGGAGTTTAAAGATAGGGTTGCATGTTGCCGTTAATTGGGAAATGAATCTGGCTATGAAATTTATCCGCCCTAGGAAGCCCCGGACTAAAGGCTGTTGTGGGAGGAGGCATCTCCCTAACAGCTTTTACCTTATCTCGGGGTCCACTTCAATACCCCTTTAAACTACCAAGAAGCCCAGCAATTTTCCCGACGTTACCCCGAAGGTGCATTTGGCCGGGTTGAGTCTTAGCCTGTACTTGCGAAGCCTACCGAATAATTTTCGTAGGTCCTTGAGGTGCTGCTCCGGAGTTTTTGATTTTGCAATCATGTCGTCGACATACACCTCGATTTCCTTATGCATCATGTCGTGGAACAAGGTTACCATCGCTCTTTGGTAGGTTGCCCCAGCATTTTTGAGGCCAAATGGCATTACCTTGTAGCAAAACGTTCCCCATAGGGTGACGAAGGTCGTCTTTTCCTGATCTTCCTGTGCCATTAGAATTTGATTATACCCTGAGAAGCCATCCATGAAGGAGAAGAAGGCGTGACATGTCGTATTATCTACGAGCATGTCAATGTGGGGTAAAGGAAAATTATCCTTGGGGCTGGCCCTGTTTAGGTCCCTATAGTCGACGCACATACGTACTTTTCCGTCCTTTTTAGGTACAGGTACGATGTTTGCCACCCATTGGGGGTAGTTAGATACGGCCAGGAAACCTGCGTCCCACTACTTCTCTACCTCCTCCTTGATTTTTAAGGCCACGTCGGGCTTCATTCTTTGTAGCTGCTGGCGAACAGGGACCGCTTCTGGGGGCATGGGGAGTCTGTGTTCCACTATACTGCGGTCGAGACCTGGCATGTCTCGGTATGACCACGCAAATATGTCTGAGAACTCTTGCAGGAGTTCTACGAGGGCTTTTCTTGATTCCTGTGACATTTGATTTCCTATCCGCACCTCTTTCTTATTCCCCTCGTCCCCTAGGTTCACGCTTTCTAACTCCTTAATCAAGGGTTGAAACTTTGGTCTTTCTCGTTCTATCTGCCTTTCTACCTCAGCCAAAGCCTCAGCTTCTGCGTCTTCCTCTCCTACCGGCTCCTCAATAGGACTAGAGTCCTCGCATACGCAGGTTGTATCGCTGTTTGGGGTACAGGTTCGTTATTGGTGGTAGTTTTTGAGGGAGTCCCCCCCCTTTTTTTTTAGCGAAATTGAAGTATGAAAAATGCGGGAAAGAAAAAGAGAAGAAAAACAAAGCAGATGAATGGATGAAAGTGCATGCTGAGTTTTATTAATTCAAAGTCGCCCCGAGAGGCGAGTTACAAAAGAAATTACATTGGAAAGAGAAATTCGCCCGCCAGTGGTTCCGTCATCCAATTAGCTAGCTGTCCCTCGAAAACGCAAACTTCCCCGGGTTGGTCGCTGGGCTGGCTGCCTATTGTCGCCACACTTTCCCGAACAAAATGTTGACCCCACGTAGCCCGGGCTGGACGTGCCCCTGTCTGGTCACTTGCTTGGTACCCGAGTCCAGCTCTCCCCTTGTTTTCCTGAATCTTAATTGGAGCTGGAATTCCTTCTAGGAGAGGGCCGAGCCCCTTGCCGGGTTGATATCCTTCCCTGATCATGACGCGGAATGCCATATTTCCTGCCGCAGATGGGGGCTCCTCCTGACTTGTTGTGAGTTCAAGTGCCTGGAAGGAGGTTTCCAGGGCCTCCTCCTCTTCCTCGATGTATTCGTTTGGCGCGGGGGTGCTAATTACTAGCTCCTGTTCCCCCATCACGCTGACCAACTGCCGGTCTGCTATGAATTTGACCTTTTGATGAAGGGAAGAAGGCACAGCCCTAGCACCATGGATCCAAGGCCTTCCCAGGAGACAGCTGTACGCGGGGCGGATATCCATGACTTGGAAGAGAATGTGAAACAGGGTAGGGCCAATGTAGATAGGGAGAGTAACTTCTCCCATGACATCCCTTCTTGAGCCGTCGAACGCCCTCACTATTACTGGACTGGCCTTCAGTTGCGCATGGACGGGGCCTAGCTTGTCCAAGGTGGTCTTTGGCAGGACGTTGAGGGAAGAGCCATTGTCAATTAGCACTTTGGTGATTACGTAGGCCCCGCATTTGACGGCGATGTGAAGGGGCTGGTTGTGCTGTCTTCCTTCGGCCGGGATCTCCTCGTCCGAGAAGGTCAACCGCCCAGTGCTGGTGAGATTGTTGACAATGCCCCCGAATCTTTTTGTGGTGATGTCCGGGGTTACGTGAGCTTCCTTTAAGACTTTCAGCAGGAGGTTGCGATGGTTTTCCGAATTCAGTAGTAGGGACAGGAGCGAGATGCGTGCCGGGGTCTTGTTCAGGTGGTCCAATAATTCATACTCTATGTAGCGAATGAGTTTGAGAAATTCTTCAGCCTCCTTTTCTTTAGGCGCCCCTTTCGGACTCCCCTTAGGGTCCTTTCCTCCGAGGTTTGCGGGGGTATAGATTCTTCCACTACGCGTCATTCCCCCGGGCTCTGCAATATTAGTGATTTCTTCGGCTGGGGGGTCCTCAGTCTGCTCTCCAGGGAGTTCCTCGGGCACCGGGTTATAGTGCCAAGGAACGGCGTGGTTGTCTTTGTAGGCGGGCTTAGGTGGAGCCGTTATGATCAAGGGCGTGGGGCGGATTGGACTGCACTGGATGATTAGCGGTTGAAACGGGAGGGTCTGGCGACCTATAACGGCGACTACCTCCTCTTCTTGACTTGTGGCAACAGTGCTATGGCTCAGAGTGTTAATGGTCTGCCCTTCGTGGGCCGGGAGTGGATTGGTGCTGATATTGGGCTTGTTCCCCTCGAATCCGAGCCACCCTGCCTCTATCAGATCCTGGACCTTATGCTTGAAGCTCCAGCACCTTTCAGTGGAATGCCCCACGTCTCCTGAGTGATAGTCGCATTTCGCACTGGGGTCGTAAGACCGGGGGTAAGGAGGCTCCAGTGGTTTGAACGGCATGATTGCTATCATGCCTTTCTGGAGTAGGAGGGGGAACAAAGTTGAGTAAGGCATTGGAAGGGGAGTAAAGACTCTCCTTTGACGCGCCAGGCGGGGGTTCTAGGTCTCCGGCATATTCGTCGTCTCAATTTGGGGTGACGAGTCAGGTGGGGAGACTATTCCTGAGCTGCTCAGGATGAGCTTGCTCTGGCCCGGTGGGCGAGGGGGATCTGTTATCACGGCATTCGTATCTCCCCTTCTCTTCTCCACCTTCTTAACGAAGCTCGTGTTTCCCCGGTCTTGTGCAAATCTTCCCCGCTTAATGCCGGCTTCTATCCTCTCCCCTATAACGACCAGGTCGGCGAAGTTGGAGGCCACGCTTCCTACGACTTTATCGTAGAAGGGAGAGGGGAGGGTGTCAATGAACATAGAAGCCATTTCCCTTTCTGAGAGGGGCGGCTGAACCTGAGCGGCCAACTCCCGCCATCTTTGAGCATAGTCCTTGAAGCCCTTCGTTTCTACTTTGGACAGGTTTTGCAAGCGGGAGCGATCTGGGGCCATGTCCTCGTTGTATTTATACTGTCGGAGGAAGGCGTCGGCAAGATCTCTCCATGTTTTTATGTGCTCGTTGTCCAAACCGACGTACCACCGTAGCGCGGCCCCTGTCAGGCTGTCCTGGAAGCAGTGCATTAGGATTTTATCCTTGTTGGGTATAGGGGCCATCTTTCGACAGTACATGGCTAGATGCACGCGTGGGCAAGAACTTCCCTTGTACTTTTCGAACTTGGGGACCTTGAAATCGGTAGGTAGCTCGATATTGGGGACCAGGCATAAATTGGCAGCGTCAATGCCATGGCCACCAGTTCCCTCGATGGCCCGCATAATGTTCCTCGAGAGCATTGATTTTGTCATTTGCCCTAGGAGGATTGGTTCTGGGGTGGACCGAAGCACACGGCATGCTTCCGGGAGAGGGTGATAGTAGGCTGTGGCTCCCGGAGTTGGGAAAGGCCCCGATCCTTGCCCTCGGCCTAGGCCCGAGGTGTTCCCTGCTGGCTGCTCTTGGGGAGCTGGTGGGTTTTCCATAGTGGCGTTCCATGCCGGGGTGTGAATCACTGGGGTGCGTAGGTGTCCCGATGTGGGCTGCTAGGGCTGCCCCTGGAGTTACCGGCCAGGGGTTGGCTGCGTTTCGAGTGATGATCTCGAACATTTTATTAATTTGTTCCTTCATTTGCCCAATTTCCATCCTCATCTCTGTCCTTATTTCGGCGTTCAGCTGCTCTAATTCTTCAATTGCTTGCTCCATGTTCTTGGTCCGGGATCGTGTGTGGTATCGGTGGAACGCAGTCGATTTCTTCTTCCTGGTGTTTTTTAGATTAGTTTATGTCTTTTTTCATTTATTATATTCTTTGCTTTCATGCTTGGGGAATATGTATTTAACTGTGCTATATGAATGATGAATGATGCAAATGCAATGATAACATTGAGTCACGGAAATTCAAAATAATATTTATTGAGCCTAGAGAGGCATGTGAATCTTGACAAAATAATTCCCTACGGTGGGGCGGATAATTCCTTCACCATATCATACAACGCCCTACAATGTTCTAAGAATTCCTTGATTTCTCTTGGTGTCTTAGTGGGATCCATCATGCCTTCTGCCGCGCGGAGCCTTCAGGGAATGCTCATCAGTGCCTGGTTGGTGAGCCATGCTAGTTTGACATATCTGTCCTTCCAAACTTGTGCGTCTACCGTAGCGGCTCGCACTTGTATTTCAGCTTCGTCCGCGATATCTTGGCATCTCTGCTTCCAGCTTTCTAGGGCCTGTTTTAGATCCTCGAGTTGTGACCTCGCCTCATCAATCTTTCCTCGAGCCTCGACTAGGGTTAGTAGTCCGGATCACCTTTGGTTTTGTAGGTATTCCTTCGAAAGTTGGGCTGCTTTTAATTCTTCCTCGAGGAGGTGTGTCCTTTCTCGGAGGGCACGCATTTCACCTTCCCTCTCTACGTCTCTGGCCTTGAGGGTTGCCACAGCCTTTTCCAATTGTTCTTTCTGGGCCACCAGTTGGTCGCGTTCTGCCCTGCTTGAGCACATTTCCTGGTCGGCGGCTTTTAGGCACTGGCCTATTTTCAAGCGACTCTTCTTATCTGCTCGGGCCTTCTTACTAAATTCGTCGCTCAGCCGCCTCTCCTGTCGTGCCTCTTCTAAAGCCGTATCCAGTTTTCTCTTCAACGTTCCCCGTTCTGTTTTCATCTGTTCCAGGGTGCCTTGGAGCGCTTCGACTTGGAGCGTTTCCTGTACCTCATAAACCTGGGTTGCTTGGTCCTGATGTTGGATACTCCCCCGAGGTAGGCCCACGAGGCGAACGCGTTGCTCGAGCCAGGCTCTATACTCTAGTGAGGCCCCACAACTTCTAGTTCGCCACGTTGCCCCTTGCCTGATGACGCGAGTCCAGGCCTGTCGGATTTTCCTGTGATGTTCTCCCCTGTGGGCTTGCATGCCCTCCACCCAAAGGGGGGTGAGAACTTCCTGACTGGGGTATGCCCCGCAGCTGGTGATCATCTCTTGTCTTTCATTCCAGGCGGGGTACCAACGAATTGTTCTTTCAGTGGCCTCCCCTAGCTGCTTTACCCACTGTTCCTTAGTCATTTTCTTCACGCAGCTCCACTTGAAATCTTCTACCGGGCAGGCGGTCTTGGTTTTGCATTGGAAGAGGTGAGCGGTTAGCCATAGGTAGAACAGGGGGGTGCAGCATCTAAGGCTCCCCGCCTTCCGCTCACTGCAGTAGCTGAGTGTGTGATAGGTGTTAGCTAGGAGGGCCATGGTGGGGTTTTCCCCTCTGTCCTTCTTAGCCAAGAATGCCTCTATGGCTGCGAGGTCGATATAATCTTCGATGTAGGGAAATAGCACCATCCCGTAGAGGAGTAAGCCCAGCACGTCTATCATGGCATGCCAATCCTGTTCTTCCTGAAACTGGAGCAGTCTTTCCTCTACGTACACCCTAGGTATTCCCTCTATGCCGTTGCGGTTCCTTTTCCACTTAGCAATTTCCGTGTCCAACACCCTTAGTATCTTGGCGATAGTGGTCCAAGATGGGCGTTGGCCTTGATGGAAGTAAAGTGGGGATTCGGTCAGTGGCAATCCCGTCAATCGCTCATATTCCTCCAAGGTTGGCGCCATCTGGAAGTCCTTAAAGGTGAAGCATCGTATCGGGGGGTCGTAATACTGGGCGAGGGCCTCCAATGCGGCTGGCTGAGTTTCAACCTCTAGTAGGCTTAGAAGGTTGCCGTGGAGATTCTCGAAGCGCCTGCGCCATGGGCCCTTCAAGCAACTGCCCCAACAGCGAAGTGTCTGGACATTTGGCGCCTTGGCCTGGACATGCCGAGGGGGTCTAGCCCAGTACTGTGTTCCTGCTTCCATTATCTGAAATTCCCGTGACCAATGTATCATGATGCATGATTTTTATTTGTTTTTCATTTGGTGTCTCGTATGAGATGCATGCATGCCGAGTTGGTATGAGGGTTTCTATTCGGGCCGATTCCATCTCGGTTTTGCTAGCCGGTTCCAATTCGGTTTACCTAGTTGTCCCTAATCAGGTACACGGTTGGATGGGCCGCGTCCTGCCTCCCCCCCTTTTCTCTGGGATCTCTTTTTAATCATCCTTTCCAGCAGGTTCTTGGGTCTATAGACCTTCCCTGGGGGGCGGTAACAGGATAAATTTCCCAGAACATGATTACCCCCTTAGGTCGGTCAGCCCCAAGTGGAACTATCGCGATCCCCAGTGCTGAGACACCTCTAGCATGGAGACCACTACACGTTCCTCTCTCCCTATCTCACAGGCCTGGGAATAAGGCCCCTCTCATTCACACCTCACTTCGCTCTGCCCATGCGAACCCCACAGTATTATGATAACAGTGCTTAGTTGTCTACCCTAGAGTTATGCAGGCAATGCATAGAAGAGAATAAAACAACCATGCAGGAAACGAGCTGAAATACAACAAAAGGGAAACCGGTTGCTTGGTCTATCTGGTCTCTCCCTCACGCTAGCCTATCAGGGCTCAACTCTCGGCATAAGGCAAGTCCCTAGTGGAGTCGCCATCTGTCACAACCTAAATTGTGACGTCTGACGGGCAGGCCGAAACCGGGTCGGCCAGGCAGGAGTCACCACCGGCGTTTTGGTTTAAGGAACGCCAGGAAACCTAGCGGAAAGGCTGGTCTTGAATCGGAGAGGTGGGTTCGGGAGTTGGTTACACGCTAAGGGCATAGGGGCCCCCAACATGTCTATCACTTGATAGTTACCCTTAGCTAGCTATATGGGAAGAGGGACCGTGCTTGTATTTGGGTTGTGTTTTTGGTCTAAGTCCTGGGAAGAAGGAGGTTCAGGTAAGGGGTTCCGAGAGTTTTGAGATTTAAGATTTGAGGAATTCGGGGGATTTGACTTGATAGAGGTGTGCCCTCTAGGCCTACGTACCTCGGCTCTAGAGGATTCAAAGTCCACGTAGTTCTGGCTGGGGGAGTTTGGTTTTTTAGTGGAAGGTGAGTCTAGGAGGAGGGGGGGGATGGCTCGTCTCGTCTCAGCCCTGGGGGAGCCGAGTCGGTTTGGACATGGGTGTTCAGGTTGGGGACCAAGCCGACTCGTCCGGCTCAGCTCTGCTATGGAAGGGTCCGAGTCGGCGTAGGCCACCAGGTGTGGCCGAGGCCGAGTCGGCTTTGGGGAAGGCGGGATAGAGGGGTTTAGGTCATGTCGGCTGAGACAGTCCAGGGCCGAGATGGACTCGGCCCAGGCCACGTAGCAAGGTGGGGGGAACTTAGGCCTGAGATGGGTAACGGGGAATCTAACCTGGAGCGATGCAAGGGTTGAATTAGAGTACTAACCTGGTGTTCGGAGATGGTGGACGTGTCTTCCCTGTCTTAGTCCGATGTCGGATCCTCTCTTTCTGCCACCCTTGGGGATTCTCCTTTCGTTTCTTCTTGGCGTCGTCGTCGACTTTTCTTGGCTTGTCTCGGTTGTTCTTTCTCTTCACCCTGCTAGCGTTCTCGCCTCTCTCTCTGCTTGTCCTCGTTCCCTTTTCCTTTCATCTTGGGGCTTTATATAGAGCTTGGGGGTGGCTGTAAAACAACCAAATCCCGAGATTCTCTCGGATATTATCCTCTCCTTCTTTTTGTTTCTTCCACTCCGCCTGGGGTCCACTGGGATGCGGGGAGACTCTAGACTGAGCCAAGCGGGGACTCAGTGGTCAAGGCCCGTCTTAGCTTGGAGTCATGCGGGAATGGCCCAAGAGCTAGAAATTGGGCCGGCTTTGGGGAGGGCTGGAAAGACGTTCCAGCCCGGACAATTTTGGGGTGCTACATTTTTATTTTCTACCTTCATTGCTCCATTCATCATTGGATGATATGGCATGGAATTGTGGTGTTGAATTTTGAATTAGTCGTATAGCTTTTTCATCATCTTGTTGTTCAGATTGGTTTCATTATCGGTAATGATGTAACTTGGCAAACAGTAATGACAAATTAATGAACTTGACCACCATATTCCTTGTCATGCTAGCATACGAAAAACCTCAACCCATTTTGTAAAGTAATCAATGGCAACAAGTATGAAGTGATGTCCATTGAATGCTTTTGATTCAATCGATCCTATCATGTCCATTCTCCACATTGAAAACGACCATGGGGAATTCAAAACATTCAATGGCATCGGAGGCACTTGAATATTATCAGCATATACTTGACATTTATGACATCTCTTCACATGATTGAAGCAATCAGATTCCTTAGTCAATCAATAATAACTAGCCCTCAAAATTTTCCTCCCCATTACATGTCTATTTGCATGCATTCCAAATGATCCTTCATGGACTTCTTCTATTATTTTCTTAGCTTTAACAACATCAACACATCTAAGCAACACCATGTTATGATTTCTTTTGTAAAGCATATCCCTATCTAGGAAGAAACCTATCACTAGTTTTCTCAAAGTTCTTTTTTCATTTTCTGAAGTACTTGGGGATATTCTTTAAACTGCGACATAATGCTTGATATCATAAAACCAAGGCTTCCCGTTTGATTCTTCTTCTATAACTTGGTAGTACACAAGTTTATCCTAACTCTGTATTCTTATGAGTGACATGTCTTTTTATTGACTAATATTGAACATCGATGACAAAGTTGCTAAGGCATCCGCTAATTGATTATCTTTGTGAGGAATGTGGTAGAAGGTTATTTTATCAAATTGCTCGATCAACTCCATAAGGTAAGAATGAAAAGGGATTAATTTTGCATCCCGAGTTTCCCATTCTCCTTTGAGTTGATGAATAACCAATGCCAAGTCTCCAAATACCTCTAAAATTTTAACTTTTGATTCAATAATAGCTTGAATTCCCATGGTACATGTCTTAGATTTTGCTATATTGTTGGTGATATTAAAATCCAACCTAGTAGTGAATGGTATGAACTGTTTCCTAATGGAGATCAATAATGCCCCAATTCCATGCCCTAATGCATTTGATGCCCCATCAAATAGAAGAGTCCATTTTCTTTTATTCATATGCTTTTCTTCATCAAACAAGGTCATTATGTCTTCATCAAGGAACTCATATTGCATTGAGTGGTAATCTTCTATGGGTTGATGGGCCAAATATTTGGCTAAGGCACTACCTTTGACTACCTTTTGAGTGACATAGACAATATCATATTTAAATAACATCTACCAATGGGAAATTCTTCCACTAAGGGTAGGTTTCTCAAAGATATACTTAAT
The DNA here is from genome assembly GCA_025330945.1 of Mucuna pruriens. Classification (NCBI taxonomy): domain Eukaryota; kingdom Viridiplantae; phylum Streptophyta; class Magnoliopsida; order Fabales; family Fabaceae; genus Mucuna; species Mucuna pruriens. The sequence continues at coordinate 899,656 of JAENHJ010000384.1, read as the reverse complement.
TGGATCCATTAACCAAATAGTATGGCTTAACATATATCACCTTATTCGTCAAGCGGCCTAAGTCAAAGCATAACAAGTTCTTTTCGACAAAGAATACCTTGCTTTATAGTTTGTGAACTTTTTACTTAAGGAATAAATGACTTGTTCTTTTCGTCCAAATTCATCATGTTGTCCCAATATAGAATCCATAGATTCATTGAGACTAGGTACATGATGAGAGGTCTACCTAGAATTGAAGGCACTAGGATAGGTGGTTCTAGCAAATATTGCTTGATCTTTTCAAAGCCCTTTTGACAATCTTCGTTTCCATCTCACAACTTGATTTTTGCATAGTAACTTGAAAATTGGTTCACAAGTTGAGGTCAAGTATGATATAAATTCGCTAATGTAATTTAACCTTCCCAATAATGTATAAACTTCTTTTTCTGTACAAGGGGCTAGCATATCTAAAATCGCCTTCACTTTATTAGGATCAATTTTTATACCTCTTTCGCTAACCACAAACCCCAGCAATTTTCCTAATCTTACATTGAAAGTACATTTTGCGGGATTCAACCTAAGCCTATACCTCTTCAAGCGCTCAAACAAATTCTACAAATGGGTTATATGCTCCTCCTCCAATTTCAACTTAGCAATTATATCATCCACATAAATTTCAATCTGTTTATGCATCATGTCATGAAACAAAGTCACCATTGCTCATTGGTACATTGCTCCAACATTTTTTAATCCGAATAGCCTCACTTTATAGCAGAGAGTTCCCCATGTCGTGATGAATGTAGTCTTTTCCATATCCTCTGGTGCCATTTTAATTTGGCTATTCAATGAATATCCATCCATGAATGAGAAAAAAAACATGTTGGGCAGTGTTATCTACTGGCACATAATATGAGGTAATGGGAAGTCATCTTTGGGGCTTGTGTGATACCCTTCTACCCCAAATACTTAAATTAAAATAATATAATAAATAAAAAGGAAGACAAGGTAATAGTTAAAACTAAAGAAACACAATTCTTATTAAGGATAAAAGGTTCACATGGTCATTAAGCAAGTAGGTACAAAGTTTCCGAGAATATTTTAAATCTAAATATTATAATTGAAAAATAAAGTCATTATCATCTTCAAAATAAGTTCTTCAAACAACAAAAGACATAGAACAACTATTCTAAATTCCAAAGCCCCGATGTCACACTAATCAGAGTAAGACCCCGCCTCTTCAAAACTCGACACCATGAGTGCCCTCAACATTACCTAAAAGAAAACCACAAGAGAGTACGGTGAGAAATAACATTCAATCATATATAAGTGTAGATAGTACCCCAAATCCAACCCATTACCGTACTCAATTACTAACAGCTCACAAATACTCATATATCAATCACAAGTTCCATCACGCTCATAATCAATCACATTCCATTCATGTTTACAACATGCACATGCTCACACAATGCATATACCAATCACCACACACCTAAGAGTCTCGATTCGGAACTCCACATCATGGGCGAACCTCCTCAATTACCTTAGTTATCGCTAATGATGGCCATACCGTTAAACACCACTTATGGCCGGTGTGTCGCACAGTTAAACACCACCCATGGCCCTTGCGAAGACATTCTACACAACCGTTAAACACCACCTATGACCGGCGTGTAGCATGGTTAAACACCACCTATAGCCTATGCATATGAATGTCCCCCATTATTAGTCCACTCTGTTAAACACCACTTTTGGCCAGGGTCCCCTGTTAAACACCACATATGGCCAGGGTATTATAGTCACGTCTGGCTTCTCATGCATCTCATGTCTATGCTCAATGCATTCTCATTCACATTCTCCTTCTCATGATTCATACATTATTCACATAGTCCATAATCATACCAAAATCATATCAATTTAGCCATCATTATCATAAATCATTTATAAGAACACGTAGCTAATATTCTTCAATCAATCATGACAACATCACATACATTTACAATTCACAACCGCATGATAGACAACGATACATACCAAATAATCACATATTTCCATACTTCAATAATTATATCTACTCCATACATGGTTATAGATTAACACCTTTCACAAAATGCAATCGATTAAATTATCAATTAAATCAACCAAAACCACAGAATACATTGACGAATATTTTCTACCGATTAAAGTGTTTTTAGAACATAATAACCAAACAAATTTGAGAATTTAAATTTTAGAAGGACTTAGGGATTATCCTCACTACCCGTACACTCCCGCATTCACATATAGCCGAACTCATCTCCCTTGTACCTTAGATGCGAAGAATAGTGATGATCTGATGCAGCTCTGGGACGATCTGAAGACCCTAGCTGCTCCTCCTTGCAGATCTGCGTTCTCTCTCCTCTAGGTCTGGCCGTTTGATGCGCAAAACACAAGTTAGGGTAGACTGATTATCCCTGTCTAATATTCTAACTGGGTCGGGTCAACCCTGACCCGCCCGTCAGCCCCTCATTAATTCAATTAATTAAATTAATAAATAAAAATAATTCAGATTAATGCCTCATCAATTTATAAAACTATTAACTCCTCTATTAAAATAAAATTAAATGTAAATATTTAAGTACTAAATTAATTTTCCGCCATCATTAAGAATAAAAGTAATAATAATAACATTTCAGTCTCAAAATGCAATTATTTAATAAAATAATTTCCTATAACAATTAATAATTAAAATAAAATTGATAATAATAATAATAAAATTTATTTCTAAAAATAATTAAATAAATTTTAGGATGTTACAGCTTGCCCTGTTTAGATCTCTATAATCAACACACATTCTAACCTTTCCATCTTTCTTTAGGACTGGCACAACAACGTTAGCAACCCACTGAGGGTACTTAGCTATTGCAAGGAAACCAGCGACAAATTGATTTTTTTACCTCCTATTTAATATTCAACAATACTTCAGCTTTCATTCGCCTTAACCTTTGCTTTATTGGGGAACACTCAGGTTTTGGCGGTAGTCGATGTTCAACTATGCTAGGATCTAATCCAGGAATGTCTTGATAAGTCAATGCATATATATCAATATAATCGAGCAAAAGTTGATCCAGCCTATTTCGATCACTTCTTTTTATAGTCATGCCAACTTTGATTTCTTTTTTAGCATCTTGAGTCCTTAAATTTATTTTTTTAATTTCTTCTTCATGGTATTGGATTATTCTGGATTCTTGTTCTATTAATCTTCTTAACTCAATTGGGGTTTCAGGGTCATCTTCATCATCAGCTTGATTAATGTGATAATCAAAATTGTAAGATGAAATATTAGCATTATTATTTTCAATATGACCATTTTTGGATTTCGAAATGAAGTCACAAATCACAAGAAATTCGATGCTTTCCTAATTGCAAAGTTCTTAACAAAGGGCACAAGGGTACGCCAAATTGATGTCTTTACTTGTTGCTTGATCCTCTTTACCCATACCCACTTGGTCTGCATAATTCTACATCTTTACAGCATCTATATCTCTTTATTTAATGTGGGACCCGCATTTTGTTCGGGGGCAAACAATATCCACTGGTTTGAAGTGGGGGGGACCCACAGTTAACCCGAGAAAGGTGGTCAGCCAGGCAAAAGGTCAACTACTCAGGAGGAGGCATGAGAGTTGAGAATGGGGGCAATAAAAGAGAATGAGACAAGCGCAGGTTGAATGTTCTTCTGAAAAAAGAAAAAGACAAGAAAAGGTAAGGAAGGAAGAAAAGTAGGCACAAAGCCTCAATGTTGAGCGAATCGCCATGAAGCAAATGGTGAAAATGCGAGGAAAGGCTCACGAAAAAAAATCCACCCTCTACTAGTGAAGAAGCAACAAGGGCTCTCCCTCGGATGACCATGCCAAAAGTCATGCCTTGACCCGTCGCCACCACAATTAATGAAAAGTGCTCAAGAGCCCCGAAGAAGAGTCGCGACATTAAATGAGCGTGAGAAAATCGCCACCGCATTAATGAAATAAGATCGGCCAAAGATATCATGGATGAAGACTCATGAGAGGGGAGACTCCTATAAAAGGGCTCGAGACAGAACAAACTAGGGGTGTCTAGAAAGGAAGGGAAGGAGAGGGGTAAGAAAAAACTTCAAAGTAAGAGAGAAGGGTAAGAAAAGCTCTAGAGGAAAGGGGGAAGAGGGGAGAAATGGTGATTCAGAATTTCCGTTCGATGAGTCTATTAAATCAACACTACCCACGTTAACACTTTGTTGGATATCAGGTAAGTACTCTCGAGACTCGCAACTTAGCACATCATTGTGAGCATCCACGACAGTCCTATCTACTCTTTGAGACGAGGTCAACCTTTCGATGTAAGGTTCAATTTTGACATCCTTCAAGACGAGGCCCTTTTGAGCCCTTCTTGGTAGACACCAACACACATGATGTTAGCCAAATAGCCATCAGCTAGTAGTAAGCCGAAACACAATTGGCACTACGCCCGAGTCGAGCCAATCTCGACTCAATTTTTCCTAAACAAACCCCCCGACAGAACTACGTGAACTTTGATTTCTCTATAAAGAGGTACGTAGGCACAAGAGGAAGGTCCTCTTGTCAAGTCTATTCCACCATGCCTTATCATTCATCTGTATCCTGGAAACCTTTCCCTATCGTCTTGCATCCACAAACTTACCGAGATGAGTCTCACTGGCACCATGCATTTAGTTAGGGTAACTATCAAGTGATAGACGTGAAGTCTGCCACGCAACCCTGTGTAACAGACTCCCGAACCTCAGAACCTCTAGATCAGACTCAAGCCTCATCCATCCCATCCAGGTTTTCTGGCGTTTATCCCTTAAAACGTCGGTGGCGACTCCTATCCTCCATCGCAAGGTCGCGAGCTGGTCGTGGCAAATGGCGAATCCACTAGGGACTGCCTAGAGAGTCAAGCCCAAATAATTGCATGACATAAGACTCTCACTCTCACTGTTTGTGGATTTTTTTTTGTATGAAAAAACCATAGGATAGAAGACCCAAGTTTTTCTTCCATTATCTTGTGGGGATCTCACTGGGAATGGTAGTGTGTATTGCCTAGATTTTTGAGTGGGGTCCTATTCTTGGGCTTGTGTGATAAGGAGTGTGAATGTATAGTAGTGGTCACCTTGGGGGGAATGCCCTCACTTGACGATTGCGAAAATTCCAGCTAGAGTATGATTCATTTCATTGAAAGCCCGCATTCTGGGAAGTATTTCCTGTCTGCAACGCGATCACGAAAAGAATCTTGATCTCTAGAGGCCATATGGTGAGGACATAGAGGCCAACATGAAAGACTACCTGGTAAACCTAGAACCTCAATAGGACACCAAACAAATACCAGGGGGCGGGAAGATAGAGACCCCGTGCAAATAAAAATCAGCCATGCATGCCTCATATAAGGATAGAAGTCATGGCATATTTACTTTTAGAAAAAGGGAGGAAAAAATACACTTTCATGCATGTGCATTGATAAGCGGGTTTTTAGTCGTCTTACGCGCATCAAATAAAACTGAAGCTAACTACAGTATAGCTAACCTTGGTCGATTCTCTCAAGGACACAGTGTGTTCAGATTGTGCTAAGTGTAAAAATCAGAGTTAATGCAGAAAACGCTAATTGTTGTGAAATGTCGACTTACTACCGGTCGGCTTAGACAGACGCAACGGAGTCGGCCTGACTCAGTCTCAGACTCTAGAAAGCAGTAAATAAGGGGGGTTTTATGTTTAAGTGCAGAAAATAAACTAAGTGCTGAAAGTAAACTAAACTATGCTAAACTACTCTATACTAACTACTGTATCAATTCGAGAATCAAAACACGGTAGTTTACTATTCTTACTTAGAAATTGTATTCCAAATCAACCTTAGATTCTTATGACGACCGCCGAACATTTGTCCACTGCCATACCGAGGATTTACACAACCGCTACCTCATCAGTTGGCAAAGAGTATGCACTTGGTTGATTTTAGGTTCTCTACCTAATCAGATTGTTAAACTAGTTCCAACCGGTCCTAATCTAACGTGATCTACCCCTAACAATGTGTCACGGCAAAGCTAAGAGTAGAATTAAAGCGCAGGAATTATAAGAAAATTCAGAATTGCAAACCAGTTGTATTTATTGATATACCAAACTGAATACAAAGGTGAGAAATCAGAGTCTCTAGATAGTCCACCTTCCACGACGACCGCCAATGGAAGAACGACAGTGATGCACCAATGGTGGCCAGACGTTGAGGTTTCCGTCCAACAGAGTGCATCAGCTATACCGAGCGATCACCTCTGAAGGCTTCAAACTTCCCAAATTCTGCTCCTATACCTCATCGACCGAGAGAGACACCGTATTGAAGCTTCGTGTACCACTTTACTAGCTTGGAGTGTCTGCAATTGCTGACGGCACTAGCTCTAGATTCTGTTAAAAATTCCACACTTGAAGACGTGGCCTGGTGTGCTTATTTATACACAAGCTGGATAAATCTAAATCTAATCCTAATAACAGAAATTCAAATCCTAAAGATTCCAATTCGAATTACAGATTACAATCTCCTCAATCTTAGGAGTTTCCCAGTTTCCTAATTTCTAGCAGAATCATATCTGTATTCCTAGTTACCCAAATTACAGATTCCTTGATCTTAGCAAATCATATCTGCATTACAGATTCCTTAATCTTAGCAAATCATATATGCATTACAGATTCCTTGATCTTAGCAGATCATATCTGCATTACAGATTCCTTAATCTTAGCAAATCATATATGCATTACAGATTCCTTAATCTTAGCAAATCATATATGCATTACAGATTCCTTAATCTTAGCAAATCATATATGCATTACAGATTCCTTAATCTTGACAAATCATATCTGCATTTTTGCTGGAGTGATTTTAGGCGAGATTTTCGTCACTGATGTCGGCTTGACCGGGACGGCTAGTCCGGCCGGGTGCTTCTCGTCTTGGGCCGAGATGTTCCCGTTGGGTCGAGGTACTCCCAGCATTCAGGACTACAAAACAAGTCTTAACCTTTTTGTTAGTTAAAAACCTCATTTTAGCATAGATTTGTATTTCTCCTGTTTTTAGGCCCATAATTCAAATCTTGATTAAGACAAGACTTTTAATCATTAAACATTCTTAACAACACCCATCTCAAGTACACATAAAGTGTATAAAATATGACTCATCATCCTGCAAAACAAGTCATAACCTTTTGTTAGTTAAAAAACCTCATTTTAGCACATATTTGTATTTCTCCTATTTTTAGGCCCATAATTCAAATCTCAATTAAGACAAGACTTTTAATCATTAAACATTCTTAACAACACCCATCTTAAGCCCTTGTGAGATGTATAAAATACGACTCATCATGCATTCCTTCTGATCATAGAAACTTGCAGACAAATGGACACTAGGACACAATATAAAGCCAAGAACGGGATACCCATTACTATCAAGATACCAAACCCACAATCTCTCAAGCAGGTGGCCAGGGAGCTTAGAGGACCATGGCGGAGGGTCCTAGAGGAAAGTACGGCAAGATCTTAGGGTTACTACAAATAGACGTGCAGTCGGATGCGTTGGCAATACTCGTACAATTCTATGATGCACCTTTGAGATGTTTCACCTTCAAGGATTTCCAGCTAACTCCTACACTAGAAGAATACAAATGTATCCTAAGGATGCCCATAGAGGGGTCATCAGTATATTTCCACAAGGGGATATCTCCCATCTTGGGGAACTGTAGCCAGGTTGATTAAGAGACCAGAAACTGAGATAATGGAAGTAAAAAGGGGAAGGAACGATGTAGAAGGACTGCCACAGAGCTACCTGGAGAAAAGAGTGAACTGTTACAGGGAGGAAGGAGATTGGCAAACAGTGGTGGATATTCTGGGCCTTCTAATCTATGGCATAATTTTGTTCCCACACCTAGAAGATTATGTGGACCTGGCTGCAGTCGATGTTTTCTTGGCAGTCAGGGATAAGAATGAAAATCCCGTCCCAGCCATACTGGCTGACACCTACTATCTTAAGCTCTTGTGAGGTGTATAAAATATAATTTATTATTGCCCTTTCTATACATGCATCATCTCCTCTAACAATTTCTATCGTGCTTTATTTTTTTCTGTTTTTTTTTTAATTTTTTCCCTCTCTATTTTTTTGTTCTTGCAAATTTCGGTCCATCCTAATATTTATACTTCTATAAATTATTTGTTTAATTTAATTTGTCTATAGGTTGAGCAAATGCAATATGCCGAATAGAAATTCTAGTAGGCGTTGGTGACTATAAAATAGTGCAGGAGGAATTGCCGATAGCAGAACCGCAACATAGAATGAAGCCACAAAAACAAATAAGGGGCTGTCGATAGTAGAACAGAGAAGAGTCACAACGTAAGCAACTTTTATGCTTGAGACACTAACACAAAAACAAAATACAGCAAATTTATTGCTTTAGATTTTGTGGCTTTTTCTCTTCTGCTGACTGCCCATATGCAGGTAAATCTGATTATTCTTTTTTTTTGGGATTGGTTTATATTGTACCGAACAAAATGAGTATTACGATTCCTAAGGTTGGTTTGGTTCTCATTCAATTATTAGAACTTTCGTATCTAGCATTTCACCAACTCCCTTCCATACTTTGTCTTTTCAAAAAAACATGCACATGGAATCCTATCATTTCACATGCATAATAGTAACAATATCAAAGCTGATGATACCTTAGTTTCAAAAGAATTGCTAATACATACAATTTTTACCGTGGACCATGAAACAGGTGATATGGACAGTTATAATTATTAAATAATTTTTAAATAAAATAATTAACAGTTAATATATATAATAAAATAATTATTTAAATATTATTTCTACAGTTACAAGTAATAATTCTCCTATGGACCATTCGTTTCATTGGTCATTCGTCCAACTACTCAAATATGTGAAGGTACTGTTCTTAAGAAAGACCTTAACGTAGCTAAGCTAATAGTAACACCAAAACATTTGACTCGTTTAATTGCCAATGGAAATGCTAGTGTTGACCATTACATCACACAAACATTGTACCCAAAAAAGCTAAGAGTCAAGTTGCATATGTATATATATAATATGAAGTATATATACTTGTGTGGCTCTGAATTGAAGTGTGATGTAACTAAGATGACTAACATAATATTCTTTCTAATACATTATATTTTATTAGTTAAAATTTATTAAAAATTATAAAAATATATCATTAAAAGGAAATACTTACACAAATATGTAATTTTTAATAAATTTGATTCAATAATAAAAAGTATATTAAAAATAAAATTTAACGAGTGCTATTAACATTTTTCTATTGCATAGTGTATCTCAAATACTTCATAAAAAATATTCCACCAAAACAAATCAAAACTTGGGAGTTGACAACATTTTTGCTAGTTACAAATTTCTTCATAGTTGAAACAACTTTTTGAATAAACATACTAAGCCATAAATTAAAACACACTCAGTCAGGATAGTACTAAAATACTCAGGAACATAAAATGAATTCATTTGAGAATCTATGCATAAGAAATCCACGCTTTTAATTGCTAGAACTCACCTCAATCAAATTAACAGTCCAATTCCACGTCTCATTGCAGTAACAAATTAAGGATAAGGAAAAGGTAAATTATCTACATCCATATACGTGATTCAAGATCGTCATCTAGGTGCAAGGGAATGTCAATGCAATCAACATTAGAAAACATTGCCAATTGGAATGGTATAACATAATTTAACACATTATTTATTATTAATTAAAATTTATTAAAAATTATAAAATTATTAGTAGAGTTTATTAAATAACAAATGTAACCTAAAATTTTTGTAATTTCTAATAAAAATTAATATTCCTTCTGTCCTTTTTTTATGTTTAAGGTTTTGATACATGAAGTAAGGAATCTAATTAATATTTTAGATTTTATACTGTTATGCAATTTTTAATATATATTTTATCTTTCATATTAGTTAAATATTTGTCATTATAGTACTTTTAATAGAGAAAAAAGGTTATGCACTGTCCTGGTAAAAGTTTTACACAGTTATTTAACTACAACCAATAATGTATGATATATTTATTGATTTTTATAATAAATATTTGATTTTTATAATAAATATCTTAATAAATATTTGATTTTTATAATAAATATCTTAAAAATCATATTAATCACCCTCCTATGTAACTAGAGAGTGTAAAACTGTTTTATAATACCATAACATCACCATTAATTTTTTTTATATTTTTCTCACTCTACACTAAGTAATGAATGATATAATGAAAAAAGTTTAATATTTCATTCATATTGTACCATGTCAATTAAAATAAAATAAATTTTTTTATCAAAATGTCAAACAAAATGAGGTGGAAGTAATAACAGAAAATGCATTTAAAAGAACATATTAAAGTATCAGTTAACCCTTTGAACATTTCTAACACATATATGGGTTCAGCCCAAGGCTGAAACATAAGAACAGAGGTGGGTGAACATGAACCAAGACACTCTTTGCCCGAAGCACATGAACTAATCACTTTAAGTGCATACCATCACTATTCCTAACCGTAATTTCGGTTGCAACAACAAGATGTATAGAGTTTCTATAACCGTAATGTGACTGTAATTGTAACCTGACAAATTCAGAAATTAATTTAGGACAAGTTAAATTTTTGTTTCTATTTATAATTATTTAAATATTTAATTTTTAATAAATAACTATTCAATAATAATGACTTTCACAAAAATATTTATTAATTTGATATATAAAAGTAAAATTATTAATTTTACATGTAAACTATAGATAAAATTTGTCTTTTATTATTTTTCACACATTTTTTTATTCATTTTCACACACCATCTTAATTTTACATTATAAATACTCTCCAATTTGAGTGTTAGTACAACACACAACTGAAAAAAATAAATCAGCATTAACTCACCGCTATGTTTTTTTATTTATTTTCTCTTATTAATATTTTTTATTATATATATAAAAGGTCTTCAAGGGAGGGGGCTAGGACCTCTGCTTGCCCCGTAGATACGTCTCTGCGTAGCCTTATTTAAACTATATAATATATGTCCGTAATTTTTTTTTGTTAGAAAAAAATTTAAATGAATTAAATTTCTGAGACTGATCAGAGTTAGGACATGTTTATCAACAAAAAAATGTACTTTTATATTAATCATTTTAGAGATGAGTTAAATCCTTATCCATTAAACCAATCTTTATTGGTTATGTCTGTAGTTTTTTACAATATAAAAAAACATGACAAAACTATCACGGTAATTTAAAACATTAATCATCAACGTAGTGTCTCTTCCTGTTTTTGACGAACACAATTATTATTTCAATGTTCATCACCTTCTTCTCTCTTGTGAGTTGAGGAAGCTCCTCTTCTTCTCTTTGAAGTTGCTAGACGAGTACGAGGTTTTGTCCTCGATTACTGAAATAAAAGATACCGGAAAAGTTAGACAACGAATGTTGTAAAAACAGTATGTATACAATTAATATGTCTCGAAGATCAATAAAAGATTGAATTTAAAAAGAGTTTATAAGTAATATTAATTCTTAATTTTTAAGTTAATTTTTGAAATTAATTTAAATTTAAATTTAAAATATAGTATCAGAATCTATTATATATATATATAGGATCATTTACCATGTTATTAAGTAGGTTTTCATAACTTTTATAAATTTAATTATAATATATTTATTATGATGTAAATTATTATTAATATTTAATATATTTGATTTTTATAGTTATTATTTTTAAAATTCATACCAGGACGATTTCGAATTGATTGAAACCTAAAAACCTTTGCACATACGTTATATAAAAATTAAACTTTTTTAATCCGGGAACGGACCTCGATAGTAGTTTAGCAATTGTGTAATTCGTGAGATATTCTTGTTGGTAGACCTAATTTCCCAGCATTAAGAAGCTATCTTAGACCACAACACAATTATATACAAGACTACATTCTCAAAGTTTAATCCAAATCATGTGTAAATATACTCAGTCGCATTTAGTTTTTGACTTAATTTATTTTTAAAAGTCCCTGAAATTATAATTGGTCCTCACGTTAGTTCAACATGTAAGATTTGAATAATAATATTAACATAAAAATAATAGTAGGTGATTAAATTTAAAAATTCAAATAAAACACATTACAATTCAGAGATTAAATTAATAATTTATTCTCAAATAAATGTGATACACTCCAAAACCTTTTGCTTTTATACAAATATCGGTGTTATGATACAATAACAAATCTTATTTAACCATTAACCTTTCCAACAAATATCAGCAGGAGGCATCCTCATAATCCGTCTCATAAACAATTTTTTACAAAATAACATTTTACCGTTATTTCCAAATCTATATCTTTATCTTTTTGTGAAATTAATACAATTTCCGCTAATGGAATCATCCTCTAAATATGACTAATTTGATGATAATTAATTCTGAATTTACAATTTCTAATACTATTACGATGAATTTCTAATAAATATCAAATTCTGATTTTATTTTTCTAATTGTTCTTTTCCAAACTTCTAACTAATAAACATTTGTTTGGGATTTCCACTATAGCATTTACTTCCCACATCTTACAAAGCCTCCGATTTCTTCACGAATCTAGCTTGTAACTTGAATTGCTAATTAATAATGCTGTGGACACACTATCAAATCACTAAATTTTCTTTAATTTCTATAATATAGGGATTAACCTAGGTTCATTCTTACTGGAACACAATCATATTATGCCCAATCTTCTTAATTAGAAACAAAAATGAATGTGAAAAATGGGAGTTTGGGTGATACAGAATTATGCAAAATAGAAATGATGTAGAACAAAGTTTATGCAAAATAAAATGGATCTAAAATGATTTGTATAACATCAATTCAAGTATTTAATCATGCAATCAATTGTCATAGTTATAAGAAGGATGCAATTTCATATCAACATAAGTTTCTTTAGATAATCATCTAACATTCATCCATGCATATTGAGATCACAATCATAACTCCTAATTAGCATGAATTCACGATCATAACTAGTTGATTTTAGGTTATCAATCAATTATTTAATAGAACACAATCCAAAAACTCAAACGAGATCACAATCATGAAAACAAATTAAGAATTGGAAAGATGAATAGTAGAAATTGCACAAGGAAAATAAAGAATCAAGAACTCAAATCGATTTGCATTCTTGAACCTTGAATTGACAAAGAAGCTTAGCCTTCCATGACCACTGTCATAGAAAAATTATATACAGAGAAGGAAAATGCAGAAAATTGCATAAAAATGCAGTAGAAACTATGGAGAAGAGAGGAAAGCTTCCAATTCAAGAAACACCTTCAACTTTCCAAAATCCAATAGTCTCCAAAAAGTTTCTAACTAATTAACTAACTAACTAACTCCTCAACTTCCTAATTATTACATGCTTGAAAATGTCAAGGAAAATGAGCTTGGATAGAAGATTTAGTAGCCCCAAAAGCCCACCAACCAGAGCCCCATAATCTGGGCTACAATCTACAAGAAAAAGCCTAATCAGAATGGTGCAGAGGTAGTAGATCTAGGTTGAACCGTAAAAGAGAAGTTGCAGGTCCTTGTCTTAGCTTTTCAGGACTACCAAAATTATTCAATTTGGAGGTCTGTAGCTCCATATATGGCCTACACAAGATAGCAATCTCATAATGAAAATTAAGTCTGAAAATAAACAAAGATTAACAACTAACTCCAATTAAATATATCAATATTAACCAGAAAATAATGTTAAATATGTCCAGAATAATTTACTATTAGGTGCCTCAAAAATGTTTTATCACTTATGTATATTGAATTTAATATAATTTTAGTTCCTATTTTGATTTTTAGTTTAAGTTTAATCCCTTAAATTTAAAAATTAGTTCTTTAAAGAGTTAAAGTATTTTTATTAGACTAAGTTGATTCCTAGTAATAATATTAATTTTAGTTGACATGAAATCTCTCACCATCTGGTATGTGTCGTCAAATTAATTAAATTAGGATGTTACATTAACGGAAGGACCAATATAACGTAACAAAGATATTTTAAGAAATCAAAGTAAGATTTCTTGAACTTAAAAAATTAAAATAAGATACCAAAAATTTTAGTTTTGCCCGTTTAATATTCTAGTATGGGTCCGATATCTTTATATTGAAATTTTATTATAACTATCCCAAGTGGGGCTATACAATCCTGGCCGAATCTTTTTTTTTATTAAAAATACTTTATTGGGCCCAAATTCCTTTGCAGTACATTGAAAATTTTCTCCGCCTTCTTAAACTGTCACAATTTGTATTTCGGGACATAAAAATGTACAAATTGAACAAACAATTAGCCACTTGTTTGCCGTCTTTCCACAGGTTGTCTGTCTTCTCCTTTTCAACAGTACTTCTTGCAGCCTTTAATTGTTTGATGAGTGGGTCTTTGCATTTGGTTTGGCTTTGACACAAGTATACTCTAGTGAATTATCGTGGGGAAAGTAAGCAAGAACTATATAATCTTATGTACTTAGATTGTTTTTAAAAATCGCTCTTTTGTTACTGAATTGGTTGTTTGCTGAATTATTATATTTAAGATTGATTTAAATAAATTTATTCATAAACATTTATAAAAAGAAAAAATATGAAAGAAAAAATAAAATAAACTTCTAAATAAGTTAAAATTAATTTATGCATAAGTTAATCTATAAAAGTTTTCTCATATTAACTTTTTTAAAAATTAATTTTTAACTTATACATAAACTAATTTTAGCTTGTAGATTCTTATAAGTACATTGTGTTTGGTAGAAATGATAGAGTGAAAAAAAATAGTAAAAAGAGAAATATGTAAGAAATATATGAAAATTTAAGTTGTGTAGTTCCAGAAAAATAAAAAAGAAATAAAAAATTGTAAAGTTGTTTGATAGAAAATAAATAAAAGAGAAATAAAAAATAAAATTTATTTATATAATTTTAATTGTATATATTTAATATATTAAAAATAATTAATTATATATAAAACTAATTAGAAAATCATATAATCAATGATATATACATAATAAATTATACGATTTCTTAATATCGTATAATTGATTATTTTATATAAGAATATTAATTTTAAAAAATATAATTTATTTATTTAATTAAGATAATTAATTTTTAAATAAATAATAATAATAATTAATTAATTATAATAATATAAAATTTAAAATTTTTATATTTCATAATCGATTGTCAGATTTTGATAATCAATTATGATAGTATAAAAATTTTGAATTTTTTCCTACCATAATCAATCATGACTTTTTTTTTTATAATCAATTAGATAGTATTTCTTTGTCATTTCTATGTTGTTTAAGTAAAGACATAAAAAAATGTGAGACCCACGTCTTTTTATTTCTTTGTCCGTACTTTTTATGCTACCAAACGAGTTTTTTTTTTTATTTCTTAATTTGTCTTTCGTATTTTCTTTGCAACCAAACGAAATATTATAGAAAAATTTACTCAAATAGTCATTTAATTATTTTTCTGAACTGACTGTAAAATGTGATATAGTTTTATAATGGTCATTTGGAACTATTCAAATGTCTTTTAGTGCTTAATTTCCAAATGAATGGCATCAATGTTTCTGAAAAGTAATTCTGATAAATGGATAAGGGAGCATGTTCAGGATTTGGGATTCTATGGGAATTGTTAACTAAAACAAGAAAGAACAAGATTTTTCCCTTATCTCGGTTAGGTGTAATTGATTACTTATTAATTAAAACATGAAAGCACAAGATTATAAAAACCAATTGAATACTAATAAAAGATATAAATAAGAAATGACTTTTTCAGTGAAGTGGAAATAAATGAATGTGATTAACATAACGCTTGAACCCAAGTAAATAAGAGTATAACATTGTAAATGAAGAATATTATTATTAAGTGTACTAGAACAAGTAAACCAAAGATAATAGGGGACTAGGCAAAATTAGTTCAAGGTTGTGAGGAGAGAAGAATAGGACTTGAAGTGATTGCAAAGAATGGTAATTACAAAATTGTCATATGAAAAAGATGGCAAACTAACAAATTTAATGATGACAAAGTCATTAGCATAAAGTTTTTAATGATTTTGTTTGTCTAACCCTTTGCACCTTCTTTGCATAATAATTTCTGAGAAGAAAAACTCGTCATGAAGAGGAAAACCCGCTACAGAAGTTCCAGCTTCTAGAACCCGTGCTTTATAATGGGGAAACTTGCTGATTGAGCTTTCGGGAAGGGTATAGACAAGATCTTCTTTTTTTTTTATATACATTTGGTGTGTTCTGTCTCTCCATTTGGTTTGTTTTTTGCAAATTAGTTTATTGTTGAAGTTTTATTAAACTTAGTGCCAGAGTAGATTTGCTATAAAAAATAAATACCTAATCAGCCTTATATTGTAATAGGTTTTAGTAAATGCCTTGTAAATATTAACCATTAGGTTTGTTTTCACTATAGAAAAATTGAAGTACGCACGATATTTTAAATTTAAATTTTGTTGTTATTGTATTTTTTTATTTCACTAAAAAAATCTTTATAAATCTTATAGGGTGTTAGGTTTTAATATTGGTGACGTGGCCAACGCTAACAGCTGAATGCGAATCAGTGAAAATAGTATAACCTAAGATCATAGTAGGTATGAATGAGAAAATAAATATACAAAGGATATGATACATTTTTCATTTTTCAAAATAGTCAAAATTTAGTTTTTATTCATCTAAAATTTTTTGTCTAATTTTGATTTCTCAAAATATATTTTTTATTAATAAAGTTCAACATCAATATTATATATGTAAATAATTTGAGTGATGTTACATTCAAATGATTATCATATTATAAACAATTTTTTTCATTCTTACAAAATTTTTAAAGAATGATTTTAGTTTGTATAAAATTGATTGATTTTAGTCCTAAAAGATTTAAAAATTTAATTTTAGTTTTCATAAAAATTCAAAGTTTGATTTTAGTTGCTATCAAATTTAAAGTTTGATTTTATTCTTTAATTCAAAATTTCATTTATTGACACTTTCACCTCACTAACAACATTATACCTATTGTTCAAACCATTATTAGATGTTAAAGGTGTCAAAACCTTTCAAGTACACTATCACAAATACCTTTCAATTGCTAACAAAATTCAAAAAATTAGATTTCTATTTCATCAACCTATGAAAAATTATAATACTAAAAGAAATATGAAACAAAACAGTATAATGTTGTTAGTTACTAATTAGTGTTAGGGAGGATAGAGATTTTAATGTTTAATTTGAAATTTTGATAATTCGTTTGTCTTTATATAAGGCTATATGAATCAAGGATTTTTAAATCTAAATTGATTATTGAATTGACGAAGACAATGATTCAAAGTTTAATGATCTAATCGTGATTAATTAATAGTTAAACCTATATAATTAAATGATATTATCTTATATTTTAATATAATATATTAAATATATTAAACAAAAAATAATATTAAAATCATAACTTCATAATTTTTGTTCCTATCATATTTGAAACTTTGTTAGGGTAATTTATTTGAACTTGAACTCAAACCAATCAAGACAAATAATATTATGGAACAAGATAAGATGAATTCAATTTATTAACATAATATCAATATTAACATTGTGTATAGTTAAAGTGTAGAATAAAATAAGTATAAAAAAATTAATCAAGGTATTTTTTAGTATATATATTTCAAAATAAAAATATCATTATAAATATAATATCTAATTATACAAAATATTTTAAAAAATTATTGTTAATACACATTTGTTTGAAAAAGTTATAATTTAAAAAATATATAGAACATTAAGTCAATTTAGGAAGACTCGAACATATTCAAATCTCTCCTCAAAATACATTAAACTTAATTTCTAAAATTCAAACCTGTCAAAATCAACCTCAAATTGGATCAATGAGATAAGATGAGTCATGCAAACTCCTAATTATTAATTAAAATTTGCTAGTAATGGGAAAAAACAATAAGGCACATGCAATAATGCAACAATGCAACGGATATAAATTCTCCGAACTAGCAAGAATTTCTAAGAAGTAATGACAGATAAGAATGTCAACAACAATGAGAAGAATCACACAATAGACATCAATATTTTTAACGTGGAAAAATCCCCTCAACGTGAGAGGTAAAAACCACGGGTCGTTTAGACCAAAAAAATCAATCCACTATAATCAAATAAGAATACAAGAGTGTTCAATCAAGAGCACAAATTTGTGCATACAACTAACCGACTCAATCAAGCAACAAAGCTTGCAAATAGAGAGCAAGAAACGAGAAACAAGAAAATAAAGAACTCACAAAATCATGCTATTATACGAGTATGATGTCTCACACCACAGACCTCTAAATCAATATCTGAACGGTCAAGATGAAGAACTATGTGTGTTGAACCTACTGTCAAATTTCTAGTCCGATCCAACGGTTAACAAAGAAGATATTGTGATTTTGACGTCGTACTGATATGTGAAGAGATGAAACTTGAACTCTTTCTTTCT
Source organism: Mucuna pruriens (assembly GCA_025330945.1). Taxonomy (NCBI): domain Eukaryota; kingdom Viridiplantae; phylum Streptophyta; class Magnoliopsida; order Fabales; family Fabaceae; genus Mucuna; species Mucuna pruriens. The sequence goes on along the minus strand of JAENHJ010000384.1, from coordinate 881,118 downwards.
CTCCCTCTTTCTCTCCCTCTTTCTCTTCTCTCTTTTGACAGTGAAAATCCACTCTCTCTCAATTTATATGTGATAAAGACCCAATCAACAAAGCCAAAGATAATTTGTGTGACGCTGAAGGTCCCATGACCAGATCCAAAAGCAAAATAATGAAACAATCTTTGCCAAACTTGAGTTTGGGAATTAAGGAAAGTTTAAAGCAAAGTGAATCAGAGGCTGCACCAAAATATGTCACTTTATTACAAGTTGATGAAGATTGGAGCTCATCTTGAAGAACACATATAAAGTCCAAAGTCATTGTCATATAATTTGGGTTGAGTAGTTAATTAGGATCCATTTACATGTATTTTTGCATAAATCATTCTTTTTATAGTAGGTAGAAAAAATGAAAGTTTGATAGTTGGTAGAAAAATAGGAAGGTCATTTATGATGAAAATAAAAGGTTAGTGGAGAATTATAGCGGATGAGATTTTATACTAATTAAAATATTAATAGACATTAAATCCATGAGATTTTATGGCAATTAAAATATCAATGTACATTAAATCCATGAGATTTTATGCATATTAAAATATTAATGGGCATTAATTTTGGGACTGCCTAACTAAACTCTTGTAACCATCCAGCAGGATAAAATTGAGAATTTAATAAAAATTGTGTTATCTCTTTCTGAGAACTTTTTCTTTGTTCTTAGGATTAACAACTTTTTTTACAGTGTTAGTTGTACCGATAGGTTGCAGTTAGGGTCACACTTTGATAACTTTGGTTCTACCGGCTGGTTGCGATTAGGGTCAAGTTCCCTCTTCACCTATTTTCATGAAGGTCCATTTTAAGATCGTGTCATTTGGTATTAGAGCTTCGACTCTTGAAATTAGGTGTTCTCTATTATTTACGTCCCTATCTTATTTAATTTTATATAAAAAAAATTATTCTTTCTTTTGTTATTTATCCTATTTTGTCATCTTGGTTTAATCTATTTGTTCATGTCTATTCATCTCTCGATGTTTTATTTCTTTAAGTTTGTTCATCTCTCTTTGTCGTCTCATTGTGTTTTGTTTTGTTTTATTTTCTATCATATATTATACAAAAAAATATACAAAAAAAAACAAAAGAGAAAGTTGTGAAAGAAAAAGAAAAAGAGAAAATTCGATATTGAAAAAAAAAGAAAAAAAAATTTGGCTAGTAGTCAATCTGTTATTTTGACTTACATAGTGCAATCCAAAAAAAAATCTAAACAGAAAAAGTTTGAATTTTTGTCATATTTTTTCCTTTTGCATCTGCAATACCTTCATTGTATGTATCACACAATACAGACTTCCTTGCTTCTTGCTAATTCTTGTTCTCTAACGTTATCCATTTACCAAATCCTTATTGTTTCTTACTGTGTAACATCATTCTTAAAGGTTCTTATTTAAGAACTCATAAGGAAAAGTTGAGTGGTAAAAGGCGAGACTAGTGAAACAAAAAAAAAAAGCCAAATTGAGTAATAAGCCAAAAGGCGAGACTAGTGAAACAACATAATTGAAGTGTAAACATATGAGAGAGTGTGTTTATGTAAGGATTTTTTGTTTCTTTCTAACTTGTTTTTTGTAGTGTTTTAATCATGAGTAGAGAAGAAGGAGAACGATATGTTGATATCAAATTATTCATCAAGACTTTCAAGAACAATTCATAACTCTAAATGTCAAGTTGGATGATTTACAACCTATACCCAAGTATAGGAGCCCTACTAGTCGACACAATGATGAGGAAGAAGAAGAGGAGTACTCAAATGGAAGATATAATGAAAATGAAAGGAGAAGAAGAAGTGAACCAAGACGTGACAATTACTTGGGTAACATTAAGATGACAATCCCTAAATTCCAAGGAAAGAATGATCCTAAAGTATACTTGGAGTGGGAGAGAAAAGTTGAACATGTGTTTGATTGTCACAAGTACTCAGAGGAGAAAAAGGTAAAATTAACAGTTATTAAGTTTACTGACTATGCTATTTGGTGAGGTCAATTATGATTAACAAACGTAGAAATAGAGAAAGACCCATTCGTATGTGGGAAGATATGAAGTCTATCATGAGAAGGAGATTTGTACCAAGTCATTACCATATGGAATTGCACAAAAATTTGTAAAGTTTGACATAAGGTTCTATAAGTGTGGAGGATTAATATAAGGAGATGGAAATAGCCATGACTAGAGTCAATGTGAAGGAAAACCGTGAGGTAACTATGGTTAGATTCATTGGAGGTTTAAAGAAAGAGATTGTTGATGTGGTGGACTTGTAGCATTATATGGAGATAAAGGATTTGCTGCACAAAGCAATTCAAGTGGAGAGACAATTGAAGTCTAAAAGCTCTTCCAAATTTGCTTCATCTTCTAGCTCTTAATGAAGATCAAATTGGAAGAACAGTATAACTGTTACAAATCCTAAAGTGGATGTGAAGGCCAAATATTCAAATGCTCCTCTTAAAGGTAAAATTGACACTAATACATCCTATAGATCACATGATATCAAGTGTTTCAGGTGTCAAGGAGTTGGACATATTGCTTCTCAATGTCCAAATAAAAGAGCAATGAGTATGTTGGATAATGGAGAAATAGAAAGTGAGAGCTCAAATGATGATCAAATGCCACCATTAGAGGACTGTAGTGATGTGGAAGTTGTTGAACCTGTAAATGGAGATATTCTTATCACTAGGCGTACTCTTAGCATACAGCCTAAGGAAGATGGTGACATGGAGCAACGTGAACATAATTTTCATACTAGGTGCCACATAAATGACAAGGTATGTAGCATGATTATTGATAGTGGAAGTTGCACCAATGTGGCTAGTACTATCATTGTGGAGAAAATAAATTTGCAAACTACCAAACACACTAAGCCTTACAAGCTACAATGGCTTAGTAATATTGGAGAAGTAAAGGTAGACAAGCAAGTTTCAGTGCCTTTTTCTATTGAGAATTACAAAGAGGAAGTGCTGTGTGATGTGGTTTTTATGGAGGCAGGGCATATACTTTTGGGTCATCCATGGCAGCTCGACCGCAAGGTGACCCACAAGGGGTATACCAATTGTTTGTCTTTTATTTACAATAAGTTGAAAATTACTCTTACTCCATTTTCTCTAAAGCAAGTATGTGAAGACCAAATAAAAATGAGGAAAGTAAGAGAGTGTAAGTTGAGAGAAGATCAATTGAGCATTCAAGAAAAATAGAGAAAAGAAAATATGAGTGAAAATAAGCAGAAGAAAGAAAAAATGAAATTGCGTGCAGTGAAGAGAAAAGTAAGAAAATGAGTGCATTTGCAAAGAAAAAAGATGTTGAGAGTGCATTATTAGCAAAAGAGAAACTACATGTACTCTTGTACAAGAATGTTTATTTCACTAACGAATTTCATCCTTCTTTTCCTTGTGAAGTTGATTCTTTGTTACAGGAAGTCACTGATGTTTTTCCAGATGAAGTGCCTCATGGATTTCCTCCTTTAAGAGGTATTGAGCATCAAATTAACTTCATTGCTGGTTGTCCAATCCCAAATAGACCAGCCTATAGAACAAATCCCGAGGAAACAAAGGAAATTCAAAAGCAAGTGAATGAGTTGCTACAAAAGGGATTTGTGAGGGAAAGTCTTAGTCCATGTTTTGTTCCTGTTATCTTGATTCCAAAGAAAGATAAAATATGGCGCATGTGCGTTGACAGTCAAGCTATCAATAAAATTACTGTGAAGTATAAATATCCTATTCTTAGGTTAGATGATATGCTTGATGAATTGTTTGGTTATTGTGTGTTTACTAAAATTGATTTGAAGAGTGGATACAATCAAATTCGTATGAAAGAAGGTGATGAATGAAAAACAACTTTCAAAACAAAATATGGTTTATATGAGTGGTTAGTTGTGTCATTTGGCTTAATTAATGCTCCTAGCACCTTCACGAGGTTAATGAATGATGTTTTGCATTCTTTCATTGGAAAATTTATTATAGTCTATTTTGATGATATTTTGATTTATAGCAACACTTTAGATAAACATGTTGAATATTTGCATGTTGTTCTTAATGTCTTGAGAGAATATAAATTGTATGAAAATCTCAAAAAGTGTTCATTTTGCCTTGAATCTATTGTGTTTTTAGGTTTTGTTGTAAGCTCAAAAGGAATAAGTGTCGATAGACTTAGTAAAATGACACATTTTATTGCATGTTCTAAAATCAATGATGCAACACATGTTGCTGATTTGTTCTTTAAAGAAGTTGTGCACTTGCATGGGCTGCCAAGAACAATAGTAAGTGATAGAGATGTGAGGTTCCTAGGTCATTTTTTGAGGACTTTGTGGAATAAGTTAGGAACTAACCTCTTGTTTTCCATTATTGCACATCCACAAACAGATGGGCAAATTGAAGTTGTGATTAGAACACTTGCTACCTTGTTACGTGCAATCATTCAAAAGAATTTAAAATATTGGGAAAAATATTTACCCCATGTTGAGTTTGCATATAATAGAATTGTCAATTCTACTTCTTCTTATTTTCCTTTTGAAGTTGTGTATGGTTTTAATCCATTGACTCCTTTGGATATCTTAACTTTGACAACTAATAAGCATACTAATTTGGATGGAAAGCAGAAGACAAAATTTGTTAAAGAATTACATGCCAAAGTTCGAGCTAATATTAAGAAGATGAATGAACAATATGCAAGGCAAGCAAATAAAGGGAGTGTTAAAGTCACCTTTGAACCTGCAGATTGGGTTTGGGTTCATATGCGAAAAGAAAGATTTTCCATTCAAAGAAATTCCAAGTTGAAACCAAGAAGAGATGGACCCTTTCAAGTTTTAGCAAGGATTAATGACAACACCTACAAGGTGGATTTACCAACCGCATACGATAATATAAGTTCTACCTTTAATGTTGTTGATTTATCTTTATTTGTTGTAGGTAAGGACTTTGATTCGAGGACAAATCCTTTTGAAGAAGGAGGGAATGATAGAGACCCAACCAACAAAGCCAAAGATAATTTATGTGACACTAGAGGTCCCATGACCAGGCCCAAAACCAAAATAATGAAGAAATCTTTACCAGACCTGAGTTTGAGAATTAAGGAAAGTTTAAAGCAAAGTGAATCAGAGACTGCACTAAAGTATGTCACTTTATTACAAGTTGATGAAGATTGGAGCTAATCTTGAAGAACACATATAAAGCCCAAAGTCATTGTCATGTAATTTGGGCTGAGTAGTTAATTAGGATATATTTACATGTATTTTCTCATAAATCATTTTTGTTATAGTTGGTAGAAAAAAGGAAAGTTTGATAGCTGGTGGAAAAATAAGAAGGTCATTTATAGTGAAAATAAAAGGTTAGTAGGGAGTTATAGTGGATGAAATTTTATGCCAATTAAAATATTAATGGGCATTAAATCCATGAGATTTTATGTCAAATAAAATATCAGTGGGCATTAAATCCATGAGATTTTATGCATATTAAAATATTAATGAGCATTAATTTCAGGGCTGCCTAGCTAAGCCTATAAATAAACTCTTGTAACCAACCATCAGGATAGAATTGAGATTTTAATAAAATTTGTGTTTTCTCTTTATGAGAACTTTTCCTTTGTTCTTAGGATTAAAAACTTTTTTATAGTGTTGGTTCTACCACCAGGTCATGGATAGGGTCAAGTTCCCCTTTCACCTATTTTCAAGACGGTCCATTTTAAGATCGTGTCACTATGTTTTTGTGTGTTTCTACTCAATCTGACCCCTTCTCCTCTTATAAAGAGAGACCTAGTGGACTTTAGAGTATTGGACTTTTGTCCACATAGTTGGGAGCCTAAAAATAACCCAACATATCTCCCCCATCACAACTATGTGGAGGTGATCGCTAGTCTGGCGATCTCACAACAAGCTTCAAACTTTCCTCTTGGAACCCTCTTGGTCATCATGTCAATACCATTATCATCAATATGAATTTTAGCCAACTTTAACAGCTTAACATCCAAAGCATCATGTATCCAATGATACCTCATATCAATATGCTTGGACCTAAAATAAAAAGAATTCTTACCACGATGAATTGCACTCTAACTATCACAAAATAACTAATGTTCATCCTGAACGAAACCAAGCTGGTACTGGACAAAGCAACACACTTTTACAATTTAGATTGCCAAGCTTTTTGCCTCTCTTCACTCTCCATGGACTCTTGGTAACATTTAGGTTCTTCTCCATCTGTCAAGGTCACATACTCATCAGAAGTATACCTTGTAGATGATTGTTTATGCCTATTAGACCTTCTAAGTTGAGTTGGAGGTGGTTCGGGAGCATCACCCAGATTCTCATCTTGTGACATCTCTTGTTCCTCTTTAGTGTCATCATCAAGAGGAACATCAAAACCATCTCCAAGCTATTGATCACCATAATTATGTTGCTCACCATTCTAAATATTATTATCAGCAGTATCTAAATCATGTACAAGCATCCGAACTAGATCAATTTTAGACAAACTATTGTCTTTCTCAAGTGTAGACTTCTTTACCTTATTAACGTCTTCAATGGTTTGGTCTTCCATGAATTGCACATCATGCCTTCTAACAAGTTTCTCCTCAACAGGATAATACATCCTATAACCATACTTATCATGACCATACCCAATGAAGATACACTGCCTAGTCTTCATATCCAACTTGGATTTTTCATTCTTTGGAACATGCACAAAGGCCTTACAATCGAAGACTCGCAAATGATCATACTTGACATCTTTATCAAACCAAATCTTGTTTAGCACCTTAGTATTCAAGGCAACTACAGGACTAAGATTAATAACATGCACTATAGTGTAAAATGCCTCACCCCAAAAATGCTTAGGTAACTTTGCTTTAGAAAGCATGTGCTTAACTCTCTCAATCAATGTCCTGTTCATCCTCTCTACTAAGCTATTCAATTGAGAAGTTTTAGGAGGAGTCTTTTCATGTCTGATACCCTACTGCTTGCAATATACATCAAATGGTCCACAATATTCACCATCATTATCAGAACGAATACATTTTACCTTCTTGCCTGATTGTCTCTCAACCAAAGCCTAGAAATGTTTGAACTTCTCTAACGCTTGGTCCTTTGACTTCAAAGTATAGACCCAAAGCTTCCTAGAACAATCATCAATAAAGGTAACAAAATATAGTGCACCACTAAATGACTTTACCTTAAATGGGCCACAAACATCAGAATGCACCAATTCTAGCAATTCTGACTTCTTTGAGGGAAGATGCTTCTTAAAGGATGCTCTAGTCTGCTTATTAGCCATGCAATGAGAACACTTTTCCATCTTTGCATTCTTCAATCCTGGAAGCATGTCCTTTTTGGCTAAACAATTCAAATGTTTTTCACTGATATGACTAAGCCTTCGGTGCCACAAAGATTCCTATATATCCATGGCATTCACACTGTCTTTAGCAACCAAAGCTTTTGCAAATACAGTTTCGAAAATTTCTCCCTTTTGGCCACAACCAAGTTACCTTTGGTGAGTTTCCATTTTCCATAACCAAAGTGATTATCATAACCACTATCATCATGCATATGCATAGATATCATGTTAAAGCGAACATCTACATCATCTTTGACTCCTCTAAGCCATAACTGCATTCCTGTGTTGGTTTGCAAGTAAACATCACCAACATCGATCACCTTGGTCACACCATCATTGTCCATTTTCAACACTCCAAAATCACCTTGGTCACACCATCATTGCCCATTTTCAACACTCCAAAATCACCTAAGGTGTAAGATGTAAAGAACACCTTCCTTGGTGTAACATGCAGTGTAGCACCACTATCAATAATCCAGATGCTCCTATCAGATACTAGATTAACTGACTCAAAGTCCAAAAGAATGATAAGATCATCACTTGTAGTAGTAGTGACACAATCATCATCATCATCCTTCTTTTTTGACTTACCCTTTTTGCCTTTGTTCTCCTTTTTCCACAAGAAACAATGCTTCTGTATATGCTCTATTTTGTGACAGTAGTGACACTCCACATTCTTGTATCTGGACTTGGATTTATTTCTACTCTTTTCTCTTTCCTTTTTCTGATTTCTCCCCCTATTTTTAATGACAAGTACCTCAAATTGAGATGAAGAACCTTGTGCCTTCCTTCTCATCTCCTCATTAAGTACACTACCCTTTACCATTTGTAAAGAGACAACACCATTAGAGATTGAATTTGTGATAGACCTTAAAAGTCTCCCAAAACTTAGGTAGAGAATTCAAGAGTAGTAATCCCAAAATCTCATCTTCAAACTTGATACTCATTCTTGACATCTGATCAATAATTCCTTGAAACTCATTTAAGTGATATGATAGGGAAGTTCCTTCCTTGAACTTCAAACTCACAATAGAATTCAACAAAAATTATTTGTTGTTCCCACGCTTTGAGGCATACAAAGATTCAATCTTTTCCCACAAAGTTCTGGCATGTATCTCACTTGCAATGTGTTATAAACATTATCATCCACAAAAAGTCGAATAAACCCACATACTTGTTGATGCTCAAAGTCTCATTCTTCATCAAACATGAATTCTGGCTTCTAAGCAGCAAAAACAGGAAGATGCATTTTTTTCACAAATAATAAATCTTTCATCTTCCCTTTCCACAAGTGATAATTAGTACCATTCAGACTCACCATTCTATTTGTATTATCCTCCATTATTCTGATAAGTAGAACACCCTTCAAACTAGAGCTTTGATACCACTCTGATGGTGAAAAAGCAATAAGGCACATGCAATAATGCAACAATTAGGAAGACTCCTAATTATTAGTTAAAATTTGTTAGTGATGGGGAAAAAAGCAATAAGGCATATGCAATAATGCAACAATGCAACAAATATAAATTCTCCTAACTAGCAAGAATTTTTAAGGAGTAATCACAAATAAGAATGATAACAACAATGAGAAGAATCACGTAAGAGACACCAATATTTTTAATGTGGAAAAATCCCCTCAACGTGAGAGGCAAAAACCACATGTCGTCCAAACCAAAGAAATCAATCCACTTTGATCAAATAAGAGTACAAGAGTATTCAATTAAGAGCACAAATTTGTGTATACAACCAATCAACTCAGTAAAACAATAAAACTTAAAAATGGAAAGCAAGAAACGAGAAACAAGAAAATGAAGAACTTACAAAATTCTGTTATTGTATGAGCACTATATCTCACACCATAGACCTTCAAATCAAGATCTAAACGGTCAAGATAAAGAACTATATATGTTGAACCTGTTGTCAAATTTCCAGCCCAATTAACTGTTAACAAAGAAGATATTATGATTTTGACGTCATGCTGATCTGTGCAAAGAAGAAAGTATAACTCTTTATTTTTTTTCCCTCTTTCGCTTTTCTCTTTTGGTTGTGAAACTCCACTATCTCCCAATCTCTGTGTTTCTGTGTATCTATGTGCGTTTCTGGCTCAATCGACCCCTTCTCCTCTTATAAAGAGAGACTTAGCAGGTTTGAGAGTATTAGATTGTTGTCCACATAGTTGAGAGTGCAAAAATAACCCAATAATTAGAAACTACAAACTCTTTATTATTGATTAAAATTGATTGAGTTTTTTATTAAATTTTTTTACTTTTTCATTCATGTCATAACATTGAGGTTTAATAACTCGGAAGCAATAACTCGACCGAACCAGTTGGGTAACTAGTTCCTAATTGAACTAACAATTAGGATAATCCTATAGAATTGTATTAATAAGGTGAATATGAAAGTACATACCAATATATTAGAGATTTAAAAATAACTAAAATAAGATAATAAATAAAGAGTTAAAATCAAATCTTTAAATTTTATGGATATTATAACCTAACTTTAAATTTTATAGGGGTTAAAATTATTCTTTAAAAATTTTGTAGAAATAAAAAAAATTACTTTTTATGTGACAACTATATGAATGTTACGTCATAAAAAAAAATATATAATGTTGATTTGGAATTATAATGCTGATTTGAAATTCTTTTAGCCTCGTCAACACTAAATGAATGAAGTTGGCCATGTGAATTAAAAATAACACATTTTATATTTTGATCACTAAATGAATGAAGTTGGCCATGTGAATTAAAAATAACACATTTTATATTTTGATGATTAAAATTAGATGAAAATTTTGGGAGAGACAAAAATCGAATCATGATCATTTTAGAGGAACGAAAAATTTCTTATTTAATATATTACAAACAAAAAAAATATATTGATAAGACAATGAAAATAAATTTATTAATGAATAGTTATATTACATGCTACAAAAATTGCTATCAGCTATTCACGTTAAGTTACCAAATTTCTTAAAAGGCATATTTCATATTATAAACTAATTCGCATACAAAAGTTACAAACTAATTTAAAAAAAACAAAAAATGATATTTTATTATTATTATTAGTTAAAACACCCGTGAGTGCACAAGACTAAATATATAAATATTGAAAAACGAACTATTACGTTGACAGCTAATGATCAATTTAGAGTAGATTTTAGTCCTAAGTTTTAAAAAACAACAAAAAAAAAAAAATTAGGTTCTGATTGGAATGATTTTCAGCTGTAAGTTTTAAAAATTTTAAAAATTTTAAAAATCAAAATTAATTTTTAATTTTTAGTTTTAGTTTTTTAGTTTAAAAAATTAATTTTTAACTTTAAAATAAACTCATTTTAAAAATTCTATAGCTTGGTAAAATTAGTTTAAGGGTTTCTTTGCGGTTGTTATAAATGATGGTGATGGTGACATTAGCAACGATGTGTGATGGTAGTGATAACAATGATGACAATAATAATTGTTAAATATAAGAATATTTTTTAGAATTACTAACCAAATTTACAAAAAAAAAATTTTTTGTTTTGTTTTGAAAATGAATATAAAACTATTTTAAAGTTGTGTTTCAAAACTATTTCAACTTAATTTTAGGCAAACATAATTTATTTTAAAAATTACATTTGAAAACCCAAAACCAAAAACCAAAAACCAAAAACCAAATTATTTCATACATATACTTAGTTTTCAAAATTAGTTTTAGTTTTTTTTTCTTAATTTTAGTTCTAAAATAAATTTTTTAATAGTTTTTTATTTTGTTAAAACTATTTTAAAGATATATTTGTGGAGTGATAGTAGCGGTGACAATTTGAATGGTAGTAATAATAGTTGTGATAGGAGAAAGTATTATTTTCAAGTGTGCCTTTTAAAACTAAAATTTAAATTTATAATTTTTTTATTTTGAAAACGAATGCATTCTTTTTTTAATTTTTGTTTTAAAATTTACATTTAAAAATAAAAAAATTTGTAACTACTCAAACTGGTCCCAAGTTAACCTATTTTACCATATCAACATTTTGATTGATGGGTCATAGATAGGTTTAATAATTCAATTCCTCATCTCTTCCTAATCACTTTGCACTTACTTTTTAATTTATCAAATAAATAAAAACTCAACAACAGTTAACTTCTATAAAATAACTATTAACTACTCATTAATAATGAATCACTCTTACATATTGTACTTGTAATTGTTACATATAAATTAAACTTTTATCTCATCGATAAATATTATCACAAATACTCGATTAACTTTTCTAATAATATTGAAAATTAATATTTTTAATCATACAAAAATTCTACATCTTTTCACATATTTATTGAGTTGTTTATTTTACCTTTTAATAGTATGTAATTTACTAAAATTAAATTATACTCTAAGTAAATAGAAATTAAAATAATTTTATTGATCAATTACATAATACATTAGTATATAGTCTAAATCTAGTGAAAATGAAAGTTAAGCAACCCAATGATGAAAAAATCCAGTTAAAAAGAAACCAATCAAGACGTTACATCAAAAGAAGAAATAAAGGAAGCAAACACGTACGTATTTTCTATCATGATATCCAAATAATTGAAACCACAGGAGAGATCCAAGTTTCATGTCCTCCAAACTTACCGAGAGAGTACTATAAATTGGAAACATTATTCATCCTTAAAACTGCTGATTGAAAGGATCTTGTACATAACACTACCAACCAATCAATTCAAACAAACGTTGGAACTCCGAATGGTGCACCAACTAGAATCACTACACCAAAATATTAATTTTGTCGTGGTTGATAATATATTAGTACAATAAAAAAAAATCAGAAAAAACGTATTTTGGTATTTCATTTGTGTGTATTCATCATTAGATGAACACATATTTGTATATATTAAAAATAACATATTAATAACAAAATAAAAGATAATGTTGGAAATATTATAAATATCTCATTAGATTAAGAAGTTATAAATATCTAAATATTTCATTAAGAATCGTGAATATCACATTTTATCTATAACGATTATCTTTTCTTTTTTGTTAGCTATATTATCTTTAAGTAGTTCATCTTTATCATATAAAAAGGGAGATTAGAAATTGTATTATTTAATTCAATCAATATACAATTTCTTTTACTTTCAATATGGTATCAGAGTTCTAGATCTTGGGAGTTCTGTTTCCACTACCTTACTTCAATGAACCACTATCCTTTGACGAGACCCACACATTGGTGGGAGACTAGTCAAAGTCTTCTTTGTCATTCCCAACTATTAGTGATAATGACAGAAGATAAAGTCATTATCTTAGAACCTAATGAACTGCCAAATTTGGTGGGTCCATATAGACTTGACTATCGTAATTATCTACAATAGGCATAGTACATTCGTACTACGCTCAAAGGACGCAAAAAGTTGAGTCATATTGAAGGAAGTGACTCAGCTAGAGATGAACTAAATTTTGAAGCGTGGAATGATGAGGATTCTCTAATTATGACATGACTATGCAATTCTATGACTCCGGAAATAAGCCAAAATTATATGTTCTATTCTTTCGTTCGTGAGATATGGGAGAATCTCTTTGAGATATATTCAATGAAAAAATACTCTGTTGCTTGCTATGATATTGAAAGCAAGATCTTCAACTCTAGACAAGGAACCCTCTTAGTAACAAAGTACTATGGTACTTTGAATGAGTTATGGATTGAGTTGGACCAGTACCCAGGATTGAAGATGTGCAAAGTTGATTCTATTGCATACATTGGACTCGTTGAAAGGGGGAGAATCTTTAAGTTCTTCCATGGCTTGAATTTCGAATACGATCCTATTCAGGTCCAAATTATAGGCAAGGAGAAGCTTCCCTCTCTATTTGAGGTATTTTTTATTGTGTGGAGTGAAGAGATCCGACGATCAATTATGCTTGATAATGGAAGCTCCAACATAGGATTTTCCATGGTGATAGGAAAAGGTTTCACAAAAAGATTAACCTCCGAAGGAAAACCCTTCACAAAGAGTAGTCATGGAGAATACTGCATTACAAACGACCAAAACATACCAAGGATACCTGCTACAACCTTTATGGAAAGGAGAAAGTTCTTGAACGAATGGGTGGAAATAAATGCCCAACTCAGATGTGGGTGAATCAAACAACCTATGATAAGGAGAATGTAATTGAACATCCTTCTACCTTGCAAATTGACCAAGATATTTAACAAGTATGTCTCTTGGCTCGTGTGGCTTGACCATGAAAGGTAAAAGTTCCTTCAATATTTCTGGTTTAGCTCCACAAAGCATCTGGATCCTTGATTTTGGGATAACAGATCATATGATCCCGTTTCCTTCATATTTTACATCATACTTTAAAGTATCCAAAAAGAAACTCATTACTATTGCTAATGGAGATCATGTTCCTATTGTTGGATCTAGCAACGTCCAACTTCAAGCCTCTTTATCCCTACACAATGTTCTTCATGTTTCGAAACTGGTTAACAACCTTATATCTATACATAAGCTAATACAAGATTGGAATTATTCAGTAACATTTTTTCATTCTCATTGTGTTATTTAGGAACTTGCAACGGGGAGGATGATTAGAGTTGCTAAAGAGTAGGGTGGGTTATACTACTTACAATATACAAAGTTAGGTAACAACACCAATAAGGAAGATTTGCCTTCTAGTCAATGGGAAACCTCAGAAACTTGGGCAGCTTCTCAAATTTGACTTTACCATCAACGTCTTGGACACCCATCATTTGAGTTACTTAAGACAATGTTTCCACATTTATTTACAAAAGAGTCTGTCGAGCTCTGTAAGTGTGATGTTTGTCAATTTTCAAAGCACCATCATGCAACATTTTCTCCTAGCAATAATAAAAGTCTTGAACCTTTTGACCTTATTCATTTTGATGTATGAGGGCCAACTAGTAACTCTATATAAGGGGCTAAGTGGTTTGTATCGTTTATTGATGATTGTACCTGTGTAACATGGATATTTCTTATGAAAAATAAATATGAGGTTTGTCAAATATTTGTCAATTTTTTCCATCTTGTCAAAAATCAATTCGATAAATCTATTAAAAGATTACGGTCAGAAAATGGTACTGAAGTTGTAAATCTTGAGTTCTCCAAGTTTCTTAAAGATAATGGTGTGGTTCATGAATTGACATGTGTGAATACTCTCCAACAAAATGGGGTTGCATAAAGGAAAATCATCATCTCCTTGAGGTTGCTAGAGCCCTCATCTTACAAATGTATATTCTTAATGTTTATTGGGGAGAAGTTGTCCTAACTACCACCTATCTCATCAACAGGTTACCCACTCGTGTTTTAAACTGTATTAGTCTAATTAAACATATGTTATCATTCTTTTCTTCTTCTCCCCTAATGTTAACCTTACCAAGTCGTTTCTTTGGGTGTGTTGCCTTCCATTCTCATAATCCACATATTCGGAAGTTAGACCTTAGAGTTGTCAAATGTGTTTTCATTGGTTATCCCTCAAATAAAAAGGGGTTTAAGTGTTATCATCCTCCTAGTCGATGGGTCTTCGTCTCAATGGATGTTACTTTTCATGAAATATAATCATTCTTTGTTAGCCCTCCACTTCAAGGGGAGAGTTATCTAGAAGTTGAGCCTATCATCGAGTCATTACCTTTTTCTACTTAAGATGTCATCGAATCATTACCTTTTCCTACTCAAGATGTCATAAAATCATTACCTTTTCCTACTCAGGATGTTCAAGTTCAAGAAGTCACGAAACCCACTTTGGTCCTACAACAAGTCCAATTGTCTGAGCTGGAGGTAAGTATTCCTAAGAATTGCATTGAGGATGTTACTGATGATATGCTTATTACTTTGAGGAAAGGGAAATGATCATGTGTCAAGTATCCTATTTCTCAATTTGTGTGTGTTAACCATTTCTTTGTATAACATCAAAATTTTATTGTTTCCATTGATGTAATCAAAACACCTACATCGGTACATGAAGTTTTGAAAGATGAAAATTGAGTTTAAGCAATGAAAGAAGAGATGAAGGCATTATAGAAAAACTCAACTTGAGAGATTGTTGTTAGGCCCAAAGACAAAAGAGTTATAGGCTATAGATGGATATACACTATGAAGTGAAAATCTGATGGGACCTTTAAGCGATACAAAGCAAGATTGGTTACTAAATGGTATACACAGACTTATGGAATAGATTATGAGGAAACATTTTCCCCTATAGAAAAGATAAACACGGTAAGAATTATTCTCTCCTTAGCTGCCCACTTTGATTGGAACTTGCAACAATTTGATGTTAAAAATGTCTTCCTTCTTGGAGACCTGGAAGACGAAGTCTACATGGAGATTCCCCTAGGATTCTATTCTCATAATGAAAAGAACAAGGCATATAGATTCAAAAGGGCATTGTATGGACTTAAACAGTCTCCCCGAGCATGGTTTGGAAGACTTGCTCAAGTCATGATATCCTTAGGATACAGGCAGAGTCAAGGTGATCATACTCTCTTTATAAAACATTCTCTTGATGGTAAACTCACTCTTCTTTTAGTCTATGTAGACGATATGATTGTTACAAGTGATGATGAGATTGAAAAACTAACTCTGCAAGAAAAGTTGGCAACACAATTTGAAATAAAGGAGTTGGGAATGTTGAAATACTTACTCGGGATAGAGGTTGCATATTCCAAACAGGGTATCTTTATCTCCCAAAGGAAGTATGTACTTGATCTCCTCAAAGAAACAAGAAAATTAGGATGCAAGACCTCGGGGATATCTATTGAGCAGAACCATAGGATTGGGTGTGAAGAAAGTCCAACTATAGAGAAATCCCAATATCAAAGATTGGTAGGGAAATTGATCTACTTATCCCACACTAGGCCAGATATTACCTATGTTGTTAGTGTGGTAAGCCAATTTATGCATGATCCTAGGGAAAGGCACCTTTAGGTAATTGAAAGGATCCTCTAGTATTAGAAAGCAAGTCTAGAAAAGGACAATTGTTTAGAAAAAGAAGGTATATTGTCTATGAAAATATATATAGATGCAGACTATACAGGATCAATTGTGGATAGAAGATCCACTTTTGGATATTGTATGTTTCTGGGAGGAAATCTAGTAACTTAGAGGAGCAAGAAGCAAAATGTGGTTGCTCAATCTAGTGCAAAAGTAAGAATTTCAGTCATAACACATGGTATGTGTGAAGGATTGTGGATGAAGATTATTTTTAATGACCTCAAAGTAAAATATGAGGGACATATAAAGTTATTTTGTGACAACAACTCAGCTATTAGTATTGCCCATAGTCCAATCCAACATGACAGGACAAAGCACATAGAGATAGACAAATACTTCATTAAAGAGAAGTTGAATAGTGGACTTGTAGTCACAACACATGTTCTTACATGGCTCCAAGTAGCAAATGTTTTCATCAAAGGGCTCCCTATAACTAGATTTCAAGAAATCAATGGCAAGTTAAGAATGATTGATATTCCGTAATAGTACTATGCATAGAAAAAGAAAAATTATGCAGAAAAATCAAAGGTACTATACTCTTTCTTCTCTATTTTTTTTTCACACGTGACACATGCAAATTCTTAAACACACGTGAACATACGCAAATACAGACTCGTCATGCCAAAAAGAGTTCAGCAAGCAATAGATACAGACTCGATAAAAGAAAGTATATACAGATTCCAACACAGATGCGATAAAAGAAAACAGATACAAAATGGCAAAGAATTCAACAATCAATAGACAAAACAAAGAAAAAATATACTCAATATATAACACAAACAGACCTAGCATTCTACAAACTCGGGATTTGTTATGAACTTCTAACTAATAACCGCCTACAACTACTGTTAGCTTCCTTGAGACTCTCTCCAATTCCCTGTATGTTCGATAGAGCCAAAGATTCCCCCCCACTGATCGGAGTACGCCGATTACCCTCCGAACCGTACAAGATAGTTACCGCCTATCATACGGCTTTCTAACTTCACTTTTTTTTCAGGTCGTTCCGCTCTGTCGATCGTAGTTTCTTTGATGCGTCGTGTCAGCTTTTGCTAGAGCTAGTCTTAGTGTCTGAAGCAGATCCGGTTCCTTTGGTTAAGAGCCGGGGCTGACTGGGAGTCAGGTTCGGGCTTCGGTTTGGAGTCGGTCTCAGTTGGTCCAAGACTCCTATCGTGACCTACACAATTATTATGAACATTTTATCAACTATCCTTATATTAACACAAATTTATATTTTTCCTATTTCTAGGCCAGTAATATGAATCTTAGCTAATATGAGTTCCTTAATTACAAAAAATATTTAATTGTGCCCATCTTAAGACCTTATAAGGTGTCTAAAATATGACTTATCATCTTAAGACCTATGTGATAACCAAATAATATAATAGCTAAATAGTAATATGATATTTAGATATTTGAATATAAGTTTTTGCAGATTATCATCTTGATATAAATATATCAAGATAACAATTTAATATTCAAATATTTGAATATTTGAATATCAATTATTGCAAATTATCATCTTGATCTAAACCAATCAAATATAATATATTGACTCCTATAATCTCATTACTCCCCTTCAAGTTGGCGTGTGATCATTGTGAACACCAAACTTGACTAATAACCCTTGAAATTGTTGAGTATCAAGTGCTTTTGTAAGAATATTTGTTGGTTATTACTTAGTTGGAACATAAGTAGTAACTATATGACCTAGCTGCAAGTGCTCATGAACAAAGTGACAATCTACTTCAAGATACTTTGTTCTTTTGTGGGAGATTAGATTGGTATCCACATGAAGTGAAACTTGATTATCACAGTGAAGAACAGTAGGATTCTCAAACAAATTGAAGCCAAATAACTTCACTTGTTGCATGTATCATGGAACGATATTTTGCTTCATTAGAGGATCAAGACACTATTGTTTATTTCTTGGTTTTCTAAGATATAGGTATTGTTCCCCAACTTCATCAAATAACCTACCTTCTAATTAATAGGCAAGTTGCTCAATCAGAGTCACAATATGCTGTCAGTTTCAAGTTGTTATCCTTAGGCATGATTATTCCTTAACCTAGTGAGGACTTCAAAGAGCGCAACACACATACAACTGTATCCTAATGCTTTTGTCTTAGGGATTGCATGAATTGGCTCAAGATGTGTGATGAATATATGAGTTCAAGCTGGGTAATAGTGAGATAAATTAATCTTCCTACTAGCCTTCTATACTATGGCAAGTCATGATAATGTTCTCCTAAGTTTGTAAGCAACTCATGATGTTGCTCCATGGAAAAGTTGTTGGGTTTGCATCCTAACATTCCTGATTCATGCAGAATGTCAAGTGCATATTTTCGTTGGCACATAAACAATCCAGATGAGCCACGAGCTAACAACAAGCCAAGTGCATATTTGAAGGAGTTAAGGTCCTTCATTCAAAAGCAATCACCTGGGTATTTCTTGAATTGAGCACAAGAATTTGTGTCATTCCTAACTACTACTAAGTCATCCACATATGAGAATAGCCAAAAATATAGTCTCGTGTATATGTGTACAAGGTCTACATGAGTTTGCTGAAATCCATATTATGTCAAGGCCTACAAGAGCTTTACATACTAGTTTCGAGAAGCTTGTTTAAATCCATATAATGATTTTCTCAATCGACATACAAGTCCTTTACATGGAACCGAATAGCCTTGAGGTACCTCTATGTAAATCTCTTCTTCTAGGTACCTATGGAGGAAGACGTAATTGACATCCATCTAGTGTAATTCCCATCCTTTGGCCATAGCTACCGTAAGTAAGCATTGGACAATTGTCATTTTTGCCATTAGAGCAAAGGTCTCAATATAATCCTCCCCTTCGATTTGAGTGTAACCTTTGGCGACTAGTTGAGCTTTGTATTTTTCTATCTCACCAGTTGCCTTGTATTTGATTTTATATACCTACTTGCAACCTACAATCTTTTTGCCTTTAGGGAGCTGCTCAAGTGACCATGTGTCATTTTCTTCCAAAGCTTGGATTTCCTATGCCATAGCATCTCGCCATTGAGAGAACTTAACAACCTGAAAATATGACTTTGGCTCATCATCATATGTGATGGCCGCTAAGAAAGCTTGGTATTTAGTAGAGAATTGACTACAACTAACATATTGTTACATGGGATAAGCCTGACCACAAGAAGGTGATGATTTGATATCGTGCATGAAGGGGTTTTGTTACTTAATGACAATAGTAATCCTTTAAGTAACTTGGCGGTTGTCTACTATGTGGTGCCTGATTCAAGGAATCTCTTGTTCAGCTAGACTCCCCCTCATTGTGTACACCATTCTGGCCAGTGAATGCATTCTCTACTTCCACATTAAGGCCTCCATTTGTGTTAGGTGATAGCTCTCATGATTGATTGCTTTCCTTTACATCATGTTAACTTGAATCTTTCTCTTCTCTAAACATAAAAGTTAGGTTTAGAAACACCGTTGTTATGGTAGGTAGTTGCACTATTTTGAACACTTCTTGTGTTACATAGGAATAAATGTTCTCATAGAATATTACGTCTCTACTAATAAGAAATTAGCGTGTCTTCAAGTTATACACTTTCCACCCTTTTTTACCTTGTGGATGCCCTATAAACACGCAGCATTACACTCTTGCATCAAATCTGTCTCACTGCTTGGTTGGATTTTTCACATAGCATAAACATCCAAAAGCTCTTAGGTGATCATACTTTGATAACTTTCCAAAGAGCTTTTCGTATGGTGTTGTCCCTTCATGAATCATTGTTTGTGCTCAATTGATGATATGAGTGGCTGCTAAGATGCATTTTCCCCAAAAAGATATTGGCAAGTTTGTTTGAAATCTTAAGGCCGTCACAACATTCAAGATGTGACGATGCTTTTGTTATACTCGTCCATTCTATTGATGGGTCCCTACATAGGAAATCTCATGTAAGATTCCCTCTTAGTGGAAGAAAGTTTGAATTGTGGAATTAGTGAACTTTGTCCCATTGTCACTATGAACTCTTTTACTTTTAGATCAAACTACGTTTGCACCATCTTGCAAAATTTGATGAGGTGGTTACTGGTTTCACTTTTATCCTTCATTTAATACACTCATGTTGCTTGTGTATGGTCATCTACTATGGTGAAGAAATAGTGCAACCCGTTATGCGATACTGTATGATATCTTCCACACAAATCACAACGGATTAAAGCGAAAGGTTTTTCAGTTTTATTATTGTTTAGGGGAAAAGATGATCTACATTGTCTAGATGTGTGGCACATATCACAACAATCCATTTTATTCCCATTAAAATTAAAATTAAGAAAATTGGAGAGTTTATGCATCACTTAAGTTGATAGGTATCCCATTCTCACATGCAAAAGTGCGCTAGTGTCTTTTTAAATTGTAGCTAAAGACCCCTACCTTGTTATCCTGAGTATATAAACCCCATCGTGGAAGTCATCGAATCCAATCATCTTCTTTGTAGTTTGGCCTTGTCTTGCACAACAAGTAACATTATAAGTCACATACAATTCAAATCTATGATAAACTTGTGAAGTAAAATTAGATTACAACTAAATTCAGGCACATAAAGAATGTTGTGCAACTTAATGTTGTTGCTCAGTCAATGGTTCACATTTTCTCCACTACTATTAAGCTTCCTGTTAGCACAATGATATGAAATTGTTTGTTAAGGGGATGTACTTCCTTGAAAAGATGACATAAAGGAGTCATGTGGTGAGATACACCACTATCTAAAACCAAATCTTCTTGTTTAATCGACATAGAGTTGTGTTGATCATCACCTTTCTTCATGTGTGATGTGTATTCATTCATATTTCTCTCCACATTCTTCTTTAACAATGCCTTTAACATTCTTCTTTTTTGAGCATTTCTTTTCTTGTTGAAACTTCGTAATGTAATGCTCTGATACCATAAAATAATTAGAGGAAACATATTCTTGTATTTCATTATGATAACAAAATAATAAAATAACTAAATAGTAATATGATATACTAATTCTAATATTTAGATATTTAAATATCAATTATTACAAATTATCATATTAATATAAATATATCAAGATAACAATTTAACATAATATTTAAAATCAGATGTTGCATATTATCGTCTTAAACCGATCAAATGTATAATCTCATTAAAAACAACACCAACCCTTTGTTTTTTTCAACAAGTGACTCAGTCCCAATGATAATAAAAACTGAAGTACGGGATGCCATGGTCTTTATACAGCAACAAATTAGTATAAAGCAAACACCTTTCACTCTGAATATTATAACATTATAAAGCTCGAAATTTATTAACACACTTCTCAACTAGGAATTTTCATCAATTGAAAATCACTTATTTGTACGACAGAATAGGTTAAGTGCTAATCCTTAAGGGAAGGCCTGTGGATTTCCATATAATCAACAAACTCATCTACATACTTCTGGTGCAGTTCTTTGTCCCCAAATATCTTACTCATCACCTCTGCTTGACTTCTACAAGTTTTTCCTTCCTCTTCCAACATCACTGATCTCAATGCCTTGGCCACTGAGTCTCTAGTGAACTTCCCATCATGCTCATTTTTGGGTACTTTGATCCCTACCTTTTTCTCCTCCATAAGCCTAGCAACAAAACTTTGTTCATTTTGGAAGGGCAACATAATAAGTGGGCACCCAACTTGAAGACCCTCTATCACTGAACTCCAACCACAGTGAGTCAGGAATCCCCCAACAGACTTGTGTGCCAAAATCCTCAACTGTGGTGCCCATGTTCTCCAAACCATTCCCCTTTTTGACTGACTCTCAACCCTATCCTGTGACTCAATAGCAGAAGTATTTTGCTTCTTTAGAACCCAAAAATAGGGAAAACCAGATAGTTCTAATCCCATAGCAATTTCAGTGAAGTCTTCATCACTTAGTATCACTTCACTTCCAAATGCTACATAAAGCACTGACCCTTTTTCCTGTTCATCTAACCAATTAAGGATGGTATTCCAGTCATGATCCTTGCTGCCTTCATTGAACTGTAGTGAAGGTGGCAACAACCCAACTGGTATCACTGGTTTCCTACATATACTTTCAAGCAATTTGAAAGACTCACCTTCAATCTCCATGCAGCTTCTTGAAGCAATTACTTGAGTACCATTCAGGATTTCTAGGACTCGAAACAGATCTGAAACCCCAGATTCATTTGTCTCATAATACACATCAAGAAAAGATTTGTCCTCCGGTGATCCTCTTCTGTTTCGCGTAAAATAATCCAAAGCAGAAGACAGACCAAATGCACTAAAAATAGAGAAAAAGATGCATGAAATGCCTAGCTTAGAAGATATTGGTGGCAACCAATATGGTGCAAAGTCGCATATGATCCAATCAGGAGTGCATCTTTCAAGAAATTTAGTCAAAGGTTCTTCAAGACCATCAAATGCCTTCTTGAGGTATGGAATGATGTGGAGAGGAATGTCCACTGTGGCCTCTGCATTTTGAGGGAGTTTATCTACATGGGGCAGTGGAAATTCAATCAGATCCACCGAAGTTTGTAAATTTTCAGGTAGTTTAGGGAGGCGATGAATGTTTCTAGGTGTGGAAATGAAGGAAATTTTGTGAGCCTTTTGAGCTATTTGTTTTGCAAGCTCAAAAAATGGGCCTATGTGACCAAAGGCTAGCCATGGAAACACAGCAATGTGCAGCTTCTGATGCTCCTCCGCCATGCATATACTAGTGTTTTAGCATGCTATGGCCTGTGATGTGACTTATTTATTGTTGGTTCATAAAGGGTTATCCTATAATGCATCAATTATTGGTGGGGCTCGTCTCCCACCTAATTAAACAGGAGATAATCATTCACCTTTCTCCTTTCCTGTGGCAGTCCCACCAATTAGGACGTGTGTCTGTGAAGCTGTTGCATCATATAAGTGGTTAACAATATTCTGTAAAATTATTTATTTTCTTTTACTTCTGTTATTATTTGGTTGAGAATATTCTGTAAAATTATTGTGTTTATTTGGAAAAAGTGTGTAACGACTCCACAAGATAAGTTAGCTAGGAGCATTTATGTCATTTGTTACTCCCATCTTCTTATATGACCTTTACCCGACCCTCTTTCCTTGAAATCAATCACAAAGCTTGAAAATTTGAGGATAAAAAGAGAGTGCTTGTATGTATTTATGGTCTTTGTGATTCTTTAGGACTGGGGCAGGAGGTGCTGGAACTGGGTTAATCTCAAAGCATGTAAAAAGTATCAATAATGTTATATCTTTTGAAGCAAACTGTCGAATAATTCTTCCAACCAGTAAAAAATTGGCACCTCCTTACTTATATCATGCTTTGCCTTGCCATCGTATATTATATAAATTATCACTCACCATTCTTTCAATATTTTTCAATATTCAAGTGTCAAAGTAGATCTAAAAATAAAATCTCTTAAACAAACTCTCTAAAACAATATTGGTCTTACTAATAATGTGTGTGACATATCTATCCGAGCAGCAACTTTCCCCATCGTTGCGGTTGCTTTGTGGTTACTGTTGAATTTTCTTGATCTGATCCTTGATTATTACAGATTTGGAAATATCTTGTCCTATATTGTATTTGATATGAGATATATGTTCTCTAACCTCTTTCTCTCTCTCCTTTTTAAGGGTAACAAGGTCCAAGCTTCAACTAGAAAGAGAAAAAGTTTAACATCTAAATTAAAAATAAGGATGAATAATAGAGGAAAAATTATTGAAAATTGTGATAATTTATTGAGGCGATGGTGATGAATACCTTTTAGAAGATGGAAAACGTACATGTTTTACGATTTGGCATGAGTTCGATACATTTTGCTTGAATTTATGTAAAATTTTCGTATGTAAGTTTATGTCTGTTATTTGAATAGCTCTTTACAAAATGGAAGCTTACTATAATCTTACAACTATGAATATCTGTTAGGTATCAAAATAGAATATAAAGACAAATACTAGAATGCTTTATATAGTAAAAGAAACTAGCGACACGTTCCTAATTAGAATAGGATATATGTTCTTCGGAGACATAGAAAATAGAAATGGGGGCTACGTTCCTTACACAATGAAAGCAGCAAAAAGATACAAACAGTAAAGAGAAATCCATTTCTTGTGAGTCACCTGTCTTTTTAGTTTTATTCTATCACTCTCCTTTGCCTTTTTCATTATCTTCTTGTCACCTATACTCATTTTTCCTCATTTATTAGAAGGCTCACCTAGAAGGCCCATGTAGCGATCCAGCCTATTATTAATTTTCACATGGTAGGTTAAGACCAACATTGTTAGGTGAGGATAAACTTTAGTTACTATAATTGCCAGTTATTTATATCTTTAATCAAGATATCATGTATTTTAATTCAGATATTTAGTATGAAAAAAATTATGTTGGAAGAGAATACTTATCATTGTAAGGTTACTATCTCTCACAAATATTAGTTACTATTTTTAACAATAAATATTTTATACTTATTTTATAAATACAAAATTATGCCAAGATGATCTAATAACTTAATAAATATGTTAAAATTCTTTCATATGTATTTTGAGGGGAGAAAAAAGCTTATATATCATGTCCTAAAGCTGCACCAAGAAAAGAAGGGAGCAACCGTCACTGCATACACCTTTGAAACATCTATCTTATGATTCCAACTTGGTGGATATGATCAAACAAATCTTAATGGTGATCTTTTGCTCCATTTCTTTTAGCTATGTTTTTATTTTTCCTTTTTTTAGAGTTGTTATCTTCATAAAAATTAATTGTCTGCACATTAGATATCTGGTCCTCGTACTCTTCCTTTCCTTATCTTTTATTTTATTAGTTCAGGTTCCCTTATCTCTTCTAACTTATCTCTTCTTCTTGCAGGGTAGAATAAATTATAAGTGATCACTTAGATCATTTCTTTAAAAAGCATACAAAATATATAAGCTATTGCTTGAATGCTCTTTTATATTTCTTTTTAAAAAGGTATATTAATGATTAATCATTTATGATATAAGTTCAAACTAATACTTAACCATTATGGATAGAAGTTTACCATTTTAAAATTGTGGGTTTTAGGCTTAACTCAACCTTACAAAACTGACTTATAAAGTGATTATTGTTCTCAATTATATATACTATTCAAGTCATCTCACTAATTGACTTGAGATGTCAAGTCCTCGACATAAAGAAATGTGTTGGAAATCCCTTATTGACTAGTGAAATAGTCTAAACAATGTATTTAAATGGAGATCAATCTTCACCTTATAATCAGTTTTTTATGGTTGATTTAAATTAAAACTCACCTTCTAAGATAAGGTAAGTTAGAACCTAAGTCTTTACACTAAAAGTGAATAATAGGTGTTGTTGGACTTGGAGATAATGTATGACAATATATCTTTAATTATTGCAATAGTTATAGATTTTTGTGTCTTGGGTCAATCGAGAAAATGATACACTCGTGATTATTTGAATATTGTTCTTTATTTTTTGTTTCAAAATTATTAATAATCTTTTTCACAGTCAAGATATTTAGTTTCATCACGATAATCATCTTTAATTTCATTGTTTTGCACCAAAATATCTTACTCTTCATTATTCTTATCTAGTTCTTCATTATCTGAAATTCCAACTTTAGAGTCTAAACTATTTAAATTAGCATAATTTTGAATAGAAATTGTAGGATGCTTAATACAAAATTTATCAAGAACACTCTTTTGATATTTAATATCAATTTCAATTTGTTTCTTTATTATAAGTTATTTTTTAAGTAACATGTTTAATAAATTAAACAAGTATAAAATAAAAAAATATATAATCTAT
Organism: Mucuna pruriens; assembly: GCA_025330945.1. Taxonomy (NCBI): domain Eukaryota; kingdom Viridiplantae; phylum Streptophyta; class Magnoliopsida; order Fabales; family Fabaceae; genus Mucuna; species Mucuna pruriens. Next base: position 854,988 of record JAENHJ010000384.1, on the reverse strand, counting down.
AAATCAAACAAATGAACCTCTAATGAGTAAATAGAAATGAAATAAAACAATAACCTTCAAGTTATATCCTCAATTTGAGGTACAAAACACCAAACTTCAATTTGTTGCATAATTATGTTTGTGTTTTCAAATGGTCCAACATGATGAAGCGACACGGAGATTAAAGAGAGATTAGAGATGGAGAGAATATATGGAAAGAGAGAATTTTAAAGTCCTTATTTACATTGATGATGAGGGAGAGATTCACAATGATAGAAATGAAAAGAAATAATCTATCATAATCTTCTTTTTATGTTCAATATTGTGCATAAATAATAAATTATACTATTACTAGTTTATTTTCCTAAAATTGTGGATAAATTTTGGTTGACAATTGAAAAGATCACCTATTAATGGACTAATTACTAGTGATTCTTTTATTTTTTAATAATTTTTATATAATTTTAAGTATATAGAATTTTATTTTAATAATTATATAAACTAAATAAAAAAAATTGGTGTCCCTATAAAAATGGGAGCGTGGAAAATGGCCCACCTCGCCCATACTTAGGACCACCTTTGAGAATAAACAACTATAATTATTATTGTTATTATTATTATTATTATTCTTATTATTAAAAATAAATAATAATAAAACAACCATTATAAATTTATCAAAATAAAAATAAAAATAAAATTGGACACTTATATATAAATTTAAAGACATTCTATTAATTATTATGGTCATTGGTTTACCATTATCAATATTATGTAATAATTATGTTTAATATAATCGATTATATTTTTTTAATCAAAAAATAAACCTCAAATCAAGTGCACATACTACTTTTATATATATATATATATATATATATATATATATATATATATATATATATATATATATATATATATATATATATATATATGATAATTTATACTACTTTTTATTTTAAATATCTACATAGTTTTTATTTTTAATTATTATTGTTCATCAAATATATTTTAAAGTAACTAAATTAAAAATTAAAGTAGACTGATAATTATAATAATTTATTTCTTAATTTTTATCTTTAATTATTAATTAAAATAAAAAATTATAAATTCTTTTATATTTAAATGCTTACTTATAAAATGTTAGTTTAAGTATTGTTGTTTGTGAAATATATGTTAATAAATAAATTCAATAATAAAGTACACTTATATATATACATCGTAATTTATTAATAATTTATTTTTTATTTTATTTCCTTGATTATTAATTAAAATAAACTATTATGAATTATTTTAAATTTAACTACTTATTTATAAAATTATTTGTTTTAACTATTATTTCTCATAAAATTATTTTAAACTAACTGATTTGAAAAATAAAGTTGAGCATAAATATTAATATAATATTTATTATTATTATTATTATAGTATTTATATATTTAAATTTTTGTTTCATCTTTAACTTTTGAAATATATATATTATTGACTTACAATTAATAAAATTATATAATAAATATAATCGTTTTAAGTAATTTAATTATGCATTAAATATAATTAAGTCCATTACATTCGATTAGATTGGATCAAAGATTACTATAAAATCCAGTATCGATCAAAAAATAAGAAGAAAATTATAAATCTAAAGTACAAATAACATTATAAGAAAAAAGAAAATTAATGAAAAGTTGTAATAATAATAGACTCTCTTTATGTTCTATTAAATAAATAGTGTAAGTTGAAAATATAAAATGAAAGTTAGATTATTTATTTTTTATTGCTCTACATTACTTATAGGAATAAAAGAAAAATATATAAAAACATACATGAAAAAATGTAACAGTAAAATTAAAGGTGAAAAGAAAAAATGAACAAAGTGACACTTGCAAATAGAATAGAAGAAATAATAAAAGACACTAGTAATAGGTAATTTAATTGAGTAGAAAAATAAAAATAGTTATTGATTAAATTATGCTAAATGAAATGTATAAAAACTGACAATAAAGGAGGAAATTAACAAATAAGTTGGTGTTGTAATAGGCTTCCTTTATGTCCTGTTATTGTAAGTTGAAAAAATAAAGTCAAAGTTAAATTATTGATTTTTTTTTTTAAAAATGAGAAAGGATAAAAATATATACACATTGCATATAATATCGTAGTAAAAGGAAAAAAAAATAAGAACATATATGAATAACAAAATAGTAAAATAAGAAGAAAAAAATAAGCAAAAAGGTAATACATGCAAAGAGAAAAGAGAGATATAACAAAAGGTGATATAATAATTTATTATACAATATTAAAATAATATATTTATTTTCCATCTCCACTTCTCATTTCAAAAGAACTTTCTTTGCTTATCTATAAAAAAAATGCATGACATACTATATTTTTCTTTTATGAAACGGCTAGAATCGTGTGGGAAGAAGAAAATTTTAAATAAGGAAAAGAAACATTTGAGCAAATAAAAAGATAAAGAAAAAATGAATGCTTAATTGACGCTAAATCTTAATAAGAGAATACATAAGATAAAATAAAAATACCATGATGATTTAAGCATTTATTCACTTTTACAAAATTGAATAAGAAAACTAGTTAGACAAAAAAATAATATATTAGACATTAGAAATTTGATGAAAAATTAATTACACGTTCTAAAAGAAAATTATAGTAAATAATGGTGACTTTTCATTTTATTTTTTATTGTAATTTAAATAATAAATATATCTTAAATGGATATGCTTTATTTAAATATAATAATAATTTAACTTAATATTTTAAATTTAAATGTAATAAACAATATATATCATTATAACTAATAATAATAACAATTTATAGTGAAAATTGATGAATTCATGTTGCAAATTTAAAGTAATTTATTTAAAACTTACAATTTTATCATTAATGTATTATTAATTGTTATTCATCATTTATTTTCTAATCGTTAAAATTTTTATTTATAAAAAATTTAATTTTTTAAAAAAGCAAGATATATATATATTATAATAATAACATTTTAAATTACAAAAAGATAGATATATTTCTAAACCAACAATTTTATAAATATATAGTTAACTTTGAAATGATTCATAATATTTTATTTTAATTACTAATTAAAAATAGTAATTTGAGAAATAAATTATTAGACCTAAAACCTGTGGGTAATAAAAAATTAATTTCATATTATAGGAAAAAAAATTGTTAATAATGGAGATCTTTCATTTTCTTTTTTATTTTTTAAATATAACAATAAGTTAAATAAATATTTTAAATTTAAATTAATATATAATACATATTATTATGAACTTATAATAATAATTTATAACAAAAATTGGATGAATTTACCTTGCAAATTTAAAGTAATTTATTTAAAATTTACAATATTATCATTCATGTATGATTCATAAAAACATTAATTTTTGAAAAAATAAGATATATAAATAATAATAACATTAAAAATCATAAAAGGATAGATATATTTATAAACTAATGATTTTATGAACATGTAGTTATATTTTATATTATTCATAATATTTTATTTTAATTAATAATTGAGAAATAAATTATATATATATATATATATATATATATATATATATATATATATATATATATATATATATATATGAAACTCTTGTACAAAAGATGTACATACAAGTATAAAAGAAACTTAATTAGTTATTGATTAACAAAGTACCAATACATGTAATGGATTCATGGAAAAGATGGTCTCAGCTTCCCATGACCACCGCCATGGTAGCTGCAATGTTCAGCCAAAGGAGAACAGAGAACATGAGAGATCGTACCCTCTAGAGTGTGCCATGGTCAGTCCCCTCTAGCAAGTCTGCTCAGCTCAAACTCTGCCCTACATTTACTCAAGCCTGAATGAACGTCACTGAAGTACCGTTGAACAAAGATGATTGAAATGGAAAATGGATGTGTGTGGTGTATGAGCACGTAGCTAGCTAAACTCTCGCTTCTTGCTTTCTAAACTTGAACTCAGCTTCACGTCCCTTATTTATATATGTATCGGCCTAACTAACTTCTAACGGAAATAACAGAAATAACTGTCTTGTCATAACATAATTAACAAACTCAACTAACTACATAACGAATATAACAACTTCAACTAATTAACGATTTTCCTAAATGACACGTGCTGGAATTGCTGGAGTGGAGTCGGTCTTCGCTTGTTAGGAAGAATTCGGACGAATGAGAGTCGACCTGACAATAGTTGGCATCTGGTTGGGAGTCGGCATCTAGTTTTAGGATGCGAACACGGAGTCGGCTCTGTAGGAGTCGACATGCGACTATTGGTGATAGAGTCGACCTTGTATAGTCGGCTTGGTCCGGTCGGGTGCTTTTGGTTGGACTAGAGTCGCAGGCTAGAGTCGGCATGCAAGGCCTCCATGCAGAGTCGGCCACATGGAACCGGAGTCAACTTCATCAAGTCTGAGATGGTTCAGATTTGTAGTCGGCATCACCTGGCCTAGACGGCTTTAGTTGGCCAAGACGGTTTCATCCAACCGGGATGTCTTCAGTGTTGAGACGCCTTCGGTCTTGGTTTTAGCTGGCTGAGATGGCTTCAGTTGGTCGAGATGCATTCGATCTTGATCATATTAGCTTGGAAGACTCGATCTCGGTCTCGGTTGGGATGGTTAAAGACTCTAGTTTGACCTGCAAAATGAGATTAATATATTTGTTAGCTAAAATCAACAAATTAGCATGAATTTATATTTTCCTTATTTTAACCGAGGAAATCTGAATCTTAACTAATATGAGATTCTTAACTACAATTTAGAGTATAGTCTACCGATATTAAGACCTTATTAGGGGGGTAAAATAGGAATTATCAGGTGACGACCTCTACCAATCGGTTGTCAACAACCCTCCTTAAAAATCATAGTCTCAGAAACATCTAAGTCAAGATACAGAAAGGAAATCTGCTCTATAGCACAGGTAAAGTTGGACTCGAATTGGTCGACTATCACTAAATCCTTATTGGCAAGGTCTTCCTCCATTTGAGCCAAAAGAGCCGAAATCGCATGTTTTTTAAGCAACTAACTTACCGTTTTCCTCAAGTAAATTCACCTTCTCAGATTCTAAATGTCAGCTCGCAGCCTCCAAGCTTTCTTTGGTAGTCGCCAGGTCAGTCACCTTCTCCCTTAAGGCAACTAACTCAACCGACAACTTTATTTTGTTGGCCTCTAGTTGGGCGCGAAGCAAAGAATCCTCCTTAGCCGAGAGGACACCTCATTCAATTGGGACCGAGTCATCTGCCAACTTATGAAACTCTTGTTCGTTCCCTTTAGCGGTGTCTAGGGCCAACTTCATCTTGGAATTTTCTTCTATCATTTTTTTGGCACGACACGCTAAGTTACCATACTGGCACTCAAGAGTCCGAGCAAGAACCAAGGAGTAACTCGCATATGCTTCAAGAGCTTTGAAGCTGTTAGGGAAGCCCAAAGGACTTAACCTTCTCTACATCAGAGGGCGATGCCAGGTGTTGGTCAATCACTTCGACCAAAGGGAAGTGTCGGCTCCAAACAGAGGTATTATTTGGATTCCCGTGAAGCATGACTTTCCAATTTGAATCCTATCTCCTCGGTTGAGTTGACCAAGAGATTAGAACCCACTCGGTCGGTGTGTACCTGGAAGAAGCAATCTTTGAAAAACTTATAGCTCTCCAAGAAGGGTAAAAGTAGAGAACATCCCAATTGGCTACTCAGAGAAGTCTGGCTCACTTTCTTTGACCAATTGGTGAACACCAAAAAATCAAAAGAAAACCCCCAAGGACGGAGCTCATCCCATGTCTTCACTCAATAACTCAAAGGCACGGACAAAGCCCCAACTATTAGGATGAAGCTGGGTAAGAGCTATATTCAGCACGTTCAGCACTAATCGCTCGAAGTGGGAAAAGGGGAGGTGCAACCCTAGTATGAGGGGGAGGGTATCATAAAGATAGAAGAAGGCGTCCTCCCCGGCCCCAGGACCATCACATACCGGCTCGTCCAATTCACAAGGTCGGACGTCTGGGGACCAAGGTCCTCGACTACAAATGGCATTGGCCATCTCCTCTATAGAATTGGGAGAGTTGTAGACAAACAACATCTTAAGGACATTCTCATCCACCCAATCAAAGGAGAAGTCTTCATTAGAAGACGTTCCTCCTGACTCTTCCCTTACGGTGGCAGAACCATCTCCTTCCCTTACGGTGGTAGAACTCATCCTCAAGGGACTTAACCCATACGGGAGGAGGGTTTTGTGACCCTGAGGGGCTGGATATGGCTTCATGGGAGACGCTAGGAGTGGATGATGGCCCTCCGATGGTGGTTTTCCCTATGAGAAAAACCACACAAGGGTTAGGGAAGAAACCCGTAGTGTCGTGGCCTCTAGAAAGGGAAAACCCCCCAAAACAAAGCCATCCAAGAATACCCAAAGAAGGAAAACAAAGGAAGGAATGAAGATATTAAAGTTGAAAGGTTACCTTTGCTGGCCATGATTGTTGGAGTTGCAAGAAGTTGAAGGGTTGTAGAATGTCGAGGATGTTAAAGAGAGTCGGAAGACAAGGAACGAGGAAGAGGAAAATTTAATGCTAGTAGAAAGAAAAAGGCAAAAACTCAACCTGGGTAATTAATAAGAAATGTTTAGGACACGGATCTGACACCTATAGCGAAGCGTCACTCACATCCGTTGGCGAAGATTGAAAGCACTAACCTCCCCTATTATGGCGCTGATATGCCTACCTAGGACCAATGACAAGACGCCACGCGGTGACATCCCAAGCACTACTACTCAGGTGTCACAGACATAGGGAATTCGAGAAGCCCCTGACATGATAAGGCCTTGTCGATCGATCTCTTCGCCTAAAAGTATGAGAAGGGATGCAACCACCACCTTAGACCAAATAAAAGCGCTTTCCCTGACAATTATCGCTTGAGGGGCTATGTACTGGTCAGTCTCCCACACCTGGAACTCGACAAGAAGAAGAGTCGGTCGGTCGATCTAGGTAACTAATAAAGGTACACTATGACATTTAATGTTTGCTTGCGGAAAACGTTACGTAACAGGAGCATGGGAAGAAATGCACTACTCAAGACCTGAATACAAGGCTTCACCCACCTTATAGATAGACACTTGAAAGCTAGAAATAGGGAATGGGAAAAGCAGGACTAATGAGTCCCATCAAGGGAAACCCATACGAAAAGAAGAATGACAAGTATAAAGAGCGAAAATCACCTAGAAAAAGACAAGTTAGAAGTAGAGAGAATAGATAATAAGAAAGAAAGTCGTAATGAACTCAAATTCGTTCACGACGTGAACACCATGTTTCAAGTGTTCCATATTTAGATTTAGATTCTAGATTAGCACCAACAAAAGTCCAAATATTGACTATAATATTGAAAAAGAAAATAAAGGATTGGTGAATGGTGGGATTGAAAAGAATTTAGCCAAACAAAGATACACTAAGTTTCACCAAATGCATAACGAAATAGTACTGAATTAAATTTAAGTGAGCACATAACATAAAATCGACAACCTCATTGGTAGTTGTAACCAGTATTTTCCTGCAGCTCAAAATCAATGGAAATTTCCACCATAAAATTCCTTTCTTTGAGTTGGATTTTGAAATTGTTACTTTACACTCATTAGCAGTTATCAAAGGCACCAATTACTATAAAACATGAAGGAAAATATGATAATTCTATTTTCAAATGCTTTAGAAAGAAAAATATGAATGCACTTGAGAGCACAACCTGAATAGCGTCCAATTGCATGTCCCTAAAATCAAGTACCCAAAATGCCATCGTAGTCCTAAGAAGCTTCACAAGCGTCTCCTTGCTGCACAATGCCTTCCTCTTCTTGTTCGCACTCAAAATAGAGAGAAAGATGCATGATATCTCATTTATCTAAAAAAAAGAAAAGAAGAAAAGTATATAAATTGTACAGATTTACGTAGAAAGTATATGATATCTCATTTATCAAAAAAAAAAAAAAAAGTATATGATATATCTCAAATTTTATCCTTGACATGACCACACGGTGGAACGGGAGCCACCCAACTAACAACCAATTATTGATGCTGTTCATGCATTATAGGATAAACCCTTTATGAACCAACAACAAATAAGTCACATCACAGGCCATATAATGCTTAAACACTAGTATCTCCATGGCGGAGGAGCTTCAGAAGCTGCACATTGCTGTGTTTCCATGGCTAGCCTTTGGTCACATAGGCCCATTTTTTGAGCTTGCAAAACTCATAGCTCAAAAGGGTCACAAAATTTCTTTCATTTCCACACCTAGAAACATCCATCGCCTCCCTAAACTACCTGAAAATTTACAAGCTTTGGTGGATCTGATAGAACTCCCATTGCCCCATTTTGAAAAACTTCCTGAAAATGCAGAGGCGACAATGGATGTTCCTCACCACATGGTTCCATACCTCAAGAAGGCATTTGATAGTCTTGAAGAACCTTTGACTAAGTTTCTTGAAAGACGCACTCCTGATTGGATTATATACGACTTTGCCCCATACTGGTTGCCACCAATATCTTCTAAGCTAGGAATCCCATGCATCATTTTCGGTATTTTTAGTGCATTTGGTGCGTCTTGTTTTATTGATTTGTTGGTGGGGAAGACAAGTGAATCGCCCGACAACAAAGCTTTAGTTGATGAGCATAAGAAGGCAGATGAATCTGGGGTTTCAGATGAGTTTCGACTCCGAGAAACCCTGAATGGTGCTCAAGTCTGTGCTCGTAGAAGCTGCATGGAGATTGAAGGTGAGTCTCTCAAATTGCTAGAATTTAAGTGTAGGAAACCAGTTATTCCAGTTGGGTTATTACCACCTTCACTAGAGTTCAGTGAAGACAAGAAGAATCACAACTGGGATAGCATCCTTAATTGGTTAGATGAACAGGAAAAAGGGTCAGTGATTTATGTAGCCTTTGGAAGTGAGGTGACACTAAGTGATGAAGACTTTACTGAAATTGCTATGGGATTAGAACTATCTGGTTTTCCCTATTTTTGGGCTCTAAAGAAGCAACATACTTCTGCTATTGAGTCACAAGATTGGGTGGAGAATCAGTCAAAAAGGGGAATTATTTGGAGAACATGGACACCACAGTTGAGGATTTTGGCACACAAGTCTGTTGGGGGATTCCTGACTCACTGTGGTTGGAGTTCAGTGATAGAGGGTCTTCAAGTTGGGTGCCCACTTATTATGTTGCCCTTCCATAATGAACAAAGTTTTGTTGCTAGGCTTATGGAGGAGAAAAAGGTAGGGATCAAAGTACCCAAAAATGAGCATGATGGGAAGTTCACTAGAGACTCAGTAGCCAAGGCATTGAGATCAGTGATGTTGGAAGAGGAAGGAAAAACTTGTAGAAGTCAAGCACAGGAGATGAGTAAGATAATTGGGGACGAAGAACTTCACCAAAAGTATATTGATGAGTTTGTTGATTATATGGAAATCCACAGGCCTTCCCTTAAGTATTAGCACTCTATTTATTCTGTCATACATAATAAGTGATTTCCAATTGATGAAGATTCCTAGTTCAGAAGTGTGTTAATTGATAAAATTTGGGCTTTGTTGTTATAAATATTCAGAGTGAAAGTTGTTTCGGGGAGACATGTTATATATTTTAATATATTCAGAGTGGGCATCTTATCTTTGGCTAGTTATATGACTCATTCTTATGTTATCAATTTTCAGAGTAGACATCCTCCGTTACCTAGTTATATATATGACTCAAATAATGTAATATAAATTGAAAAAAAAAAAACTCTCATCTTATAATTAGGTTTTATCAACTTGAATTAAGATCAATATCAGATGAGAAGAGTTTTAATTACTTTGTTGCTTAATAAAGAATATAGCATCCTAGCTAGATTTCAGTTTTTATTATAACTGGCGAAAAAAATGTTTGGTGTTTTTTTTTCTAGTAATATATTATTAACCCTTTGAATTAGTATGGTAATTGACGAACCAATTCAATGTCTCGGCATTGTTTGTTTGTTGAGTTTGTTGATAGAGTTTAGATAAGATACTATACTCATTGTCTTCGTACTTAAGCTTTAAAAAAAATTGGACCTGAACTCATACCTTTTAGGTAGTAACTTTAGTACATGTATTTTTTGTTGGCTATCTAAATGTCCTTACCTGTACTTGGTATGCACATTTTAATTAACAATGAAAATTAATAAATAAAACAATTTGATTAAAAATATGATAATAATTAAAAATCTCATTTATATGTCTTTTATAAAACATAACTATCATAATAATAATGTAATATGACAAAAATTAAAATCATTTTTTACAAAACATAACAATCTATCATAAAATTTCACATATATTTTTAAAAACATACATTATACTAGTCCAAAATCCATTAAAAAAATACATTACATTAGTTAATTATAATTATAAAATAAAAATAAATAACTCATTTTACCTTATCTTTAGAATCAGAGTCTTGAAAAGACTGCAGACGCTCCAAAATCTATAAAAAAAATAATATATCAATTACATTAGTTAGTTATAATTATAAAGTCAAAATAAATAACTCAAATTAAAATAATTGTAAATGTTTATTTTACCTCATTAGAATTAGAGTCTTGAAAAAATTGCAAACATTTATTTTTCACATGTAAATATTGTTTAGGCTTAGTAATAAGAAAAACTAAAACATAAAAAATTAATAATTAGATTAAACACAAATTTAATTGAAGTGTGTGTAATAATTAGATTAAACACAAATTTAATTGATGTATGTGTTGCTTTTATTTTGTGTAAACAAGGCATTGAGGTTAGTTTTTTTTAATGTGAGTGTGTGTATGTGAGTGCATGTGTGTGTATATGTGTCTTTGTGTGCGTGTCTATGTCTGTGTTTTTGTCCATGTATCTGTGTGTGTCTGTGTATGTCTATGTCTGTGTGTGTTTGTGTTCTGTGTATGCGCGTGTCTATGTCTGTATCTATGTGTATGTGTTTGTGTGTGTCTGTGTCTATGTGTGTATCTATGTCTGTGTTTATGCTTGTGCATTAACTTTAGATGAAAAATAAAATTTTAAATGAACATAAAAGTATAATAGGATGTTTTTACTAATTTGAAAGTTAATTTGCACCAATAATGAAAAACCAAAAGAAGTAGCCACAAAACTCGAGCAATATATAGGACACTTTTATGAGATAGATAAACTATTGAGTTAGAGATTTATGCCTTCACAAGCAACGATGACATAATAAATTGGAAAAATTGAAAAATGAAGGAAATTAAGATATAATGAAATAAGGAAATAAGGAAACAACAAAAATAAGGGAATAAGAAAATCTTATCTACCCACCCATACAATATTTTATTTATAATCAAATAAGGCTAAAACTAATTATACAAATAATGATAGACATTTCTAATTTCTAGCTATTGAATATTTCCATATTTTTTTATTAACATAGAATAAATGAATATCTTTAACATTAATATTATGATTAATAATATTATTAATATGTATAGGTATAGGCAGGAATGAGTAATAAGATACTTACACTCTACCCATTAAATTTTGTGATAATTACTTGTGTCCAACCCTATAATTATTAAATGGATAATTCTCCTACTTGCCATAGATAATTTTTGCAAGTAGCCATTAAATTCATTACCCATTGTCATTCCTAGTGTGGTGAGAAACATCCTGTATTTGTGATGCTTGTTCAATAAGTGTGAAATAATTTTACAAAGTCATCTAATTATAAATCATGATATATAATAAATTTGTTAACTTTTACAATAAATCATTAATAACAATGATGATAATGTAAGGCCATAAGCGTTAAACTCAATTTTTCAATGTCCAATAAGGATACTAGAGAATTATGTTCCTAATTTATTTCCCCTCAATTTAAAACATTTTTACACACATACACTGGTAATTTACTTTATAATCACACTACATTAATAAATAAAATGTTATAAAATAATTAAATTCACTGGATATATCTGTTTAAAAATTTACATATATAAATTTTTCTAAAAATAATTCATATACCACTAAAAATATTAAATTATATCAATTTTTTTTCAAATACTTGCATTGCTTCTAAAATATTATTGAAAATACTTGTAATTAATATTTTTAAAGTAATTTTTTAATATTAAAATTGCTCAAATTTTATTTGATATTAACTATATTAATAAAATAAATTGCATGAATTTTTATTTTATATATTAATAATAAAATGTTTAAAATACTTAATTATAAAACTTTGATTAATAATTTTATAATTTTTTTTGTTTCTCGCGATTTTCCGAGTATACTAGGTCAAGGACTAAATATGTTTCATGGATCTGTGTCTGTCGTTAACTCGAGAGAATTTAGACACACTCTCAAGATCGAACATAGTACTCCAGGTAGATAAATCATCCCTAGTCATGTGAACGTGGTAGTACCTTAAGCTATTACATCAATCTATCAAGTTAATAATTTTATAATTAAGATAAAAATAAAATAAAATTGGACAAATTATATTAAACTAAACCTTGAACATAAATTTTATCTACCGCTTTAGAATTTCTATGCATGCCTCAATAAGGGGGTGTTTGACTGAAATAAAAAATAAAACTATTTTTCAAAATAAAAAAATACTATATACAAAAGTGGTGTCCTTTTGGATACCGTGGAGAGGATGGGTCTAAGGGAGTAGGGGCAGGAGACTAGCTCGTGCATCGTGTGTGTCTAAGAGAAAGTGTAGGAGGCATCAGACTAGTTGGTGCCTTATATAGTGTGTGTAATGTAGGAGGCACGAGGCTAGCTTGCGCCTCATGCGTGAGAGTGTGAGTATGTGTGTGTAGGAGGTACGAGACTAACTCGCGCCTCGTGTTGTGTATGCATGTGTATAGGAAGCCCGAGCCTAGCTCATGCCTCATGTTTTCTAATGATGTGATTGCACCAGGAAGGGGAAGCGCACTAGAAAAGGGAAAGTGTTGGGAAGGGAAGAGGTTGCATGGGGAAGATGCGAGAATTCACGGAAAATATGATATTATGAAAGAGTGTTGGTGGTTGAGTGTTGGAAGTTTAATTTTTATAAGAGAGGGTGAAAATTCAAATTTTAAATTTGAATTTTTAAGTGGTTTGTAGAGGTTTTGAATGAGGTTTGGGGTTAGAAATAGGAGGTGTTGAAGAGATTGTTATATTAACTGAGGATATCTGTTTTTTGTGATAGAATAGCTAAGGAGCCCAATTCATTAGTTACAAAGAACTTGAAGAGTTATAAATTTGGTTAGTATATTTAATTTTTTATTATAATATTTTGTTGTTTTTAGTTTAGTTTATAATTTTTATTTTTATTATTATTAAATTTGTGTACTTTTTATTATATTTGTTGGTTTTAAATAGAACATTATAATGTCATGTTAATTATAATTTTTTTTTAGTAAAAAGAACTCAATAATTGAATTTCTTTATTGTTATTTATTTTTTATTTTTAGGTAGAATTTGTAATATAATATTTTGTTGTTATTAGTTTAGTTTATAAAATTTTATTTTTATATTAATAAATTCATGTTCTTTTTTTTTATTATATTTGTAATTTTTAGGTAGAACATTATAATTTCATGTTGTTTATAGTTATTTTTTAAAAACAAAATTAATTATTGAATTTCTTTATTGTTATTTATTTTTATTTTTAGGTAGATTTTGTAATATAATATTTTGGTGTTATTAGTTTAGTTTATAATTTTATTATTATTATTATTATTATTTAATTCACTTACTTTTTTATTATATTTTTCATTTTTGGGTAGAAAATTATAATTTCATGTTGTTTATAGTAATTTTAAAAAAATAATAATAGAATTTCTTTATTATTATTTATTTTTATTTTTGGGTAGAATTTTTAATATAATATTTTCTAAATGTTGTTCTTAAATGTAATTTCTTTTTTTTTAGGTATTAATCCAATATGAAAAGTTGTATTGTGCATCAGGGTCCACGAGATACCTCTTTGTTGCGGTTCCAAAATGTGCACATTTCAAAAAGACTTTAGAATGGGAAAAAAGATCGAACTCTAAGTGAGATGGGCACAAAGCCTGCATTTATGGGATGCAAAACTACCACCACTAGTTAGAGACTTTTTACAACAAGCTGGCATTTTAGGAGTTTCACAAGTTTTATTTTTTCTACTAGATAATGCACTAATCTCGACATTAGTAGAGTGATGGATACTAGAGGCTCACTTTTCACATGCCATCAAGTGAATGTACAATTACATGATTACATGATGTGGATGTGCAGTTGGAATTAAGGGTTGATGGGGAACCAGTTACCAGTATTACCAACGGTAAGTGGTCGGAATTGCTTAATGAATTATTTGGTATATCTCCACTTGTAGAAGAAATTAGAGATTTTAGACTAAAACTGACTTGGATTGAAGAGTATTTTGGCAACGTAGTTGAACATGCAATAGTATATTGTAAATGCTACTATTTATGAGAGCTTATATTTTAAGGTTAATAGGGGATGCTTTTCCCATATCATTTTGAAGTTTTTGTACATTTAAAATATGAATATTTTATTTTAGACTTACAACAATGTGGCCAATACAATTAGGGATCGACTTTATTGGCCAATTTATATTAAGGAATTATGTTTGGCCAATAACATTGACCACAAAGAAATATGTGGCACCTATTTGTTGATACAAGTGTGGGCATGAAACAAGTTTCCTTGTTTTGCACTTGATCAATATCTTAAACTATTTATTGGTGAGTCATTTGGAATACAGTATGTATATGTAATAAAAACATTTAAACATAAAAATAGAAGGTTATATATATATAATTATAAATTTAACTTAGATTTGTTTGTGAATGTAAAGGTGGGTTGGTGGCTATTAGTCAACTTTTACATATAATAAAAACTAACTACTGGTATATAGAGAAACATTCGACAAGCTACAAAAGACACAGGTGAATTGATTGTGATAACAATAATTTATTTTCTATTTTAACATTGACATCATGGTTGACTTGTGTCTTATCTTGTAGATTGTATGAGAGTCATACAATGATCAATTGCATCATCTACCACAATATTACTTAGTAGGAAGTGAAGTTTGGAAATTAGAAGTGTCACTCATTTGTTTCCATATTATTGAGTGACATCAACCAGATTGAGTAATGCGCCAATTTGGAATGGTATAACATATTTTGTTTTTTCGACGTCAAGCAGATGGCGTTCATGACTTCATTACAAAAGACAAAGAAAATATTGATTGTTGTATCCTACATGCGATATTTGTTGATCAATGGAAGAAGTGACACGAATTTGTTTATAGCAATATCCTTACAAACAATTTATACATGAGTCCCAACTTTGAGTATATGGTGTGGTACCAATAACACCCTTGATAATGGATTAGCAAAATTGGTGCTAAAAAGGGCTATGTTGTAAATATTCTTATTGTATAAATTTAATAATTTATTATGATTTAGTTTATTCCCTGAAATTTAATTATTACATGTTTGTTGTGTAATACAATGCATTAGAACGTATGTATCACTAGTTGACAATAAAACATAGGGGCACTTTCTCATTTGATGGAATGATGAGAGAACTGTCTCATTACTTACAAGCTTTTAGGGAAATTGATTGAATCACAACTGTTGCTCCAGCTATTACTTCTACTCAAACCTGAAACATGCCTCTTGCTAGTATAACTTATAACATTGGCACATGAAGGAGGGAAGGAAGAGGGATTGAAAGGCATCACACCACTGTTAAACATCAAACAATGGAGTTGCCACTACCCCAAATGGAACCCTCAGAAGGAACTATTTATGTCACTACAATGGAACCTTATGATACCTTCCAACACTATACCTATCATTCACAAGGTACATAATCGCCCTTCTCTCTAGTGACTCAATGGACAAATGTCCTGACGCCAATTACTAAGCTTTCATAATTCCCCTTTGTATTACACGCCAACAACATATGATTTGATGATGCTAACACCATTAGCACCTTTCCATGGATTTCATGCATGGCAGAAAACCCCTATGTCCTCTCTGGCTTATGGAGGTATGATGTTTCCTAGTAGTAGTTCATCCTAAATAAATGAGCAAGTCGATATGGGTCATAACTTAAATGATGAATTTATGACTGAAGCATCTCTTAGTAATATTGACAGTGCATAAAGGAACCCTCATTGTGGTGCTAGGTACAAACAATGTGGATGTGTTTTAACACTAGATGAGATGTATAATCACCATTAGCACCATCGAAAATGATATTTGTACTTTAGCTTTCTAGTGTTTTCCCTTAGTTATGTACTTGTTCACTTTATAATTTGAAAACTTATTTTCTAGCTTAATTTAGCACTTGTATAATCTCTAATTTGTCATTGTTATGACTATTTACTTACATACATTACATCCTAAACCACTAAAAGTAACTCATAAAAAATAAAGCATTTACACTGAAACGTAAACAACAAAGCATTTGACACTGACCCATAAATAGAAAATCACTAACACTAACAATAAGCCATGAGTGATGCTTAGACGTGAACAATTTATATTACGCTTTAAGTGATGCAATCTTTAACCTAGAGTAACGTGTAATTTGAACCATTTATTTTTATTCAGAAACAACAAAAAAATATGGTAACATTGACCAATGAATAGTGATTCAAGCAGTTTAAGTAGACGTGTTGTGAAGTTTTTTACTTGCAAATCATTCTAAGTTTTTATATTTCATAAATTTTCATCTTCAACATAAATTTCATCCTTGTTTTGTTTATTATAATGGTCAAATTACTACAACTTTTCAAGGGATCACGATTCAATATTGTGATCCTAAATCTTTTTGGATCGATGAAGGGATCACATTAACTACCCTAAAGAAAAAAAAAATCATAAAGCAATTGCACTTCCACATATTACTCAGGTGGATGATATTCTTTATAGACAATTAGAACACATAAAAAATAGATGTTTTCAATAGCATGTTGTCGAAATTAAATGCAATGATCATGTACAAAACATGATATATATTTCAATCAATAATATCTTTTTGGGTCTACTGAGTTGTGTGACACACTTTGCCTCCAATGCTATATAATTATAATAAATAAACTTAAAAAATTCAAACTTTCAACATACATTAATTGCTAAAAGATTTCACATTACATGCTCACATACTAGAATTTAAAAACAAACATGTATTCCTATTGGCACTCAAAACGTCCAATTTCTAGCGTCGTAGGAGTCATAAAATATAAACCAAAACATATTATAATAAAGTAATTACAACTATTTTAATGTCACATGTCCTATTAGAGCATCAAATCCCAAAATAGATGAAACTAGAAGAAAAATAGTAAAATGAGGAGCTCATCTCAATCCTCATGCTCCTGCTCATCATTACCTAAAAGGTGGCATTCAACTCAAACACAACCAATATGACGAAAGGGAGTGCGAAATATACCTCGTTCAAGCTCATGATATAAAATAAACAGTCCACATAGCACATATTCATACAATTAATTATAAGATATAAAATAAACAGTCCACATAGCACATGAATGACAATATTGCACTCCTACTACTACTTCATAGGTCATGTGGTACTAACTCTAATCCAAGAAAGTAGGCTAGGGGCACACAACTCAACCTCTTTGTTCGTCTTTCCACACTGGCACAATGCCCTTTGGTACCACATCAAGTATTACTTGACTTGCATCATTTGTCCTGATTCGTGGGATCAATCATGATCATTGAGATTTTCATACCAATTAGCCCCTAGGAGGTCTAGTGATCTTACCTCTCAGGTTCATCTCTACTTCCTTACACTTGTTTCACGAAATGATGCATGAAATGCAGTTCAATTTAGTCATTATTCCAATTTCAACATTAAACCAACAAAGATCATTATTGCCTCTCACAAGCTAGGTCACATACTAGACAAATATTCCTCAGGCCCATTCTTATTTCTCATGGACTAGGTCACCATTCGAGAACAATTATCCTTACTACTCATTTTAATGTCACGTACCATCATTCTTAATTATTATTATTATTATTATTATTATTATTATTATTATTATTATTATTATTATTATTATTATTATTATTATTATTATTATTATTATTATTATTATTATTATTATTATTATTATTATTATTATTATTATTATTATTATTATTATTATTATTATTATTATTATTATTATTATTATTATTATTATTATTATTATTATTATTATTATTATTATTATTATTATTATTATTATTATTATTATTATTATTATTATTATTATTATTATTATTATTATTATTATTATTATTATTATTATTATTATTATTATTATTATTATTATTATTATTATTATTATTATTATTATTATTATTATTATTATTATTATTATTATTATTATTATTATTATTATTATTATTATTATTATTATTATTATTATTATTATTATTATTATTATTATTATTATTATTATTATTATTATTATTATTATTATTATTATTATTATTATTATTATTATTATTATTATTATTATTATTATTTTATTATTATTATTATTATTATTATTATTATTATTATTATTATTATTATTATTATTATTATTATTATTATTATTATTATTATTATTATTATTATTATTATTATTATTATTATTATTATTATTATTATTATTATTATTATTATTATTATTATTATTATTATTATTATTATTATTATTATTATTATTATTATTATTGTTATTATTATTATTGTTATTATTGTTATTGTTATTATTATTATTGTTATTATTATTATTGTTATTATTATTATTGTTATTATTATTATTGTTATTATTATTATTGTTATTATTATTATTGTTATTATTATTATTGTTATTATTATTATTATTATTATTGTTATTATTATTATTATTATTATTATTATTATTATTATTATTATTATTATTATTGTTATTATTATTATTATTATTATTATTATTATTATTATTGTTATTATTATTATTATTGTTGTTATTATTATTATTATTGTTATTATTATTATTATTATTGTTATTATTATTATTATTGTTATTATTATTATTATTATTGTTATTATTATTATTATTATTATTATTATTATTATTATTGTTATTATTATTATTATTGTTATTATTATTGTTATTATTATTATTGTTGTTATTGTTATTATTGTTGTTATTGTTATTATTGTTATTATTGTTATTATTGTTATTATTGTTATTATTGTTATTATTGTTATTATTGTTATTGTTATTATTGTTATTATTGTTATTGTTATTATTGTTATTATTATTATTGTTATTATTATTATTATTATTATTATTATTATTATTATTATTATTATTATTATTATTATTATTATTATTATTATATAATGTGATTACCTAAATTATATCTCTTTATTTAATAAATTAATAAATTAATTTGGTTTTTCTTTCTATCTATTTTTATTAATGCTTCTTCTAATAAATTTAATTGTCTTGTCCTAGGAGGTTTTACAAATTCAAAACATATTTATTTTCCTACTTTTCTGTTACTAATCCTTTTTCGGTTACCTGAAAAGGATATAATAAGGTTAAAAAGGGAGTTCATAATATCATTGGTGTATTAATATTTTTTACTAATATAAAAGTTGTATTAAAACAAATTTGATTTTTACAAATTTTTGCATTAGGTAATTTATATTGAATATGCATTGTTGATCAATTAGCACTTGTTACTCCTTCAAGTGTTTTTTCATAATATTTTGTAGGGATTAATCCTTCTTGAATACAATTTATATCTACTCCTGAGTCGATTAATGCTATCATAGTAAATTTTTCACTTCCTAATATTAATTTATTTCTGTATTCCATTTTTTTGCAGTTATTAGACTTAATATACTAATATAAGGGTTTCTTTGAATTTCTTCTTCATTTACTTCATTTATTTTTTCTTTTTGTCTTTGTTTATTTATCATATCTTCTCCTTCTAATTGTAATATTCTATATTCTAATGATATATCATTTTCTCTTAATTCTTGAATTTCTTGTTTAAGTATTTTAATTTCTTCTTGTAAATCTTTTATAGTTACAGTTTGATTATTGTTATTAAACCTATTCATTATTTCTTTCATACTAACATGACTAGATTCTCTTTTAGATTTTTCATCTTTAATAATTATGTCATTAAGTTGTTCTATAAATTCATTTTTTAAAGGAGATTCTTCTAATTTTTCTATCATTTTTATTAATGAAGAAGTTTGATCTCTTGTTAATACATTTATGGTTTTGCAATCATTACAACTACATAATCCTGCTCCTAAACAGTATTCATTTTCTTCTGATTCTGAAGATGTTGTACTATAAGTTTCTATTTGTTCTAATTCTAATTCTTCTTCATTAGAAGTTTCTTCTAAATCTGATTCTATAAGAATATTTAATAAGTTTTCTTTTAATGATTCATCTTCTAATTGATTTACTTTTTGTATAAGTCTACACTTATTTTCATAATGACCTATTTTACCACATTTATTACATTTAATTTCTATTTTTGTAGGTTTATATTTCTGTTTTTTCTTGTATTTTTGTTTAACAGGATATTGTTGATTTTGATTTTTATTAATTCTTTTTTCATTATGATATGTTCTCTTATATACTTTGTATTTTTTATTATAATGTTTTTCTTTTCTAAATTTTTTCTTATGTCTAGTACTAGGGGCTCTAATGGGTTCTACGCCATATTGATGACAAAATGTTCCTAGTTCTCTTTTATTTGACATACTTTCTTTTCTCATTTTATTTTGTAATCTAAAGTCAGTACATGTTTGTATTCCTGTTTGAACTACTATATTATGTAATTGTCCATAAGTTAAAGTTTCATATTTAATAGGATGTCCATGATATCTTTCTAAGTTGGATTTTACTTTTTCTACAAATAATTTAGGTAATCCAGCTATAAATTTTTCTTTCCAATAGTTGGCAAAGCCATCTTCTCTTATTGTTACTTTTGACATAAGTACATCTTTATACCATCTATAATCAGACATTGATGGGCAATAGAGATTATTTAATTGATCTCCAGCCCTTTCCTTGAATATGTTAGGGTCTCCTATAAAGTTTTGAATAATTGTATATATAAGTGTTGCTACAGCATCTTCTTGGTTAGTTTCATTTTTGACACTATTTAATATTATTGCTCTATCATTATCTGTACAAAGATTATCCCACCAACCTTTCAGTTGGCCAGTAAATCCTTGTATTATGGCTAAGGCGGCTGACTTATCTGAACAGCCTCTTGTTTTATGGGCAGTTGCTGCCATGGTCATTTGGCAGGTTATATCTAATATTTGTTGATCACTCATACCATCTATGTTCCATTCTACTATTTCACTTCTAGAGAAAGAGTTTTGAACTAACTCTCCTCTTTCTTCAAATTGTACATCCACTAGGGATGGTCTTGGATAATAGTTTCTAAGTTTTGGATAATTTCTTAACTTATTAACTTCTATAGTATTTATGGAGTTTTTATCTAGTGTTAATTTTTCTAGTGTTAATTTTTCTAGTCTTTGTTTTATCTCTTCCATTTTTATATTAGTACTATTATCTAATTTAATAGATTCTAATTCTTTTTGAGGGACATTTATTAATTTATATATTGGTTTTATTGGTGGTTTACTACTACTAGTTGAAGGTAAATCTTTGTTTTCTAAAGCTTTTATTCCTTCAATTCTTGTTAATTGTTTAGACATTACTCCTAATACTGTATTAGAATAATTCATTTGTGAGTGTAATTTTTTAATATCAGTTTCATCTACTACTTTATCTAAATCTTTTATTGTATCTTTAAAAGGGCTTGCTTCTATTTCCATTCTAGCAAATTCTATAGTTATTGTTTGTTGTGGAGGATATTCTGATCTTATTATCTCATTATCTTTTTTTTCCAATTATTATCTATTACTCCTATAGTACTTACTTGATTTTTAAAAGGATAATTTATCTTATTTTCTTCACAATATTTAAAAAACCAATCAAAGAAGTATATATTAATCTCTTTTTCTTCTAAATATTCATAAAATATTTTCCTATATTCTTCTGTTTGTTCTTTGGTAAATGTTTTGAAATACCATTCTCTAATTTCTTTATTATAATCTGCTTCAAAGTCTTGCCTAATCCAAGTTTTATCTATTTCAAAAGGTTCTTCTCTTATTAAAGTATTTAATACTTGTGATCTTGTAGGTGAGTAATTAGGTGATTCTAAGTTTTCTGAATATACAGGTTCTACTATTTTTGACTTATTTATGTTTAATCCTTTTAAGTCTAAACTTGACCCATCTACAGAATATCTTGAAGGTTGACCTTTATATATTACTTGTGGTCCCTTAATCATTACTGATTTTGACCTATTCATTTTTAACCTTATACTAGGTCCTTCTTGAATTATTTCTCTAATTTGATTATGATAAATTTTTGGTTCTTCAATTATTTCTTCTAATAACCATTCCTCAGGTACTTTACTTATTATTTCCTCTTGACTTAATTTTTTAGGTATTTGTACTGCTGATTTATTATAATTAGCTTCTAATAATATGGTTTCATTTCTAGGTGATTGTCTTAAAGCTCTATAATTATAGTCTACTTTAGTAACTTTGTAATAAATTCTAACTATTATTTGAATAGGACCAGAGTCCTCATCAAATATATCATCTGGTAATTTTGTATGTAGTTTTATTGATTTACTTGTTTTATCATTTCTCAAGTTCATTGAGAAATTTGGATAACAGTTAAAGAAGGTAGGGCCATCATGAAGATTGCTTTCTACTATTGATATTATTGAATCTTTGAATTTTTTACATCTTATGTCTCTTAGCATCATTAATATTAGACTATTTATTCTTAATCTATAGTTTGGTTTTGCGGCTATTTGTATTAATCCTAGATGAATATAATTGTATCCTTTTTTAATATGTTCATCTAATTCATTTTGTTTTAATAGGTTAATAATTTGATCATTTCTTGTTCCTGGGTATTCATATTCCATTATGTGAATTTCATCTTGATTTGTTGACCATATACTATGTTATTTATAAACTTCACTTTTCTTAATAATGGGTATTGACCAGTTTTGAAGGGATTTTTCTATATCAGCTATGTATAATTCTTTTTCTCTATTATTACTAGAACTAGAAGCTTCTTGATGATCTTGACAAGTTTTTACTACTATTTGTTTATTTTTGTTCCTTAGACTCAAATCACTAAGGGTTCTTAAAAAATTAGGCATCTTGAGTTTTTCTTTAGTTTCCATGCTCCGGGACCACCCCTTATACCCTCTGACTAAACCAACGGTCTTACTGCCTCTCAGGCTTTACTGCCGGGACCATCAGAAAAGGAGCTGACCAACGTATGCACACCTCTCAGTGTTACACGGAAAGCTATAGACTAACTCTTGATTCCTAAGTCTTTAAGAAGACTTATTGATTTTTGGCTAAATCACAAAAACTTACAAAGGTAGTAACAACTTAATCAAGCTATCAAGCGTACTAGTTGCTTTTTAATATATCTTATTAGGTTATAACGTGCTCGTAATCTCCAAGAGTAACCTATAGGATCTTGTAAGAATAATGTTTGTTTATTTGATATAAGATGTTTTAATTCTTTCCTAGCTTTTTTCAAATGTTTTCTTAATTGATATTTTTGTGATACCATACTCATACAACCATATGTGCTGTATCTTTTAGTGCTTCTTCTATTATATATAGTCTATAAAGCATGTGTTGTAAAGTATGTGTATATAAGAAAGGACTTATTGAATACAGAACTTTTCTTCTTCTTATAAATCTATTAAGATCTTTTTGGATTATTTTTGCTTGTATTGCTAATCTTTTGACAGGATGCATGTAATATACTTATTATACCCCCAAGAAAAATCAAAATCAGATTATATATGAAATTAACTCAGAGTATAGGCTCTGATACCACTAGTGTATGGAGATAATTTAAATGATAAGAGTGATAAAAAACTAATACAGAAATTGTAATGAAAGTGCTAAAAGATTTATAAAGAAGACTTACAAGTTATGAAGTATTTGAAAAGGAAGAAGGAAGGAAGTTAAAATTGTATAGATGTAAATTTCATGGAAGATATGTATCTAAAAAGGCTAGGTTATAGCCTTACTTTCTGTAAAAAAAAAAAAAAAACGTGGCTGGATAAAATCCAGAAGTGTTGTAATATCTCTGTACAAATAGAACAATAATTGGGACACCCAGGTTAACTTATTAGGGTGCACCAATAATAATAATAATAATAATAATAATAATAATAATAATAATAATAATAATAATAATAATATTATTATTATTATTATTATTATTATTATTATTATTATTATTATTATTATTATTATTATTATTATTATTATTATTATTATTATTATTATTATTATTATTATTATTATTATTATTATTATTATTATTATTATTATTATTATTATTATTATTATTATTATTATTATTATTATTATTATTATTATTATTATTATTATTATTATTATTATTATTATTATTATTATTATTATTATTATTATTATTATTATTATTATTATTATTATTATTATTATTATTATTATTATTATTATTATTATTATTATTATTATTATTATTATTATGATAGTGCATATCTTAACTCATCATATATTGAATTCAACATATCATGAAATGCACCAACATATCCCATGATTTCATACAATTTTAAATATAGGGAAACCAAGACATAAAGCCTTTAACAATGGTAGAAGTCATTAACTTGGTTCCCTATTCAGGGAATCAAGGCATACAAACTTGGGGTTTAGGGAAAAAACCCTCAACCCATGACTACAAGGTTAAAGGTTTTGTACTTTATCAATTAATAGAGATAACAAACCACAGACAAATAACCAAATACTCTACCAATTATAGAAGTAGTCAAACACAAACAATCAACATGCAAACACTGGTCAATTATATGACATGCAAACAACCAATAAGCAAACAACTAAATACCTTGTCAATCATAGGATAGTCAAACACAAACAATCAACAAGAAAATAACTGAACACTTTGTCAATTAATAGAGACAATCAAACACAAGCACCAAGGAAAAAAATGACTAAACACTTTGTCGATTGACAAAGACAATCAAACAAGAATACTAAGCGGGAAAACAATTAAATACTTTATCAATTGACAGAGATATTCAAACACTAATGAGTCTAGGGTCAACCCCTCTAGCCATAATCATACTCATACCCTTCAACGATATTTCTCACTCCCCCTTACCTAGAGAAGTGTAGACATTAAGAACACGTTCCTCAAGGTTGTTCTTCTTGTTCCTTAGAGGTTTCCTTTAGAGGTTCTTCATCCTCCATTCTCTAATTTGAAATCATGTCTCTAGGAAAATTAACTTGCCAATAGAGGTTTTTATAGTTTCTTTGGTCTCTTTTTATATAGCCCCAAAAATGGGCTTCACAGCTCCCTCTAATAGTCCATGGTGAACATAAGCATGCTCCCATGTAAAACCCAAACAAATGGTCCTACATCTCTTGAGAAAGCTCTAAGAGATGAGAAAGATTAAAATATCACGGGTTTAATGCTTTGCATTAAATCCAATTTGTTTAGAGGTTCTCTTGCTTTCCCTATTGCTTAGTGTATCACACTCCTTATATAGTAGAAGAAGAGGATGTATGAGCTCATATGCCCCGATATGAGACTTGAGCTATGTCACTCCTTATAAGAGAAGGATGTGATATATGAGCTCATGTTGTTTGATGTGAGATTTAAACTTTTACCATATTTAAATGACCTATTTATCTTAATTTAAATAATTAAAATCTAATATAAAATCCAACCTGTGTTTCTCCCAAAACATTATTTATTTAATTATAAAATAATTAAACAATTCTTTTTAATAATAATTAATAAAATATTATATTTACAACCAATAATAAAATAGAATAAAAATTGAGGAAGTTTTATGCTTCTTTCTGTAGATCTAATGATGATATTATAGCTAACTTGTGTTCACCAAGTTCCATTAACGAGATAATATAGTGCTTGAGGCAGCCAGACACAACAACCTTCGATGAAATTACTAGTTTGACACAACTATGATGAAACATTATTAGAGGAACCACCAACTTCGCAGCAATCTATTATCGACCTTTATATAATTTTTTAAAGTTTCATGCTATGTATTAGTGTTCATTCTCCACTTTAATGTAGAAGTTTTCCATGTTTGTTTCATTTTTTTAACTAATTAAACAATAAATTATGAAATACTACAACAATAAAATATACCAATATATGATACATTAACACAAAAGTAATAAATTACATTACATACATAAAATTGAAAACAAATATCAATTTAAAATACACATAAAATAGCAACTCATA
Organism: Mucuna pruriens; assembly: GCA_025330945.1. Classification (NCBI taxonomy): domain Eukaryota; kingdom Viridiplantae; phylum Streptophyta; class Magnoliopsida; order Fabales; family Fabaceae; genus Mucuna; species Mucuna pruriens. Next base: position 828,562 of record JAENHJ010000384.1, on the reverse strand, counting down.
AACTGAAAATAAATGACAAGTACAGACAAGGAAAGTAAAAACACATACAATAGTAATAAACAATCTATCTTGAGTTTTGGGAAGAGACAAATTGTATTGTTTGTCATTCTTCAGAAGTGACACATCCATACATACTTACCACCAAGGGTCATGACTATCACCTTTCATTTTTTCTTCCATGAGTTTGTTTATGATTTCTACATTTGGATCTTCGTTTCTTTTGACAATAGGTTCTTGTAGTTGTAATGTTTGCGCTTCTTATGATATTTGCACTTGACTATCCTCTAGCGTGACATATAACTCAATGCAACTGAGGTTACTTTGTTCAGCAAATTTACCGAACATTGTTTGTATGTCCTCATCGTCCTTAAGTTTCCATGCCCTATATTATACACAATCAACAACAAAAGAAATAGGACATCGATAAGTAAGGTATACCACTCTTTTTCCATCCCCGAGTTGAAGCTTCTTCTTGATGGTTTTCTTCAATGCATCATGTGTGATTTCTTTCTTAACTCGAAATGACTTTGAGTAATTGCTTAAAAAAGTTGTCCTTTGTTTAGTCGTAGTAATCATTTGACCATTGTAATATAAAAAAGTAAACATAGATGACAAAGTCATTATCAAGGTTTAAATAGAATATGAGTATAATCCTTACAACATTCAATAGAACGACTATGATTTCATGAAGGCTATGATTTCTTAACGAGACAAGGCTCAAAGATCATAGCCACGAGTCGTTTGCAATTCATCCTTTTGGGGAACTCGTCCAATCAGCCAAGGTGGACTTGTTCAGAAGGACTCAAAGATGTTTGCTTAATGCCTTTAAATTGAAAAGGGTATTTCCAATAAAGAGGCAAAGGTTTGGTATTAGAAGTGAAGAGTGCCCCACCCACAAAGGTTATACGGAAAAAGCATTTTCTGAAGCCTTTGTATGAAGCTGCGAAAGGCGTGAAGAGACTTCGTTTTGGGAGAGGGGTAAGGGAAACCCAACCCATCTTTTCACCCAATCAGACAGAGTAAAAATTAAGGAAAGTGATAGCAGAAGCATGGATGGCCAAGGCTCGACAAATGATCTGAAAAGCCTGCATGGCTGCCCAACTGTTTGGATGAAGTTGAGATGGTGCTATACCGAGGATTGTAGAACCCCGACAGCAAAGTCATCAAAAGGGAGAATTACCCCTAGATCACAATGAACGGTTTCATACATATATATGAAATCCGCCTCGTCAGGTTGAGTAGACTGGCAAGCCCGCTCATCAGGGGAGCACAGTGCCATTGCATAAGATGCAGTAAAGTTAGGATGGACCCAATCTTCACTACGAGCGAGTCGCTCAACATCTGAAGTAGGAATAAGAGATCGATACTTCAACACATCAGTATCTAGCCATTCAAAAACCTCTGGGATGGGAGGAGGAATAGAAGACTCACTAGAATGAGTGTGAAGATTTGAGGCCGGGGAAATGGGAATACCTGACATTGCGAAGGAGATGAATCGACATACTAGAAAGGAAGGGGCTGAAGCACAAGTACAGAAGTAAAGGAGGAATGGAACGAAGCACAACTGGAGGAGATAGAGGGAAACTTCAGAAAGGGTAGCAGTGAAAATGGATGTTCGTGTAAAGCATTAATAGAAGCAACACAGTAAATGAGGAACCATCCATCATTACGCCGTAAAAAATGGGAGAATGAGTAAAGGCAGGCACATGTGGCCATAGTGCAACTTTTGGATTTTCAAAATCCTTAACAAACGTCGTAACGAGTTGGGCTTTTACCAGTTGGATTAATCAATGGGCTCTAAAAAAAGGAAGGGCCTAGGTTCCGTCCATTGCGGACTCACAATTGGACTGCGAATATTGAGAGGTTTTTGGAAAACTTGTTAATAAAATCTCCAGCCCAATACCAAGCCCATGTCATCTTGGCCTATCCGACAGATGGATTCATCCAGACCCCGATTAATACGAATTCTTTATTCAGGTTTATGACGAAAAGATACCACCATCTTATTCGAATAAACCTTAATAAAGAAGGGGGCAACTCTGGATACCCTATTTTGTCCGAGAGTATATGCTGCCAACTCGACAAGATGGTCGAGGTAGCCAAACATAGAAAAAGGAAGAAATGGAAAACCAAGGAGAAAAGGATCAGATTGAATGTCGTAGACAAAAGAGCAAAAATGCTGATACAAGAACCTAGAGGAAGCCAAGAAAGGAACCTAAACATTGCCTGCTGAAAATTCTTGAAAGGAATGACGGTAACAACGTCAAGGAAATCCTAGGAACACTACTGGTCAAAGAGAGCAATGTATGTTATTCCTTGAGAAACTTCTCAGAATTGACCGGGGTCTGATTACTCAGAAAGGTAAAGGATGTGAGGTCTAATAGGAAAGACAGATGGGATGATATAGGGGGCTCCAAGCCAATCGTCCTTGGCAAGAAAAGGGAAAGAAAGACAAGTGGAATAGGTTAAAGTTCCGCCAGCCTATCCTATGCTAAGCCTCGACAAAAAGAATGGGCGTAGGCGTATCAACTGACCAGGACTGGCACTCCGCCGCATGACAGGGAGCTCCATCGTAAGGTCAACCCAGAAGAGAAGGAAGGGTCACTATCGCATTAAAAGAAAGAGGGGAAGTAAACTCTTGGGACATAGCATTATTAAATATCCTGGTGGAAAGTGCGCTTGCGAAGATCTCTACTAAGATCGGAGTAATGATGACTTTGGAGCAGAAATCACCTATGAAAAGCGTAAGAGAGTTCAAGTTAGGGGACTTCAGAGAACAGCATTACGAAAGGAAAACCAGAAGCCGCCAAATCGTCCTCAGGAAGATCGGAGAACAGTATCTCTGGATACCAGGTTGGTCGAGTAACTTATGTCTGCATCCATACTCACTAAATTTAAGGTGTTGTTAAACATGCAAGCCAAGGTTTTCTAATTGCAAACATCCATTTGGTAAAAAAGGGTGTAGCCCACTATATCAATGTAAGTCGACATGTTAGACAATTCTTAATCAAATGTCTAAGTTAAGAAACTCTGGCTTCTACTAAAACACAGTCGATTCATAGCATGGAAACCACGTGATTGTTTATTTTTCCTACATGTGGGGATATGTAGAAGCGAGGGTAATGCTTTCCAAATCATGCACATCGATCTTTTTCTCATTCACCATACGTAGTGTTCTGTAAATATGCACTGCATGTAAAGTTACAATATAAATATCCATTCACACCATGCATTTAATAGGGTAACTACTCATTGGGGTAGACGCAGTAAAGGCATCATGTCTCTATTACGTAACCGATTTCCGGACTCGAACTTTGGTTGCATGACTTGCCTTATCCTACGATTTGGTTTTTCCAGTGTTTCTAATAAAACACAAGTGGCGACTCCTCTAATTTTGTTTGTTGCCTTCTTCTAATAGAGCCAATGAGCAAAAATAAAACTTTTTTATCCATTCGCCAGACCCGTCGTGATCCAGGTTATGACATAGTACATTTGTCCACCACCTAATTTGGATCTTGTTTGAATCCCTTTTTGAACAAAATATTCTACCAATCTACCTGTATGTGCACTTTACTAATGCAGTAATTGGTAGATTTCTTACACCTTTTAATACTTTGTTCACACACTTCGGCAAGTTCGTGGTTATATGTCCATATATGTGTCCTTCATCATCATGTGCAAGACTCCATTTTTCTTTTGAGATGTCATTAATCCAACGTTGCACCTCTGCGCTATATTCACAAAAGCTACCAAAATTTTCCTCAAATGATGCTTGCAAGTCTTATAAGTTGCAAAAAATTTAACAAGCAAAGTTACAAATTTAAATGAATGAATGAGAAATAAATAAATTATAATTTAAATTACCTAAGTTTATTAGCTCTTCTTTTAGTTTTGCATTCTTAAATCGATGGTTGAAATTGCTTGCAATGTGACAAATGCAATATACATGATATGCATTTGGTGGTTGCCATCCGAGATGCATTTCCAACCTCTAATTTAATACTTGCATGATGATTAGAAATTAGACATATAATTTTCTTTTAAGTCACATGGAGTCGGATGTTGGCCAAGAACCATGACCAAGCACTTAATGTCTTGCCTTCCACAATAGCAAAGGCAATTGGCAGCACACAGTTATTCCCATCTTATGTTGTAGCAATTAGCAACGTTTCATGATATTTACCAATAATAATGTACTATCAATTTGTATAGTTGGTTTGAAATACTGAAGTCATCACAAACTAGCTTGAAAGACCAAAATACACGTTTAAACTTGCGAAAATGGTTATTATCTTGATTGTCCACTATTAGGACACTTCATCGACAAAATGGTCGACTTAGGTTCAACCACACAAAACCACTAGTGTATCTTCATTGAATATTGCTTCACAACCATCTTCACATCACGTTTGCTATCAAAACGTAAACTGACATATACCTTATATCCTACATGCTATGAATCAGGAACATCTAGCCTAGAAAAATGTGACTTTTTCTCAAGGTATGCTGCCCAATTGATATGTGTGTAATGGGCCGATAAATTCCAAAAAAAAGGAATTTGTGTTTCATTTACACACACGAAAACAACATGAGTTTATATATTAATAAATTTATAAAAAAAAACAATATTTTGTCATAATGATAAATACTTACCACTAACTTGTGTATGTTGATGAACCGAAATAGGTGAGGTAATTGGATAACTAGACACAAAAGTAGGGGAACCTTTATATCAGTATTGGCATCAAAATCACCTTTCACATTTGTATTAGATGAACTTCCATCAGTAATATCACCTTCATTACCATCATTTCCATTTTCACTATCATTGCCAACAAGGCCATCGCCATCATAATTTAACAATTGGGATACATGGACATAATTAACCTCATGCAATGTGTCAACTCTTGTATCAATACACATTACTTCTTCAGTGACAATTGTCTAAACATGTACTAATGAAGACCCAACATAGTTAACATCAACATATATCTCAAGCATTGTAATACAATTTTATTGCTCAAAACATTAATGATACACTAAATATCATCATCAAATATTTCAATACTTTAATATATAATAGGATTTTGAGACACCAAAATTCTACATGTTAGGCTAGAAATAATTTGATTACGGCAAAATTTCAATTTAGTATGAATCTTCTTAAAATCATCATAACCAATGTCATGATTAATATGAATCGAGTTTTTTCACCTTCAAATTTTACTCCTTGTTTACCTTCAAATTTTCTACCATTCCAAAAAATACACACAACTATAGAACTCATTTTTAAAACATATCATAGTTGCAAAAACTAAAATTTAAAAGAAATAAGAAAACCAAATGCAAACCATGATTAATGAACTGAAAAAAATCGACAAACAAAATAAAAATGAGATTACGAGATGAGAACTGTATTTAGACGAATGTTTTGGTCAATTTATAGGCAAAACTAACACTAACATCAACAAACAACCACCTAATTACTTAAAAAAAACACTATCCACTATATAGAGTAGCCTTGCACTCTACAACCCAACACAACTCAAGTCCGTAGCCCTGAACTACACTTTACACCCCTCTATAGCTCAACTCCCATTAGAATTTATCTCCAATCTAGTTGGAGCTCCTCTATAGTCTTATCAAATCTTTTTTCATTATCATCAACCACAGGGAACACAAATGGTACACTGAGTGGTTGCAAGGCACGAGGCTAGCTCGCACCTTCTACACTATCACATATAACTCGAGGTGCGAGTTTAGTTTGTACATCCTACACATGCATACAACACAAAATGACACATACAACATAAGGTCCGAGCTAGTCCTGCGCCTCCTAAACACACTCACACACAAAATGAGCATGATGGAAAGTTCAATAGAGACTTAGTGGCCAAGGCTTTGAGATTATTGATGTTGGAAGAGAATGAAAAAGCTTTTAGAAGTCAAGCAGAGGAGATGAGTAAGATAATTGGAGACAAAGAACTACGCTAAAATTATATAGATGAGTTTGTTGATTACATGGAAATCCATAGGTCTTCCTTTAAGGATTAGCACTCAATCTATTTTGTCATACATAATAAGTGATTTGCAATAAATGAAGATTCCTAGTTCAAAAGAGTGTTAATTGATAAAATTTGGGCTTTGTTAGGTTATAAATATTCAGAGTAAAATTTGTTTCTGGTGGACATGTTACATAGTGTAATATATTCAGAACGAACATCTTAAATTGAATAATTATATGACTCAATATTATGTTATAAATGTTTAGAGTATACATTTTATAAGGACAAGTTATGTAACTCAAATAATATAATATAAATAGAGTAAACTCTCGTCATATAAGTAGGTTTTATTGACTTGAGTTAAGTTCAAATCCAAATGAAAAAAAGTTTCTTTTACACCTTTTGTTGCCATATAAAGACCCTAGCATCCTAGATTTCAGTTTTTTCTTATAATCAGGGCAAAAAATATTTGGCGTTGTTTGACAAAGTTTATATTTCAGTTTAGTATTGTAATTGATGCACCAATCCATTATCCCAACGTTGTTTGTTTGTTTTGTTGAGATGGTTGGGGGAGTGTTGAGAAGATAAAGGGTAGGATCTAGGTAGGATACTATGCTCTTTGTCTTCATACTTAAAAAAAAAATCAGACTCGGATTAATACTTATTGAATAGTAACTTTAATACATATGTCCTTCTTCATTAGGTATCTAAGTGTTCATATTTGTATTGCTATGTGAGCACTTTAATTAGTTATGAAAATTAATAAATAAAAATATTAATTAAAAATACAACAATAATTAAATTAAAATCTCATTCAAATAACTTTTATAAAACATAACTATCATAACCATAAAATATCATAAAAATTAAAATCATCGTTTACATAACATAATAATCTATCATAAAATATTACAAATATTATAATAAACTTCCATGTTTTAAGTTATTACTTTCAAAAATATGTTGAAAAAATAATATACTACACTAGTTAGTTATAATTATAAAGTCAAAATAAATAACTAAAATTAAAAATATTGTAAATATCTATTTTATCTCATCTTCAAAATTAGAGTCTTGATAAGACGGTAAACGTTTATCTTTCACTTGTAAACATTGTTTAGGTATAATAATACCAAAAAAAACTAAAATATTAAAAAAAAGTTAGACAAAATCAATATAATACAATACCAAGTTTCACTATATAATACTTATATTATAATTTCCTTCACAATTTTAACATGATGTCCCAATGAAGAAAAATTGAAGGGTCATCAAAATTAAACAGTATAATTATGGACAAGACATCAATGAATAAAGTATAATTCACATATATACTAATTTTAAATGAAAAATAAAATTTTAAATGAATAGAAAAATATAAAAAAAATGTTTTTTTTACATACTTAAGAGTTATTTTGCAACGATAATGAATAATCAAAAGAGGTAGTCATGAAACTCAAGAGCAATATGTAGGACTCTTTTCTGAGATAGATGAACTATGGTGTTACAAATTCATGCCTTCAAGAGCAACAATGAAATAATAAATAGGAAAAATTGGAAAAGGAAGGAAATGGAGAAATAAAGAAATAAGAAATAAGGAAACAAAGAAACAAGAAAATAAGAGAATAAGTAATCTACCTCTTAAGTTTTATGATAATAATAATAATTATTTCTTAGAATATGCGATTTGACCTAACTCAACCTTACAAAATAAACTTATAAGATGAGGGTTGTCCCTATCTATATATATTTTTTCAACATCATTGATGTTTGGTGCATAAATAATATGGTAAATGACATATTAACAGATCTAGGATAGACTCAGATACTACCTAGAAATGTTTATTAAATGTGTTGTTTGTGTTACCTACACGTATAATGCTTTATTTATAATCAAATGAGGTTAAAATTAAATATACAAATAATGATAGAGATTTAGTCACCAAAAAAAATTAATGATAGAGATTTCTAATTTTTAGCTATAAAATATTTTCATACTTGTCTATTAACATAAAATAAATGAATATCTTTAACCTATATATTATTATTATACGCATGAGTATGAGTATGGATAGGATTAGATACTAAAATACTCATACCCATTAATTTTTGTAGATAATTACGTATACGCAATCATATACCTTTTAAATGGATAATTCTTTTACTTGTCATAGATATTTTTATTGGTACCCATTAAGTCTATTCTCCATTGTAATTCCTAGTGATGTGAGAAACATATTGTATTTGCAATGCTTGTACAATAAGGATTTTTTTTAATCTACAATTTTAAGGAAGAATATCAACTGTCATTTAGAAATTAGAATTAATTTTACAAAATTATCTAATTATAAATTATTATGTGTAATAAATTTATTGATTTTTATAATAAATTATTCTAACAATGATATGTAATTAAATGATAATGTAAAACTATTTTACACTTTAAATGCATGATTATTAAACTCATTAATTAAATATAAAATTTTCATTTTATCATAAAGAATTATATTCCAAATTTATTGGCCTGTTAGTTTAAAACAATTTTATACGCATACATTAGGAATTCACTTTATAATCACGTTATATTAATGAATAGAATGTTATAAAATAGCCAAATTCAATTGGATATATTTGTAAAAGCAATTTACATTAAAATTATATATAAATTAATTTCTAAAAATAATTCATATACCACTAAAAATATTAAATTATGTCAAATATATTTTTATTTCAAATACTTGTATTATTTCTAAAATATTATTGAAAATATTTGTAATTATTATTTTTAAAATAATTTTTAATATTAAAATTGCTCAAATTTTATTTGATATTAACTATATTAAAAAATAAATTGAATGAAATTTTTATTTCATATATTAATAATTAATAATAAAATGCTTGAATTTTTTTTCTTAGCAGGAAAAAAGAGCAAAAGCTCCCCAGATTAATAACTTCGAAAAAAAAGCACCAACAGAGTTAATCAATACCAAAATGAATAAAAAATCAAGTGAAAAAAAAAAAAAAAACATGATCTATTATACACTGTTTGAAAATGTATGTTTGGATAAGTTATCTCTCAGTTGATTCGCCTCACAATAGATATGGAAGAAGAGCATCGTGGGTCTTGAATAAGCAAGTTCTTCAATATCTTATACTAAGCTATAACAAGGATGGCTCAAAGGTACATCTACCTCTAATCAAATTGAGGGTTGCTCGGGAATTCGATTCTATTCAAATATTGGTAAATCATTTAGCATAGCCAAGTGTTAACACTTTCTTAATGTCTCATAATTCAACCAAAATAATGGAGTAAGAGCCAATCTGAGCTAAATATCTTAACACATACATGGAACTATGATCACCAATCACCTCTCCACTCATAACTTCTTTGTTAGTTGTGTTTACTACCTCATCTAAGTTAACCTTTATAAATGATTGACGTCAAACGAGCCATCTAACAATTGTGTCAATGGGAGGACACATAATATCATTAATTTGGAATTTGTCAAAAGATTCATATGTGATTATATGCTGCAATCTAGTTTGTAATCTTACTAGAATAGTTGCATCATCTTCCCAACTATCCCTTGAACACCAAATTATTCCTATTTTGCCATATACATTCCAATGCAACAGAAAATAACAAGTCTAATTATATTGGAAGATGTTTATTTGGCATAAGATTAACATAAACTCACTCCATAACATATATAAAAAAAAACTGCAATAGTGTCTTCTACCTAAAAAACGATACAAAACATTCCTTACCTTATACAATCTCGCATATGGTGAAGATTGATTCAAGTCTATCTATAAAAGATGAGCGCATTACTTTTTATATATTAATAACAAAATGTTTGAAATACTTAATTATAAAACTTTGATTAATAATTTTGTAGTTATTTTTTTTGTCTACTACAAGATTTTCCCAACTCACTCGGCTAAGGACTAAATTTATTTCATAGATCCACATCTGTAACATGCTTGAAAGAATTTTGACCCACTCAGAAGATCAAACACAAATACTTTTATTAGATAAATTGTTTTCTATGGTAACAACATAATAGTAGTGTCTTAACCTATTATATCAATTCATTGGGTTAATAATTTTATAGTTAAAATAAAAAAAAATGAAATTTTTGCCTTGAACATAAATTTTGTCTAACGCTTTGGAAATTCTATACCGCCTCCATTAGGGCCATTTGAAACATTAAATTGTAATTTATGAAATTGAAATAGCGCTAAAGACATAATGGAAATTAAATCACAATTGTTAAACCACCGCGATTCACGGTTGATTCTTGTTATACGGGCTGCATTGCATTGATAGTATAACATGAAGAGATTTGAGAAATCTTTTTAATTAAATATTTTAGAAGATAAATCAATCAACTATAATACTAAATTGGTTTATGTGCAGCTCGTGCTAGGCGTTTTGTATTCTTTATTACGAGACGAATCTTCCTCTTCATAAGTGGAAGCAAACGAAAATAAATCTTCCATAAATATTTATCTATGCATTACCAATAATGAAGAACCATTTATTATTGTTCACTTGTTAAGAAACAATTTCATATACACGGCAACTGTAAAGTCGATTTTACACCCCACATCTAATAAATTTTTATTATTTTGATTATTAAAAAATTATTTTAAATAAAAATATTAATATCTATATATTGTTAGTGTAAAATATTTTACAAATTGACCAAAATAAAAATCATAAATAGTGTGACTTTCAAAATAATTACTATAAAATTTAACAAATTTATTATTTATGAAATTTTATGATTAGACGATTGTCTTAAATTTTTTTTTTTTTTTTGCTGTAAGTATAAAAATTATTTACTCTAAAAAATATTTAAAAAGTTAATCAGTCTCCTTTTGTTTTTGTCACTTTTCTTCTTCTCATTTTCCTATCTCAAAATTCTAATCTCTTATATTTTAAGTCATCTTCCTATGCATCACTCTCTCCTATCAAACTTCACACCCCATTTTTTCAGTTACTCTCCTCCTCTCACTTCCTCATCTTAAATCTCTTTATATTATATTTCTTTTTGTAATATTTAGTCAAATATGATTGTATTTTTGTTTAAAAAAATATTTAAATATTATTTTCTTTTCTTATAATATGTTATTATTATTTTAAAAGTTATAAACCATTGCATTTATTATCAAATGACTTTTTTTAGTCATCCTTTCGCCAATGGGACAAATTAACTTCCAAGTTGCAACAAATATTCTATTTTTTTTATTATCATTCTTCTCATATTTATTTGTTTTTTTTTTTTTGTGGTAATTGAGATTCCAATGTACTTCCAATCTCGAGTGCATAAATCTAAACATGTGTTATATAAATTTTAGGAAAGCAAATTAGGTGTCGAATTACACCGAGGTCTACTGGCCATAATTTGCTTTCAAAATTCTAGCATTTGTCATCACTCAACATTTTTTTTTCTTTAATTTTCTAATATGAAAGCAAATTATTTTTCAGTAATGGTTGACTACTATTGTTGTAGAAGATAATTTTTTAAGAAACAAGATTTATTGTTTAAGGAGCATATAATATATATATATATATATATATATATATATATATATATATATATATATATATATATATATATATATATATATATAAATTAAATTATAATTAACATAGATACCCATTTTTAGAATAAAATCATAAAAAGTCTCACTGACATGTGGAATTGATGATTGTTATTTGTAATTTTAGATCCTTAAAAAATTGTTTAGTTTGTCTTTCTTTGTAAATATATTTTCTATTATATATTTTTAGATATTTTAGAATGTTGAATTGTTGATGTATTATTACGAATATTTTATGTGAATGTTGAATTGTCCCTCAATCAATAAATCCTTACTTTGTACCTAGTAAAGTTACTTTACAGTAAGTGCATATATATTCAACTCTTTATTTAAAATGTTTAATTTTTATTCAGTGATAACGTAAAATAATTATCTTCAGATGGTGGTTTAAAAAGTCAACCAGCTATTGTATGTTAATTTATGATTTGATATAATATAAAAATATTTTAATTATCATTGCATTATTTTCTATTATTTAAATATTAAAAAATAAGACATACATTGGTAATATAAATTATTTTTATACTATTATTTAATTATAAACTATCATATATATATATATATATATATATATATGATAAATTTGTTAATTTTAATAATAATTTTATTAAAGTAATACTAATCATAATTTTCCATTAATTGATAGCGTAAATACTTTATATCAATAGTATATACATTAAACTCTTAAATATTTTGAACATAAGTAAAAAAATAATATTAAATCTGTTTATATGCATACGCGCTTTGTATTCTTTATTACCAACCTAATCTTCCTTATTTATTATCGTTCTTTTGTTAAAAGAAGATACAATTTTATAGTTGTTCTCAATTTCAAATAAAGCTTTTTCATTCTTTTTAACTTTTTCCTTTTTTGAATTCAAGTACTTGTTCTCATAATGGATTATGCTTGACCCAGCATAGCCTTCGGTCACAGACCATAGCATAAAGCCATAAACACTAGAATCTCCATATATGGCAGAGCATCATATGAAAATGCACATTGCTGTGTTTCCATGGCTAGCCTTTGGTCACATAGGCCCATTTTTCGAGCTTGCAAAACTCATAGCTCAAAAGGGTCACAAAATTTCCTTCATTTCCACACCTAGAAACATTCATCGCCTCCCTAAACTACCTGAAAATTTACAAGCTTTGGTGGATCTGATTGAATTTCCACTGCCCCATGTAGATAAACTCCCTCAAAATGCAGAGGCCACAGTGGACATTCCTCTCCACATCATTCCATACCTCAAGAAGGCATTTGATGGTCTTGAAGAACCTTTGACTAAATTTCTTGAAAGATGCACTCCTGATTGGATCATATGCGACTTTGCACCATATTGGTTGCCACCAATATCTTCTAAGCTAGGCATTTCATGCATCTTTTTCTCTATTTTTAGTGCATTTGGTCTGTCTTCTGCTTTGGATTATTTTACGCGAAAGAGAAGAGGATCACCGGAGGACAAATCTTTTCTTGATGTGTATTCTGAGACAAATGAATCTGGGGTTTCAGATCTGTTTCGAGTCCTAGAAATCCTGAATGGTACTCAAGTAATTGCTTCAAGAAGCTGCATGGAGATTGAAGGTGAGTCTTTCAAATTGCTTGAAAGTATATGTAGGAAACCAGTGATACCAGTTGGGTTGTTGCCACCTTCACTACAGTTCAATGAAGGCAGCAAGGATCATGACTGGAATACCATCCTTAATTGGTTAGATGAACAGGAAAAAGGGTCAGTGCTTTATGTAGCATTTGGAAGTGAAGTGATACTAAGTGATGAAGACTTCACTGAAATTGCTATGGGATTAGAACTATCTGGTTTTCCCTATTTTTGGGTTCTAAAGAAGCAAAATACTTCTGCTATTGAGTCACAGGATAGGGTTGAGAGTCAGTCAAAAAGGGGATTGGTTTGGAGAACATGGGCACCACAGTTGAGGATTTTAGCACACAAGTCTGTTGGGGGATTCCTGACTCACTGTGGTTGGAGTTCAGTGATAGAGGGTCTTCAAGTTGGGTGCCCACTTATTATGTTGCCCTTCCAAAATGAACAAAGTTTTGTTGCTAGGCTTATGGAGGAGAAAAAGGTAGGGATCAAAGTACCCAAAAATGAGCATGATGGGAAGTTCACTAGAGACTCAGTGGCCAAGGCATTGAGATCAGTGATGTTGGAAGAGGAAGGAAAAACTTGTAGAAGTCAAGCAGAGGTGATGAGTAAGATATTTGGGGACAAAGAACTGCACCAGAAGTATGTAGATGAGTTTGTTGATTATATGGAAATCCACAGGCCCTCCCTTAAGGATTAGCACTTAACCCCTATTCTGTCGTACAAATAAGTGATTTCCAATTGATGAAGATTCCTAGTTGAGAAGTGTGTTAATAAAATTCGAGCTTTATAATGTTATAAATATTCAGAGTGAAAGGTGTTTGCTTTATACTAATTTGTTGCTGTATATAGACCATGGCATCCCGTAATTCAGTTTTTATTATCATTGGGACTGAGTCACTTGTTGAAAAATACAAAGGGTTGGTGTTGTTTTTAATGAGATTATAAGAGTAAATATATGTTACATTTGATCAGTTTAAAATGATAATATGCAACAACTGATTTTAAATATTCAAATATTTGAATGTTAAATTGTTATGTTGATATATTTATATTAATATCAAAATTTATAATAATTGATATTCAACTATCTAAATATTAGAATTAGTATATCATATTACTATTTATCTATCTTTTTATCTAATTATCACATAAGAATAGTTGGCTATTATCTTATCATGATATCTTTTATTTTGTTATCAGAATGTTATTATTATTGTATATAAATTATTGATGTATACAAATATGTGGTCATGTAACGATGAATACACATAAATGAAATACAAGAATATGTTTCCTCCAATTATTTTATGGTATCAAAGCATTACATTACAAAGTTTCAACATGAAAAGAAAGGCTCAAAAAGGAAGAATGCAAAAGGCGTTATGCTAAAGAAGAATGTTGAGAGAGCTATGAATGGATACACATTACGCATGAAGAAAGGTGATGATCAACACAACTCTATGTTGATTAACAAGAAGATTTGGTCTTAGATAGTGATGCATCTCACCAGATGACTCCTTTATATCATCTTTTCAAGGAAGTACATCCCCTTGACAATAATTTCATATCATTGTGCCAACAGGAAGCTTAATAGTAGTGGAGAAAATGGGAACCATTGACTGAGCAACAACATTAAGTTGCACAACTTTCTTTATGTGCCTGAATTTAATTGTAATCTAATTTTAATTCACAAGTTTATCATAGATTTGAATTGTACTGTGACTTATAATGCTACTGGTTATATGATACAAGGCCAAACTGCAAAGAAGATGATTGAATTTGGTGACTTCTGCGATGGGTTTATATACTCAGGATAACAAGGCAGGGGTCTTCTTTAGCTACAACATAAAAACATATTAGCGCACTTTTGCATGTGAGAATGGGATACCTATCAACTCAAGTGATGCATAAACTCTCCAATTTTCTTAATTTTAATTTTAACGGGAATAAAATGGATTGTTATGATATATGCCACAAATCCAGACAATGTAGATCACCTTTTTTCCTAAACAATAATAAAATTGAAAAACCTTTCGCTTTAATCCATTGTGATTTGTGTGGAAGATATCATATAGTTTCACATAATGGGTTGTACTATTTCTTCACCATAGTAGATGATCATACACAAGCAACATGAGTGTATTAAATGAAGGATAAAAGTGAAACCACTAACCACCTCATCGATTTTTGCAAGATGGTGCAAACGTAGTTTGATCTAAAAGTAAAAAGAGTTCATAATGACAATGGGATAAAGTTCACTAATCCAACGATTCAAAATTTCTTCCACTAAGAGGGAATCTTACATGAGACTTCCTATGTAGGCACCCATCAACAGAATGGACGAGTATAATGAAAGCATTGTCACATCCTGAATGTTGCGCCTGCTTTAAGATTTCAAGCAAACTCACCAATATCTTTTTGGGGTAAATGCATCTTAGCAGCCACTCATATCATCAATTGAGCACAAATAATGATTCATGAAGGGACAACATACGAAAAGCTCTTTGGAAAGTTGCCAAAGTATGATCAGCTAAGAGCTTTTAGGTGTTTATGCTATGTGAAAAATCCAACCAAGTAGTGAGACAGATTTAATGCAAGAGTATAATGTTGCGTGTTTATAGGGTATCCTCAAGGTAAAAAAGGGTGGAAAGTGTTTAACTTGAAGACATGATAATTTCTTATTAGTAGAGATGTAATATTCTATGAGACCATTTATCCTTATGTAACACAAGAAGTGTTCAAAGTAGTGCAACTACCTACCACAACAACGGTGTTTCCAAACCTAACTTTTATGTTTAGAGAAGAGAAAGATTCAAGTTAACATGATGTAAAGGAAAGTAATCAATCATGAAACATATCACCTAACACAAATGGAGGCCTTAATGTGGAAGTAGAGAATGCATTCACTAGCCATAATGGTGTACACAATGAGGCGGAGTCTAGTTGAACAAGAGATCCCATGAATCAGGCGCCACATAGTAGACAACCGCCAGGTTACTTAAAGGATTATTATTGTCATTATGTAACAAAATCCCTTCATGCACGATATCAAATATATCACCTTCTTGTGGTCAGGCTTATCCCATGTAACAATATGTTGGTTGTAGTCAATTCTCTACTAAACACCAAGTTTTCTTAGCGACCATCATATATCATGATGAGCCAAAGTCATATTTTCAGGTTGTTAAGTTCTCTCAATGGCGAGATGCTATGACACAAGAAATCCAAGCTTTGGAAGAAAATGACACATGGTCACTTGAGCACCTCCCTAAAGGCAAAAAGGTTATAAGTTGCAAGTAGGTATATAAAATCAAATACAAGGCAACTGGTGAGATAGAGAAATACAAAGCTCAACTAGTCGCCAAAGGTTACACTCAAATCGAAGGGGAGGATTATATTGAGACCTTTGCTCTAGTGGCAAAAATGACAATTGTCCAATGCTTACTTACAGTAGCTATGACCAAAGGATGGGAATTACACTAGATGGGTGTCAGTAACGCCTTCCTCCATGGGGACCTAAAAGAAGAGATTTACATAGAGGTACCTCAAGGCTATCTGGTTCCATATAAAGGACTTGTATGCCGATTGAGAAAATCATTGTATGGATTTAAACAAGCTTCTCGAAACTAGTATGCAAAGCTTTCACAGGCTTTGACACAATATGGATTTCAGCAAACTCATGCAGACCACAGCTTATACACATACACACGAGACTATATTTTTGGTTATTCTCATGTGTGGATGACTTAGTAGTAGTTAGGAATGACACAAATTCTTGTGCTCAATTCAAGAAATACCCAGGTGATTGCTTTTGAATGAAGGACCTAAACTCCTTCAAATATTTCCTTGGCTTGGAGTTAGCTTGTGGCTCATATGGATTGTTTATGTGCCAACAAAAATATGCACTCGACATTCTGCATGAATCTAGAATGTTAGGATGCAAACCCAACAACTTTCCCATGGAGCAACATCATGAGTTGCTCACAAACTTAGGAGAACATTATCATAACTTGCCATAGTATAGAAGGCTAGTAGGAAGATTAATTTATCTCACTATTACCCAGCTTGAACTCACATATTCAGCACACATCTTAAGCCAATTCATGCAATCCCCAAGACAAAAACATTAGGATACAGTTGTACGTGTGTTGCACTCTTTGAAGTCCTCACTAGGTCAAGGAATAATCATGTCTAAGGATAACAACTTGAAACTAACAGCATATTGTGACTTTGATTGAGCAACTTGCGACTCTGATTGAGCAACTTGCCTATTAATTAGAAGGTAGGTTATTTGATGAAGTTGGGAACAATACCTATATCTTGGAAAACCAACAAATAAACAATAGTGTCTCGATCCTCTAGTGAAGTGAAATATCGTTCCATGACACATGAAACAAGTGAAGTTATTTGACTTCACAATTTGTTTGAGAATCCTACTATTCTTCACTATGAAAATCAAGTTGCACTTCATGTGGATGCCAATCCAGTCTTCCACGAAAGAACAAAGCATATTGAAGTAAATTGTCACTTTGTTCATGAGTACTTGCAGCTAGGTCATATAGTTACTACTTATGTTCCAACTAAGTAGTAACCAACATATATTCTTATAAAAGCACTTGGTACTCAACAATTTCAAGGGTTATTAGTCAAGTTTGGTGTTCATAATGATCACACGCCAACTTGAAGGGGAGTAATGAGATTATAGGAGTCAATATATTATATTTGATCGGTTTAGATCAAGATGATAATTTGCAATAATTGATATTCAAATATTCAAATATTTGAATATTAAATTTTTATCTTGATATATTTATATCAAGATGATAATCTACAACAACTTATATTCAAATATCTAAATATCATATTACTATTTAGCTATTATATTATTTGGTTATCACATAAGAATAGTTCGTTATTATCTTATCATGTTATTAATTGAAAGTAAAAGGAATTGTGTATTGATTGAATTAAATAATACAATTTCTAATCTCCCATTTTATAGGGTAAAGGTGAACTACTTAAAGATAATATAGCTAACAAAAAAGAAAAGATAACTATTGTAGATAAAATGCGATATTCACGATCTCCTAATGAGATATTTAGATATTTGTAACATTTTAATCTAATGAGATATTTCCAATATCTCCAACACTCCCCCTCAAGTTAGTAAATGAATATTAATCATTCTTAACTTGCCATTGAGTTCTTGAAATCTAGTTACAGGAAGCCCTTTGGTGAAAACATCCACTACTTGGAGCCACATAAGAACATGTGTTGTGATTACAAGTCCACTATTCAACTTCTTTTTAATGAAGTGTTTGTCAATCTCTATGTTTTGTCCTGTCATGTTGGATTGGACTATGGGCAATACTAATAGTTGAGTTGTTATCACAAAACAACTGTATAGGTCCCTCATATTTTACTTTGAGGTCATTAAGAATAATCTTCATCCACAATCCTTCACATATACCACATGTTATGGCTCGAAATTCTACTTCTGCACTAGATTGAGCAACCACATTTTGCTTCTTGCTCCTCTAAGTTACTAGATTTCCTCCCAGAAACATACAATATCCAAAAGTGGATCTTCTATCCACAACTAATCCTGTATAGTCTGAATTTGTATATATTTTCATGGACAATGTACCTTCTTTTCTGAACAATAGTCCTTTTCCTGGACTTGCTTTCAAATACTAGATGATCCTTTCAATTGCTTGAAGGTGCCTTTCATTGGGATCACGCATAAATTGGCTTATCACACTAACAACATAGGTAATATCTGACCTAGTGTGGGATAAATAGATCAATTTCCCCACCAATCTCTGATATTGGGACTTCTCTATGGTTGGACTTTCTTCACACCCAATCCTACGGTTCTGCTTAATAGATATCCCTAAGGTCTTGCATCACAATTTTCTTGTTTCTTTGAGGAGATCGAGTACATACTTCCTTTGGGAGATAAAGATACCTTGTTTGGAATATGCAACCTCTATCCCGAGGATGTATTTCACCTTTCCTAACTCCTTCATTTCAAATTGTGTTGCCAACTTTTCTTGCAGAGTTAATTTTTCAATCTTATCATCACCTGTAATAATCATATCATCTACATAGACTAAAAGAAGAGTGAGTTTACCATCAGGAGAATGTTTTATAAAGAGAGTATGATCACCTTGACTCTGCCTGTATGTTAAGGATATCATGACTTGAACAAATCTTCCAAACCATGCTCGGGGAGACTGTTTAAGTCCATACAATGCCTTTTTGAGTTTGCATACCTTGTTCTTTTCATTATGAAAATAGAATCCTAGAAGAATCTCCATGTAGACTTCTTCTTCCAGGTCTCCAAGAAGGAAGACATTTTTAACATCAAACTATTGCAAGTTCCAGCCAAAGTGAGCGGCTATGGAAAGAATAACTCTTATTGCGTTTATCTTTGCTATAGGGGAAATTGTTTCTTCATAATCTATTCCATAAGTCTTTGTATACCCTTTAGCAACCAATCGTGCTTTGTATCGCTTAAGGGTCTCATCAGATTTACACTTCACAGTATATCCATTTATAGCCTATAGCTCTTTTGTCTTTGGGCCTATCAACAATCTCCCAAGTTGAGTTTTTCTATAATGCCCTCATCTCTTCCTTCATTGCTTGAACCCAATATCATATTTCAAAGCTTCCTATACCGATGTAGGTGTTTTGATTGCATCAATGCAAACATTAAAATTCTGATGTCGTACAAAGAGATGGTTAGCACACACAAATTGAGAAATAGGATACTTGACACATGATCATTTCCCTTTCCTCAAAGCAATAGGCATATAATCAATAACATCCTCAATGTGGTTCTTAGGAATACTTATCTTTGGCTCAAACAATTGGACTTGCTCTAGGACTAGAGTGAGTTTCGTAACTTCTTGAACTTGAACATCCTTAGTAGGAAAAGGTAACGACTTGATGACATCTTGAGTAGGAAAAGGTAATGACTCGATGACATCCTGAGTAGGAAAAGGTAATGACTTGATGATAGGCTCAACTTCTAGATAACTCTCCCCTTGAAATGGAGGGCTAACAAAGAATGATTATGTTTCATGAAAAGTAACATCCATTGAGACAAAGACCCGACGACTAGGAGGATGATAACACTTAAACCTCTTTTTATTTGAGGGATAGCCAATGAAAACACATTTGACAACTCTAGAGTCTACCTTTCCCAATACGTGGATTATGAGAATGGAAGGCAACACGTCCTAGTGTTTTATTGTTGGTTCATAAAGGGTTATCCTATAATGCATGAACAGCATCAATTATTAGTGGGGCTCGTCTCCCACCTAATTAAACAGGAGATAATCATTCACCTTTCTCCTTTCCTGTGGCAGTCCCACCAATTAGGACGTGTGTCTGTGAAGCTGTTGCATCATATAAGTGGTTAAAAATATTCTGTAAAATTATTTATTTTCTTTTACTTTTGTTATTATTTGGTTGAGAATATTCTGTAAAATTATTGTGTTTATTTGGAAAAAGTGTGTAACGACTCCACAAGATAAGTTAGCTAGGAGCATTTATGTCATTTGTTACTCCCATCTTCTTATATGACCTTTACCCGACCCTCTTTCCTTGAAATTAATCACACAGCTTGAAAATTTGAGGATAAAAAGAGAGTGCTTGTATGTATTCATGGTCTCTGTGATTCTTTAGAACTGGGGCAGCTGGTGCTGGAACTGGGTTAATCTCAAAGCATGTAAAAAATATCAATAATGTTATATCTTTCGAAGCAAACTGTCGAATTATTCTTCCAACCAGTAAAAAATTGGCACCTCCTTACTCACGATTCTTTCAATATTTTTCAATATTCAAGTGTCAAAGTAAATCTAAAAATAAGATCTCTTAAACAAACTCTCTAAAACAATATCGGTCTTACTGATAATGTGTGTGACATATCTATCCGAGCAGCAACTTTCCCCGTCTTTGCGGTTGCTTTGTGGTTACTGTTGAATTTTCTTGATCTGATCCTTGATTATTACAGATTTGGAAATATCTTGTCCTATATTGTATTTGATATGAGATATATGTTCTCTAACCTCTTTCTCTCTCTCTCTTTTTAAGGGTAACAAGGTCCAAGCTTCAACTAGAAAGAGAAAAAGTTTAATATCTAAATTAAAAATAAGGATGAATAATAAATAGAGGAAAAATTATTGAAAATTGTGATAATTTATTGAGGCGTTGGTGATGAATACCTTTTAGAAGATGGAAAACGTAGATGTTTTACGATTTGGCATGAGTTCGATACATTTTGCTTGAATTTATGTAAAATTTTCGTATGTAAGTTTATGTCTCTGTTATTTGAATAACTCTTTACAAAATGGAAGCTTACTATAATCTTACAACTATGAATTACTGTTAGGTATCAAAATAGAATATAAAGACAAATACTAGAATGTTTTATATAGTAAAAGAAACTAGCGACACGTTCCTCATTAGAATAGGATATATGTTCTTCGGAGACATAGAAAATAGAAAAGGAGGCTACGTTCCTTACACAATGAAAGCAGCAAAAAGATACAAACAGTAAAAAGAAATCCATTTCTTGTGAGTCAAGATATCATGTATTTTAATTCTGATATTTAGTATGAAAAAAATTATGTTGGATGAGAATACTTATAATCTTGTAAGTTACTATCTCTCACAAACACGGTGGAATGGGAGCCACCCAACTAACAACCAATTATTGATGCTGCTCGTGCATTATAGGATAAACCCTTTGTGAACCAACAATAAATAAGTCACATCACAGGCCATATAATGCTTAAACACTAGTATCTCCATGGCGGAGGAGCTTCAGAAGCTGCACATTGCTGTGTTTCCATGGCTAGCCTTTGGTCACATAGGCCCATATTTTGAGCTTGCAAAACTCATAGCTCAAAAGGGTCACAAAATTTCTTTCATTTCCACACCTAGAAACATCCATCGCCTCCCTAAACTACCTGAAAATTTACAAGCTTTGGTGGATCTGATAGAACTCCCATTGCCCCATGTTGAAAAACTTCCTGAAAATGCAGAGGCGACAATGGATGTTCCTCACCACATGGTTCCATACCTCAAGAAGGCATTAGATGGTCTTGAAGAACCTTTGACTAAGTTTCTTGAAAGATGCACTCCTGATTGGATTATATACGACTTTGCCCCATACTGGTTGCCACCAATATCTTCTAAGCTAGGAATTCCATGTATCATTTTCTGTATTTTTAGTGCATTTGGTGCGTCTTCTGTTATTGATTTGTTGGTGGGGAAGACAAGTGAATCGCCCGACAACAAAGTTTTAGTTGATGAGCATTCGAAGGCAGATGAATCTGGGGTTTCAGATGTGTTTCGACTCCGAGAAACCCTGAATGGTGCTCAAGTCTGTGCTCATAGAAGCTGCATGGAGATTGAAGGTGAGTCTCTCAAATTGCTAGAAATTAAGTGTAGGAAACCAGTTATTCCAGTTGGGTTATTACCACCTTCACTAGAGTTCAGTGAAGACAAGAAGAATCACAACTGGGATAGCATCCTTAATTGGTTAGATGAACAGGAAAAAGGGTCAGTGATTTATGTAGCATTTGGAAGTGAGGTGACACTAAGTGATGAAGACTTTACTGAAATTGCTATGGGATTAGAACTATCTGGTTTTCCCTATTTTTGGGCTCTAAAGAAGCAACATACTTCTGCTATTGAGTCACAAGATTGGGTGGAGAATCAGTCAAAAAGGGGAATGATTTGGAGAACATGGGCACCACAGTTGAGGATTTTGGCACACAAGTCTGTTGGGGGATTCCTGACTCACTGTGGTTGGAGTTCAGTGATAGAGGGTCTTCAAGTTGGGTGCCCACTTATTATGTTGCCTTTCCAAAATGAACAATATTTAGTTGCTAGGCTTATGGAGGAGAAAAAGGTAGGCATCAAAGTACCCAAAAATGAGCATGATGGGAAGTTCACTAGAGACTCAGTGGCCAAGGCATTGAGATCAGTGATGTTGGAAGAGGAAGGAAAACTAGTAGAAGTCAAGCACAGGAGATGAGTAAGATAATTGGAACAAAGAACTGCACCAAAAGTATATTGAGGAGTTTGTTGATTATATGGAAATCCACAGGCCTTCGCTTAAGTATTAGCACTCTATCTATTCTGTCATACATAATAAGTGATTTCCAATAGATGAGGATTCCTAGTTCAGAAGTGTGTTAATTAATAAAATTTGGGCTTTGTTATGTTATAAATATTTAGAGTGAAAGTTGTTTCAGGTAAAGTTGTTTCTGGTAGACATGTTATATATTTTAATATATTCAGAGTGGGCATCTTATCTTTGGCTAGCTATATGACTCATTCTTATGTTATAAATTTTCAGAGTAAACATCCTCCGTTACCTAGTTATATATATGACTCAAATAATATAATATAAATAGAAAAAAAATGACTCTCATCTTATAATTAGGGTTTATCAACTTGAATTAAGATTAAACTCAGATGAGAAGAGTTTTAATTAATTTGTCGCTTAATAAAGACCATAGCATCTAGCTAGATTTCAGTTTTTATTATAACTGGGGCAAAAAACTGTTTGGTGTTTTTTTTTCTAGTAATATATTATTAACCCTTTGAATTAGTATTGTAATTGATGAACCAATTGAATGTCCCGGCATTGTTTGTTGGTTGAGTTGTAAGTTTAGAGTCCATATAGAGTACTATACTCATTATCTTCGTACTTTTGCTTTAAAAAAACTTGGACATGAATCGTAAGTATTAAATCTTAAATCCTAAACTTTAGTACATATGTTCTTTGTTGACTATCTAAATGTCCTTACCTGTATTTGATATGCACATTTTTATTAATAATGAAAATTAATAAATAAAAAAAATTGATTAAAAATATGACAATAATTAAAAATCTCATTTATATGTCTTTTATAAAACATAATTATCATAATCATATAATATCACAAAAATTAAAATCAACTTTTACGAAACATAACAATCTATCATAAAATTTTACAAATATTTTTAAAAAATACATTATACTAGTCCAAAATCCATTAAAAAAGAATACATTACATTAGTTAATTATAATTATAAAGTAAAAATAAATAATTCATTTTACCTCATCTTTAGAATCAGAGTCTTGAAAAGACTGTAGACGCTTATAATAAACTTTCAAGTCCTTAGTTGTTACTTTCCAAAATCTGTAAAAAAAAAATAATATATTACACTAGTTGGTTATAATTATAAAGTCAAAATAAATAACCTAAATTAAAATAATTATAAATGTTTATTTTACCTCATCATTAGAATCAAATTCTTGAAAAAACTGCAAACATTTATCTTCACATGTAAATATTGTTTAGATTTAGTAATAAGAAAATCTAAAACATAAAAAATTAATAATTAGATTAAAAACCAATTTAATTGAAGTGTGTGTAATAATTAGATTAAACACAAATATAATTAATGTGTATGTTGCCTTTATATTGTGTAAATAAGGCATTGAGGTTAGTTTTTTTAATGTGTGTATATGTACGTGAGTGTATGTGTGTGTATATGTGTCTTTGTGTGCGTGTCTATATGTATGTCTATGTCTGTGTTTGTGTCCACGTATTTGTGTGTGTCTTTGTATGTGCGTGTCTGTGTATGTCTTTGTCTATGTGTGTGTTTGTATCTGATAAGGAAATAAGGAAACAACAAAAATAAAGGAACAAGAAAAACTTAATCTATCTACCCATACAATGTTTTATTTATAATCAAATAAGGCTAAAATTAATTATACAAATAATGATAGACATTTCTAATTTCTAGCTATTGAATATTTCCATATTTCTCTATTAATATAGAATAAATGAATATCTTTAACATTAATATTATGATTAATAATATTATTAATATGTATAGGTATAGGCAGGATTGAGTAGTTGATACTTACACTCTACCCATTAAATTTTGTGATAATTACTTGTGTCCAACCCTATAATTATTAAATGGATAATTCTCCTACTTGTCATAAATACTTTTTGCAAGTAGCCATTAAATTCATTACCCATCGTCATTCCTAGTGTGGTGAGAAACATCATGTATTTGTGATACTTGTCCAATAAGGATCCTTTTTAATCTATAGGTTTTTTTTTGGTGAATTTCAACTGTCATTTAGAAATTATACACCAACTAGTGTGAAGTAATTTTACAGAGTCATCTAATTATAAATTATCATATATGGTAAATTTATTAACTTTTACAATAAATCATTAATAACAATGATGATAATGTAAAATTATTTTACAGTTTAAGTGCATAACCGTTAAACTCAATTTTACGGTGTCCAACAAGGATCCTAGAGAAATATGTTCCCAATTTATTGCCCCTTAGTTTAAAATATTTTTACACACATACACTAGGAATTTACTTTATAATCACACTACATTAATAAATAAAATGTTATAAAATAATTAAATTCACTGGATATATCGGTTAAAAAAATTTACATTGAAAGTAAATATAAATTAATTCTAAAAATAATTCATATACCACTAAAAATATTAAATTATATCAAATGATTTTTTTTTCAAATACTTGCATTGTTTCTAAAATATTATTGAAAATATTTGTAATTAATATTTTTTAAGTAATTTTTTAATAAATTACTCAAAATTTATTTGATATTAACTATATTAAAAAAATAAATTCCATGAATTTTTTATTTTATATATTAATAATAAAATGTTTAAAATACTTAATTATAAAACTTTGATTAATAAATTTATAATTTTTTTGTTTATCACGATTTTCCCAGTATACTAGGCCAAGGACTAAACATGTTTCATGGATTTGCATCTGTCGTTGAATCGAGAGAATTTAGACACACTCCCAAGATCGAACATAGATACTCCAGGTAGATAAATCATCCTTAGTCATGTGAATGTGGTAGTACCTTAAGTTATTACATCAATTTATCAAGTTAATAATTTTATAATTATGATAAAAATAAAATGAAATTGGACAAATTATATTAAACTAAACCTTGAACATAAATTTTATCTACCGCTTTGGAATTTCTATACATGCCTCAATAAGGAGGTGTTTGACTGAAATAAAAAATAAAACTATTTTTCAAAGGAGTAGGAGCAGGAGACTAGCTTGTGCATCGCGTGTGTTTGAGAGAGAGTGTAGGAGGCACCAGACTAGTTGGTGCCTCTTACAACGTGTGCAATGTAGGTGACACAAGGCTAGCTTGCGCCTCATGCGTAGGAGTGTGAGTATGTGTGTGTAGGAGGTACAAAGCTAACTCTCGTGTTGTATATGCATGTGTGTAGGAGGCATAAGGCTAGCTGATGCCTCGTGTTCTCTAATGATGTGATTGCACCAAGAAGGGGAAGCACACCAGAAAAGGGGAAGTGTTGGGAAGGGAAGAGGTTGCGTTGGGAAGATGTGAGAATTCACAAAAAATATGATATTATGAAAGAGTGTTGGTGACAGAGTGTTGGAAGTTTAATTTTAATAGGGAAGAGTGAAAATTCAAATTTTAAATTTGAATTTTTAAGTGGTTGAAGAGGTTTTGAATGAGGTTAGTGGTTATAAATAGGAGGTGTTGAATAGTCTATTATATTAATAGAAGATATCTGATTTTTTGTGATAGAATAGCTAAGGAGCTCAATTCATTAGTTACAAAGAACTTGAAGAATTATAAATTTGGTTAGTATATTTAATTTTTTAATATAATATTTTGTTGTTTTTAGTTTAGTTTATAATTTTATTTTTATTATTATTAAATTCGTGTACTTTTTTATTATATTTGTTAGTTTTAAGTAGAACATTATAATGTCACGTTAATTATAATATTATTTTGTAAAAAGAACTCAATAATTAAATTTCTTTATTGTTATTTATTTTTTATTTTTAGGTAGAATTTGAAATATAATATTTTGTTGTTATTAGTTTAGTTTATAAAGTTGTATTTTTATAATAATAAACTCATGGACTGTTTTTTATTATATTTATAATTTTTAGGTAGAACATTATAATTTCATGTTGTTTATAGTTATTTTTTTAAAAACAAAATTAATTATCGAATTTCTTTATTGTTATTTATTTTTATTTTTAGGTAGAATTTGTAATATAATATTTTGGTGTTCTTAGTTTAGTTTATAATTTTATTATTGTTATTATTAAATTCACTTACTTTTTTTTATTATATTAGTCATTTTTAGGTAGAAAATTATAATTTCATGTTGTTTATAGTAATTTTTTAAAAAAATAATAATTGGATTTTTTTACTTTTATTTATTTTTATTTTTAGGTAGAATTTTTAATATAATATTTTCTAAATGTTGATATTAAATGCAATTTTTTTTTTAGGTATTAATCAAATATGAAAAGTTGTATTGTGCATCCGGGTCCATGAGATACTTCTTTGTTGTGGTTACAAAATGTGCACATTTCAGAAAGACTTTAGAATGGGAAAAAAAGATCGACCTCTAAGTAAGATGGGCACAAAGCCTGCATTTATGGGATGCAAAACTACCAACACTAGGTAGAGAATTTTTACGACAAGCTAGCTTTTTAGGAGTTTCACAAGTTTTATTTTTTCCACTAGATAATGCACTAATCTCAACATTAGTAATGCACTAATCTCAACATTAGTAGAGCAATGGAGATTAGAGAATCACTTTTCACATGCCATCAAGTGAATGTACGATTACATTACATGACTACATGATGTGGGTGTGGTTGGAATTAAGGGTTGATGGGGAACAAGTTACTAGTATTACCAACGGTAAGTGGTCGGAATTGCTTAATGAATTATTTGGTATATCTCCACCTGAAGAAGAAATGAGAGATTTTATACTAAAAATGACTTGGATTGAAGAGTATTTTGGCAACGTAGTTGAACATGCAATAATATATTGCAAATTCTACTATTTATAAGAGCTTATATTTTAAGGTTAATAGGAAGATGCTTTTCCCATCATTTTGAAGTTTTTGTACATTTAAAATATGAATATTTTCTTTTAGACTTACAACGAATGTGACCAATACAATTGGGGATCGGCTGTATTGGCCAATTTATATAAGGAATTATGTTTGGCCAAATAACATTGACCACAAAGAAATATGTGGCACCTATTTGTTAATACAAGTGTGGGCATGAGACAAGTTTCCTTATTTTGCACCTGATCAACATCTTAAACTATTTATTGGTGAGTCATTTGGAATACAATATGTATATGTAGTAAAAATATTTAAACATATAAAAATAGAAGATTATGTATATATAAATTTAACTTAGATTTGTTTGTGAATGTAAAGGTGGGTTGGTGGCTATTAGTCAACTTTTACATATAATAAAAACTAACTACTGGTATATAGAAAAACATTCGACAAGCTACAAAAGACACAGGTGAGTTGATTGCGATAACATTAATTTATTTTCTATTTTAACATTGACATCATGGTTGACTTGTGTCTTATCTTGTAGATTGTATAGGAGTCGTACAATGATCAATTGCATCATCCACCACAATATTGCTTAGTAGGAAGTCAAGTTTGGAGATTAGAAGTGTCACTTATTTGTTTCCATATTATTGAGTGACATCAACCAGATTGAGTAATGCGCCAATTTGGAATGGTATAACATATTTTGTTTCCTCGACGTCAACCAGACGATGTTCACGACTTCATTACAAAAGACAAAGAAAATATTGATTGGTGTGTCCTACATGTGGTATTTGTTGATCAATGGAAGAAGTGAACAAATTTGTTTATAGCAATATCCTTACAAACAATCTATACATGAGTCCCAACTTTGAGTATATGGTGTGGTACCAATAACACCCGTGATAATGGATTAGCAAAATTGGTGCTAAAAAGGGCTATGTTGTAAGTATGCTTATTGTATAAACTTAACAATTTATTATTATTTAGTTTATTCCCTGAAATTTAATTATTACATGTTTGTTGTGCAATACAATGCATTGGAACGTATGTATCACCAGTTGACAGTAGAACATAGGGGCACTTTCTCATTGGAATGATGAGAGAACTGTCTCATTGCTTACAAGCTTTTAGGAAAATTGATTGAATCACAATTGTTGCTCCAGCTACTACTTCTACTCAAACCTGAAACGTGCCTCTTGCTAGTACAACCGATAGCATTGGTGCATGAAGGAGGGAAGGAAGAGGGATTGAAAGGCATCGCACGACTGTTAAACATCAACCAACGGAGTTGCCACTACTCCCAATGGAACCCGTAGAAGGAACTATTTATGTCACTCTAATGGAACCTTATGATGCCTTCCAACACCATACCTATCATTCACAAGGTACACAATCGCCCTTCTCTCTAGTGTCCCAATGGACAAATGTCCCCACACCAACTACTAAGCTTTCATCAAGTCCAAGTGGGCATGCTATGCTCCTAATTCCCCTTTGTATTACACGCTAACAACAAACGATTTGATGATGCTAACACCATATGATTTGACGATGCTAACACCATTAGCACCTTTCCATGGTTTTCATGTATGGTAGAATACCTCTATGTCCTCTCTGGCTTATGGAGGTATGATGTTTCCTAATGGTAGTTCATCCTAAGTAAATGAGCAAGCTGATATGGGTCATAACTTAAATGATGAATTTATGACTGAAGCATCTCTTAGTAATATTGATGGTGCATAAAGGAACCCCCATCGTGGTGCTAGACACAAATAATGTGGATGTGTTTTAACACTAGATGAGATGCATAATCACCATTGGCACCATCGAAAATGATATTTGTACTTTAGCTTTCTAGTGTTTTCCCTTAATTATGTACTTGTTCAGTTTATAATTTGAAAACTTGTTTTCTAGCTTAATTTAACACTTGTTTAATCTCTAATTTGCCATTGTTATGACTATTTACTTACATACATTACATCCTAAACCGCTAAAACTAACTCATAAAAAACAAAGCATTTACACTGAAACGTAAACAGCAAAGCATTTGACACTGACCCATAAATAGCAAACCACTAACACTGACAATAAGCCATGAGTGATGCTTAGACGTGAACAATTTATATTACGCTTTAATCGATACAATCTTTAACCTAGAGTAATGTGCAATTTGAACCATTTATTTTTATTCAAAAACAACAAAAATTATGGTAACATTGACCAATGAATAGTGATTCAGGCAGTATAAGTAAATGTGTTGTGAATTTTTTTTACTTGCAAATCATTCTAAGTTTTTATATTTCATAAATTTTCATCTTCAACATAAATTTCATCCTTATTTTTGTTTATTATAATGGTCAAATTACTACAACTTCTCAAGGGATCACGATTCAATATTGTGATCCTAAATCTTTTTGGATCAATGAAGGGATCACATTAACTACCCTAAGGAAAAAAAAATCATAAAGCAATTGCACTTCCACTGTCACAACCCGAAAATCGTGACGCAAGGACCGACTCAGCTGTGCTCATGACCGACTCAGTTTCGGCCATCTGGAGTCGCCACCTACATTTTTTAGGAACATAGGGAAACCTGAGGAAAGGCTGGTCTGGCATCAGGGATGTGGGTTCGGGAGTTGGTTACATGCTAGGAGGGGCATGAGGGCTTCCCGGCATGCCTATCACTTGACAGTTACCCTTAGTTAACCATATGGGGAGAGAGATAGTGTTTGCATTTGGGTTGTGTTTTTGGTTTAAGTCTTGGGGAGAAGGAGATTCAGGTGAGATGTTCTGAGAGTTTTGAGATTTAAGATTTGAGGAATTTGGGATTTTGACTTGATATAGGTGTGCCCTCTAGGCCTACGTACCTCGGCTTTAGAGGGTTCAAAGTCTACGTAGTTCTGGGGGTGTTTAGGCAAGTGAGGGGTTAGACTGGATGTGGTCTTATCATCCTCGCCAAGTCATGCTCGGTCAAGAGGTTCAGGCCGAGACATACTCGGCCCTAGGCGAGGTTCCAGTTTCTCTCGGGCTGATGACTACGAGGCTAAAAGGGATTCAGAGAGGGGTCGTGCTTGATGATGCGAGCAATATTATGTTAATTACGAAAAGAAAAGGGGATCGACCAACCTGGATATCGAGGTGAGCAGATGACTCTTGCTTGTGGACCAGTACTTCGGCTTGCCCTTCAGTCTAGACTCGGGACGCTTCCTTCCTTTCTTAGCAGTCGTCAGCTTTTCCCTTCTCCTCTTTCTTTTTCTTCTCCTCCTCCCCTCTTCTCTTCGTAGCAGGGGTTTATATAGGATTGGGTAGTGGCGGGGTGGTTTTTCTTGGGCCGGTGGTTGTTGTTGGGCTGATAACGGATGTCACTCAACATGGGGAGTAGGTGGTTAAGATTCCTAATATCGTGGGCAACTCAGGTACGGATTGGATAAGGTTGACTCGGTCTCAGTTAAGATTCTCCTGAGATCTTGGGTGACTCGGCTGAGGATCCGAGTCGTGGATGGAGCGGATCCGGTCTTGGTTTGACTGGGTCCAGGTGGTTGCTTTAGGCTGACTCGGGGTTGACTCTAAGGAGGTCTTGGCCCATTCTGACGCGCTGGGCCGGACCGATTTGGGGTGCAACATCCACATATTACTCATGTGGATGATATTCTTTATTGACAATTAGAACACAAAAAATATATGTGTTCAATAGCATGTTGTCAAATTTAAATGCAATGATCATGTGCAAAACATGATATATAATTCAATCAATAATATCTTTTTGGGCCTATTGAGTTGTGTGACACTCTTTACCCCCAATTCTATATAATTATAATAAATAAAATTAAAAAATTCAAACTTTCAACATACATTAATTGGTAAAAGATTTCACATTACATGGTCACATACTATAATTTAAAAACAAACATGTATCTCTATTAGCACTCAAAATGTCCAATTTCTAACGTCGTAGGAGTCATAAAATATAAACCAAAACATATTATCATAAAGTGATTACAACTATTCCAATGTCACATGTCCTATTAGAGCATCAAATCCCAAAATACATTAAACTAGAAGAAAAATAGTAAAATGAGGAGCCCAGCTCAATTCTCATGCTCTTACTCATCATTACCAACAAGGTGGCATTCAACCCAAATACAACCAATATGACGAAAGGGAGTAAGAAATATACCTCGCTTAAGCTCAAGATATAAAATAAACAGTCCACATAGCACATATTCATACAATTAATTATAAGATATAAAATAAACAGTCCACATAGCACATGAATGACAATATTGCACTCTTACTACTACTTCATAGGTCATGTGGTACCAACTATAATCCAAGAAAGTAGGCTAGAGGCACACATCTCAACCACTTTGTTGGTCTTTCCACACTAGCACAATGCCCCTTGGTATCACATCAAGTATTACTTGACTTGCATCATTTGTCTGATTCTTGGGATCAATCATGACCATTGAGATTTTCATACCGATTAGCCCCTAAAAGGTCTAGTGATCTTACCACTCAGGTTCATCTCTACTTCCTTACAGTTGTTTCATTAAATGATGCATGAAATGCAGTTCAATTTAATCATTATTCCAATTTCAACAATAGACTGACAAAGATCATTCTTGCCTCTCACAAGCTAAGTTACTCACTAGACAAATATTCATCAGGCCCTTTCTTGTTTCTTATAGACTAGGTCACCATTCGAGAACATTTATCCTTACTACTCATTTTAATGTCACATACCATCATTCTTAATTATTATTATTATTATTATTATTATTATCATTATCATTATCATTATCATTATCATTATCATTATCATTATCATTATCATTATCATTATCATTATCATTATCATTATCATTATCATTATCATTATCATTATCATTATCATTATCATTATCATTATCATTATCATTATCATTATCATTATCATTATCATTATCATTATCATTATCATTATCATTATCATTATCATTATCATTATCATTATCATTATCATTATCATTATCATTATCATTATCATTATCATTATCATTATCATTATCATTATCATTATCATCATCATTATCATTATCATTATCATCATCATTATCATTATCATCATCATTATCATTATCATTATCATCATCATCATCATTATCATTATCATTATCATTATCATTATCATTATCATTATCATTATCATTATCATTATCATTATCATTATCATTATCATTATCATTATCATTATCATTATCATTATCATTATCATTATCATTATCATTATCATTATCATTATCATTATCATTATCATTATCATTATCATTATCATTATCATTATCATTATCATTATCATTATCATTATCATTATCATTATCATTATCATTATCATTATCATTATCATTATCATTATCATTATCATTATCATTATCATTATCATTATCATTATCATTATCATGATCATCATCATTATCATCATCATTATCATCATCATTATCATTATCATTATCATCATCATTATCATTATCATTATCATCATCATTATCATTATCATCATCATTATCATTATCATTATCATCATCATCATCATTATCATTATCATTATCATCATCATTATCATCATCATTATCATCATCATTATCATCATCATTATCATTATCATTATCATCATCATCATCATTATCATTATCATTATCATCATCATTATCATTATCATTATTATTATCATTATCATTATCATCATTATTATTATTATTATTATTATTATTATTATTATTATTATTATTATTATTATTATTATTATTATTATTATTATTATTATTATTATTATTATTATTATTATTATTATTATTATTATTATTATTATTATTATTATTATTATTATTATTATTATTATTATTATTATTATTATTATTATTATTATTATTATTATTATTATTATTATTATTATTATTATTATTATTATTATTATTGTTGACAAAGGAGTGAACAATATATATATATATGTGTGTATGTGAATCAATTACTATGAAGAAAAATAGAAAGGGTCATCAAAGTAAAACAATATAATTATGGACAAGAGTTATTTTGCACCGATAATGAATAATCAAAAGAGGTAGTCATGAAACTCAAGAGCAATATGTAGGACTCTTTTCTAAGATAAATGAACTATAGTGTTACAAATTCATGCTTTCAAGAGCAACAATGAAATAATAAATAGGAAAAATTGGAAAAGAAAAGAAATGGAGAAATAAGGAAACAAGAAAACAAGAAAATAAGAGAATAAGTAATCTACCTCTTAAGTTTTATGATAATAATAATAATAATTTCTTAGAATGTGCGATTTGACCTAACTCAACCTTATAAAACAAACTTATAAGATGAGGGTTGCCTCTACTTATATATTTTTTCAACATCATTGGTGTTTGGTGCATAAATAATATGGTAGATGACCTATTAATGGATCTAGGATAGACTCAGATACTATCTAGAAATGTTTAATAAATGTGTTGTTTGTGTTACCTACACGTATAATGCTTTATTTATAATCAAATGAGGTTAAAATTAAATATACAAATAATGATGGAGATTTAGTCAACAAAAAAAATTAATGATAGAGATTTCTAATTTTTAGCTATGAAATATTTCCATATTTGTCTATTAACATAAAATAAATGAATATCTTTAACCTATATATTATTATTATACGCATGGGTATGGGTATGGATAGGGTTGGATACTAAAATACTCATACCCATTAATTTTTGTAGATAATTACCTATACTCAATCCTATACCTTTTAAATGGATAATTCTTCTACTTGTCATAGATAATTTTTATAGGTAACCATTAAGTCTATTCTCCATTGTCATTTCTAGTGGTGTGAGAAACATATTGTATTTACAATGCTTGTATAGTAAGTATTTTTTTTAATCTACAATTTGAAGGAAGAATTTCAATTGTCATTTAGAAATTAGAATTAATTTTACGAAGTTATCCAATTATAAATTATCATGTGTACTAAATTTATTGATTTTTATAATAAATCATTCTAACAACGATATGTAATTGAATGAAAATACAAAACTATTTTACACTTTTAAGTGCATGTTCATTAAACTCATTAATTAAATATAAAATTTTCATTTTATCATAAAGAATTATATTCCCAATTTATTGGCCTTCTAGTTTAAAATAATTTTATACACATACATTAGAAATTCACTTTATAATCACGTTATATTAATGAATAGAATGTTATAAAATAGCCAAATTCACCTGGATATATCTATTAAAGCAATTTACATTAAAAATATATATAAATTAATTTCTAAAAACAATTCATATACCACTAAAAATATTAAATTATATCAAATATATTTTTATTTCAAATACTTGTATTATTTCTAAAATATTATTGAAAATACTTGTAATTATTATTTTTAAAATAATTTTTAATGTTAAAATTGCTCAAATTTTATTTGATATTAACTATATTAAAAAATAAATTGAATGAAATTTTTATTTTATATATTAATAATTAATAATAAAATGTTTGAATTTTTTTCTTGACGGGAAAAAAGGAGCAAAAGATCCCAAGATTAATAACTTCCAAAAAAAAGTTACACCAACTGAGTTAATCAATAACAAAATGAATAAAAAATCAAGTGAAAAATAAAAAACATGATCTACTATACACTAAATGTATGTTTGTTTGGATAAGTTATCTTTCACTTGATTCGTCTCACAATAGATATGGAAGAAGAGCATTGTGAGTCTTGAATAAGCAAGTTCTTCAATATCTTGTACTAAGCTATAACAAGGATGGCTTGAAGGCGCATCTACCTCTAATCAAATTGAGGAATGCTTGGGAATTCGATTTTATTCAAATATTGGTAAATCATTTAGTATAGCCTAGTGTTAACACTTTCTTAATATCTCATAATTTAGCCAAAATAATGGGGTAAGAGCCGATCTGAGCTAAATATCTCAACACATACATGGAACTATGATCACCAATCACCTCTCCACTTGTAGCTTCTTCGTTAGTTGTGTTTACTACCTTATCTAAGTTAACCTTTATAAAGGATTGGCGTCAAACGAGCCATCTAACAATTGTGTCAATGGGAGGACACATAGTATCATTAATTGAGAATTTGTCAAAAGATTCATATGTGATTATGTGCTACAGTCTAGTTTGTAATCTTACTAGAATAGTTGCATCATCTTCCCAACTATCCCTTGAACACCAAATTATTCCTATTTTGCCATATACAATCCAATGCAACAGAAAATAACAAGTCTAATTATATTGGAAGATGTTTATTTGGCATAAGATTAACATAAACTCACTCCATAACATATGTAAAAAGAAACTGCAATAGTATTTTCCACCTAAAAAACGATACAAAACATTCCTTACCTTATACGATCTCGCATATGGTGAAGATTGATTCAAGTCTATCTATAAAAGATGAGTGCATTACTTTTTATATATTAATAACAAAATGTTTGAAATACTTAATTATAAAACTTTGATTAATAATTTTATAGTTTTTTTTTTTGTCTACTACAAGATTTTCCCAACTCACTCGGCTGAGAACTAAATTTATTTCATAGATCCACATATGTAACAGACTTGAAAGAATTTTGACTCACTCAGATGATCAAACACAAATATTTTTGTTAGATAAATTGTTTTCTATGGTGAGCACATAGTAGTAGTATCTTAACCTATTATGTCAACCTATTGGGTTAATAATTTTATAGTTAAAATAAAAAAATGAAAATTTTTCCTTGAACATAATTTTTTCTAATGCTTTGGAAATTCTATACCGCCTCCATTAGGGCCATTTGAAACATTAAATTGTAATTTATGAAATTGAAATAGCGCTAAAGACATAATGGAAATTAAATCACAATTGTTAAACCACCGCGATTCACGGTTGATTCTTGTTATACGGGCTGCATTGCATTGATAGTATAACATGAAGAGATTTGAGAAATCTTTTTAATTAAATATTTTAGAAGATAAATCAATCAACTATAATACTAAATTGGTTTATGTGCAGCTCGTGCTAGGCGTTTTGTATTCTTTATTACGAGACGAATCTTCCTCTTCATAAGTGGAAGCAAACGAAAATAAATCTTCCATAAATATTTATCTATGCATTACCAATAATGAAGAACCATTTATTATTGTTCACTTGTTAAGAAACAATTTCATATACACGGCAACTGTAAAGTCGATTTTACACCCCACATCTAATAAAATTTTATTATTTTGATTATTAAAAATTATTTTAAATAAAAAAATTAATATCAATATATTGTTAGTGTATTTTACAAATTGACCAAAATAGAAATCATAAATAGTGTGACTTTCAAAATAATTACTATAAAATTTAACAAATTTATTATTTATGAAGTTTTATGATTAGACGATTGCCTTAAAATTTTTATTTTTTTGGCTGTAAGTATAAAAATTATTTACTCTAAAAAACATTAAAAAAAAGTTAATCAGTCTCCATTTGTTTTTGTCACTTTTCTTCTTCTCATTTTCCTATCTCAAAATTATAATCTCTTATATTTTAAGTCACCTTCCTATGCACCACTCTCTCGTATCAAACTTCACACCCCATTTTTTCAGTTACTCTCCTCCTCTCACTTCCTCATCTTAAATCTCTTTATATTATATTTCTTTTTGTAATCTATAGTCAAATATGATTGTATTTTTGTTTAAAAAATATTTAAATATTTTTTCTTTTCTTATAATATGTTATTATTATTTTAAAAGTTATAAACCATTGCATTTATTATCAAATGACTTTTTTCAGTCATCCTTTCGCCAATGGGACAAATTAACTTCCAAGTTGCAACAAATATCCTATTTTTTTATTATCATTCTTCTCGTATTTATTTGTTTCTTTTTTTTTTGTGGTTATTGAGATTCCAATGTACTTCCAATCTCGAGTGCATAAATCTAAACATGTGTTGTATAAATTTTAGTAAAGCAAATTAGGTATCGAATTACACCGAGGTCTACTGGCCATAATTTGCTTTCAAAATTCTAGCATTTGTCATCACTCAACATTTTTTTTTCTTTAATTTTCTAATATGAAAGCAAATTATTTTTCAGTAATGGTTGACTACTATTGTTGTAGAAGATAATTTTTTAAGAAACAAGATTTATTGTTTAAGAAGCATAATATATATATATATTAAATGTATAATTAACATAGATATCCATTTTTAGAATAAAATCATAAAAAGTCTCACTGACATGTGGAATTGATGATTGTTATTTGTAATTTTAGATCCTTAAAAAAATGTTTTGTTTGTCTTTCTTTGTAAATATATTTTCTATTATATATTTTTAGATATTTTAGAATGTTGAATTGTTGATGTATTATTACGAATATTTTATGTGAATGTTGAATTGTCCCTCAATCAATAAATTCTTACTTTGTACCTAGTAAAGTTACTTTACAGTAAGTGCATATATATTCAACTCTTTATTTAAGAAGTTTAATTTTTATTCAGTGATAACGTAAAATAATTATCTTCAGATGGTGGTTTAAAAAGTCAACCAGCTATTGTATGTTAATTTATGATTTGATATAATATAAAAATATTTTAATTATCATTGCATTATTTTCTATTATTTAAACATTAAAAAATAAGACATACATTGGTAATATAAATTATTTTTATACTATTATTTAATTATAAACTAATATATATATATATGATAAATTTGTTAACTTTAATAATAATTTGATTAAAGTAATACTAATCATAATTTTCCATTAATTGATAGTGTAAATACTTTATATCATTAGTATATACATTAAACTCTTAAATATTTTGAACATAAGTAAAAAAATAATATTAAATCTGTTTACATGCATACGCGTTTTGTATTCTTTATTACCAACCTAATCTTCCTTATTTATTTGTTAAAAGAAGATACAATTTTATAGTTGTTCTCAATTTCAAATAAAGCTTTTTCTTTCTTTTTTTTTTTTTTCCTTTTCTGAATTCAAGTACTTGTTCTCATAATGGGTTATGCTTGACCCACATAGCCTTCGGTCACAGACCATAGCATAAAGCCATAAACACTAGAATCTCCATATATGGCGGAGCATCATATGAAACTGCACATTGCTGTGTTTCCATGGCTAGCCTTTGGTCACATAGGCCCATTTTTCGAGCTTGCAAAACTCATAGCTCAAAAGGGTCACAAAATTTCCTTCATTTCCACACCTAGAAACATCCATCGCCTCCCTAAACTACCTGAAAATTTACAAGCTTTGGTGGATCTGATAGAACTTCCATTGCCCCATGTTGAAAAACTTCCTGAAAATGCAGAGGCGACAATGGATGTTCCTCACCACATGGTTCCATACCTCAAGAAGGCATTTGATGGACTTGAAGAACCTTTGACTAAGTTTCTTGAAAGATGCACTCCTGATTGGATCATATGCGACTTTGCACCATACTGGTTGCAACCAATATCTTCTAAGCTACGCATTTCATGCATCTATTTCTCTGTTTTTAGTGCATTTGGTACGTCTTTTATTTTAGATTTGTTTGTGCGGAACACAAGTGAATCCTCGGACTTCAAAGCTTTTCTTGATGTGCATTCTGAGACAAATGAATCTGGGGTTTCAGATGAGTTTCGAATCCTAGAAACCCTGAATGGTGCTCAAGTGTTTGCTACAAGAAGCTGCATGGAGATTGAAGGTGAGTCTCTTAAATTGCTTGAAAGTATATGTAGGCAACCGGTGATTCCAGTTGGGTTATTGCCACCTTCACTAGAGTTCAGTGAAGACAGCAAGGATCACAACTGGGACACCATCCTTAATTGGTTAGATAAACAGGAAAAAGAGTCAGTGATTTATGTAGCATTTGGAAGTGAGGTGACACTGAGTGATGAAGACTTTACTGAAATTGCTATGGGATTAGAACTATCTGGTTTTCCCTATTTTTGGGTTCTAAAGAAGCAAAATACTTCTGCTACTGAGTCACAGGATTGGGTTGGGAATCAGTCAAAAAGGGGAATGGTGTGGAGAACATGGGCCCCACAGCTGAGGATTTTAGCACACAAGTCAGTTGGGGGATTCCTGACTCACTGTGGTTGGAGTTCAGTGATAGAGGGTCTTCAAGTTGGGTGTCCACTTATTATGTTGCCCTTCCAAAATGAACAATATTTAGTTGCTAGGCATATGGAGGAGAAAAAGGTAGGGATCGTAGTATCTAAAAATGAGCATGATGAGAAGTTGAGTAGAGACTCAGTGGCCAAGGCTTTGAGATCAGTGATGTTGGAAGAGAATAGAAAAGCTTTTAAAAGTCAAGCAGAGGACATGAGTAAGATAGTTGGGGACAAAGAACTGCACCAAAAGCATGTAGATGAGTTTGTTGATTATATGGAAATGCACAGGCCTGCTGTTAAGGGTTAGCACCTAACCTATTCTGTCATGCATGGTAACTGATTTCCAATTGACGAAGATTCCTAGTTCAGAAGTATGTTAATAAAATTTGGGCTTTACGATGTTATAACTTTTCAGGGTGGAAGGTGTTTCATTCCTATCATACCCATATTTCAGTTTTCATTATCATTGGGGCAAAAATGTTTGGTTATATTATTAACCAGGACAAAGTTTATATTTTGGTTTAGTTTCTGAAATTGGTGCACCATTCAGAGTCCCAACGTTGTTTAATTGCTTGTACAAGGATCCTTTTTTGAGGGTGAATGGCAAAAGTCATTTCAAAATTAGAAGTAATTACTATTTACAGGTTACTTTTTAATTTAATTATTGAAATATATATATATACTTTCAATCATGGGTTTTGTATTTAATTTCTGACTAAAATCACATGTTTTGCTTAATTATATATGCCATTTTCACTTTATCTTAGAGAATTATGCTACAATTTATTGGCCCTGTAGTAGAATAACTCTTTATATTATCTAAAATTCTGAGTATTCAGCCGCGTGTGAGGTATTTGATAAATTATTGATGAGAAAACAGGAAAAAAAATGCTTGATATATAACAATGGTTGCTAGTCGAGGCATGCTTTTTAATTTAGACACCCTTTACTTATTTTGATTGAATGTTGTGTATAATGTTATTGAATTATGGGCTAAGGTCCTATACTATTTACCGTTTTTCTTTTTTAAAATGGACTAAGGTCTTTTGGTACCGAAGGCTACTTTGTAGAACTGTAGCCATTGTTATCAAGTATTTTTCCTCACATTTTCTAGCAAGCAATTTATTGAACACCTCTCTCTCACTAACATATACGACAAAATACTTAGAATTTTAAAGAAATGAGAGTTTTTCTAGC
This sequence comes from Mucuna pruriens, assembly GCA_025330945.1. Classification (NCBI taxonomy): domain Eukaryota; kingdom Viridiplantae; phylum Streptophyta; class Magnoliopsida; order Fabales; family Fabaceae; genus Mucuna; species Mucuna pruriens. The sequence goes on along the minus strand of JAENHJ010000384.1, from coordinate 787,073 downwards.
TTTTTCCTTCTTTTAATGTAGATACCTATTTTCGTCCATCTCCTTTTTATTCTTCTCATCATGTTATGATATTTTGTGTTATTATTTAATTTGAGTTAACATAGGTGAAAAGTTGTTTTTTCACATTTTCTTCAAATTAGATTGGGTCACTCTTATAATCCATAACAAATAAATAAAAAAACAAAAATATTCAAAATAAATTACAAAAACCAAGTTTAGCCCATGAATGAATATAAAAATAGATTAAAGAAAAACGAAAATACAAAAATAGAAAAAAAAATAAAAAAAATAAAAATAACAAAAATAACAAAGTTGTCAGGTCTTGAATGATCAAACATTATGAACCCATTTTGTATAGGTTGACTTTTGTACCCTCATATTGGCTTCCTGCTCCATCATACAAAATGAAAAAAAAAACAAATACCAATGGACAGTGACTCGCATAGAGGTATATGAAGCGCATAGAGGTATATGAAGCTTGATCTTCCAAATATTTGAGTCAAAGCAAATGAATTAAAAACGTTAAGACAAAAAAAAAAGCTCAATTAGAAAACTCAATTTGAATAATAAAAGAAGTTAAAACCTATTAACATTTGAAAAGAATTTTGAGAAAAACTCTTGGCCCTAAAAATTGAAAAGGTCACTGATAGAGACGAGGATGGACATGAGACCGTGCTTATAAATTGGGGGAAAAAAATAGAACATGACTTCTTATTTACCACTATTCAAACAGGCTTTAGAAAATAAGAACACAGGAGAACCCAAAGAAAAGAGCATACTTGAGAGGGAGAGAAAGACCACCCATTAACAAGCCTCGGAAAAATAAAAATAAAAAACTCGTTCAATCAAGAAAACCAGCGTCACCTTTTCCTCCTCCAATCTTAACCCGCAAGAAAAATTGGTTAGAGGTCACTGAAGTTTCAACTTTAACAAATGTATTGGATTAGGATTAGAGTTTTAAGAGTTTTTCCAGATAAGAAAATGTCTTGCCATATTCAATTACAACTATTAGAATTGTTTTAAAGACAGTAACAAAATTTGATATTATTTAATAAAGACTATAATGATTTTTTAAAAAATAATAAAATTTGATGATATTCTATTGAAATTTTTTACTATTTATAAAAAAATCTTCTAGTATTAAAAAATATACAAATTTTGATGGATTATGTTATAGTATAGATTTTGTGTGACTATTAAGTAGGAGATATAAATATCACACCAATTCAATAATATCACCCAAAGTCTTGAGACTTTTTTTTCTCCTCTCACGTATAATTTCTTTTATCTTGATTATCTTTTTTTTCCAATTCTACATGTTTTCTCTACAATCTGTTTGATCAAATTTACAACATGTATCAAGTCCCATGTAATGTTTTTTTCCCACTTGTTGCACTAACTCAATTACACTATCTATGAATAATTGCTATTATTATATATGATTGTATGATTGTTTAATTATTAAATTGATTATCCTAACAATAATATTTGCATAGCACCAAATTACAACGAACTATCCTATTAGCTTATTTCACTTGGTAAATGTAGTTAACCATCCCATTTTTTTTAAGTTCAAAGACTTCCATTAAAAAAATCAAGTCACATAAGAGAAGTAAATGAGTATGAGAAGTAAATGAGTATGAGGGGATTCTAACTCTGTTGGAAATACCTATCGAGATAAACTTTAGAAAATATTTTGTTGGCATTGAAACTATTGCTGTCAATTTTGAAAAATATCTAATTTAATAGAAAAAAAGAGTAAAAGATAGAAAGAATGATAGTCATATTTAGAATGTTATAAAAGAAATCTTAAATTTGGATGACAAAGCTCTAGTTGATTTATTTTGATACTAAAGCAAATGAAGACTTATTCTTGAATATATAACTCGAAGTACATTGATCTTCAATAAACTTCAAATTAAGATGATTAATCTTATAAATCTATAAAATCTTTTAAAATCTTATAAATTTACAAAGTCTTATAAATTCTTATTATATAAATCATTAAAATCCAAACTACAAATCTTATAAATCTATTTTTTTAAAATCATAAAAAAACTTTCATAAATCATTACATTCTTATATAATCTTTTAAAATTTATGAAAATTTTTCGTGCTAAAATAATTTTTTAAAATTTCAATCTAATTCAGCTAGTAAGTTTCGTCTATTTTCGCCTCTAATTGTATGTGTTGTATTTGCATACTGAGATACCAGTTACACGTGCACACATAGACACATAGACAAGCAAAGTCAACACCTTGCAATAAAACCACTAATACTATGAATCTAAAGTAAATGAACAAAGAACAAGATCATTAGGAGCCATTACCCATTTTAAGTGAATCAGGCATTGAGACTGTATGAACAAGAAAAGTAGAATCAAGTCAAAATCTCAATTGTCGCGTCAGAATCTCATTGTCTTTTCATGACCTCCTTCCTCTCTTGCTATGATAGTCATTGTCACTGCAGATCGACATTCAAGCCACCAAGCCACGCGGACCACCATCACTTTGCCCTCATACAAAACCCCCATGAAACCCTAAACTGCATTGTCATTTCCTCTCCGCTTTAATCCACAGATCTCAACCCTTTTTTTGCTTTTGGTCTGTTTTAGTTTCCAACTCTAGGAACTTTTGTAGGGCCTAACAAGTTTAAATGAATGGGTTTGGGTCTAATAGTTTAGGTGATGCTTATATGGATAATACAATAGAATTAAAATCTAATTAGGTTGGCTTAGAATTAGAACGTGTAAGATATCTTTAACTTTTCTTAATATATTTGGTTACTCTTTTTATTTTAAATAATAAAATGTTGGTTAGGTAAATAGGCAATCTAATAAACAACAAATAACTTGTCATGCATTCCATTTTGCTTTCTTATGTTTCATCTTGTGTAATATAGTTTGTTTAGAATTTAAATAGTTTTTGTCATAATTTAAAATTTAAATAATATATTAAAAATGATAATAAGTTGTTGTAAGGAAATATTTATTTGGACTATTTTTTTTCTCTTTTTTATACTATATTTGGACTCTTTTCTTATCATCCGTTCATTTATTTATTTATTTATTATAACCTGTATTTTACTTATTTAGTCCAAATTAAATAATTTTTTTAGACTACTACTTTACTGAATTTCCTAAATTATCTAATATGGTTTATTATATCTTCAAAATTAACTAATTATAAGATAATAGTTTGGTAATTTTAGATGTACTTTTTATTCGAGTATTAATAAAACCTTAAGAAATATAATGATATCTATTTTGGATGTACTTCCTATTTAGTTATTGCGAGAATTTATAAGAAAAATTTAAGATAATGTTAAAAAGAAAACTAGTTATAAATAAAAGTATAGTAATAATCATTTTTTATGCATTCCTATTTAAATATTATGAAATTCTTAAAAAAAGTTTAATGATAATTATTTTACATGCACTTTTTATTTAATCATCACGAAAATGTATAAAAAATTAAGATAATGTTAAAAAGAAAATTATCTATAAATAAAAGTTTAGTACATTTCCTATTTGGGTGGGTATTATGAAACTCTTAAAACGTTTAATGATAATTATTTTATATGCACTTCTTGTTTGGTTATTGTGAAAATCTTTTAAATAAAAATTCCTTTAAAAAAATTAAAACATACATTTTAATTAATAAATAAATAAATAAATGTTAGTAATAATCATTTTGGATGTCCTTCCTATTTGGGTATTACAAAGGCCTTAAAAGGTGATGGTAGACATTTTGGATGCATTGTCACATAACTCTTTTCAAAACTCAAGACTAAAAACAAAAGAACTATCTTACTTTGATTCTTCATTGCATTTAGAGATACATAGGAGCAAGTAACCTTCTCAAGTTGAAAAGATAAAAGTTATATAAATAATAATAATTTGTCACATTCATAATTAAGTAAACAAACCAAACATCTAAAAATAATCTTGTTTTTATTTTGAGGGGTAAAATAAATATTTTAGTTATATTAATTTTTCTTTTTTAATTAGACGTAACCATCTTGGGACGTCAAAGAACGCTAGCCTCTTTCCTACACGTAATCAATTTTCAAACCAAATTTTGATTTTCATAAACCATTTTATTTTCAATTTTTTTCTAATATTTTTTTCTTAAATAAATATTGGTTGTGATGGTCTTGCAGCTTTGGTAGTTTTAGAATTTGTTTCTTCACACACTACACTTACACATTTAATACACTTATGAAAGGGGTCTTATACTCAAGTTTGAGTGCAACTTGGGGAATAAGAGGTGATTAGTGGTAGCCAATTTGGATGCACTTCCTATTTGGTTATCATAAAAGTTTCATCTAAAGTGTGACTCTTTTATGAATGTCCACGTTTTAGATGTACTTCTTATTTGTGGTCACATTAATGAATATTGAACTCTAGAGACTAAAATATCTTCAAAAATAGAACAACCATTTACTTGTGAGGTTCACATGTTAGGAAGGCTACTAGACCCATTAGGTAAGGGTTACTTGGTCCTATGTAAAACCATTTAAGACACTTAGGGGCATCCTTATACTCACCCACATCATGATTTGATTTATTTTGACTTTCTTTATGTTAGCCATACATCAAGCATCAAAGGAATTATCTCATTCACATTTGTTCATTTTCTTTCTTTTCTTTCCTCTCTTTTTCCAAAAAAGATAATAAAAGGAGAGGAAAAGTTTATAAAATGAAAAAGAAAAAGAAAGGGATGAAAGAAAAGTAAGCATATTTTCATATGCATAGTTCTCCTTTATGATTATGCATCATACATTTTCATGGTCATTCATTCTTACACCACCATCGCATTGGTTAGGTCTATTGGAGAATCGTGAAAAATCAAAGTTTGACTGAGAGTAGCTTTAAATAAAAGATGCATATGGGATCAAGCAATGAAATAAGAGGGACAATGCTCGTGAAAGTTAAGATATTGGAGATTCAATCACTAAAGTCTTTCAATAGTATGTTTAAGGTAATTCAGCATAGAACCTTTGTGGAGAAGTATAAGGAGATTTTGGATTTGTTGGAGGTAGATGTGTAAGTGGAGGCCATTTTTCCACATTGTTATAGTTTTATGACTCTTACATAAGATGTTTCACTTTCCAAGATTTTCAATTGGCACCTACATTAAAAGAGTATGAGCATATTTTGAGGCATTTGTTAAACAATTACCAACCTTACTTGTATTAGGGGAATTATCCTTCCTTGAGCACAATAGCGAAATTGTTAAAGGTTTTTTAGCATGAACTAGAAGGGTGAAAGTTAAGAAAAAATGACATTTATGGGTTTCCACAAAGTCATTTAGAAGGAAGAATGAAATCCTTATTTGAAGCAAAAGATTGAATTACTTTTATAGAGATGTTGGGTCTCACCATCTATAAAATCATTCTTTTCTCACATCTTAATAGTTACATTGATTTCTCTACCATTGATATCTTCCTTGCTCGTCAAGATAGAGGGAAAAATCTAATGACTATTGTCCTTCCAGATACCTATTATACTCTTAATTTTTGTTATTAGAAGAAAGGAAAGAGGTTAGTGTGTTGTGTACCTACGCTTTACATTTGGCTCACTACTCACATGTTTACCAATAAATGTAAGGTGTCATGTCCCATAGAAGATTTCAAATAGTGTTTTGTGAAGATCAAGAGTAGTAAAAAAATGGGCACAATATTTAACAGATTGAATCAAAAGGTCAATTCACTGGTATCCACAATGGAATAAAGTGGAAGAAGCCATTTATTAATGTGGAGGTTTTCTCAATGTACCACTTCTGGGAACCAAAGGATGTATAAGCTATAATCCATCAATAGTTTTGAGACAATAGTGTAAAAGAAAGTTATTGTCTATGGACAAAGGATAGAGTCTAGAAAATCAATTTACCATTTTGTAATTCAGTTACAGCCATTGAGCAAGCACCAACACCATGCATTGTGAGTATAGAAAAGGTGGAGAAGCTTAAGGAAGAATTAACAAAGTTTGAAAAAGAAAAAAGGAAGTTGAAGAAAGAATTGGAGGAGTCTCACAAAAGCTCAAAAACATTGTAGGATGAGAATACTCAAAGGAAGCAATCCTTAGAAAAACCAAACAAAACAAAAAGAGTTGAAAAAGAATGCAAATTGAGAACAAAGGATTGTCTATGGGTTGCAGATCATGAGATGTGCTTAAGGAGGGAAGAAAAAGACAAGGCATTGATAAATAATCAATAGTTAAAGGAGATAGAATATTTAGTAGCAACATATCAAGCTAAATTGTGGAAAGAATGACAAAGGCACATGAATTTGGGAGTTACTCTAAAAAGAAAGAAGAGGCTATTGAAAGGCATGATCTAGAAATCACAATCTAGGAAGATTTGAAATTTGCAATTTCTTTGAATTTTTTAAGGAATTGATGGAGAGAATGGAAAAAGTAGTTGTAATGGATGAAAAAGTGAAAATTTTGAAGCAATGTACTTCTCCTTTAGCATTAATGAAAATATGTTATTTTGCTTTTTGATCTCATACCATTATTTCTTTTTTGCGTATTGATTTAACCCAAGATACTCCTCATGTTCAAATTGTGAAGTTTATTATTCTCCCATGCAAAAGAGGAATAGTAATAAGAATAAGAAAGGAATAATGAACCCATTAGCATTTTCAAATTGTGAAGTTTATGATTTAACCCAAGATACCCAAGATACTGATGTCACATTAGCATTTCATTTAATACTCATGTCATTTTTTTTACATTTATAAAATAATTAATTAAGAAAAGAATGCATTATTGCGGCACCCTTACGAGACGCATGCCAGGACAAGAATCACAGAAGGAGCCATAAATGACCTAGAACAACAACATGAAGAGTTGAGAAAAGATGTGAATCAACTTAAAAGAACAAATGACCAAGATCTTAGGGATGTTGTAGTTGATGGAATCAAGGAGAGGTGCAAATGGGAATTCATTTAGAATACCTCTAGTTACTCTTGACCATCCTCCAAGATTCACTCCAAGTCAATCTCACATCATCACTCAAGTTCAATTTCCTTTATATGGCTTACCTCCCAACTATACCACCAATGGCCACAAACATTATAGAAAATAACTACCATGCCTCCACCATGAATCACCAATCACTACAAGAAAAAAAGATTATTTTGTAGTGACTTTTTTCCAATGGCAAATGAATTGATGGCAAAGAAAGACATTTGACAACAACATTTAATTTTTTATTTTAAATATTATTTTATTTAAATATATTAACACTTAGTGGGTGAGTGGGAGTCATTTTGTTATATTTTGTATATATTCTTTGTTTATTTAAATATGTTTAACTTATATTTAGGGTTACTAATAGTAATTAAATTATGAAAGTAGTAGTATTTATTTTTATCAATTATATTATTAAAATAACAATTTTATGCAAGTTATGCGATTGCAAAAGTTATGTACGTGATGGCATAATTACTAATTAGCTAGTAGCAATTATCAAGTGGGCCGAATTTTCAAGTACCTAATCATAGTAGATATATTCTAAATAATTTTAAATTTCAAACAAAAGATGCTTAGAAAAACTTAAAAATTCAAAATAGTGGCATGATAGTGAAAGGAGATGAGTTGACATAAGATGCTGATTATTATGGAGTAAAAAAAAATTATTGAACTAAAATATTTAGAAAGTCTTTTCTCAAAGTCGAAACTAGGTGGAGGATATAAGAAAGATAAACATGGATTTATTAGTGTGAATATGTAAAGGTTGTATTACACAAACGATCAATTTGTGTTAGGTTCTCAAGTTAGGTTGGTTTATTATGTAAAAGATAGTGACACAGAAAATTGGTACATTGTGGTTAAAGTCAAGGTGAAATACTTTTGCATTGTCATGTGATGGAGATAATTTTAAACCATATCAACTTAATGAGTTGAGTGATACACAAGAACAATTAGAAATGTCATTAGTAAATTAAGATGAAGAGATTTTGAGTAAAGATGATCTTTGTGGGCTATGCTTCAATTTTAATTTTAATTTTAATTTTAGTTTTAATTTATTTTTATTTTAATTTTTAATTTAATTTATTTTAATTTTTAATTTTAATTTTAATTTTAGTTTTAATTATAACTATAAATATGATAATAATTATAAATATAATTATAATTATATTTTTATTTTTATTGATATTTTTTTGTTTTTAATTTGTTTTTAATTTTATTTGTTTGTTTTAATTTATTTTATTTTATACCAATTTAGTGGGAGTGACATTTCTGTTAGATTTTGTGCACGGTGGGTGGACAATTTATTAACATGCACGCAGAGAGGGAATACACGTTTTGCTATAGTGTAGGCGAGGTAAATTTTTGGCAAAATTTTTTTATTATGGTACATAACTTATTTTGTTCCATATCTCAAAACTTGTTTATTTTTCTTTGTTGAAGAATTCATTAACCATCATCTTCTTGTTTGTTTTGGTTGATTTTCGTATGAAGAGTTTTAGGTAATTACGTTCTTCCATATTTCATAACACATTTTTTTTTTTTAAGAATTCATTAACTTATTGTTCTAAAATTCCAAAATATCATCTTCTTGTTTTTGCTTTCGTGAGCTTTACATTTTTTTTTATGAAAGCCACCAAATAATTTTCAACTTGTAGATCTAAATGTATTATGAATTGTTTTCAAACATTCATATATATATATTTTTTTGAAATAAAGTGAGATAATGCTAAACATTATTAGAATCTATAATTATAACCCATGATGCTAGCTAGACCTTCTTATAATTGTTGTATATAGGTATATCTTGTTTTGTGGGTTTGTTAATGTTGACAATGGTGGGAGAGGACTTAAGAGGGTTGGGAGAAATTTTCTCACATATTAAGAAACACGTACACCTTATTTTTTTTCCATTGAGATATTACATAATTAGTCACAACCAATTATTATTATACTAAATACAAGATACCTATTTTGTATTTTGAGTAAAGATTTGTATGAATGTTAGTTGTGATTTTAAAGGTATTTTACATATTTGTGTTTTTATTGGATAAATTATTAGAATGATTTCTTAAACCTTGGTATGAAAGTCAAGAAAAGCTTGAAACTGATCTCTTATGTTTGGACCATTTTAACCGGTTGCCTTATGATTATGAGTTTTATCTTGATCAAAAGATTCAAAGCCACTTGCATTTTACAAATTTTAATAGTTTATATAATTATATTTTAAAATTTTATTTAACATTGTTAATTTTAGTTTTAATTTTATCTTGTTTATGTGGTTGTCTAAACTTTTCTAGCCTTTTGTACGAGACATGAAAGCTCAACTCAAGCTAACCTCTATGCAGGTATTATTTCCAATTGATCAAGTGCTTTTAGTGTATCTCTAAAAGTAATTTTTCATAGATCATTCTTTGTTCTTCTTTACCAATTAATTTCATAAGGCACTATAGATTTCCATCTTTTTTGAGCCATATAAATATTGTTTTTACTAATTCTTTTCTTTTTTTTGAATTTTTTTATTGGATTTTATGTTGTGTGTGTTTCATCTTCTAGCATAAGTGTTGATACTATTTTATCAAGTGTTGAATAGTGATTTCATGTTTATAGCATGGATAATGACTTGCATCATTTGTTTATTTGCACAAATTTTTCAAACCAAATTGAAATAGTTATAAATTTTATTTAAATCAGGATAGAGTGTTATTTCTTGTCCCTAAGTGTAATACCCTAGTTTTTATTCTATTTTGTTATTGGTTGTAAATATTGTATTTTATTAGTTATTATTAATAACTGATTTAATTATTTTATAATTAAATAAAAAATATTTGGGGAGAAATATATGTTAGATTTTAAATTGAGTTTTAATTAATTAAATAAAAAAAATAAGTCATTTAAATATGGTAAAAGCTTAAGTCCCACATAGAGTAACATAAGCTCATCCATCAACTCCTTCTCCTATATAAGGAGTACGATAGCTCAAGTTCCACATCAAGCAATATGAGCTCATGCATTATCTCCTTCTTTTATATAAAGAGTTAGATACTTGATAATTCATATTTTAGACACCCAATAAGGTCTTAAGGTAGGCATATAGACTCTATTTTGTAGTTAAGAATCACGTATTAGTTAGGATTCATATTTCCGATATAAAAACAAGGAAAATACAAATCTATGCAAATTTGAGGATTTTAGTTAACGAAAAGGGTAAACTCATTTTGCAAGACAAAACTAGAGTCCTAGATGAAGTCATCCCAATCGAGATCGAGTTCGAGTCCTCTCGGTCATCCCAGCTGAGATCGAAGGCGTCTCGACCAATCGAAGGTGTCTTCAGCCAACTAGAGGCATCCCAGCCAGATGAAGTCATCCCAACTAAACGAGTTCCTCTCCTAGTCGACTCCATCTCTAGTAGTCGACTCCATCTATGCAAACCGACTCTAGATGTCGAAGTCATCCCGTCTATCCAGATCCATCCCAGCATCAAGACCGACTCCGCTTTAGTGATTTCGAGCACGTGGTCATTTAGGAATTAGTTAGTAGTTTGTTAAGTATGTTATTTTTGTTATTTCTGTTAGTTGCTAATTAGTTAAGACAATTGTTCTATTAATTCAGTTAGTGTACAGTTAGAGAGTTAAACGTGTATAAATAGGGAGGTGTAGCTTGTTCATCGGTTAGCCCTAACAACGCATTCATACACACCATGACCTTCATTACTCCGTCATTCATATACCCTCATTCCATGATCAATGTTTCAACGGTGCTTCAGTGATGCTCAATCAATCAAGTGGGCATAGGCGTAGAGTCGAGCTAAGCAGGTTGCTAGAGAGGACTGACCAAGAGGAACAAATTCGTCTGTCTTCACAGCACACTCTAGAATGTACCACCTCTCATGTTCTTTGGCTTTCTTCGGTTGAACATTGCAACTTTGCCACGACAATCGTTGTGGGAGGCTAAGTTCACATTCAAATTTCCATGTATCCACACTTCATGTATCGCTCTGATGGTTATTCAATGAAATGGGTTTATGTTTCTCTACTTTTCTGTTTGTGATTCTTGTTTGTTTCTCTATTCTTGCTTGTGTCACAATCGTGCATGGTAGGAATAGATCACATTAGGTTAGGGGCCGATCGGAACCAATCTAGCAACTCTATAGGTAATCGATAGAGAGCCTACAACAACCACGGGTGTAATCCCTGCTACCTCGAGGCCATAATCGTGTAAGCCCTCAGGCGGTAATGGATGAATAGGCGATCGTCTTAGGACATAGGTTAATGTGGAATCGCATGCATTAATAGGAATAGGAACTAGAACCATTTACTTGCTAACTTTGGAATTGGAATGCTAAGTATTTGTTTTGTTCATTGCTTGTTGTCTTTACTTTCGGGCTAGTTAGTTTACTTGTTGCCTTTACTTTGCAATGCCAATAAAAACCCCCTATTTTACTTCCATTTTTTGAGTCCGCATTCTGCACTCCCAGTTCTACATGTCTCTTAGCCTTTTACACTAGGCATCACAAGAATCACGTGTCCTTGAGAGATTTGACCTAGGTTTCCCCTATGCTATTAAAACCTAGGTAATCTAGTTATTTTTGATAGTTGAATTGACGACTAAAAACCAAGCTTATAAATACCAAGAAACAAGCAAGGCAATAGAGCCTTTAAACAAGCATGCCTGTACTAGCCAAGCACTATTGGAGTACACCCAGGCTCATTTCAGCACACTTGTGCTTATCTTGGGTTGTTAAAGGAAGTTGCGAGACCCATTTTTAGGGCTATATAAAAGAGCGACCAGAGCAACAACAAAGACCTATGCTATTGAGTTAATTTTCCTAAACATGTGATTTCAAATTAAGGAAACCTCCAAGGAACAAGAAGAATAACTCTAAGGAACATGTTTTCTACGTCTACGCTGTTATACCCCAAATTGGTCCGGCCCAGTTTACGAGAATGGGCCAAGACCTCCCTAGAGTCAACCCTGAGTCAACCCAGGCAACCACCTGGACCCAGTCAAACATAGACCGAATCCACTCACCTCTCGGATTCTCAGCCGAGTCAAACAAAATCTCAACCAACTCGGATTCTCAGGAGAATCTCAACCGAGACCAAGTCAACCTTATCCAACCCACAAGACCTCAGAGAATCCCTACCGAGACTGAGTCAATCCTATCCAAATCACCCAGGATATTAGGAATCTCAACCACCCACTCCCCACGCTGGGTGATCTCCGTTACCAGCCCAACTCTAATCACCGGCCCAAGAGAAATCACCCCACCACCATCCAAGCCTATATAAACCCCTGCTACGAGGAGAACAGGGGGGAGGAGGAGGAGAAGAGAGAACGACGAGAAGAGGTGAAAAGCTGACGACTGCTAAAGAAGAAAAGAAGCGTCCTAAGTCCAGACTGAAGGGCAAACCGAAGTATTGGTCCACAAGCAAGGGTCATCTACTCACTTCGATATCCAGGTTGGTTAACTCCCCCTTTCTTTTCTTGGTTAGCGTAATACAGCTCGCGTCATCAAGCACGATCCTCCCCTGACCCCTTTTAGCCTGGTAAGCGTAACGTCAAACCAAGATGGAACCTGAACCCCCACCCAAGGCCGAGTACGTCTCGGCCTGAATCCCTTGACCGAGCACGACTCGGCGAATATGATGAGACCACGTCCATTCTAACCCCTCACTTGCCTAGACTCCCAGAACTACGTGGACTTTGAACCCTCTGTAACCGAGGTACGTAGGCCTAGAGCACACCTCTATCAAGTCAATGACCACAAACCCCAAAACCTCCAATCCTAAATCCCAGAACCCAACAACACCTCACCCGGACCTTCCCCTTCCCAAGATTTGAACCAAGAGCATCGCCCAAATATAAATGACATCCCTCTACCTATACAGCTAGCCAAGGGTAACTATCAAGTGATAGACACGCTAGGGGGCCCCTATGCCCCTTAGCGTGTAACCAATTCCCGAACCCATGCCTCTGACGTCAGACCCGCCTTTCCTTAGGTTTCCCTAGGTTCCAGAAAAACGTAGGTGGCGACTCCAGACGGCCGAAAGGCATTCGGTTGGAAGATCTGAGTGAGTCGGTTATCCGTTGCAAATTTAGGTTGTGACATACGCTTTTCTAGATAAGGGGGAGTGAGAAACATCGCTCAAGGTGTGAGTATGACTGTGACTAAAAGGGTTGGTCCTAGACCCCGCTTAGTGTTTGTATTTAACTGCCTCTGTAACATAATGTTTAGTCATTTTCTCTTTTAGTGGTTATTTTTTGCTGTCTTTGTCAATTGATAAAGTATTTAGTTGTTATCCTATTGGTTGTTTGTGTTTAACTGTCCTATGATTGACAAAGTGTTTAGTTATTTGCTTATTGGTTGTTTGTATGTCTTATAATTGACCAAGTGTGTGGTTGTTTGCTTGTTGATTATTTATGTTTGAGTGTCTCTATGATTAGTAAAGTGTTTGATTATTTTTTGTGGTTTCTTATCTCTATTAATTGATAGAGTATAAAGTTTTTAATCTCTTAATCATAGGTTAAGAGTTTTCCCCCTAAACCCCAAATTTATATGCCTTGGTTCCTTGAAGGTGGAATACAGTTAATGACTTTTACCTATTGTTATAAGTTTTATGTCTTGGCTTCTCGAAAGGGGAACCAAGTTAAGTGCTTATATTTGAAATTGTATGAAACTATGAAATATGTTCGTGTATGTCATGATACATTGAATTCAAGACATGATGAGTTATGATATGCACTATAATAATAATAATTAAGAATGATGACATGTGACATGAAAATGAGTAATAAGGATAAATGTTATCAAATAGTGACCTAGTTTGTGACAGACAAGAATGGGATTGAGGGACATTTATCTAATGAGTGACCTAGCCTGAGAGGTAAGAATGGTACTCACTAATCACTAATCTGTGATGGGTTGTGAGGTAAGGTGCCTATCTTGTGAAAGGCAAAAATGGTTATCATCGGCCAATGTTGAAAGTGGAATAATGACTAAATTGAATTGCATTTCATGCATCATTTAATGAAACAAGTGTGTAAGGAAGTAGACACGAACTTGAGTGGGCACATGGTACAAAACTTGGCCTTCTTGAGTCTTTTCTTGTCCTTTGAGTATGGCCAACTCATGTTGCACTTCCTCTCAAATCCTCTTAAGGCTCCCCTTAGTCATAAGGCCTTCAAGTGCAAGGGTGGCTACCTCATTCTCGCTCTCTTGATTTCCTTGAGCGTGACCTCCCATATATACATCACCTACACGTTGTAATTCCCAATAAGTTCAAGATTATTAAGTTTGATAAATATAGCAGGAGCACTTACCCAAAGAACTATTTCACCATGTATTGAAGAAAGATGGTCTCATGTGCTCATGATGATAAACTGTTGATCCATTGGTAAAGCTATATGGGAGTTGCCTTGGGTTGGTCCATGAACTTAGAGTGAGGGCGAGTATATACATGGAACGACTTGCCATAACCTTTCTTGAAACAATACAAGTACAATATGGACATGGCTATAGATAGAACACAATTAAAGAATATGGTAAAGAAAGATGATGAAACATTTAAGGAGTATACTCAACGATAGAGAGGAATGACCACTTAGGTGCAACCCCTTTTGTTTGAAAAAGAAATTGTCACAATGTTCAATGTTCATTGATGCACTTCAATCATCCTTCTATAACAAGATGATTGAAAATATATCATCGAATTTCTTAAACCTAGTCGTCATTAGAGAAAGGGTTGAAATGGGGGGTAAGGAGCAAGAAGATTACTCATATCACTATAAGATCGACAAGTAAAAAAAAACCTCCAACAAACATAGACAAAAAAAAATGCGAGACAAATGCAAGGGTATGAACATCATTCGTACCCAATTACAACTTTATCTCTTTTGTATCAAACTATCAACCTCAGTTCAAGCACATCCCACAAATAGCAATTATTTCCCAACCACAATATCAACAACTTTACCAACATGGGTTGGCCTACCAACCACCACTTCCGTAAGCTCCACCACCTTTAGTCACTCCAATCACCATTGCCACAGGCTCCACCATATATTAAAAAATAAGTTATAAAACAAAATTATATGTAATTACCTTATTTATATAAAATAATAAATACATTACTCAATTAAAAGTAATATAATTATCTTAGTTTAAAATATTCTTTATTTCCTTAATTATCTTAATTAATATTATTTATTTTGTAGTTATATCAACACTATATTAACTATAGTCAGTGGTAAGGATTAAAAAAGAATACTAAGAAAATATCGATGACTTAAAAAGAACAAAAAAGTTTGCAAGAAGTAAAACATGACAAAATTATATTTACATGGACTTAACACCTATTTAAGCTTAAAAAATATCTCATGACAATCACCCAAAAATTACTCATACTATTTCATATTGATTGTCCTTTTAGCATTAAAGCTTTTTTTTCATATTGATTGACATTTTTAGTTTTCAATAAAATATTAAAATTTTTATTTCAATTTTGTCCCTTAATAAATATTATTTTCATAAAATACTTAAATAATGCATTTATAAAAATTAATAAAGAGAATAAGAATGTTTTAGTAAAACTTATCTTTAATAAATACTATTATATTAGAATAATTGTCTTTATTAATTCATATAAAGATCAATCAAATTGTAAATGGAAGGAGTATGAGATACAAAATTGGTGTTCATTCCAAGTTCATTAAGAGATTCAATTATATACATACTTTTCTCAATGCTCATTTGACTTCAGTATGAGCATGGTCCAACTCGACCCACTAACTTGGTTTGGGCTGAAGTTGATTTGGATGAATTCAGATTATGTTTCGAATCGTTTCATTCCGGTCTGATATCCTATATTTTTTTTAAAATATAATTTTTAATAATTATATATTAATAATAATTTTTATGTTAATATATATTATTTTGTATAATATAATTTTATAATTATCATAATATTATTTATTTTAAATTATATATTATAAAATATATTTGATTTTAGTTTTATAATTATTTTATTTTATGATTTAATTATATTTAATGTCAATATCGATACATTAAGAAATTAAATTGATCTTAATCTTGATTGATTCAAGTTTATATTTAAATAAATAGTTTGATTAAAATTTTAAAATTAATTAAAATAAAGATAAACTGTACCTACCCGACTTAGTCACCCTTGATATCAAGACGCGCGCTGCTCCCTCGTGCGGAGAGGAAAGTATTCCATTCAAGGCAATCGATGCTGAACATTATTTATACCTAAGAGCTCAAACTGCTACTAGTTGTCGACAAATAACTACCGATATTCTTGTTATAAGTCAGGCTAGAGTACTGATTTTTCTTCTGCTATTTGCTGAACCTGTGAGTCATCTTTTCTGAACTACAGATTTTGTGTGTAGGATTTCACTTTCGCCCCTTAATCACTTTGCCGAACACAAATTACTTTTGAACACTTGGTATGGAGAGTGACAGAAGAAAAAATATATATAAACATAATAAATAATATAACATGATAAAAAAAAAAAAAAAGGTATCCAAAATTCATGACTCAAACCCATGTTCTGAGTACTTTTCGCTAATTTTTGTCTAGCACATCAACCTACGCAATGTCTGCTCCAAGTGTTCAGACTATTAGTGGGACGAATTAACTGTGACACAACACAGGCTTAAATGGTGCGGGCCCGGTCATTACCCAGTTCCAACGCTTCCCAAGTTCCAACGCTTCCCAAGTTCCAACGCTATGCGCTCTCTCAAGTATTACGTGTCTAATTTAGTACCACCAAACTGTTTCATGCAACGAAACAAACCACCACCTACAAACACCTTGCCCATTGACTTTGCAATATATATATATACTTCTTTCAATTTTTTTATAAGATTAAAGAAATTAATTAATTTAAATAATAGTATTAAATTTTTTTTTAAATTACTTCTAATATTAATGAAACATAATTTTATTTTATTTATAAATATTTTTATTTCTCTCATCATTTATATATTTATTATTTTAATTTTTATTGACTATGAATATCAAAGTACTATTCTTAAAATATTCTTCATATAAGGTATAGTTTTGTACTAGTCGGTCTATAAACCTCTCGGACATCCAAGTCATCACAACCGACATAATACACAGGCATTTAATGCCTACAAAGGGATTGACGTAACTAGGAGTCATGATGAATGGTCATTTATCTAGGTTAGCTCCTGACAGAGACGACGTTTGGCAGGCTTGCCAGGGAGAAGAGAAGACGCAATAAGGTAGCCTAGGTTCCATCAATCCCTATCACCTCCAACGGGCTCAAAGTAGCTAAATGGGATATAAATAACAAAGTCAAAGCTGATGAGAAAGGGTATAATTCATACTATGTAAACCTTGTAACTTTGTAATCACCAACTCCAAATTACATAAGTGAACATTGACACCCACAGTGGGGCTTGCAAGAAAACATCTCCCAACATCCACGATTTTAGAGCAACTTCGGAAGCAACCATGCCAGTCACAAGGCAATAGACAAGCTCCAACAATGGAGGTGACGAGGACACCATGCAACGCTTGCTCTGCGCGATAGCTTCTTTATAAGAAAAAAGCGAGCAGGCACATCTAAGTTATGAAGTAGCCCAACAACAGGACGAAGCCGAGGAGCATCACCAAGAAGCATTGAGGTTGGTAGACACGAGGGGGAATTATGAAGATAGTTGGAGGAGATAAGAACTAACGATGATCGACCAGGTCCTTCATCATAGACAACTATATTCCCCACCTTCTTAGGATAATCTTTTAGCCCCGAGATAGACCAAGTCGCCATCTTACCTCACTTTTGAGAGTTGGTGGTGGATAGGATCCCAACATCCACTTGCAGGAATTCCAAACCCAAGTGTACATTAGTGGTGGGGTTTGCAAACTCTTTCCAACCACCCTAAGAGGTGTCGCTATCCAATGGTTTGTAAGTCTGCCACCTAGAACCATCCATACCTTTAATGATCTGACAATGATCTTTGTGTCACAATTTGCTGCCAAAGGCTTGAGGGGGCTGACCTCTTCGACATCTAGTAGGCAAAGGGTAAAAGCTTCAAAAAATACCTGGCACGGTTCAATAGTGTCACAATTCAAGTCAAAGATCCCAACCAGAAATTTTTTGTCAAAGTTTTCCAAAAGGGACTGAGAACAAGGAAGTTCAGCGACCCATTCGCCCTAAGGCACCTATTCAACATGGGTGAGATAAGGGCAAAGGCCGAGAAACACATTGAGGCCGAGGAGGATCAAGTCAACTAGATCCACGCAGAAAAAGGCACATCAATAACTTGGAATAAGGGCAATCACTCACACCATGTGAAGACACATCATCGGTAGGGGGTAAAGTAGACACTACGCCATCCCAATTCACTCCCCTAAAAGTAGGACAAACACAAATCCTCTGAGAGGTTTGCCACACACAATTACTTGACATCCCACTACCTATTGGCCGACGAATAGGGCCATCACCAGACGAATGGTGCGAATTCCACCACACTAACGAGCATACGACGAAGTACTGTAGAATGCTACAATCCTAAATCAAGAAGCTAATTCGTAGCGGTCACCTGGGACATTTTGTACAAGGACGCGATGAGCCAAAGTCCACCATTGGTCAAATGAGGGACCAACAAGGAAAGGATGTATAGGAGGAGGAGATAAGAAGGAACGAGGGGGAGTGTAGTAAGAACTGAAAACAACACCAAAAGTAGAGATAGAAGCCAAAGCAGGCGACTGACCCTCCATAGGGGAACCATCACCACAATCGTCAGGGGAGGGGCGACAGAGAGTATGTCCAAGTCAGGAAGAAGAAGGTACGTATAGCAAGTTATGAGTGTACAAAGTGGGGCTGGTCACCCCAAAGATTCGGTCATTTCTTTCTCGGAGGCCAATTATGAAGGCATTCAACCCCACCAAGATGGCCTAATGGTGATTTCGGTCATGATCACTGATTATTAGGTGGAAAGAGTGCTGGTTGACCAATGGAGCTCGACAAATGTACTTTTCTAGACAACTTTCCAAAAACTGGTTAAGATGGAGGAGGAGTTGGAGGCATGCCCAAGAATCCTAATTGGTTTCGCGGGAGAACATGTGGAGATTAGAGGAGCCATTGATCTTCGAACAACCTTTGGAGCTGGTCTGGATGTGAAAATCGTCCTTCTCAGATTTATAGTCATTAAAGCCCAAGCATCTTATAACATTATCCTAGGACAACCAACTTTGAACCAACTACTGGCAATAGTTTCCACTCTCCATCTATGCACGAAATACCTAGTGGTCGACTGAATGGGAACTATTCGGGCTAACCAACAAATGGCTTGTCATTGCTACTAGGCAAGTTTGAAGATTGGAGGCCGGAGGGCGAACCCTAAGAAGGCGGGGATAGGCTTGCGAAGCAATGTCCATCTTCTCGAGCTCGACCCGCGACAAACCGAAGAGACAAAGCATCCCCAACTAGTTGACAATCTAAAGGAAATCCAAATTAGTCAGAGGTCGATCAAGACCACCAAGGTTGGAGTCGGGTTACGATACGAGGAGGAGGAACAAGTGATTGATTTTCTAAGGAAAAATAAAGATGTATTTGCGAGAGCCCTAGAAGAAATGTCGAGAATTGATCCAAACCACCGATTATCCATAATCCTTGAGGCACGACCGATAGCCCAAAAAAAAAAAGAAAAATGGGCGATGAAAATGAAGGGTGGCAAAAGAGGAAACTAGGAAGTTGTTGGCAGCTCATTTCATCTAGGAAGTACACTGTCCAACTTGGCTGGCCAACGTGGTGATGGTCTGAAAGTCCAATGGGTGGTGGTGCATGTGTATAGACTATACAGACCTAAACAAAGCCTACCTGAATGACCCCTACCCTCTCCCAAGCATCGACCGATTGGTTGATGGTACCTCCAGCTTTTGGGCTAAACAATGCAGGAATCACTTATCAGAGATTGATAGATTGAATATTCAAAGACCAGATAGGTTTAGGCCTGGAGGTCTATGTAGACGATATGGTTGCCAAGTCAACAGATGGTGAGCAACATTGTGAGGTCTTCACCCAAATGTTCGATATTTTGAGGAAGCATAAGTTGAATTAAAACCCGGAGAAATGTTCTTTCCGCGTCAAAGTAGGGAAGTTCCTAGTATATATGTTGACCAAAAGTGTGAAACCGTCATCAATATGAGGAGCCCAAGGAGTGTAAAGGAGGTCCAATAACTAGCCAACAAAATCACCACACTGTCATGATTTTTGTCATGATCGATTGAAAGGGCACTCCTAGTTTCAATGCCTCAGAAGGAGCAAAAGATTTCAATGGATGGAGGCATGTGAGTCACCCCCAATCCTTTCCAAGTCGAGGAAAGTACGTCAATAATCATTTACTTGTCTATTTTTAACGAAGCAATCAACATTGCTTTGATACAAGAGGAAGGAAAGAACCAGTACCCAATCTACTTCGTCAATAGGGTCCTCTAGGATGCTGAAACTAGATACCAAAGACTAGAGAAGGCCACCCTAGCTTTGGTGGCCACGGCCCAAAAGTTGAGACCATACTTCTAGAGCAATTAGATAGTTGTCCGAACCAACCTCCCCATCAAGCAAGTACTGAGGAAGCCTGACCTGGCAGGATGAATGGTTGGATGGACAGTGGAGTTGTCAGAATTTGACTTAACTTTTGAAAAGAGAAGGCATCCTAAAGCCCAAATACTAACAGATTTCATCGTAGAGCTGACTCCAACCGGAGGGGTCGAACAACCTTCCAAGGGTTGGACATTGTCGATGGATGGAGCATCCAATCAGAGGGATAATGGAGTCGGGGTCATGTTCAAAGGGCTAAACAGAGTACTAATAGAGCAATCCCTCCAATTCAAATTTAAAGCAAATAATAACCAGGCCAAGTACGAAGCACTTTCAGCTAGGATGAGACTGGCTAAGGAGATAAGAGTCCAAATACTCACGACAAAAAGTGACTCCCAACTGGTAACCTGTCAGGTCAATGGTGAATACCAGGCTAGAGACCCACAATTAGTAAAATATTGGGACATGGCAAAAAAGCTGATAGCCTCTTTCGAAAGCTTTACCCTCCTACCCATGCCAACAAATGTATGCTCGGTTGGCCATAGTGCCTCCTGGAAGGACCCCATAACGACTTTCCTTCGAACAGAAGAAACACCTAACAACCCTTTAGTGGCCAAGAAACTCATAAGGGAAGCCGCCAAATATACCTTAATATCCCAACAGTTGTATAGAAGGGGATTTAGGGTCCTACAACTGGTGATCTGTTTTTGGTGTTTTTTAGATGAGTATGTGGATAGGTATTTGGTTATGGAAGGAAGCTTTATGAAATGGTATTCTGAAAAGAAGAATGTCTTAGACTTTCATCTTGTTTCCAAGTATGTCGTCATGATTATAGAAAGAAATCACTTCTTCTCTCTCCTCTTCTTTCTTCACTACTCTCTCCTTTTCCCCTAAAAACAATCTTCTCTAAAAAAAATCCCCCTTTTGCTTTGCTACTACTACCCCCTTTTATAGCTAGTTTCACCTTCTCTGAATCTTTCAAGGAGATCTACTGCCATTATTGCAGTGGCTCCTCGTAAGCCTTTATTAAATATAGAAGTGCTTTAACTATGCACTTTTCATAAATGTGACAGAACTTTCATTGAATGCAGAGGTGACCCCTAGCGTCTCCCTTCTGATCTTTGGTCGAGAATGCCCCTTGTTGTCGTCATTGCTTGTGAGGGGTTAAAGTCAAGATGACTTTTTTCTAAAAAGTGAAGGAATACCAGGCAATTGTCAGTTGCCATTTATTTTCACGAGGCAGTGGCGTAGACACGCTAATATAGGATTGTCAACAGAGGGGAACTTCTTCAGCACTCACCCCCCTTTTTTAAAAGGGGCACAAATTTGGGTGTCAATATCGACCAATAATCCCCCCAGGCACCAAAAGACCTAAGAAAGGGGGTGGACCAATGATCCCCCCAAGCACCAAAATACCTGAGAGAGGTGGTCGACCAACAATCCCCCAAGCACTAAAAGACCTGAGAGGCGATGGACGAGCGATCCCTCCAAGCACCAAAAGACCTAAGAGAGGCGGTCGACCAACAATCCCCTCAGGCACCAAAAGACCTGAGAGAGGTGGTTGACCGACAATCCCCAAGGCACCAAAAGACCTGAGAGGCGGTTGACCAATGATCCCCTAGGCACCAAAAGACTTGAGAGAGGCGGTCAACCAACGATTCCCCCAGACAAAGGCAAAAGACTTAGGACAAAAAGACCTGAGAAAGGTGGTCAGCTTACGACACGCCTAGCAAGGTGATCAAAACAACACTCAACAAAGAAGAAAAGGGAGGAAGCCAACAGATAATTAAAAGAAAAAGCCACTCATTTATCATAAAAATAAAGAGAAATGTTGACGAAAGAAAGGACCAACAAGTAACTTTGAAACTAAAGCTCATTTCATTCAAACTACAAAAATAACACAAAAAATGAGGTAGATACATTCCTAGTAATAAATAAGAAGCACAAGAACTAGGAGGAGTGTCGACTTCAACTAATCGGTCATTCACTACTGCTTTAAAAGTCCTAGCCTTGGAAACGTCCATAGAAGGATGCAGAAAGGAAACTTGTTCTAAAGCACGGGCGAAACCAGTCTCGAACTACTCGACACTAGCCAGGATTTTCTCAATTAGAGCATCCTCCTTTTGTTTGAGAAGCTCCTCCCCTTTAAATTTATTAGCCTCCAACCAACGTATTGCAGCCCCCATATGTTCCTCTACTTCTTGCTTTTCGGCCATCAGCCTCTAAATTTCAGAATCAAAATTCCACTTGTCCGCTTCCCACGCGACCCCCCGACTTTCCATTGTTGTAGCTCAACCATTATAAATTCCTCCTAGTGCTCTAGCTTAACCTTAGCAGCTAAATTATCCTTAGCCTTAATAATGACTGCAGAAAGCTGTGTTTGCAAATTCTCTGCTAATTGATGATAATCATGCAACTTCTCCTCCATAGCATAAAGAGCCACCTTTAACTTTGTATTTTCCTCATGGAATTTTTGAGCGGCCTCAAGCCCAAATTCCCAAACCTTCGTTCAACAGTCCAAGAAAGGACCAGAGGATAACTAGCATAGGCTTGGAGCGCTTGCATAGTGCCTAGAATCCCAAGAATATCTGCCTTGGTAAAACCAAAAGGTGCAAACATGTGTTTGTCCACAATGTCCAATAGGGGAAACTGACAGTTCCAAACCGAGAGACTTGGAGGACAATTGACTACAATAGGCCCCTAATCCGTAGCAGCTAACGAAGTCACGTCCCCCAAGCCTCGCCCAAGGGATAGTTGTTTTTTCCCCTGAAAAATGAGGTTGAGCATCAATCACTTCCCGAAGTTATTTCCTTCTTGCCCTGTCATAAGAAGGAACTTAGTAGTGGTGGTTGGCTGCAAATCCAAAGTAGCAGTCGAGGGGATCAATGTCATGTCTAGAGGATCCTTAAATGACCTGGTCAGAAGAGGATGAGAGGTGGTGATCAGCTAAGTAGAGATAGTTGGAAATTGAAAGGTGGTGACCAATTGAGTAGAGACGGCCGGAAGAGAAGTGGCCTCAATGGAAATAGAAGGAGTCAAGGAAACTGAAGGTGTCATTTTCTTCATACCCTTAAGTTCGAAGGGCATATAACTTGTGGCAAGATAAAATAAGCATTAATAAAGTAGAGTAAGACAAGATAAAAGAAAAAGAAAAAGGGGCAAAAACGAGTCACCCTTCTTAATGAAGTCGGCACTAGAAAGGGCCAACAGCCTTTGAAGCTCTATTATAAACTCGTACTCCCATTCCTCCAAGTCTTCCTTTTCAACGGTTATAGATACAACAGGCTGTCGAGTTCAATATAAGGGGAAAAAGGGTCACTTGAGGGGTTAGCCAGAAGATTAGGACAACATCTTCGGAATGGACGCAAAAAACCAGTCCTTAAAAAGCTTTATAGCTCTCACGAAAGGGCTTCAGCAGTTTGCATCTTGATCAACTACGTAAGGAAGACCACCCCACCTTCTTTGAGCGTCAAATCAAGAAAAACCAAAAGAAAATTCCTAGAGAGGGTGCTTGTTTTAAATCCTCACTGAGAAGCTCAAAGGCCTGAACAAAGGCCTAATTATTAGGATGAAGCTAAGTAAGCGCAATATTCAAGATACGAATAATGGCTCGTTCAAACTGAGTGAAGGGCAGGCATATCCCTAACTTAAAGGGAAAGGTCTCATACAGGTAAAAGAAGGGTGCTTCATCACCAACTGGTCCCCCTACAAACAAGTTCATCTGGCCAACAAGAAAAAACCTTTAGCGACTAAGGCCTCGGACAACAAATGGTGACAACCACCCCCTCAACAAAACTAGGGTTGGTATAGACTGAGAATACTTTAAGAGCATTCTCGTCAATCTAGTCAGATAAGGTGCCCCCAAGGCAGACCTCCTCCTCTGGGTCCTCGCCGGAGGTCACATTTCCTTCTAGCGCTCAATACAAAATGTGAAAGGACTAACCCCTACTTCGGAGGAACTGGAAGAAGAGGTTCCCTGTGCAGAGGGGCTGATTGCCTCCTCACTAGGGAGGGAAGACACATTGGATAGTCCTTCGAAGGCAACTCCTCTTGCGAAAAAAACCATGCGAGAGTCAGGGTAAGGACCCACAACAAAAGTACTACTCCCAGAAAAGGGAACTCGATGGAAATTTTTAACTCATAAGCAAAAATATAAAAGGTGGAAAAAATCAAGAAAGTTATCTCTTTTTGACATGTTTGATGACAAGGAAAGTAGAGAGGCGAAGACTGCTTTGAAAGAAGAGAACACCTAGAGATGGCTAGCAAAGTGAGAGGAAAGACGAAGCACCCAAAGCCAGGAGAAATAGAGATATCAAAGAAATATCAAAAACGAAAGACACTAAGATAAGAGAAGGTGAAAAGACTAATGATAAAACTAAAACATCTCGAGCACACCCTATCAATCAAAAGGGCACGTAGGAAATTACCAAGGGGCTAATCCAACAACCCACAACAAGGATTCGTGAAGCACGATCTACGTCCATGAGCGGGGAGCGAAAGCGCCATATACCTATAGTAATGGTGTTGGCACATGCATCAAAGGAACAATTGCCAAGTGTCACGACCTGAGCAACACCCTTGGCAAAAAGGGGCTCTCAGCCTTGGCACACAAACTGATTATCCAACCAACCACTCGTACCGTCTAAACGGTAAGATTTGAATTGACCACACCTGAAACCAAGCCACGAGAAGTAGTTGAGGGGCTATGTACCAGTAGTCCTATGGATCTCTCGAGCATCCGAGCCCATCCCGATTGATCACGCGGAGTGACCATCTAATAGAGCGACCTTGCTACGATCAATGCTTGAAGGGTTGTATACCAGTGGTCCTATCAACCTCCCGAACATCCAAGTCATCATGGCCGGCCTACTAGAGGTGATCGGCATAGTACACAAGCATTTAATGCCTTTAGAGGGTCTAACGTAAGCAGGAGTTATGATGAATGATCCTTTACTCAGGGAGGAAGGTTACCTAACTTCTGACAAAGACGACATTTGGTAGGCTCGCTAGGGGGAAGAGAACACACAAAAAGGTAGCCCAGGTCCTATCAATCCCCATTACCTCCAACGGGTTGAGAAGAGCCAAATGGGATAAAATTAACAAGGTCAAAGTTGATGAGAAGAGGGTAATTCATACTATGTACACCCTGTAACTTTGTAATCACCAACTTCAAGTTACAGACGTGACCAAGTCTAAAACATTAATATATTATACTTACTATTATTAATCTTAAAAATGATTTATAAATAAGAGTATTTTTGTGAAAAATAATTAATGTATGCAATGTTTTATATTGATTCTTATAAGGACCAAAACAAAGTTTAAATTTGAGTCTTATAAAAAGGATTGGAGGGAGTATACATATATAAGGAACACATGTAGTGAGTGGACCATTTTTTATATGAGAGTGGGGAAGGTAAATTTAAATCATACAACTATAATGAGTGGTCAGGATTTAATGTCATGTAACCATTTAAAAAGTCACATAACTTAGTTCTTTGAATCTTAATCATCCATATATGGTTGTATGTGTGACACCCTTCTACCCCGAATACTTAAATTGCCTTAATAAAATAAATAAAATGAAGACAGGTTAATAGTTAAAACCAAAAAGCACAATTTGTATTAAGGATAAAAGGTTCACATGGTAATTAAAAGGTAGGCACAAAGTTTTCAAGGAGGTTTTAGATCTAAACATTATAATTGAGAAAACTAAAGTCATCATCATCTTTAAAATAAGTCATTCAAACATCAAGGCATAGAGCAACTATTCTAACTTCTAGAACCCCGATGTCACACTAATTAGAGCAAGACCCCGCCTTTTCAAAACTTGGCACCATGAGTGCCCTCAACGTTACCTAAAAGAAAACAACAAGAGAAAGTACGATGAGAAATCACATTCAATCATATATAAAGGCAGATAATGCCCCAAATCTCACCCATTACCATACTCAATTACTAACAGTTAACAGATGCTCATATATCAATCACATTTCATTCATTCAAAATCAATCACAGTTCATTCATGTTTACAAATGCATATGCTCGCACAATGCATATGCTCATCACCACACCTAAGAGTCTCGAGTCGGAACTCCACACCATGGGCGAACCTCCTCAATCCCATTAGTTATCACTAATGATGCCCACACCGTTAAACACCCCGTATGGGCCGGTGTGTCACACAGTTAAACACCACCTATGGCCCGTGCGAAGACATTCCGCGCAACCGTTAAACACCACCTATGGCCAACGTGCAGCATGGTTAAACACCACCTGTGGCCCATGCATATGATTGTCCCCCATCATTAGTTCCCCTATTAAACACCACATATGGACAGGGTATTATAGCCACGTCTGGCTTCTCATTCATCTCATGTCCATGCTCAATGCATTCTCATCCACACACTTATTCTCATGATTTATTTATACATCATTCGCACAGTCCACAATCATATCCAACCATATTAATTTAACCATCATTATTATAAATCATTCATCAGAAAGCACAGAAACGCACATAAAACACCATTGAATTTCCCCCAGTTCCATCATTGCACACAAGAGCCTCAAATCATGAACAACCATAAACAATACAAGAATCAAGTAATTAGGACAATTAATCATACATTTTCCCAACAAAAATCACATTAGGACAAGACGTTAATCAGACCACAGAGCATATTAACAAATCGTTTCTACCGATTAAAATATTTTTAAAACATAATAGTAAAACGAAATTGAGAATTTAGATCCTAAAGGGACTTAGGGATTGCCCTCATTACCCGTACACTCCCGCATTCATATATGATCAAACTCATCTCCCCGCACCTTAGATGCGAAGAATAGTGATGATCCGATGCGGCTCTAGACCCGATCCTCAATACCCTAGCTCCTCTTCTTGGCAAGTTGACGTTTCTCTCCTTTAGGTCCGGCCTACTGTCCGACGCGTAAAATATCAATTAGGTAAACTGATTACCTTTTGTCTAATATTTTCTTTGGTTGGGTCAACCCCGACCCGCCTGCGATCTCTCTTGTTAATTCAATTAATTAAATTAATAAATGAAAATAATTTAGATAAAGTCCCATCAGTTTATAAAATCATTAACCCCTCTATTAAAATAAAATTGATAATAATAATAATATAATTAATTTCTAAAAATAATTAAATAAATTTTAGGATGTTACAGATAATTGAGACTTACTCATTTTATTTACATATAAAATGGTTCTCTCAAGAAAAAATATATATATATATATATATATATATATATATATATATATATATATATATATATATATATATATATAAACCATTTTAATTAGGTATTATATTTAACTTTTTAGGTTGTAATTCAAGGTATTTTACTGATAAAGAAATATTATTTTTATTTTGTCTGATTTTTAAGATTTTAACGTATGATTTAAGAAATATAACTAATATTTTAAATTTCTAAAAATTATTATGTAATTTTTTAATATATTTATTAACTTTTATAGTAATTAATTTTTTATTATTTTACTCCCCAATAAATGGTGAAAGATATAACAAGAGAAAATATGCTTAACCAAAAATCCAACCCAAATATTCTCGTACATATTCAAGCATACATCACCAAACCGATCCACACCAATAAAATACTTTGCTATTCATATTGCTACCACTAGTAAATTTTTCTTTTTTGGCATAACTAGTTATTTTTTTAGGAGTAAGTACCTTATTGTGTAACTATCTTTTTAAAATTATATAATTATAAAATAAATTTTATACATGTCTATAGATTTATTGACAGATTTTTTAACATATTATCATTTAAATTACTTGATATTTTTCAAATGTACTACAAGAAACAGTTGAGTTAAATACTCAGACAAAATATTTTGTTGATTATATTAGTATTACTCTACTTGATCAAATTATCTCACGGGGGAGATATGTGCGGTCTGTACCAAAAAAAAATGTACTGCAATAAATTACAAAATTAGTTATAATAAAACTCGTAATTAATATGATAAAAAAAATAGTTACAAATTAATTGTAAAATAGATGTAGAGATTTTGTTTGTGGCGTGAAATGAGTAGCAAGTTAATGGAGACAAATAATTCATGAATAATTTTTAAATTTTTTAATTAATATGTAGTAACATATTATATTAACAATTAACCTTTTTCCTAGGTAGCTAGCTAATATATTTATAGTGATTTCATAATTAAATTATAGCTAAATTTACATCTATAGCAGTTTCATAATTATTTTCTACCTAACTCATAATTAAAGGGTAATTAAAATATTTCATTCTAAAATTATTTTGCAAGTAATTTATTGTTAATTTCTTATTTTTCTCAAGCAAATTCGTATCTAATTATAGTTTAATTTTTAATTCATAGACTAATCTCTTTATAAAATAATGCAAATTATCCTAATATAATAGTATGCATTCACTTTCTTCAATGAACAAATACTTTAATTTGTTCTCTTACACCATGAAAAAAGATAACATCCTAATTGATTTTGTTCATAGCTTGTAGTTCTTTACTTTATGATCTTTACTTTATGATCTGGCTTGATTACCTTGATCAACTTTTTTTTCTTTTAGGTTTAAAGAACAATTAAGTGGTGAACAGAAAAAAAATTATGTTATTATAGAAGTAACTCTAAAAAAAACAAAAGTTAATTCTCATTTTCATTTTTTATTTTTTTTAGTTTAACAATTTTAATAAATAATTTATTTTTAACAGTTAAATTAAATGAAAATGAAAAGTAAGGATGGAAAGTAATTTTATCAGCATTATGTTGGGAAATAGCAATATTTATTCCCTCCTCTGTGAACGCAAAATAGGCACTATGCGAAAGCGTAAAAAATAACTGAAAGAGTAGAGGGAAAATGACACCAGAATTTTTACGTGGAAAACCCTTTCGTAAAAAACTACGGGACCTAGTCCAGTAAAATATTTCTACTATAAAAGTAGTATTACAAAGTGTTTCTCTCAATCTCTGAGGATCACTAAATGAATCTCACCCTCTCGGATGGTATACAAACTTCTCTGTATAAATCTCTCTCTTTCTCTCAAAGAGGAATACAAAAAGAACTCTAATTCTCTTAGGGTTTCTTCACTTGGATGTGTGTCTCTCAATCTAACCCCTTCTCCTCTCAGAAAGAGAAACTTAATGGCTTGAGAGATTGGGCTTTGTCCACATAGTTGGGAGCCCAAAAGTAACCCAACATGTTCATCCCCAAAGCATTGTGACTTGTGAACCACAATTAAGGAGGAATTCCAACAAATCTCCCCTTCCCGACTTAATTGGGAGACACCACAACACCAAAGACCTTGGCAACAATCTTCAACCTTCTTGATTGGCATTGACTTAGTCATCATGTCGACCAATTCAAATCTGTATGAATTTTCTCTATCTTCAATTCCTTCCTATCCAACACTTCTCGATCCAATGATAACGGATGTCAATATGCTTTGAGCGTGAATGAAACATGGGATTCTTGGTCGATAAATTGTACTTTGATTATCACAAGTTCACCACATAATCATCTTGATCATGTCCCACCTCTTAAAAAGTTCTTCATCCATAGCATCTCTTTGAGGCTTCAAAGGACTACTACATACTCTGCTTTCAGCTTGTAGACAATGTCACACATTTTTGAAGTTTTGACTGCCAAGAAACAGCTCCCCCTACAAAAGTAATCAGATAACCTGATGTTGACTTCCTTGAATCCACATCTCCTGCCATATCTGTGTCTGAATATTCAATGAGCTTTAGATTTTCATTGCCAAAACACAAGCTTCTTTTGGCAGTTCCTCTTAGATATCTTAATATCCATTTAACAGCTTCCCAATGCTCCTTTCCTGGGTTTGATAGGAATCTGCTCACAACTCCTACAACATAACCAATATCTGGTCTTGTACAAACCATTGCATACATAAGGCTACCCACGGCAGAAGAATAGGGCACCTTGTTCATTTCTTCTTTTTCTTCTTCATTCTTTGGACATTGGGATTTGCTAAGTTTGAAATGTCTAGCAATTGGAATACGGGTAGGTTTGGCATTGTGCATGTTGAACCTTTTGAGAATCTTCTCAATGTAATCTTTTTGAGATACCCACAACATTCCTTTTGAACAATCTCTAGAAATTTTCATTCCAAGAATCCTCTTTACTGCACCCAGGTCTTTCATGGCAAAAGACTTACTCAATGCCTTCTTGAGAGCAGCTATTTTTATTTTGCCATTCCCCACAATCAACATATCATCAACATATAAGAGAAGTATGATGGACTCACCATTTTCATATTTCTTCACAAACACACAATGGTCTACAGAGGTCTTCTTAAAATTATGTTGGATCATAAAAGAATCGAATTTCTTATACCATTGTCTTGGGGCTTGCTTTAGACCATAAAGGCTTTTCTTCAGACGACACACCAAGTGTTCTTTGCCTGGTTCTTCAAAGCCTTCAGGTTGCTCCATGTAAATTTCCTCCTCTAGATCTCTATGTAAGAATGTTGTTTTGACATCCAATTGTTCAATTTCCAGGTCTAGTTTTGCTGCCAGACCGAGAATTGCTCTGATAGATGTCATCTTCACCACTAGTGAGAATATTTCATCAAAGTCTATTCCTTTCTTTTGGTTGCACCCCTTCACGACAATTCGTGCTTTGTATCTTGGGTTTGGATTGTTTTCTTCATTCTTGAGCTTGAACACCCATTTGTTTTGTAATACTTTTCTTCCTTTTGGTAATTCTACCAAATCGTACGTCTGATTATCCTTTAAGGATTGAATCTCTTTTTCCATGACTTGCAACCAGTTGTCTTTGTCTTCCATCTCAATGGCTTCTGCAAAACATTGAGGTTCACCTTCATCAGTAAGATTTACATATTCATCTGAAAAATACCTTCTTGACGGTTGCTTCTCTCTTATTGATCGTCTCAATTGGGGTTCCTGTTCAACATTCTCAATTGCTTGATCTTCTAGCGTCATGTTAGGTTGATCTATCTGATCAGGTTCTTCAGCCCTCTCATTAAGTTGTCGCTCCTGATCTGGCTCTGTCTGAGGAGTCTCTCCCCCTATGTTGTTTACTACAAGAGGACTTTGATCATTACTCACCTTGAGTATTGGTTTCTCCATTTTCTTGATGTCTTGGATTGTCTGATCTTCAAAGAACACCACATCTCTGCTTCGAACAATCTTTTTATTTGCAAGATCCCATAATCTGAAACCAAATTCATTTCTTAGTGAACCAAGATATACACATTCTTTTGCCTTAGCATCAAGCTTTTTGCCCTTTCAGTTTTTGGAATGTGAACAGATGCCTTACATCCAAAAAAACTCTTAGGTTGTGATATGAGGCCTTTTACCGTCCCATACTTCTTCCGGTATCTCTCCATTTAATGGTCTTGAGGGTGATAAGTTGATCAAATCAGCTGCAGTAACCACTGCCTCTCCCCAGAATGTCTTAGGAAGTTTTGCATGAGACAACATGCTTATAACCTTCTTGGTAATCGTTCTATTGAATCTTTCAGCTACACCATTCATTTGAGGTGTCTTGGGAGGTACTTTCTCGTGTCTGATCTCGTGAGTCTTACAATAGTGCTCGAATGGACCTCTATATTCTCCACCATTATCACTCCTCAAACATTTCAACTTTTTACCAGTTTCCCGTTCAACTGAGGCGTGAAACTCCTTGAAGGCTCGAAGGACTTCATCTTTTCTCTTTAATGGATACACCCACAACTTTCTGGAGTGGTCATCAATAAAGGTAACAAAATATTGAGCACCACAAAGGGACCTTTCAGATGTTGAACAAACATCTGAATGTACAAGATCCAAAATATGCTTTCTTCTTCTTCGACTATCAAGTCTATGGAAGGATACTTTGTGCTGCTTACCTACTAGGCAATCTTCACATAAATCAAATGGCTGTCCTTTTATGCTTTGGAGATGATATTTCGCAAGGATCTCTAAACCTTTCTCGCTCATGTGGCCCAATCTTTTATGCCACAACTCCTTACTTTCTTGTTGAGCAACATTTGTCTCCCCTTTGCATATCTTTCCTTGCATGATGTACAAAGAGCCTTCCTTCTTGCCGCGAGCAACAATTAAGCTTCCTCGGCTAAGTTTTCATTTACCACCACCAAACTGGTTGTTCATTCCAGCATCATCTAGTTTACCTATTGAAAGAAGGTTTAGGCGTATCTCAGGCACATGCCTTACCTCCTTTAGCACAAGTTTGTTTCCATTTTCTATTATCAAAGTCACTTCTCCTATTCCCACAATCTTGCTTGTGACATGATTGCCCATTTTTACTGTTCCAAAATCTCCTTTTTGATAAGATGAGAAGAATCCTTCATGAGGAGTAACATGAAAGGATGCTCCGGTATCAACTATCCATGTGCAATCATCAAAAGAAACATTTAGATAATTTTCTTTACCAATAAGAAACACATGTTCTTCGTCTGATGCCACCGTTGTTGTGGTTTTCTCTTCCAACTTCTTTTTGGGGTCTATCTCGTCAGGATGGACTGATCCAGCCTTCTGATCTCTCTTCAAGAATCTACACTCTTGCTTCTTATGGCCAATTTTTTCACAATAGAAACATGTCAAACCTCTAGGACGAGACTTGGATCTTCCTTGTGACTTTCCACGACTTCCTTTGCTTCTATGCTCACTCCTTCCTCTGTTCTCAACAACATTGGCTTCTAAGTGACAACTCATTCCTCTTTCTTTCCTTCTGGACTCTTCATTCAGCAGACTATCTGTAATAGTATCCAGACTAAGCTTTCCATCTGGTGTTGAGTTGCTGAGAGTGACAACCAAAGTGTCCCAGCTCTCATGTAGAGAACTAAGGAGTAGAAGAGTTTGTAAC
This sequence comes from Mucuna pruriens, assembly GCA_025330945.1. Classification (NCBI taxonomy): domain Eukaryota; kingdom Viridiplantae; phylum Streptophyta; class Magnoliopsida; order Fabales; family Fabaceae; genus Mucuna; species Mucuna pruriens. The sequence continues at coordinate 753,625 of JAENHJ010000384.1, read as the reverse complement.
TCATCATCAATCTTCATATCTGCCTTCAGTAATTGATTCACAATACCTTTGAAGGTGTTTAGATGCTCGATCATATTCTGGTCGTTAGAGTACTCAAATTTTACCAATCGTCTGACAAGATAAGCTTTGTTTCTAGGAGTTTTCTTTTGAATCATAGATTCAAGCTTCGTCCACAACTCATACGCATTGGTATAAGTCGACACATGCTCAAACAAGCTTTTGTCGATGTATTTTCGAATCATAGCAACAACTTTACTATTCAGAATTTCCCAATCTTTTCCAGTCTTCCCTTTTGGCATTTCCTCATTTGTGATTGGCTCATACAAATCTTTGCAGTATAGATGGTCTTCCATCATTGGCTTTCAATAGGAATAATTATCTGCAGTTAGCTTGAACATGTCTCCATCATGAGCGTATGTTCCTTCCATCTTGAATTGCACAGGACTATGACTTTTCGAACCAATAGCTCTGATACCACTGTTGGGAAATAGCAATATTTATTCCCTCCTCTATGAACGCAAAATGGGCACTATGCGGAAGCGTAAAAAATAACTGAAAAAGTAGAGCGAAGATGACACCAGAATTTTTACGTGATAAACCCTCTCGGGAAAAACCATGGGACCTAGTCTAGTAAAATATCTCTACTATAAAAGTAGTATTACAAAGTGTTTCTCTCAATCTTTGAGGATCTCTAAATGAATCTCACCCTCTCGGATGGTATACAAACTTCTCTGTATAAATCTCTCTCTTTCTCTCAAAGAGGAATACAAAAAGAACTCTAATTCTCTTAGGGTTTCTTCACTTGGATGTGTGTCTCTCAATCTAACATCTTCTCTTATAAAGAGAAACTTAGTGGGCTTGAGAGTATTGAGCTTTTGTCAACATAGTTGGGAGCCCAAGAGTAAGCCAACATATTCATCCCCAAGCATTGTGACTTGTGAACCACAATTAAGGAGGGAATTCCAACACATTACTCATACAATAAGAGAGTTACTTATTATCATCACCTTTTATTTTCTTACAACCCACTGATTCTAATAAATGACACATTTTTATCCATTAAAAAACAAGAAAATGAATGATAATAGAAGTATCTCTCTTATAATTAAGTAACTTGATTAATATGTCTATCTCTTTATCTCTCATTTTATATCTCTTAAACTTTTCATACAAGCTTGTAGCCCACTATTCTTTTACCATCACAAGCTTATTAGAAATTTTCCTACCTCCAATCTTTCTTCTACGAATTAATACAAAACAAAATAGTTCGATTCAATTAGAAAATAGTTCAGTTTGAATTTGAAAAAATAATTCATGAAAAGAAATAGTTCAATTCAATTCTCAGAGTTTGGTTTATATAATTCAACTTTTTTAACAAGACACATGGACACACATAATAAAAGATTTTAAAGAATGTGAGAGGGTTTCTACCTTCACTCAAACCATAAGATGAAATCGTTCACAATGTTCCAAGGAATTCTGCCACCTCAGTCATTATATGTTGACCACGTCATATTACTATTAGACATGTCAGAGTTTTGTCCACCAAGTCATCTTGATGTTAATGATATTAAGCAAGATATAACAAAGATCAATGTGTATTAATAAGAGTGTATAAGCACTAAAGCTTACAATTTTTTTATGCAAAAATTGATTCCAAAATGAGTGTTTAAGGAGCGATGATTATATTAACTAAATAAAAACTATACTAAAGATACTATTTTAGTAGATGAAAACATTCCACCAACTACAATCCATGATTTGTCACAAACCTTAACAAGGAAAAGCAAATATCAAATCTTTTTTTTTTCTCTTAATCCATAACTCATCAACAATTGTACTATTTTTTCCTTCTTCTATGTACTTTTGTATATTTTTGGGAAGTAAAAATTGAATTTAGTGATAAAGTTTGTGAATACAAAACTAGATATGATAAGAATAGATATATCTATTATGTATTTATAAAAAAATCTATTATTATTATATATACATATTATATATATATATATATATATATATATATATATATATATATATATATATATATATATATATATATATATATATATTATCAAAGAGAAGAAATGTTATTTGTATAAAAATAATGTTAATTTAAGAGAATGTCCAACTGCGTTCAATTACGAATTAAGGTTATTGGATAATATTAACGCATTTTATTAGGAATCATGTTAGTATTTTGAATTGATTTGATTTTGCCTACCGTATATATCAATTTTTAAAAGGAAACTAATTAACAAATGTAATGTTATTGGGTTTAAGTGGACGATTTCAATTTTAAGTCAAAACACTCCTTATCATGTTATTAAAGATTAGGCAAAATCACGTTAACTCAAGTGTTTATCTAATGGCATTAAATTGGGAATTAGAATATTATTTTATGATGTCAATGTAATTTATTAGGAATCACCTTAGACATCTTAATTTAATTTGATTGAGTATTTTTTTTATAAGTAACGAAATATAATAGTAATAACAAAATTAAAATCAAAATTTTGTGGACATTATATATTCAAATTCGTAGTTTGATTTAGCTTACCATTTATATTAATTTGTCCATTTATGAATATGTTGTGTTTAAATGTTCTTGAGTCTTCTCTTAACTAGTTAGATGGTGGTCTTTGCCTAAGGAGTTGACTTTAGTGACTCTCAAAATGAGAGTTCTTGCATGGACTCTAATGAAAAAGTCATTAGAAGTTTTAGAAAGAGAAAAGGTGGTGAGAATAGAAGGAAAATAATGAACTACTTTCTAAAGAGTTAAAGTAGTTGTATATAAGTGTGGATGTTACGTGGTGAAGTGGAGGAATGCACGTCATAAGGAGGTGAGAATGGAATTGTGTGTTTGCAAGCGGTGTAAAATCGATTTAGTACACGAACCGAGATAATTTAGACCAAGATAGGTAATCTATGTTGAAGTGTCAGATGCAATTCCAAGAATGATAAGATCTTTGCTTGTTAGGGATAAGAATCTCAAATATTGAATGTCAGTGTTGGGGATAAGAATCTCGAATATTAGGTGACAATAATGATCCTCCAAAACAAAATATAAAACAAAAGTTTGAATTTTATTTATTGGGGTCTTTGCTTGTCATGAATAATGATCTAGAATATCAAATGTCGGTCTTGGAGTTAAGGATCTCAGATATTAGGTGATGATAATGATCCTTTAAAACAAAATTTAGAATAACTTTTAAGCATTTGTCCCTATTTTGCTTTGATAAACTTAAGATTCAATATATAGAATAAAATTTGTATAATAAACCTACTTTAATAGCTTAACTTGTGAGAATTTAGTATAAATTTTGAAAGTTGGTGTATAATATTATATAGGTTTAAATATTTTTTTCCTATAAAATAAAATAAAAGAGTTTTAAATTTAGACCATGTAAAACTTTTTGATCATTTTTCATTCTTCGAAAATTTATAATAATTGATTTTGATCTCTATAAAATGAACAAATTTTTATTTTGGTCCCTGTAAAATATTTTTATTTGATTTTCATCCTCTAAAATTTGAAATATTTATTTTTAATTCCTAATTTTTATTTTTAGATAAATAGTTTTTATATTAGGGTTCTAAATTTTTTGAAGAGGTTATATGTTAACATGATACCACATACACCAGTGTGTATAACCTATGATGGTCACTTGACCTTCTTTTGAAGATATGTGTGACTAACAAAAATAGTAAGTACCAAAAACAAAAATTCAAATTTTAGATAGATGAAAATTGATCAAAAAATTTTATAGGTACTAAAATAAAAAAAATCACTTACTTTACAAGGACTAAAAACATATTTAAAGAAACTTGCAAGTATGAACAATTGTCCTATCTTTCAAAATTTGTTTCTTTGCATACTTCTAATGAAATATTTTACTCCATGAAATGCCCTAGCTACAAGAGTGCTCGAAAAATTTTTAATATACATTCTCATATATTTTGATGATAACAAACATTATAACTAAAGAGTGATAACTAATGCTTTATGCTAGTACTCGATAATTTTAAAAGTATAATAAGTCATCATAACATAAAAGAAAGTATTCATTCAAAAGGATTCATTTTGAACAAGTTTGTTAATATTGTCCAAATGACCTCGTCGTCCAATAAAAGAACTTTGTTCAAACATGTAAAAAGAGATTTTGTTTTTAACGTTGATATTATCTTGAAACTTGCATTTTAACTTATATATTTGATATCTCATATCAATTAGAACTTCATGCTTCACTGAGAACGTTTTTGAAATGTTCAATTATCTTTATGTGCTTGCTGATATTGTGCTTGCTAATATTGTGCTTTGTTTTTCATAGAAGAAAAGTTTCATTACCAAGCTTTGAAGAAATAAGTCAACTTTAATAAATAAGCATTCTAGTAAAAGCTTTTACAAAGGAAGAAACAAGCATAATGTGTTATTGTATACCAGTCAAAGAAAACATATTTAAGAAAAAAGAAAAAAACAATTTTTCTGCTGCATATTTTTATCCATCCTCAAAAGAAGAAAAAAGCTCTATTATAACTATGCAAAGGATTATATTTGGTATTTAATTCAAAGATAGTCCTCCCTCTTCATGCAAAACAATGACTATCTTCTTCATGTCTATATGTCCTCCTCAAAGAAGAAGGACAAGATACAAGAACACATATACGAAAATCAAAGTCTAAAATGAAAAAGAAAAGCAAGTGATCAATACCTTTGGACGACATTTTTGAAAAATCTTGTAAAAGTTTTCTAAGTGATATAGCTTTGATCTTATCTTGTATTTACTGTTATGCAAAGGTTAAGCTTTTTTTGAACTGCTCTATGCTCACCTAGTATGTTATCTCTTTTGTAAAACTCTTAGTTTTTATGATTGCATAAAGAGGCAAAGTAATAAAAAATACTTGAGTTGCTTGTAATTAGAGTGATTACAAGTGTTGTATAACTTGAAGAAGTTTTTAGAATACTTAGTTGTAAAGTCTTATTCACTTAGTAGAACATCTTTTATGTTGAAGGAACTAGACGTAACTCTTGTAGAATAGTGAACCAGGATAAATCTCTATGTTGTTCTTCTCTTCCTTATCTCTATTTTTTTATTGCACCCTTTGAACAACCCTCTTTTGGACAGTGTTTTGAACTTATATCTACCTTACATTTTCGAAAGTGTTTAAAAAAAATCACACACACATTCAATTCCTTGTGTGATTCTTGTTTCCTTTGAAGACAACTAGATATAAATATACATATAAGATTTCTTGAAAGAACAATATTCAAATATTTGTAATATCAAGTGCATTCATGTAAGAATACAAATGACAATCTCACATTTTTATATTTCGTATTATAATTTAAACAATATATAATTTTTTAATTAATTTTATTTTATGATAAAAACATATATTTTAAAGGAAAAATTCGTAATTAAAAGTTGTAATTAAAATAATTTTTATTATATTTGGGAGACTCAATTTTCTCATTTAGAATATAGGAACCAAAATTGCACATATATAATACCTAAGGGATCAAAAATACAATTAAGCATTTTTTTTTTGTTTACCATCTTTATAAATTTCAAATATTTTAATTTTAGTCTCTGCTGTCAAGTCATATTATAAAAATGTTAATGTTGTTGATATATGATGATGTCATAATATGACACGTCATCAAAAGATGATGACATTATGAATCACATTATTAAAAGATGATGTCATATTGTATCATGATATAAAAGTTTCACTCTTCATAATCATTTCAGTAAAAAAATGTCATGTCAAGATAATTTTATTAAGATAATATTTGTGAATCTTATTGTGAAATTTATTTTTAATATATATGGATTATTCTATTCTAGTTTTTGTTTACCTTTTCCTTGCTCAATAGTAAGCTCCCCCCACTCCCCGCGCTTTCTCTTATTACACACCCCAAATCATAATTCCCATCACATTCTCGTTACATCTCCCGAGACATCTTCTGAAAACTTCATAAAACCAAAGTTATAATTTAATTTTGTCAATTAAAAATTCTACAACATTCAACCTTTATCTACTATTAACATCCAAGTCCTCACCATCTTTTGTCAAATTATTGTACCTTTTCTCGTTATGAGCTTCGATGTACACCCAAATTTAAATACTAAGACAGTAATTGAGTCATTGTTACTTCCCATTATCACTAACCATACATTGCTCCAACAATAAAACTCCATCATAAGACAGTAGTGTAGAACCACATTTTCTTTGTGAAGCAGTCAATCACCGTCAACACTATAAACTAACCCTTAATCACTCAATAGCCATCATAAGTCACACATCACCCTATAGTACCTTTACCACCATACTATCATAGAGAATCAGAATCACCATCACCCAACATCGTGCTATTAAACTTGAGTCATGAAAGAGAAAAACCTCTGTCAGCCAATACCTAAGCCCATAACCCCCCTAAATCGACATCACCATAAACAGATCAATATCAAGCCTAACTTCTAATTTTAACTCAATTCCATACTCCACCACGGAAAGCCAATATTGACCAACCACACCCAATTCGTTACACCAAAACACATGTATCATGTTAACAAACCAACCATTCACCACCATGCATAAATGGTCTCATCTTTTTATTTTATTATATTTATTTGCATTAACATAAATTGTTGTCTATAATATTGGTCAGGATAAAGTTGTGCATGTTTATTTTATTTTTCATAGAGCAAAATCTATTTAGTTAAGACATTTTTATCATGCAAAATGATTTAGTAGTTTGAAATAATAATAATAATAATAATAATAATAATAATAATAATAATAATAATAATAATAAAAATAAATAAATAAATAAATAAATAAATAAATAAATAAATAAAAGGAGACAATTTTTAAACTTTCACAATTAAATTTTATTTTATACATCACGAGTCTTCAATATGATTAGAATTTATTCAATAATACTTTTTTATTATTCTTTGTAATAAGTAGTTATTCTCTATGTTAAAATTTTTATTTTTAGTATCTTCTTCTTATTATTTATTTATTTTTATTGAATTCAATTTAGACATTTATTTTATATTAACATTTGACTTAATGCGATATTGTTAATATATTATTTTTGTTTTTATTCCTTTTAAATTAGTTTTTTTTTTGTCATTAGACCCTATTTTTTTAAAAAAAAATCTTAAATATTTTATTTTATTTTATTTTTTAAAAAGATGACATGTCACTTTTTTGTTGACATGATAAGAATGACAGGACATTTTTTACAAATGTGTCATTTTTGTTGATGTATCACATGATACGTATAATATCATATTATGTGACATGACACATGATAACATCATCATATGTAAGTAATATTGATGTTTTTATAACAAAATTTGACTTTAAAAACTAAGAACAAAAAGTTTAAAACTTATAGAAATGATAAAAATAAATTAAAAAATACTAAATTACAAGGATGAAAAACACATTTAAAATTATTACTTAATACCTATCAACAAGTTACTAGAAATTAAACATAAGTATTGACTTTTGCAAAAACAAAAAAAATATCGATTGTTTGAGTCAATCCCTTGTTATTATTAAAAATAATTTAAAATCATAATATTACATCCTAATTCTTTATATAACACTAACCTTTTTCTTTTTTTTTTAGATTTGAATTCCTAATCTTTTAGAAATAAATAATTTTGGTCAATGTAGTCTTTGTTAAATTTTGAGTTGGTACCACCAATTCAACTCAATATCATGTATCTTATAATGTTAGGTATCTCACATCGACTAATGGAATAATTTGAATAAATTATATAAATAAGAAACAATCTTTACTTTAAAAGTTGGTTTACACTTTTGTAGGTTTTTATTTTTTGTAAAAACCACATGTGTTTTTCCCTGGAAATAATCTTATTTGAGTTGCGTATGACCAATATGGGAAGCATAACTCTCCTTCTAATAACTTTATAAGGTTGAATTAGACTCAAATTCATATTCTAATATATACTTAAATATAATTTTAGTTTATGTAAATGTACATAAAAAAATAATCCCTAAAAAAAAAATTGTACGGCTTAAGCTTCTATATTTTTTTAAGGTGGATGATTTTTACTCCTAGTATTAAAGGTTGAATTGGTTAATTCTAACTTAAGTCATCATTGTTATATATAACCTAGTCACCTTGATATCTTCCTCTTAATTATCAGTTATTTGGATTACAAATAGCCAACTCAACGTTAATAGAAATCCACCAAAGTTATTTATCTTTAAAGAAATGAAAACATAAAATGAAACAAAAATATCTATAAGGATTGGAACCAAATTCCAAGATTCATAAGATTCAAAAATATATTTAAGCAATAACTAAAATATAGGTGGCATGCATTGTTGAATTGTTATTAAACAATGAAGTCACTTAATAATAAAAATCTGATTACTTAAAAAAAATTAAAACATTAAACCTAACAAAAAAGTAGATTAAAATTAAATTTTAAGACATTTATGGAAATTATAAATTTTTTTAAATCTAAATTCTAATTCTAATTATTATTATTATTAATATATATATATATATATATATATATATATATATATATATATATATATATATATATATATATATATATATATATATATATATATATATATATATATATATATATATATATATATCCATCCATACACTAGCGCACTAGCCTATAGAAAGGTAGATGATGCATGTTTGAATGTGTGAGAGCATGTTTTTCAATTATTTTGAAAAAGTACATTTTGTTCCCTATGTTGTTGTAGCCAAGGTCAGTGAAGGAAAACCCCCGAAGGAAACGTTGGAGGATCAAGAAGGAGCACCCTAAGAACATTGAAGGCTTTTGTTTCTCGCTTTCAAAGTAAGGGGAAGTGGAAGAACATCTTTTTCAGGGAATTTTATGGGCAGAGGGTCAATCCTAGAATTATAAAATAGTTATATTTTGTATAAATAAATTGTGGTTTTTGGTGGTTTCTGAAGGGTTGAACTCTCTATATTAGATTTTGATTGAAGTAAACTTTTGTGTATCTCTTGTTACTTTAATTTCTCATTAGTAATTTAGAGTCAAGCATGTTTTAGAAAAATAAGAAAATTGATGTTTGATTTAGGTGAGTTTGTTGTGTAATGGTTATATGTATTTCGTGAAAAATGTAGAAAAACTCTTTGGTTCCTATTCAATTTACATTTACGGCAAAAAAATTAGAATTTTGCGAGTTGAAAAGCAATGAGCACACCTGTGTTCAAACTCAATGATCATGCTCATGTTCAAAGACAAACAAGACATGCTTCTGTTAAGCACACTCATGCCTAGTTTTTTGCATGAGCACACTCATGCTTGATAGGGAAATGTAGTACAATGTATTTTTTTATTATTTATGTTTCATTAAAAGATGTTAATTACCCATGTTTTAATGTTAAATTGTTGAGATTATTTGTATGCATTATGTTATAAATATGAATTAAGTATTGAGCATATATTGCATTGAAACGAATATGAAAGATAATTAAGAAGTTGTGGGTACCATAACATGTTACTTAGTCCTATAGGGGCAAGAATGGACTTGAGTGACGCTTCTCTAGAGAACTACCCAGGCCTATGAAAAGCAAGGATAGTTTTCACTAATTTGTGTGGATTGAAAGATGAGCAACATAACCCTAGCGAGGTGAGAATGAGTCTCATCTGCCTAATTTTGACAAGAGAAACTAAGAGAATGAATTGTATGAACGTGCATCATGTAATGCAACTGGTGAATGGTGACAAAAGAAAGTAGATTGAGTCAAGCGATAAGGTCCCTAGACCTATTGAAGGCTACTCGATACGAAAACCCCATTAATCATACTTGATCTCATGAACTATGACATATTATTCAAGATGAGTATATCTTGACGTGCTACCAGAGGATTTCATTCTAGTGTAGCGTGACTAACCAGGGTTGAGTCAAGCTGCCCCTAAACTATTATTCCGAATGACATGGTACCACATCCATATGAAGTAGCATCTATGATACATTTTGAGCATAACATAAGCATATTGAGATATCTTTGTGTATGTTAATGCTTGTATTGATTGTTTAACAAACTATGTTTGAATAAGATGAATTCTCACTCCCCTATTCTTTGTATTATTTCTATTTAGTTTGAATGTCATTTGCATGTGAAATTGAGCAAGAATGTGACGATTGAGACATTAGTCTCTATTAGCGTTTTATTTCTTTATAGTAGGTTTGTAGGGATTGTGTTTTGATAGGTTATGAGATTGAGATTGAATAAATTTGATTTGTATGATGTTTTATTTCTTATGATTTTTTTTAAATATAGTTGTTGAAGTATCATCACTTATATAATATTTAATTAGTTCAACATAGCTTGATATGTGATTCCTTTACTCTATATGATGAGAATAATTTTAACTACATCTATTTATTTATCAAATTTAAATACTAGAGGGATAAAAAGACTTACAATATCCCCTCTTTTTTTTATATTTGAGATTTAAATCTCATTAGAATGATTTTTTCATTTATTTTATGATATGAAAATTATGCTGTAACTATTGAATTCATTAAATACAGATTTTTTTTATTTGAAAAGTATTTCCTCATATTTTATTGATTTTTTTCATCTATATTGGATACTTTTATTTAGTTGAATAAAAAATAATTTTATTATTTATGTATTTATAATTTTATATAGATATAGATATATCTTTTTTAAGATTTGAAATCAACTTCACTTGTACCGACCACTATAAATGTACGATGATTCAAATATTAAGGAATTTAACTTTTGTTGAATAATATATATGACTGAACTTTGGAATTGAAAAAAAAAAACATACAAAGAAGTTCATTCTTTAAATAAGTCTATTCAATTTAATTTGAAATTAGCGAAAATTTAAGTAAAGTCCAAAAGAATGTATAATTGATATATTTAAAATTTTCCCATTAATTGTGTTTCTGGAATTTATATTTTTAAGTATAAAACTGATATAAAATTAACCAAGTATTTGTAGATTATTATTAAATAAAAAATATAAAATCTCCATAATTTTGCAACTACATTGACCTTCTTTTCGAAATTTTTTATGATAAAAATGTAGTGGATATACATATATTATGTTTTATTGTAAAAAAAAACAGAAAAACTAAATAACTTAAATTTTATCATATTTTTAAGGTTAAAAATAATAACAAATAATTATTTAACAATTCAACCATATATTATTATCTAAAAATTGGAAAGCAATCATCTGGAAATGACAAAATAACTAAGGTGACGCAAACTGTAAGGTCATACAATTTTTATATTTTCACTTTACAAAAAAATATAGATGCATTTTATGGTAAGGATTTATACTTCAAAAGCAAAAAAAAAAAAATATCACAACTCTCACATGTTAACCTTTTCAATGAAAAAAAAAACATAAACTAAACTTAGCACTAACTAATCTTTTCTTAATTTGCTATTGACTAAACAATGGTTTCAATTTTCAATACTCCTAGAATTCTTACTCTATTGCGGGTATATTTTTTATTTAACAGTTTTTGTTTTTATTTTAGAAAAATGAAATTAAGAAAAAAAATAACCATACTTTAAGGAGAGAGAAAGAGAGTACATACTATAACAATACTGCAAATTTTCCCTAAACAAAGAACACCAAACTGGAGATCACTCATGGAATCAAAGTATACCGTACACTGTAAAATTAATTGTGATTCATTACAATAATAACATGAGTAAATGATTTAGCTCTAAATGGTCACTTAACATCACTTTAGCTTTTAGAATCAACAAAATGTCAAAAAACTAAATTTAAAACTGTAATTTGTTTCGTTTAAAATTTTAAATTTAATATCTTATTATCAATTTTAGTATTTCGACATATATTATATTATTATCGATTAAATTAGTGTCAAACAAACCTGAATGACAAATTACAATTTCAAAGACTTTTTTTAAAAAAATCTTTGATCCGAACAAAAATTGTACACCAACATAATGAAGAAAAGTAATTATTTACTCATAATAAAATTTAAATTATTTTTAAGATAAATTTACATGCTATTAATATATTATATTTTTTTATAATTGTACATGTTCAGCTTTTAACCGAGTATATTATGATTTTATCAAATGTAAAATATAATCACTTAAGTATTTTATAGGTAACCAATATAGTCACTAATTCGTAACTAATAAGTAATTACTTATTTCATTGACTCGTATATGATAGGTAATCACTTATCCCATTAATTCATAAACTCATTATAAATAAAATGGTATACTGCAAGTGAGAACTATAACTTTATTTTTTAACTCTTATTAATCACTCACTTACTTGAACATCAGAGTGTCTTTGTAGGTTTCAAGGAGGTTGGAAAGACAGAACAAGGAGGACGATCACACACACTTAATGTTCTGATCATATGAAATCTTTAGACCATCTTTTAAGAATTTTGCATGATTGGAATATTATGGTGGGACTTCCAGTAAAACTCTTCTCGACAATCGCCACATCCATAACCGACAACCACAAGATTAAGAGTCTTACTCTATAGATTGTTGAGCCTCCTTTGATTTTATTCCCAACAAAAAAAAAAAAACATCGACACCTTTTACTTTTATTCTCGTTTGGTGCAATAAGTATCAGATGTTTGAATCGAATTGTTACGGTTCTTAATTTTATTTTATTTTGTTTTTGTAACTTAACTACAAACAACTATCACAAGCCACATACAAGCATCCTATGACATAATTTTTGTGAAATTACTATTTTGGCTTTTATTAAAATTAATTTCATACATAATCATGAATATATTTTATTCAAATCTGATTTAAACAAGAAATATTAGTTATTTAATAATATATTAACAACCTATTATTTAATAATGAATATTCAACACCCCTCATGTAAAATTAGGAAAGTGGCTCGTTTTGATTTTTCTCTATGGCTTGAATGAAAGTTTAACGAAAATCGAAAACAAAAATAAAAATAAAACATAAACAACCTTTTATATATATATATATATATATATTATATGTGTTCTCTAGTTTGATTTTATTGACCGAGTGAAATGGAATTTTCAAAGCACATGTACTTTTTTAATTCTTTAATTCATGTTGATTAGATATTTTTTATACTAAATAATATACTCAATATGTGAATACTGCCCTTACAATAATATTTTTAAAAATTAATTTAGATCAATGATATTTTTAAGAATATGCACCGCCAAAGAAAAAAAAAACTAAAAAAATATGATGAAAAATTTAATTGTTGTTATATTTTTGATTGGTATATTATCAATATGTTTGGTGGCTGAGAAATAGGTGAATTCTTGTTAATAGTATTTTATCGCCAGCAGTTCAACATCAGTTTGAAATTACATCTATGGATGAGGTCTGCTAGGAAAAGATAATAAATTAATATTTGAATATGTTTTCCACGTACTGAAAATGATGTTGGAAACTTGGACTTCGGTAAATTTGCATTCAGTTACAATTTTTTTTTTTAATTTTTACGTCAACCATATTGAATTAAGTTATTAGCAATTTAACAACATGTAATTTGAATGCCAAATCAACCTTTTTCTGTTTTCTCATCTTGTTTGTGTTCCACTTGTTCAGTGATTGTTACGAGGAACTTTAAAAGAAATAAAAATAATCAAGTTATATATATATATATATGTAAACCCTAAACTCTATAGTTCACATTTTGAAATTCAATTTTTATTTTTGTATCCGTCAATTATATATGATTTTATTTTATTTGATTGCTTGAGATGTTTATTTTATTTTTTTTAAGAAGTTTAAAACTAATTTTTAAAACAGGAAGAAATAATTATAATACCTATCAAATATGTTATTAGGTATAGATTGAATCTAAATCTAAAAATAAACATTAAAATGATATCAATCTAAAGATTTTCTAATATTATTTACCTCAATTACATATAAAGAAATAATCAAAGAGTTTCGATCCTCACTAACCTTTCAATCACATTAGGTGGTTCCGCCTTAATAAAAAAGTTATGACTTAGGTCGACCTCTCAATCATATTATGTAGTCCTAACATAATCAAAGAGTTAGGACATAGACTAACTCCTAGACCTAAACCGACTCCTAGCTCACATATTAAGTGGTCCCGACGTAATAAAAAACTTGTGACCCAGCCAACATAATAAAAAAGTTGTCAGCATAATCAAAAAGTTATAACCCAAATTGACCCCTCAATTACATATAAAGTAGTCCTCGCATGATCAAACAGTTGCAATCTAGGACGACCTCTTGATCATATTAGATAGTCCCGATGTAATCAAAGAGTTGTGACCTAGGCCAACTTCGACTACATATAAGATAGTCACAACGTAATCAAAGAGTTGCGACTTAGATCGACCTTTCGATCTCATTAAGTGGTAAAGAGTTACAATTTAGGTCAACCTCTAGCTCACATGCTTACTTGTCCCAATGCAACCCAAAAGATATGACTCAAACTAACCTCAGTACTAGGCAATGCTAGCGTAACCCAAGAGGTGCAACCTAAGCTAGCATCACTATTTGGCAACCTTGATGTGTTCCTTACTTGATCTTTCAAGTCTTATTCACCTTTTTGGCTCAAAATTGGAGGGCTATGTACCTGCCCAATTTTTAACCGAGTATATTATGACTTAGTTAAATATGAAATATAACATTGAATGTTGTTAGCACAAGTGATTTGACATTTATGTTCCTTAACTAAAATTCAAGGTTCAATCTTCGACTTGGGAATGAAATCGCAATTGAAGGTATCACTTTCCCATCAAAAAGATCGACCTGATAACTCTTAACTGACTAAACTCATTATTACTTTAACCTCTTATTTTCATTTTGATTCCTTCATATATGTTAATATTATTATGTAAGTTATAGGCGTTAAACTAATGTGAGTGATAAATTACAATGTTAAAATTTTTTAAATTTTCTTTGATCAAGACACTAATATGATATTGTTTACAAATTTCATGATAAAAGTGACTATTTACTCATAATAAAATTTAAACTATTATATGCTATTGATATATTTTTTATTATGAAAGAATTTATCAAGTACATTATAAATAGAGTTAATTTTATATAATATTAGTGAAAATATTTTTATACTATCAATCAATTAAAATCATTTAAAATATCAATTTTAAACTAAATTATTCTTTCACTCTTTTTTTTAATTTGTTTAAATATTCAATGTAGTCTTCTAATATCTAAAATATATATAAATTCCATTAAGTAATCTATTCTATTTACTAAACTCATTCTAATTTTTTTTTCTTATTTTCATTTTGATTCCTTTATATATGTTAATATTATTATGTAAGTTATTGACATTAAACTAATGTGATTGATAAATTATAATTTTAAAATTTTTTCAAAATTTTCTTTTATCAAGAAACTAATATAATATTATTAATTTTACGACGAAAGTGACTATTTCCTCGTAATAAAATTTAAACTATTCGATAAATTAATTTGCGTGTTACTAATATATTGTATTTATTTATTACGAAAGAATTTATCAAGTACATTATAAATAGAGTTAATTTTATATAATATCATAGAAAATATTTACTATCAATCAATTAAAATTATTTAAAATATCAATTTTAGACTAAATTATTCTTTCACTATTTTTACTTTTTTTATTTGTTTAAATATTCAATGTAGTCCTCTAATATCTAAAACATATACGAAATTAGTCAAATTTAACTCAGAGATTACACTTTAGAAAATAAAATATAATAATAGTTATTAATTAAAAATTAATAGTTAAAATTGTAATCAATTTTAAATTTTATTATATATAAATTTAATTTTGTCATAATTTTTTATGTTTTTCTAATCAACGTATATTATTACTCTTTATTTTTTAAAATGGTTACACTTTATTTTCTAAATCGCATTTCTTGCTTATAGAGAAGTCAAATTACAATGTAGTCCTTTTCGTTTTGTGTATCTAAGTTAGTCTAGTCCAAAATAAAATGAACACGTCATAACTAGACTAACGTTATTAGTGAGAAAATAAATTAAAAAAATATCATATTTTATATATTTAACAGTTAGGTGACTATGTTAAATATTTTAATAATAAAAATTAAATTAAATTAATTAAAAAAATAGAGTGACCATAACAGTAATTTAAATCAAATTCTAAAATAATTATTATAAAATTTAATTAACTTATTATAGTATGTAAGAAAATTTTATATATATTATTATAATTATATTCTTAAAAATATTACAAAGTTACGAATTTTCTATGGTTCCTTCTACAAAAAATATTAAAATAAACACAACAATATGTGGTAAAGAATTTAAAATTATAATAATAACACCGTGGCATGGAACGAGAGCGTTATTACCAATTAACAACACCTCACATACGAAAAATTATGTATTCATCATTCTCCCAATCTGCATATAATTGAAAATTTCAATTAATGAGAAAAAGTTAAAACAATTAGCTATTGTTACTTAAAAATTGATCAAGATGATGTAATAATTTTTTTCCAATTCAATACACAATTTCATTTCTTAAAAAATATTTTGTCTTCCTTGTAATGATCTGTGATGTCTGTACATTGAGAGAACTGGAAGAAGAAAAATATATTTTTTAGGGGACGGAAAACATTAAGAATATACAAACATAAACGGACAAAAACATTACCACCACCGTACCACGGTCAGCAAAATCAACGGTTATGCGCAACTCTTCCGAAATCAGCAAACTTCCGCGAGCGATTAGCGCAAAGCGACGCCGCAGTGGATATACGGTGGGCCCCACCCGCACCCAATTCCTGCGCCAGTCCCTTGTGGCTAAAATGCCGGTTCGGACTCGCCCGAACCAACGGACTCAGGCAAAACGCCATGCTAGTCAGTCCCTTCCCGCCGCCACCAAACCGCGATCGCCGATTCGCCGCCGGAGTTGGAAGCTGCTTCAGCGGCGAAGAACCCGACGAACAGCCCGAATCCGATCGGTTCTGCGACGATGTCGCGTCGACCTCGTCGGCGTGATTTTCCGCCGCCGGCGCATGCGACAGTTCTCGATTCGTGTTCCGGCACCGCCGCCGATCGATTCCACCGTGGCGGCGTGCGGCGAGGATTGTCGAGAACCACGACGGCGGTGGAGACGCCGCCGACGAGGACTGTTCCTCGCTCGATTCGCGAGGTGAGGTTTCCGTTTTGTTCGATCTGGCTTTGAACAGGTTCGAGAGGCTCCAGAACTTTCCTCCGACCTTCCTCTTCGACGAAGCGACGGCACCGACTTGCGGCGTACCGAAGAACATCCGCTCCCGGCGGTCGGATTTCCGTTGAGCGACGTAGGGAGACACCGAGCGCGGGAAATTGAGCGGCAGAGGGTTTGGCTCGGGCTTGGGTTCGGGCTTGGACTTTCTGTGACGGTGATTATCGGAGTCATCTTGGGCCTTGCCTTGGGCCTTAACCTGGGCCGCGAGGAGAGGTTGGAGGCGCTCGCGGAGGCACGAAGCGCAGACACCAATGGTGCTGGTAAGGTCCTGTAAGTGTTTCTTACACCTCATTGTCGCTTTTGTTGTGGTTTAAAATACGTCACCGTTTTTGTTTATATTGTGCAACCAATGGTGTCGTTCTGGCCTTGTGGGTTGTAGGTGGCGTTTTTTTTACCAACTGTGAGTTCAGATATAGAGAGAGATCTGACGGAGAATTTAAAGGGGATAGCTTTGTCTTCTTCTTGCAAAAAGAATTGAGAGAGGATAAAGGGTTGCTTAGTGTGGGTTTCAACGTAAGAGAGAATGAGAAATGGGAATAAGAGAAAAAGGGAGAGAGAGAGAGTATAAGAATTTGGGGAGAGAATAGAGAGGGAAGAGAGGGTCAAAGAAAGTTACTTGGTTTGATGGAAAAAGATGGATGACCAGCTTTGTTCACAAGTTGGATAAGGGAAAGGGTTTGCTGGATTAGAACATCTCTTTGAGGTGTTTCTTATTATTATCCATTGATTTGTAATTGTTAGTTACTTAGTTAATTGATGAAAATAGAAAAAAAAAATTAAAAATATAACTGTGCCAGCTAATTCTTGTTACGATGAAAAAATTGATTTTGTATACTGAGTTATTTATGTGGTTTCATAAATGCATATTAAAGGGCATTAAGTATATTTCATTAAATGTATTTAATTGCTTTAAAATAAGCATTAAATGTTTTCTATTTTTAATAAAAAATGTTTTTTTGTAAATGTTAAAATTTTGAGAAAGAAGTAATAAGAGGGGTGTTGACTTTTGATTGAATATTTAAGATAAGATCATTATAATGATTAATTGATGTAATGTTTTGTCTCGCGGAGTTTCTTGCTTTATGGGCAGATCATTATTGGTTCATTGAATGTTTGTGGTTTAGTTTCTTACTTTATAGTATCTGATCATATATATTTATTTATTTTGATTACTACTTAATAGTGTATTTTTTAACACTATAAAATTGTTGTAGAGTTTTTTTTACTAATTTTATTAATAATGAGTTATTTATCTTTAATAAAAAATTTAATCATATTTTTCATTTATAAAATTTAAAATCAAAAATATATTAAGAAATACTTGAACCAATGTTGGTTGAATAGTGTTTGATACTTTGATTACCAAGTCTATTTCCTATGATGTGACTGGTGTTTTTCGGGGAGCCGGAATTTGTTAACTTTTATTTAATAATTTGTATATAAATCTCACGACCTTTCATTATCTTCTTTTATTTTTTTACAATTTAAATAATCTTTCTTTTTTATGATTAAACTTTAAAAAAACTTATTAAATAAATTTCTCTAGTTATTTTACATTTTTTATATCTCAAAATTTTATTTTTATTTTAAATTAAAAGTTAAAATATATTTTTATTCTCTTACCTTATTTTTTTTATTTTAATTTCATAAAGATTTTGCTTCTTTCAAAATATCTTGAATAAATCAAATTAACTCTTTGATCAATTTCTTATCTTGACTAGATCAAATTAACTCTTTCATCAATTTCTTTTGTCAAAGATGTTAATTTTAATTGATGTGATAAATATGAGAAATCAAAAGTATATTTTAGTCAAGATTAAAATTATTAACTTATTTTTATTTTAATTTTAATTTTAAAAGAATAAAAATAGAAAAAATAATATAATAAAGTGTAACAAATTTATTGTAACTAATTTCTCAATGAAAAATATTTTGAAATATTAAAATATAACATTTTTTATTAATTAAAATTTATTAAAAATATAGAAAATACATAACATTATTATATAATTAAAACAACGTTCACTATATAATTAAAACAATGTTCAATTTTGGTTATTTATGTTCTAAAATATGCTTTATCAAGTTCATTTGAAGTTGACAATGAATTTACATAAAGACGAAAAATATTCTCCGTTGTAAGAATGTTATAACATAACCTTTCCTTTGTATATGTATGTTAGAATATCGAAATAAAAATGATTATATATTTCAGGTTTTTAGATATCATTTTCAAAATACGAGATCACTTTTTTTTCCGAGCAATCTTCCACTAAAAGGATCATCTAGAGAGTCCTCCATGATGAAAAAAGGTATATTGTTCCACATTTATGATAAGTTGTGGTTCATTAACCCTTGCAATTCATACACATCATTACTTGCACTTTAGCGAATTGCACGAAATGGCATGTGCTTTGAGGTGATATATTGGTTACATGATGATGTGATTGCAAAGATGGATGCAGGTTGATTCGAAAGTTGAATTTATAGGGTTGGGAAATGCACATGAGAGGAAGCAGAAAAAGAAGATAAATAAACAATTTGCTTATGAAATGTTATGGGATTTCAAAAGGAATGGAAGAAGAAAAAAATTCCACTATTTAACCTATCCCACATTTGTAAATAGTATCACTGAAATCATCTATAACAATATAGGGTATGGTGTACATTTTTTTTTTGTCTATTTTATATTCTTATTAACTAATTTTATAAACAAATTATTTTTTATCCATTATCTTATTTTTTTTTACCTTTCTAACTACTCTTCAAACCATCCATTATTATTTTACTTCTAGTATTTTTTATTTTTATTTTAAAAAAAATACATAAAGACACTGAATACCTCTTTTTTTTCTAATAAAAAAATAATATTTTTTGTTTTAAATTTTGGGCTGATTTTTTAAAATACTTCTTAAAAAAAATTCTCTAAAATCCAATTAAACATATTTGTAGTATTATTTTTCTAGAAATAAAAACAAAAAATACCCAAAATAAACGAGCACTAATTTAAACGTTTCCACACTTGTCTTCATTAGTGAATCTCATGTAAAAAGTAGCTTAGCATCTTTGAGGGAGATGCTCTAAGGGTTAGCAAGCGAGGACGTGTGGCCAGTGCTGTGCGAAATTCTTCCTGCTCGTTTTTGCATACGTGCATATTAATTGTTTTAAAATATTAATTTACACCATTGTATAAAGAAAATATATTTTTTATATATTTTTTCATTTTTATTAGATAATTATATCTTTTAAGTTTTAATATTTTTAAAATTATTTACTTTTTTTACTTTTTATTTTATTTTATAAAAATATAGAGAGTCACATAGTGTCTCTCTTTCTTCTGGTAAGGATAAAAGGAAAAGAAATTAAAGTGTGTTTTACTTTTGGGTTTGATGTCCACTTGAATACTTACGACATGTTTGAACCTTCACGGTGATGTTAATTAATTTGAAGGAACTATTCGTGTAAAAATTGATTTATTTTAAAAAAATGAAAATTATTTTATTCAAATCAAATTCTTCTTAAAAAACCGTGCTTATTTTTTATTTTTCAAAGATATTAATATTATTGAAGCATCTTTAATGGTGTCCTTTTAAACAATTTTTAGCAATTCAGGTTTTATACTTTTTTTATTTGTAAAACAATAAATTATTGTTTTTTATTTATATAAGGAAGTAAGGAATAATGCTTAAATTTAAGCAACTCACCTGTTAATGGGAATAAAATAAGGACTGATTGTTTAGTTTAAGTAGCTCATTTGAGCAATTCTATTTGAAATTTCTCTTATATAATATTTTTTAAAAAGATATTAATTTGATTTCATAATAATACAGTGTATTCACTTCGATTTTTCGTTTGTTGAGTTGAAATAAACAAACATAACAAGACACTAATTTATGAATTAATTTAATGACATTTAGTATAATGAAGAAATTAAATTAAGGACACTTTGTGTTATACTATTATTGGAGTATTAAAATTGAATTAACTTTTTTTAAAGAATAGAAGTATTGATGCTTTACACTATTGAAATAGACAAAAACATTAAAAAATAAAGTGACAAGGTTTGAAATATCCCTTTAACTTTATTATTTTTTTCCTCGGTGTAGGGCAATATGTTTTATGTGGTACCTCCAAAGCCAAGCCTAGCGCACCCTGTAATGATCCAGTAATAATTAGAAATGATAAGTGAGATTTGTCCAGTTGATTCGAATTTGTACAATGAAATATGGAGTGTTAGCATAAATTTGAACTTTAATTTAGTTGATACCTTTTCAATTCGATCTGAATTTAATCTGCATAATCTCAAAATAATAATAATAATAAGTAAATCATGTTTAGATTTCATATTTTAAGTTAAATAAAAATTGGATTTTTTTTTATCCAACCTGCTATAATGCATAAGTCAATTTTGTAGCTTACAACATACTTTGAATAACATATAAACTAATTAGACTAAAATATAAACTTTATTTAATATATAAGTTTATTTTAGTAATTTTTAATTTATTCTCACAAATTATTTTAATTAAATTATAAAAATAAGGTAACTTTTAAAGTATTAATTTTTTATATTTTTGAAATCTCTTTTATTTTTTTAATTTAAAAATTAAATATTAAAATATACCATTATATACTTATAGCTATCTTATTAGTTAATATTATTGAATACTTTTAATTTAATCAGTTTATTTATAAATTTTTAGTTTTCCAACTTATAATTTATAAGTTTCAGTTTATAAACTATATAAGCTAATTTTATAATAAAAACTCTTTCTCACATTTCACTACATAAAATCGATTTGTGCAAAAATTTCGAATAAAAGGATTAAATTGATGTCAATCCTATATTTACCAGTCTCATGATTTTTCAAGATAAATTACACTAATCTCTTTATAAATATTTAAATTATATTGTGCTCGTCTCTATTCTCGGAATTACACTCTCCTTTCTTTGAATAGTGCGTATCAAAGTTTAATTTATATTGATGAGAATAAGTACCTTAACATTTAGATAATACAATAAAACTTATAGATGAAATTTGCAAACAAATAGTATAAATATTTAAATTATCGTTTTATTTTCTAAATTGTTGGTGTTCAGAATTAATTGTTAATAATACTAAGAAGTGTTAAAAGGAAGAAAAAAAATCTTTAAAATATGTGCTTATAGTTATTCATTACCACTCAGAAGGTCTTTAAGCTAAATGAGTTATATTCTTTACTTTTTTTAATGGAAGAGACTAGAGGCTATAACTTTTTAATTAAAATAAAAGAAAAAATTAATATATTCTTTTTTTATAGAATTAATGGATAAAATTGATGTCACTAATATTTAACATAAACCTAATCTAGATTATAATAGTGAAAGGCAGCACCGCTTGTTGACAAGGTAGAACCTGTATTGTAAATTTATCAACCTAATTGGTTGCTCTGTATTAACTCACTAAATTAAATATAACAGTTATAGAAAAATAAATTTGTACAACTAAAACTTTCTTTCTACTATGAGATGATTGCTAGTTGGCTACAACGTTAGATTTTATAAGTACGACGTTATAATGAAGTTTAAATCTTGATTAATAGTATGAAAAAATTGAGAGAGAGGAATTTATTTAGTAGTACAGTGTTAATAGATTTTTTAGAAAAATTAAAAATTTTAACAACCGACTAAAATATTTCTTTATAGTCATAGAAAAAAAAAACATGGAATGCTAAAATTAGTCTCTCCAACTAAAATTTTAGATTGTTTTTACCAACAATCAGTTATATTCCTTGCTTTGTTGGCGACCTCACAAGTCCATCGTATGCGCTTGTTGGAAAACAATGTATTGTTACTTTATTATGTATAAATAATAATTGTATTTGTGCGTTTAGTGGAGATGTCAACTAATTCAGTTGGTATTTTATTTTCAGAGAGAGAAAGAAGTACATTTATTTGCTATGCAATATAGTAAAGGAAAAAGTTTCTTTATTATTTGTAAGAACTTTTATTACAGAAAGAAACTTTATTTTGTTTGTTGACCGACACAAGTTTGGTATTTACAATACAACTAAATTAAAGAAAAAAACATTTAATTTTTTTTTCCACGTTCTACTCTTGTACTATGAATTAAAATAGACTCATACTTTTCATTTTACTATGAATTAAAATAGACTCATACTTTTCATTTTCCATATTTTCTCTTTCAAAATGTATTCCACACATAAATCTCGTAACAAAAAAGTTATATTTTAAGTATCTCAAACTAACTTTAATATTTTTTTTAGTTCCGACTTTTATCTTTTATCTCTTTTTTGCCTCAAAATTATTGTTTAGTAATTTTTTAATATAAATAATTAAAAATAATTTTAAATTATTTATTATAAATTTAAAATATAATTTACTATTTTAAATATTTATTTATTATAAATTGTAAATATATATAAACAAATATTTATTATATATATTATAATGGCGATATAAGTTTATGTTTTGAGAGAGAGCATGTAAAAAAAAATAAGACAAGACACTGAAGCCTATTGACAGGGGAAATTTGTATTATAAACTTAACAACCTAATTTTTTGGGCTGTGGTAACTCACAATAAATATTTCAATTTCCATTATTTTATAGAAAATATGTACATTTTTTTTTGGTAGAAAAACGACTGTGTACGTCTGAAACTTTCTCTCCACTTAAGCAATATTAAATTTTGTTTCTCAAACGAAAAATATCTAGATTTTTATTTTACCAATAATCAATTATATTCCTTGCTTTGTTGGCCACCTCAAAAACCATGCATGCGTTTGATGGCAAATAACATATTGTTGTTTTGCTATATGTACAAATAATTGTACGTTTGATGTAGAAGATGTCAACTAATTCTTTTTTTCATTTCTTCCGATAGTGATTTTTTTCTCTCTTTAATTTATGCGATTAATGTAAAGGAAACAGTTTTTTTTTATGATTGAATAAATTTTTTTATAAATATTATAAGAAAAAAAAGGAAGATAATGATTTATGTTTTTTTCATAAGTTAAAATTTATTATTTCAATTTTATAATTTTTTTATCTAACCTTATAGATTAAATTATATAAGTTAATTATAATTTATTAAAGAAGTTGATTTATTTTTAGTTTTTCTATAAATATTTATTAAAAATTATCTAAAATAAAATTTTTATTATGTTTCAACACTTTTTTGTTTGTTAAGTGATGCAAGCATGATATCAACAATACAACTAAATTAAGGAAGATACAAGGACATTTAGAAAATATTTTCAAAATGAAAAAAAAAATTGGTGAACACTCTTTAAATATACATACCTAGAGAAAGATTAATCTAACGAAAGAGACTAATCTCTTGTAATTAATATTTAATTTTTTTATTGAGATATGTGTATATTTAAAGTTTGATCATGTTTTGAACAAAATTATTTATATACTTATAAAAAAAACTTAAAAGAGATAAAAAATAATAATAATAATATGATATAATAAAAGTAGAAATGTATTATTTAAATAAAAAGTATCATGATTGAAACAGAAAAGAAGAAAAGGAAGACGACAATTTATGATAAGCAACTTGTATCCGGTATCTACCAATGAGAAAGTCCCAGGGGAGGAGTTTGAATATTTCTGATGATGGGAATATATTTCAAATAAGCAACTTTGCTAAGAAAATCACACACTGGCAAAGTATGAACCTAGAAATCAAATCTTGAATATTTCTGATGATGGGGCTATATTTATGAAAATAGAAGCAGTGAAGGACTTTGAAATTTTAGACAGTACTGGAGATAAGATAAGATTTTTTATTTTACATATATTAAAATTTTAAAAGAAAATGAAATTTAGATAACAACTTAGGAGGTTATGTATAAAATAATTTTTTTTTAAATTAAACAATTTTAACTTAAAAAAAAAAACTAATTTTAATTTATACATAAATTATTTTTAGATAATGATAGAACATGTGTCCCAAATTTGTCTAATGGAGTAGTAGAGACACCATTTCTCACAAGGAGAATCATGATTTCCTACTAGTATAAATATCATCATACTCACGTCGTTCTGTTAACAAGTAGGTAGGAAGAAAAAAAATAAAAAATAAAAAAAAAAAAAAAAAAAATATATATATATATATATATATATATATATATATATATATATATATATATATATATATATATATATATATATATCCATTATCTGTAAGCATCCATTAAAACTATCAATTTTTTTACCCGTGACAGGTCTTATCCACGAATATTCACGGGTGTGAATTTTTTTGCCATTCCTAGGAGTTACATTAAAGGTGTTATGTCTTGGAATCTAATAAAGATGAACATGAGACATCTATCAATGAAATTCTCTAAGATTCATTCCTCTTGAAAGCATTTGATCAAGTGAGAATATTTTCCTCGAGGAGATTCCTCTCGCAGTATGCTACAAAACCACATCCTCTTAACAAAGTCTCATTGATTTCCATTGTGGATCAAGGAAGAATCTTGCAATCATGCAATAAACCAATTGACTTTATGCTGACCCCTCACCTATAAATAAAGATCCAATCTAAACTCACTAGAAATCCATTTTAGATCCTATAAATATGCTAGAAACTTGTATCATAGGTAACTTGAACAACCATCACAAACTTGAACATTTAAATTCATAAAGATAATCACTCTTTCTTGATTAAATAAATTGACAAAATAGTCAAAGTGATACTAACCATTAAAATTTAATGACTCTTACACAAGTCCTATAATTCCAACCAAAATCCTAAATGAAGTGCAACTTAAATGGGTTGCAACTAAATCTTCACTCTCATTCATTTGGCCTCCTTAGGAAAAGTTACAAATTGAATATTAACAATATATATGATATATCTTTTCACTCCTTTTCGATGCAAGAAGAGTTACTGTTATTTTAGCAACTTCTTGAGAGCATCAATAGAGCAAAACTACACCAATTAAACATATCCATTTTTGAATTGTAAGAGCACGTCCTCACTATTTGAAAAAACCCTTTCCCCTTACTCTAACAAGTAAGAAAACCTCAACTTCTTCTTAGGTTGGTAGAACAAGTACAAAAATGGGTGATTTCCCATTTGACTTAGGGATTAATGGAGTGCCATCATCTTTTTGGACATAATCATGGCTTACACCCCTTTGTGCGAAAATGGAGACTTGTGCCCAATCAAAGCCATCATCCATCTATGAGTGACAAAAAGTATTTTCGAACCAAGAAAAATAGCATCCTAATTATTAACATTATAGGAATGAGTGGAGTTGAGAATATTACCCCTTTAGATGTTTGAGGAACACATGTGAACATAGGTAACCTTATTTAATCTATGACTACAACCTAGCATGGTCACCATAGATGAACAAGACGATCGCAAATAATGTGTCCTACCTCCAAAAATGATGTTAAGGTCAATAATCCAACAATACCAGTGCAAAGTGGAAGACACCTCTAAAGCACTTCATTGATGAGGACCAATAAACTTAATTGAAGCATCCAAAGTCTTTGAAAATGACTCCTTATAAGGGCTCACTAAACCTGAGGATGAAGGGTGGTTAACACCTCCCTGAGGATGAAGGGTGGTTAACACCTCCCTTAGGATGAGACTCAAAGAAGAGGAGAAAAATTGTAGCTATTAAAGATAAAAAAAATAGCCTTCTAGTCGACTTTTTGTGATTAATCTACAATAGTCAACAACTTATACATAAATAATCTCCAACAAACATGGTTGATCTACGGTTGTAATCAACTTAGATAAAAAGAACTTTCCATAGTTGACACAGGTTCACACAGTTGATCTACAATCCTTACAAAGAGCCTGAATTAATAGTTTAAGCATATCATAACATGATGAACCTCAACTTTTAGAAATATAGTTTTTCAATTACCAATTAGTAAGAAAAATATGACACAAAATACTTCACAAAAGAAGTGTTAAAATTAAGAACTTTACAATAGGGCTATCATGCCTATTTTTTGTGACTAAAGTAAAACTTTTGATATTTAAAACATTTCTCATATGAAATTTTGAAGGAAAAAACACTTAGCAACATCAATTTCCAAATCACTCAACTCTATTACTCCTACCATGGGCTCACGCCATAAATATACAAAAATAAAATTATAAAAATGAGTAAACTAATAAGCTCACTAATGCAATCTTGCAAATACTAATAATTATTGCAAAATAAGTGAAACAATACATACATAAGATGCAAGCAAAATCTCTTGAAAGAAAATGTATCAAAATACCAAGAGTCAAAGTAACATCTAAAAAAGAAAAGTTATATAATAAAAATATAAACTATGGGTTAGTAGCATGGTGATCCTCCTTGGAAGCTTTAACATTTTAAACAGGGTCAAAACTCCATTGTCCACTTTAGCACATATCACCTCATTATGAACCATGTGGTTGATGAAACATCAACATTATTTAAGTCCAAAATTTAGGAATCAAAGTTGTTCAAAACAAACCTCAAAAGATTCACCACTAACAAATTTATAGTTAGCCATGGGCTTCTGTAAATCCCTTCAAGATTAGCCATGGGCTTCTGTAAATCACTAAAGTGTAGATTATTCAATTTTTGGCAAAATAGCAAATGCCAAGACAGCCAAACAAGCGTGGGACATTTTGAAGTTGTCATACAAAGGAGTAGAAAAAGCCAAAAAATCCAAACTGCAATCCATGCGTCGAGACTATGGAAGATATGAAATGTCCAATTCAGAAACCGTGAAACAATATTTTTCATGAGTAACAAATCTTGTCAACAAGATGAGGGTGTATGGAGAAGACATCCCTGAAAGCAAGGTGGTGGAGAAAATTCTACGCACCATGCTAATGAAGTTTGATCATGTGGTGACTACAAAAGTTGAAGCTCACAACACAGACACCATGATAGTTGCAGAATGGCAAGGTAGCATTGAAAGCCATGTGAGTAGAATCTTGGAGAAAACTGAAAAAGAAAATGAAGAAGCCTTGAAGAGTCAAGTAAATTTTACCAACATAGCAAAATCCAAAAAAAATGAAGATAGTAGAGCTCGTGAAGGTGGAAATAGAAATTCCAGAGGTAGCGGTCGTGGCAATTTCAAAGGAAGAGGTCATTATAATTTCAATCAACAATGGAGAGACAACAATTTCAGACCACCTAATCAAGTAAGAGGTGGACAAAATTTCAGATCTACCAACTATGGAAGAGGAAGAAGCAACAACTCACAAGAAAGGACAAATTTCAATTGCATAACATACCAGTGAGAGTTCTGATAATCCACAAACTTTACTTCTAGCAGTAGACAATTTTGCAGGCAATGGAGATATTTGGTATCTAGATACAGGCTGCAACAACCACATGTGTGGAAAAAAGGAGTTATTTTCCTCACTAAATGAAACGGTAAAATCTACCGTGAAATTCGAAAACAATACAAATATTCCGATTTTGGGGAAAGGCAGGATTGCTATCAAATTGAAGGATGGTTCTCAAAATTTCATCTCTGATATTTTCTATGCTCCTGGTCTTCATCACAACCTATTGAGCATGAGACAATTATCAGAAAAAGGCTACAACATGCAAATTCTCAATTGCTACTGTACCTTGATTGACAAAAATGGGAGATTCATTGCTAAGGTAAAAATGACTCCTAATTGCCTGTTCCCTTTAAAAGTTGATCACAAAGAATTATCCTGCTTGAGTTTTTTTTTACCAAATAATGATTGGTTATGTCACATGCGCTTTGGACATTACCACTATTCTGGATTGAATTATTTATCTAAAAAAGAATATGTATCTGGTTTGCCTATTATAAATATTCTTGAGGGTGTATGTGAGACTTGTGAAATTGCAAAGAAACATAAAGGGTCTTTTCCAACTGGGGAGTCTTGGAGAGCAAAAAAGCCATTGGAAATAGTTCATTCAGATTTATGCATGGTTGAGATACCAACACATGGTGATAGCAGGTATTTCATTACCTTTATTGATGACTTTAGCAGAAAAACCTGGGTGTATTTTTTGAAACAAAAATCAGAATCATGTGATGCCTTTAAGTCATTTAAGGCATTTGTAGAAAAACAAAGTGATTGTAGAATTAAAGCACTAAGGACAGACAAAGGCCAAGAGTACCTTGCCCGTGCAGATTTTTTTGACCAACATGGAATTCAACATTAACTAACAACAAGATACACTCCTCAACAAAATGGAGTAGCAGAAAGGAAGAATAGGACGATCATGGACATGATGAGATGCATGTTGAAGGATAAACAATTGCCCAAAGAATTTTGGGCAGAAGCTGTTGTCACTACTGTGTATATTTTGAATAGGTGCCCAATAAAAAATGTTTATGATAAAACACCAGAAGAAGCTTGGAGTGGAAGGAGGCCCTCAATTCAACATCTCAGAATTTTTGGGTGTATAGCATATGCCCACGTACCTGATCAACTTAGAAAGAAGCTTGATGACAAAGGAGAGAAATGCATCTTCATTGGTTACAACACCAACTCAAAGGCATACAAGCTCTATAATCCAGTGACAAAGAAGGTAATTATAAGTAGAGATGTGACCTTTGATGAAGAAAGAATGTGAAATTGGTCTTCCAACGCTCAAAAAGAGCCTGTAGTAATTTCAAAAAATTATGAAGAAGAGAATGGACATGTAGATCCAACACTTGATGAGGCAGAAACATCAAGCAGACCACAAAGGCAACGAAGACTATCAGCCAGATTGGAGGACTATGTTGTGGGTAATGACAATGACCCATCTGATGAGAAAATTATCAATTTTGCTTTGTTTGCAGATTGTGAACCAGTTACATTTAAAGAAGCTACAAGTGATCAAAATTGGAGAAAAGCAATGGATGAAGAAATTCATGCCATTGAAAAAATCAAACGTGGGAGTTGATAGACTTACTAGTAGATAAAAGGCCAATTGTAGTGAAGTGGGTGTACAAGACTAAGTACAAGCCTAGTGGAGAAATAGATCATTTTAAAAAGGTTAGTAGCAAAAGGATACAAGCAAAAGCTAGGTATTGATTATTTTGAGGTATTTGTTCTTGTAGCGAGATTAGATACAATTCATATGCTTATCTCTCTATCGGCTCAAAATAATTGGAAAATTTATCAAATGGATGTTAAGTCCGCTTTCCTAAATGGTACTTTAGAAGAAGAAGTGTATGTTGAACAACCTGCTGGATATGAGATTAAAGGCAAAGAAGATAAAGTCTATAAGTTAAAGAAAGCATTGTATGGCTTGAAGCAGGCACCCAGAGTGTGGTACAAGAAGATTGATTCTTACTTTTTTCAGAATGGTTTTCAAAGATGCCCGTTTGAACATATTCTATATATTAAATTTGTTGACCCTAGTGATATTCTTATTGTGTGCCTTTATGTTGATGATTTAATCTTTACTGGCAACAATTCAAAGATGATTGTAGAATTCAGGGAGGCCATGATTAGATGCTTTGAAATGACAGATTTTGGCCTGATGTCTTATTTTCTTGGCATTGAGGTCACTCAACAGGTTGATGGAATTTTCATTTCTCAAAAGAAGTATGTTGCAGACATTTTGAAGAAATTCAAAATGGAGAATTCAAAACCAATTTCAACACCTGTTGAAGTTGAAAAGAGATAGTGATGAAAGAAGAATTGATTCAACATACTACAAGAGCTTGATTGGAAGTCTCAGATATCTGACAGCTACTAGACCAGATATAGTGTTTGGAGTAGGATTGCTCAACAGATTCATGGAAGAGCCACGTGCATGTCATTTACAAGGAGCAAAAAGAATCCTGAGATATATTAAAAGTACTTCGACTGAGGGGATTTTTTTATGATAATAATTCTAATATAAAGTTTAGTTGGATACACGACAATGATTGGGCGTGAGATATTGAGACAAGAAAAAAGCACGTCAAGGTATGCATTTCATCTAGGCACCTTTGGAGCGATAGCATGGTCCTCGAAGAAACAACCAACAATTGCACTCTCAACAAAGAAGGCAGAATACATAGTTGTAACAAGTTGTCTTCACAAAGCAATATGGATGAGAAGGATGCTTGAAGTAATACATCAAAAGCAAAATACTCTCACAATGATTTTTTGTGATAATAAGTCTGCAACTGCACTTTCAAAAAACCCAGTTTTTCATGGACGGTCCAAACACATAGACATTCAATTTCATAAAATTCGAGAATGGGTAGTTGAAAAAGAAGTTATTATTGAATACTGTCCAACTGAAGAACAAGTTGTAAATATTTTTACAAAACTACTGAAAGGAGAATTGTTTTATTAGTTGAAGAATATATTGAAAAGATATTCTCTCTTTCTCTTGCTTTCTATAATATATGCGTATAAGTATTATTTTCTATTAAAAATTATGTCTCACTGATATCATTATATATATTTATATGTATTTTTTGAACTGAAATATGATGTTTTATAATTGATGTTTTATAATTGATAAGTCTTGAGTAAAATATATTTAAAATAATTTAGTTAATTCAATATGTGAACATTCGTTAAGATTTTATGTAGAAAAAAATCGTTAAGAAGATCAAATTTGCTTAATTATAAAATTGAGGAACTTAATTGTCTCAAAATTAAAACCGCAAATTGTTGAACATTTGCCGTACTTAATAACATTTTTGTAAAATATAATTTTGACAAATTCAACCAGTGATCCAGGTCGTATCATTTTGATGACCGTGCATTTTAAACTATAGATAAATTGAACATTCATCTATATCTCTTATGTGCGGATGGTAATGGGGCGACGTGGGTACGAACAGTAGGCCCGTGACCCTTGGTATCTGTGCATATGTCGGTTAAATGGGTATTTATAAATTTTTATAAGTATTTGTAGTTATGAATAATATAAAATTAAAATAAATAATTTTGAAACTTATATTTACTGAAATTGAATAATTTTAAAATATATGTTTATATATAAAATAAATTAAAATAACATACTTTGTATATAATAAAAGTATATAAGTAATTTCAAATCGCAGGTTATTGAGAGCATGAATGTTTCATTATCTATCTTCCTTTTGTTAATAACTAGCTACCCATTAAGTTTATTTTTAACCTTTAACGAGTTTTACCTGCATACATCCGCAGGTGAGTTTTTTGCATCCTACTCTTTTGTGTGTGTAATTTCATAGTTTATATTTACTTGTATTTTGAAAAGTATATATATGTTAAAATAAAGTTAATTAATAAAATATTAAATAATTTTAAAATTATATCAAATTTTAAATTTAACCAACTTAATAATAACTCCCAAATTAATAGTTAGATTAATAAATTTTAATGATTATAAAAATACTAAATAGAATAGCGCAAACAAAATTTACATATGCGTATAATGAAATAATAAGAGATATTCAAACAATATAATTCTGTTCTCTAATAGATAAATAGACAAGAATGAAAACAAATAACGGGCAACGGTTATGTTTGACAAATTAGCTAAATAATAAGTTGAAAGTTAGAAAAGTAACTAATAGTTAAAAGATAGTAGTTTAGAGTTGAAAACTGAAAAATATTAAATTAATTTATTGAATTATAGTAAAATTATTAGTGAAATAGTTGATAAATATAAAATAAAAAATTTAAATATAAAATTTAATTTAATTTTATTATTAAAAATATATTTTGTGGTATTTATAATTTTAATTTTTAATTAATTTTAAACTCTCATAATTATTTACTTATAGGTCAATTATTTTAATTATATTTTTATTTTTAATTATTATACTTTTGTCATATTGTGTATTCTACTGTTAATATTATACTATATTTAAAAATATTTTCAAACAAGTTTAATTAAATAAAAATAAAAATAATATAAACATTATATTAGTTAGTATAATATTAAAATATATTGAAGTAGAATATTAAAAATAATAAAATAAATAATATAAATAATATAACGATAAAATAAACAATGAAATATAAAAGTATTTAAAAATAAAAATAAAAATAAAATAAAATAAACCTTTCATCTATGATTATCAATAACTTTAAGTATAATGTTGAAATAATAAAATAAATATTATAAATAATATAATGATTAAAATAAACAATATATATAAATATATTCAAAAAATAATAATAAAAATAAAATAATTCTATTATCTATTATTATCAATATATCAATATCTTATGTGATAAAAAGATAAAAAAAAAATTATTATATCGTTCGAAACATTATTGTCCAAGTTTATAAAAAAATGGCTATATATCGTGGAACTCCATTTCTGTCCGGGTATAGAAAATGGAGGGTAGGAGAGGCAAAATCGGAAGAGGAAAGAAACAAAAAAGAGGGAGAATAGTGCAAGCTGAAGGCTCTCCTTAAAAAGAGAAAAAAAAGACGAAAAGCAGGAAATTAGAAAAGCACAGTTTGACAACCTTGCGCCTCCCAATGTGCCTCGGGTAGAAACAGTTGAGATGAGAAGTTGTGCGTCCCGGACGGGTCATTTCCTCCCTTAAAAGCAGGGGACATGGAGGACTTGTGCATTGCCACAATTGGAAAAATAAAAAACAATCATCACCACATTAATTATAGGGTTGTCGATTAAATGAGGGAAAAACGGGCACTAGAGCATTAATGGGTCTAGGGAAAAGCCACCGCATTAATGGTGAAAGATCTCCGTGGGAGATATGAGAGCCCCCGATCGAGCCTATAAAAGGCCTCAAACGTGAAGGAGAAAACGGTTAGAAATATCCTAATCTGGAAGAGAGTGAAAAATCTCAATCTTGAAAGAACGTGAGAGCTAGTAATGAAAGAAGGAGTTCAGAAAGGATCTTCGGAAGAGAGACAGAAGGAGTTCATTCATTCTGCAGCGAGTAAGTAATCCCTGAATACAAGGTAAGACTTTCAAAATCTTCTCCTGCACATATCCATTTAGTGGCCCAAAACTATAAGCCAACATGCTTCTTTTGTTTGGCCTAGCATCATACTACAAGTCGGGGCCGATTCTGGACCCGGCTTCTATATAGCCAAAACCGAGATTGACCAAGAGTTGACACTCTTTGATATGACTTGAATCGCACACCTACGGGACTGAGTCGGTCTTGGCCCCTTCCATCTTGACTCGGGCGAGATGGTCTCGGCACCCTCCCATCATCTAATCTTAAGCCTCCCAGCCACACTTTTCTCCAACCATCTTTGGACGCCAATGAAAAGTCCACTTTTCTCTAACTCTTTGGATGCCAACGGATAGTCCATCCCTTCCCACTTTCGAAGCACACACATAGCCCCACCGACACATAGTTGGCACTCCAACTCGGTCGAGACGGTCTCGGCCACTTCCATCCCTACTCGGTCGAGACGGTTTGGCCACTTCCATCCCGACTTGGCTGAAACGGTCTCGGTCCCCTCCTACTATCTAACCATCCATACCTCAGAACTACGTAAACTTTCGACTTCTCCATTGTAGTGGGAGATACATAGGAGCAAGAGACAACTCTTGTTAAGTTCTTCATCCAAAAAGACCAAAAACATCTCTCACTCATCTTTTGTAAATATCTTCCATTCTCAAAAAGGCATAAACTGCAATGTAGAAGTCATATCTCATTTCATGCATTTGTTTAGGGTAACTATCCTTGGATAGATGTGACGGGATACTAGTGATCCCCACACATAACCGACTCTTGAGCCTACACTCTGATTCTAAACTAACATTATCCATCTATAGGTTTCCTAGTGTTTTCAATAAAAATGCCAGTAACGACTCCTTAATTCTTGTTCCTTCCCCGAAAGAGCCTTGGATTCCAAACCTCTATTTTTTGCTGACCTACGTCACAATCCAAATTATGACATATATAATTGGTTAAATATTAAATTAAAAAATAAAATATCAAAAGGTGGATGGGAATTCCGTCAAAAGTAATCAACGTATTCCCTTCAACATTTTTTTTATAAAACACAATTAATTAATTTATTATGGTGGAAGAAATTAGTTAGTTAATAACATAAAATTAGTTTTAAATTTATATATTTTAAAAATTATTCTTATATATTTTGATTAGTTTAACTCTTTTAGTCTCTTTTATAATTAATATATTTAGACTTTCAAATAATTTAAAACATTCATGTATTTCACTTATTATTTATTTAGTTTAAAAGTATTTATAATTAAAGATATTATGAAAAAATAATTAATATACAAGATACTTTAAATTGATTATTATAAAAAAAAATTAAGACGATACTTTTATTCTTAATTTGAATCTTATTAAAAAAATAAAACAGAGTAAGGATAAGTTTTGTGCATTTTGTTTCATACGATTTAGTATTTCTTAAAAAAAATTCAACCTTACATAAGAAAGTTTAAAAACAATAAAACCATACAGTATAAGTGGAAGAAGAGAAAAAAAATAAAAAAAAAATAGAATCTTATTTTACTTAAAAGTTAGAGACTAGCATTTTAAAAATTATTATTTAAAAAACATTATAAGTTATTAAAACAAACATATTTATTAAACATGCTGTATTTGGATCACTACGAATTGAATTATTTCAATAATAGATTATATGTATAATCAATTATTATCGTAATCAATTATAACTAAAATCATTTTTTGTTTGGATAAGTTTGCTAAAAAAAACGATTCTAAGATAATTAATTTCATCTTGATATAAAAAAAATTTACATAGTAAATTACAAAAAAATAGTATGTATAAAGTTGAAAGAGAAAAAGCTATTGAAAAATTTGGGAGTAATTTAAAAATTACGTGTTTGAAGAAGAAAAAAGCTGTCGGAAAAAATCATAAGTTACCACACTATAGATTATTGATTTTATTTTTTAAAATATTATCGAACTTCAACTAATGTTGCAAACATGATAACTATTTTTCAAACAACTTTTTTTTCTCAAAAAATAGCTTAAAGAAACACAAATAACCTGTCATAGACGAGCTAAAAAAATTAGCTAGTACATAACACTAAAAGTTCACAAAAATAGTTTGTCAAAGTACTAAAGCTGTAAGAGAAAAAAGAAACACCTCCCATGAAACCATAAACTGAAAATCAAAATTAATGTAATGGTAAAAGAATAAATTATAATTTTTCTAATCTTTCATCTCTATGAGATTGAGAGTCAAAAGGCTATGATGTATTTAAACAAGTATTCCATTGGACCTATTTTATAAGTCTTAAATTAGAATTTTATTTATATAAGAACAATTTTTTTTATAAAATAAAAAATATAATGATGGTAACATAACTCAAAACTAAATCCTTATACATAGTATCCAACTCCATTTCTTTAAGTTACTCATAGGAGTTTTTAATTATTAATTTTTTTTTAAAATTTAATAAATAATAAATAAAATACATTAATATCTTAGATTTTTAGAAAGATAGCTTTGTCTTATATGATTATATAAAAAGTATTTTAAAAATATTAAGTCGATTATTTACCTAATAAATACA
Organism: Mucuna pruriens; assembly: GCA_025330945.1. Taxonomy (NCBI): domain Eukaryota; kingdom Viridiplantae; phylum Streptophyta; class Magnoliopsida; order Fabales; family Fabaceae; genus Mucuna; species Mucuna pruriens. The sequence continues at coordinate 716,906 of JAENHJ010000384.1, read as the reverse complement.
AATTAAAATAATAAATATATTAATAATAAGAGATTAAAATAATTAAAATTAATAAAAAATATATATTTATAAAAAATAAACATATGACTAATTAATATTAAAGATAATTTTAAAAAACATATAAATTTTAGGACAAATTTAATGTGATTGGAAAAATAAACTATTTTCTTATAAAAAGGATAGGAACGAGAATTTATTACCTCACCAATTAAAGAAAAAATTTCATCAATTTTAAATCGTATTCAATTCGTGAATTTCAACGTAAAGTTAATTTTTTAATTAAAATTAAAATACCTTTAAATCCCACGAGAGTCACCACTATATGTTATATTTGTAATAATAACATTCCTTGACCCCACGTTGACCTGCCTTAGGTTAGTGGAACATGTTGGTGGTTGGCTTCGGTTTTTAGTGCTCAAAGCTTTCTATCATGGCCATTCAGGTTATGAAGTGTCAACTAAAATCTAAACTTTGCTTCCAAGCTTGAAATTTCTTGGTATAAAAAAAGAACAATTAACAATGATGGCAATGAAAAAAATCAGTAGGAGTGAAAGCACTGAAAATATTCTAGAAAGACACACGAAAAGGATATTAGAGGAGGGTACCATGGATAAAAGATAGAAAAACTCAAAATTTGTGAAGTTTAATTCAAATTTGTGAACTATCTTCTTGCTACATTAAAAGATAGAAAAACTCACAAGAGTCTCTTATTAGGAATAAAGTATAAATTTAGTTCTTAAAATTCTCGTCATGAATTAATTTACACGATTAGTGTTATTAAACTCTTAATTTGTATTTAATATTTTAAAAATATAAATTTAAGTTTTAATTTAACGGTCATTAGTTTATTTGATACTTGAAATTATATTACAGGTGAATTTAATTTCAAATACTGCAAATTTAATTTCTGATTTTTGACTCAATTATTTTTAGTCCTATGCGCACTAACACGTAAGACCAAATTGACCGAGGCTGACCAAAGTGACTAACACTTGCTAAAGTAGGTTAGAGATTGAATTTGCTTTTTTATAATGTCAATGGTTTTTCCTCCAAAAAGCATAGGCAAAAGTTTTATGACCTATTAAGGACCGCTGACTTAACTTATTTGGTTTCTAATGATACTAAGCCTACAACTTAATTTATTTTGATTTCTCATTATATCCTTTTACTTGGTAAATGAGAGACCAATCTTTTGAAATATGATTAGCTTCTATCTTAATGATATTATTTTCGTACACAATTACTACTATTTTTTTTTTAATTTAAGACCCTGATATCCAAACACTACAATGGGTGTTTAACTAGTCCAGTTCGAATAAGATAAAATTACTAAAACAACAAAAATTTCTAAAATTTTTTAACACTTTTTTAAATTTCTAATACTTTAAATTTGAAACTATTGAATTGAAACAATTCTATGCTAACTAATTCAACCACTCAGTTACAAACCTGAGAATGCATACTTAAGAAGCTAAAGCGTCTTTCACTTGATTGGAGAAATCATTAAGCATGGAGAAGTTTAAAGGTGGATGGAAATGAAAATGTTGCATGTCAATTTGCTATAGTATTTGTTGCATTGGAGTTTTACAAGCACAAGTGAAAATTAGAAGTAAAATTAACAGGGTATTTCTTCCTATTAAGAAGGTTTACGAGAAGAAAAAAAAGAAAATAGAGTTAGTTATAGGTGTAATATCATGTTTTTTTTAATGATTAATTAAGTGATTTTAGGTAATTAAAAGAAGAATTAAATTTATTTTTTTGAAAAATTTAATAATTAGTATTTACATTTTTTTTTTTTTGATAATTTTGAGTTAAAAATCTTACCAAAATTGTTTGATACATGTATATTGAGATAAATATATGTTGAGGGAGTAAGGAACTGAATGAAGGTATACCTAAGTAAACTTCGTAGTGCCATTGATGCATTTTTTCATACTGTTAACATGTTGATAATGTATAATTTATACCTCTTGCAAGGTCTTAGGATGAGTAAAATAGACTATAATTTGTAGTTAAGAATCATGTATTAACTAAAATTTAGATTTCCAAAGTTAAACTAAGGAAAATATAAATCTAGGCTAACTTCCTGATTTTAGCTAACAAAAATAGAAGTCTCATTTTGCAGGTTAGAAGAGAGGCCGGACGAAGTCAATTTAACAAGGAAAGTCGTCTCGGCCAAGACAAAATCCTCCAAGCCGACTCTGTCCTGGTCAGAATGAAGCCGACTCTGTCCTGGTTAGAATGAAGTCGACTCCACATCAGACTAGATAAGGATGGAAGCATCCCAACCAGATGAAGCCGATTCCGCAATGCCGACTCTATCATCAGCAGTCGGATGCCGATTCCGCATGCCGACTCCTGTAGAGCCAACTCCGCAAGACCAACTCCGTGTCTGAGTCCTATCCGGATGCTGACTTCAGAGTAGACACCAACTCCAGTTCGGATGCCAATTCCAAACCGGATGCCGACCTCAAAATTAGATAGCGACTCTCATCCGTCTAGATCCATCCCAGCATTAGAAGGACTGATTCCACTTCGGAAAATTCAAGCATGTGCACAATTGTAATTTAGCACGTGGTCATTAGGAAAGTAGTTAGAAAACAGTTACTTTTGTTAACTCTATTATATCAGATGGTTAATACTGTTATTTCGATTATAGAGTTAGTTAGCTGATGCATGTATAAATAGAGGCACATGGTTGCGTTCTAAGGTGAGCAAAGCTTTGCCAATACACACTCCCACTCCATCGTTCACCTCCATATCTTTACTTCAATCCTCTTTGTTCCACTGTGCTTTAGTACGACTCTCATTCAGGCTCGAGTGAACGAAGGACCAAAGTCTGGGAATCGCGGCCGGTTGCCAAGACAAGACTGTCAGGGCTTGCTCACACACTACTTGGTGATTCAACTCCTTAATACTTGGCCATCTTCGGTGGAACACTGCAACTACCATTGACGGTCGTCATGGGAAGCTAAGACCATCTGTCCCTTGTATCCACTTCTTCATGTATCAGTACTTTGGTTAATTAATGAATGAATATGTTTCTCTTTACTTGTATGTTTGTAATTCCTGTAGTTTAATTTGTTCTTACTATGTCACAATTGTGCGTAATAGGAATAGATCACGCTAGATTAGGGGCCGATTGGAATCTATCCAAGCAAAATTATAGGTAATAATTAGATAACCTACATCAACCATGGGGGTAATCTCTGCTACCTCGATGTCGTAGTTGTGTAAGTCCTCAGTTGGCAACGGACGAATGTTAGGCGATTGTCTTAGGAAATAGGTTGGTAAGGAATCACTTGCATATTAGGAATCTGAGTCAGAACCATTTCATTGATCCCTTTATAATCGGTATCATAAATATATGTTAGTTAGATATAGCTTGTCTTTACTTTCTTAGATAGAGAATTTAATTCCTACCAATTTACTTTACTAGTTAAAACCCCCCTATTTACTTTACTTGCCGAGTTAGTCTGCATCCTATGGTCCTAGTCCTACATCTCGTTAGCCTTGCACAATAGCAAATATGAGAACCACGTGTCCTTGAGAGAATCGACCTAGGTTGACTTTGTGCTACCCATAACATAAAAAAATCTAGTATTTTGATAGGAGAAATAACAACTAAATTCTTCAACCTATCACACGTCAATTGAGGTTAATAACCAATTGACTTTCCTTTTTTTTATAAAAGCTAATCATACCATTTGTGGTTAATTATCTTACCATTTATGAAAGGAAATTCAAAAGAAAAATAACCTATTTATGGTAAAATGTAATAAGCCAAAAACCCTAATCTTATTCCCCTATTTTTACTAAATTTCTTCCATTTTAATTTGGCTTAAATTCCTAGGTTAATAAAATCCTTGATGTCCATTAGACTAAACCCTACCCTAATCCATCTATTGAAGGGGTACCTTAGCTAAAAAATTAGAGTTGTTCTTCCTTCTTTTGTCGTTGATTTCATCCCGATTGAAACTCTCCACCATTGTTGAGTCTTCATCCCCTTCTTAAAGCTTTTCTTGCAAGAACACCATTCCAAGTAAGGAAAGTTTACTTCTATATGTTTTCGTGTTAAAAATCTATTGTATATCCCTTAGAAATGTTGTTGAACATGATAGTGTAATAAATAATTGCTTGAGTTTGATATGCAATTGTATTTCAAGTTTTGTGGAAGATGCATAAGATTATGTTGCTATTATGGTTAGAAGAAGTTTATATGCATGTATATGGATGATCTACACATTTTGAAGTCTTTAGAATGTGATATGTATGGAAAAATATGTTAAAATTGTATCGCGATATGTACTCTTTGAACTCGCTAGCTCAACGCGAAATTGTGTTAAGAATGGATCATATAATCTAGAAATATAATGAAGGTGCGTTAAGTGCAACAAATTGTGTTGAGTGCTTATAATAAAATATGAAAAATAATGACAGCACACTAAGCACTATGCACATGTACTAAGCACGAATCACGAACTCATATACCCGATGAGTGCTTGCTAAGCGTGATGAGAGTCTCACTGAGCACTTTGAAAACTTAGACAACTTATTAGGAACATGATGATCATTGCTAATTAATATGAGTATGTGTTAAGTGTGGATCTTGAACTTAAAAGAACCCTACACTAAGCACCCAAAACAGGAATTTAGAATACCTTTCTATTGCAAGACATGTTGAGTGAGGACATGCTCTCATTAATAATTGAGTATAACTGACTCGCTGAGTGCTCCTAGAATGCACTAAGCGAGACAAGGAGTAAAACCTTAAAAATTTAATCATTACCCCTTAACCTAAGAAATATTATTTTACCTAATTGACCTCAGGAAAGTAAATAAGCAAGTTGATTCCCTCTAAAACTAAAAATATTATTAAGTTAAAGATAATTTTAAATAGAAGAAATAGGTAAAAGAATAAAAGCAAAATTTTTAAGGACTTATGCTTATAAAACATAATAATGATGGTTATCTGTAAAGTAACAAATGATGAAAAAAGATGTTTGATTTAGGGTGTGCTTGCATAGTCCTATTTGGTAAAATTGGTTAATAAACCTCAATGATGTTGGTGTTAATGCTTAGTGCCTTAGGGCTGACCATAATGAGATGATGGGTATTGAGTTGTTGTATGTAAAATCATAGGGAAGTAAAAGTGTTAATGTTGGACCTATGAATCATTAATGATATTGATATATGTTTGTATAAATATAGTTTAGACAATAAAATGAGTTGGTATGTCAAGTGTGATAGTACTCTCAACCTAGCATTGGAAGGAAGAATGAAGTAGCTAACAATGAGCCTTGAGGATAGATAGACGAGCAAACTCCACAATAAGGTTAAGTTGATTCCATACCTTGTGTCATAGTAAGCTACTACCCATGTATGTCTATCTTGACAAATTATTATCGACTTTAGTAGATTAAATTTTTTGCTTTCTCCAATGGTTGGTAGTATGGATTCGGAAGGTCCCTCTTCTACAAAATGAGGCTATTTCAAGGAATGTATTAGTCCTAATCAGTTGAATTGTAGAAGTCTCCATGGAGTATGGTTTGTATGGTCTTTATGGTTTGAGTCTTTGTATGAAATGTCTATTTATTGTCCTTAATTTGGTTATACTTGCTTATTTCCATGAAAATATAAATTAGTACACATTTTTTTAAAAGCATTTTTATTTCTTTCTAACCTTATCCTTGCACCATTTTCACATATGATGATAATCTTGAACATCGTGCTCGTAGAAGTATATGTTGAGACTAGTAAGAACAATGAGATTGATGTAGGTGCCTCAAGGGTAAGTGCATGTAGGTCCCTACCATATTGACTTTAGGACCACTGTTGGAGATGGCAAAGCTTAAAGGATCAACTGTGAGCTTTAGAGGGTGTGTACATTATAGAGCTCAAGCTTTCCCATGCTTTTAACAAAATTGTAGTCTTTTTGGTGATCGTTCGTGATAATGAACAATCAAAGAAAGCCCTTCCTATTGCTCCTCCTTGTTAGTGGTAGTGTTTAGTACTATGACCAACTAGGATGTGCATTGATGTATCTTTCTCCCTTTTTGGTGTAATTCATTGATGAGTATAATTTTTTGTACTTGCACCCACTTTTTGTGTTACTCTAATGATCTTGGTTTGTAAGTTCCAAGGAATAATTATCTACATTTGCTAGAATTCATGATGCATGAAAAGTATTTTTATTATCTTTTCTATGATATTTTATTTATACTAATTATGTTTTTGAATGTCTTACCCATCTCTGAATGCAAAAAATTTACATGTATTTTCATAATCAAACAAATACAAGAGCTCTCACTTAATAAATATAATTTATATGCATGTCATGGTTTGATAGTTATCATTATGCCAACAATAGGTTGTTACAACAAGAGTGACAAAGTTAATTATGAGTAGTTGAAAGTAGGAACTAAATGCACGTATAGTATAATAGGAAAAATTAATTGTCAGAAAAGTAATCATGAAGTTAGAAACAAGTGGAGGAAGAATTTTGTCCTTCAAAGTGCTACATTCTTTCTCTATAATTCATTTATTCTTCATAAATAAGTAGTCTTTTCTTCATGTTCCTTCCATTTTATTATTCTTCTTGTTTATGCATATTTGAATTGTTACACATTTTAATTGTATTTTTTAATAATTTGTGTGCATCACTAATTAAGTTAAAATTATTAGATTTAAGACGATCCAACTCTTGGTTTTAATGACAACAAAAAAGATATAAGATTATATATTTATATAAAATTTAATAATATTTTGTTGTAGAAATTGTCTTAGTAAATCATCCTATAAAAGGAACTATCAAAGTGTTAAACCTATACCTATCAAGTCACAAAGTTTCATTCTAAAAGAGTCAATCTTACAAATGAGAACACCACTTGGTATATAAACTAAGATACTTATATGAGAAGCCTTCACAATTTATCCTAAGCATTAAAGACAAATTCAGAAGACAACCATTTTTTATGCCCTAAAACACATAGAAAGCACAAAGGCAAAATAACATGACAACATGACAAAATACTTCGAAGAATAAAGAGAAAAGGATCTACCTTTTGCACGATGAAAGTACTAAGAAAGAAGATCAATAAAGTACTTCATCATATTTTATGTAATAAATAGGTGAAGACAATGCCACCGACATTCATATTTTTAAGAACGAAGAGTAATTCAACTTATACTTTCAAGCTTTGTAAAAGCATTATGAGAAGACATACTACAAAGAATAATTGTCTGAAAAGAGAAAAAAAAAACAATTATGTGAACTTATCCATATTCAATTTATTACAACATTCTATGTGACTCTTGTATATTCTGTATATTCAATTTATTACTCTTAAAAGATTATAGCCTTAGGTTACTTTATTATAAGCATACTTTGTTAAGAAAAAAATATTTTGGTTAAGTATTTAGAGAGACAATTCAAAAAAAAATTATTTAAGCCCAAAGAGTTTTAAAGAAAATAATATTTGTAATAGTCTAGAATTTGATTTCTTGTAATTGTGTTCTAGTAGAATTCTTAGTAGTTTATTAAGGACTAGAAGTAGTATTAGGTGTGAGATGAACCAATATAATTATTCTTCTATTTTTTTATATCTTTCTTTCCTTTATCTCTTGATAAACTAAATGAGTACGGTTAACCTTTGATGCCTTTGTTTTTCAACTTAAGTTTTTGTAAAACAAGTTGTTTTCAACTAAGATGATTCCTTTGCTTGTCAAATTCACATTCTTTAAAAAGAATTGCAAAAAGTTTTTAAGAAATATAATTCAACCTCCTTCTTGAGTTTTCTTGTGCATCTATAATTTGGTATTAGAGCTCATCCTCTAAGGTTGAAAACTTTACGTTATCAAAGAAAAAATATCCAAAAATTCTTATGGAAAATCTTAAGAAATATCTCCTTGATGAATGAGCTTCCAACGTAAGGCCTAAAACATTCTTTGGGATTGATTATCCCTACTAACGAGATACAATTTGAGATGTTTATCAAATTCACATTCTCTTGCAAATTATAATAGAGCTGGCCAAATTCTACTATATTCAACAAGATGTGATGGATACAGCCATCAATTTGGCCTTGCCCACTTTTTTTGGTCTTGGCACATGTAAGTCTGGGCTAAAAAAGTCCACAAGGCCAAAAAGTCCCCCAGTAAAAAAGGCGTTTAAAGCCTTATAGGCTAGGACAAACCCATTGGCCTATTTTTTTTTCTTAAAAATATTTATTTTTATAAAGCTAGCCTAGCAATTTCATAGGTAAATTCATTTTATAGGATAACTAACCCACTCCTACTTTCTTATAAATAAATTATTAAGTTAAAACATTTTTTAAAAGAAAATTAATATTTTATCAATATTTTAAATAAACTATCAACATATTAAAAGAGTTGTTAAAATGGCTTAACCCGACCCACTTAGTCTTGACCGAGTTGATAATTCTTTGATCGATGGTGAATTGAAGATACTCTAACCAATAAAGGTGTAAAAAATGACTCAGTGGTCCAATGAATCAAGTCGGGCTACAAAAAACTTGACCTAAATAGAATTATACCAATTTGGCTCAGTCCCATAAGCCTAATGCGCCAAGCTAGGCCTGCAAAAAAGTGGCCCAAAAGTAACCAAACCTCTTTGGCCCAATATTATTATTTTAAAAAAATTCATATATATTTAGGCAGACAAAAGAAGCTAAAATGACCCAGCACGACAAACTACCGAGCCAAAAAAAACAAGCCTAAGTGTGATTCGAGCTGGGACATGCCGCTTTCCACCTCTTTGCTCAACGAGTTGGGCCAAATGACCCATTTTAATAGCTCTACTATCTAATGTCAAGTTGAAAATTCTCTAGCTGAAGTCGAGTTAAATATACTCTAGTGTAGTTAGAGTTGAAGATATGCTAACGAATGTTGGGTTAAAAAGTATAAGTGTGAATTTTGGCTTGACTCGATGTGCGAATCTAATAACCTGGTAGGTCGGGCTAGGTTGGATTCTTAAAATAGAGGCCTAAATAGAAACAAGCTAATCGGGTCAGACCAAGTTGTGAATTTATAGGCTTGAACAATATTGGGCTTATTTTGGGTCGATACTTTTATTTTTATTTTTCCTTTAAAATTTTTTATAAATTAAAAAAAAAAGAAATGAGTCAATTTGGCTTGACCAACCCACTTTCATTCTTTGGCCTATTTAGTCAGACAACCCATTATGATACCTTTATTGAAAATACTTTCACTAAAATCGAGTAAAAAACTCTAGTAGAAACCTTGTTAAAGATACTTTGCCCAAGGCTAAGTTGAAAATACTCTGGCCGAGGCTGAGTTGAAAATATTATGGTTGGTACTAAGTTCAAAATACTTTGTCTAAGTTTGAGTATAGGTGTCAAATATGACTTGGTAGGCAGACGAGCTAGGTTGGGTAGGCTAAGAAAAACATGTAAATAAAATTGGGCTAAGTGCTCGACTTAGTAGGCTAGGTCAGGCATGAAAAGAGATGGCTTAAAAATAACTAGGTTTATTTGGTTTGGTATTATTTTTTTTAATTTTCCTTTTAAAATTAAAATATATTTAAGGGGAAAAGATAGGCTAAATTGGCCCAGCCTAATGGACCACTTGGCTAGGTTGAACTAACAAAATATCAATCCACGTGCAATTTGGATTGGGTCAGATTGACCCGCTTACCCCTCTTAGCTTGCCGGGTCGGGTTAGGCAACTCGTTTTGGCATTTCTAAGGTCGAGTTTAGAATATATTGGCTGAAACTGATTGAAAAATACTTTAGCCAAGGTTAAGTTGAAGATACTCTAGCTGATGTTGAGTTAGGAAATTTGAGAAAAATATATTTTTGGAAATTTGAGAAATATATATTTTTGGAAATTTGAGAAAAATATATTTTTGGAAATTTGAGAAAAACATTTTTAAAATAGTTAAAATGTGTGTGTTAGCCCCTTTTTAACACCTTGGGCCAACCCCTATATTAGGTGGGCTGTGTGAGTTTGGGGCTTTTTAGCTCCCCCCAACAATTAGGTAGGCTAAAAAGTCGTACAATCATTATAGTGGGCTAAATGGGCTGACCTAAGGCTAAGGGCTAAAATGACACCCCTACAAATACCTCATCACATGTGCTCTTTCTAAGAAGAAGTGTAACATGGTATTTAAGTGTAAAACAACCAAAGAAATGTAGGATGCTATTGTTCTCACAAATGAAGCCATAACCAATGTAAAAAGAAGAAAAACAAGTCTCTTAATGAGACAATATGAAATGTGTAAGATAAACAAAAATGAGACTATTGATGGAATGTTTGGATGATTGCACATTATACTTATTGGTCTTTAAACTCTTAGAAAAGATTTTAAGTTAGAAAAGAACAACATAATGCTTTTGTACCCGAAGAGTGAGAAACCAAAAGTATATCCATTCAGAAATCACGTGATCTTAGTGTCCTATAAAACTAGATGAGCTTTATGGATCCTTAAGATTCATGTATTCTATGATTCAAGAGAATGAAGCCAAGAAAAACACCTTCATTGTTCTTAATGTTGGAATCTCTAAAGAAAGATCTAGTCAATCATTACCTAAAATAGGATTAGCTTAGAAGGTCCTAAAAGTTGAAGAAGAAACTAAAGATTGAGATGAAAGTAATGATAGCTCCACGAACAAAGATAATAAGATCTCTCTCATGTTAAAAAAATTCAAGAGAATGGTAAAAAAAAGTTTAAAATACAAATTTAATCCCAAGAATAATTTCAAAAAGATATAATTAGAATGAAAACAATGATATCATATGCTTTGAATGCAAAATGTTACGACATTTGAAAGTAGAATATCCAAAGCTAAAATAAAGAACGATGGTTTTCAAAGTAAAAGAAAGGTTTGATGACTATATGGAAGATGATGAAGTAGCGAAATAAGTCAACATTTATCTCACGATTAACACATACAAAACCATATAAGGTACAATCTAACTGTGAATTTAACTTAGATTATTCTGATTCAAATGATGAAGAAATACCTTATGATATTTTATGTGTTTTTTTAGAATGTTCTTAAGAGAAAATGTACCATATCGTGGTAGTATCAAGGACTTTGTGTCCAGGTATCATACACACATGGACTAATATAAATGATTACTAGTTTTTAGAAATTCTTATGCAATTTAGATGAACCAATTTGAAGTTTTAGGGAAGAAGAAAATGTACTAAGAAAATTTAAGAAAAGCGATGCAAAATAAATTTGAATTGAATTTAAGAGAATATAGGATTATGGTTTTATTTGTATCTTAATCCTAATTTCATGTCAGTTGCCTTACTTATTCTCTTAATACTTATTTTACTCCTTAATTCTATTAGAAGACCTTGGTCAAAACTACCAATAATCTTTACTTTAAAATAGAACCCTAGTTGGTCATATAGAGATATAATTTAAAGCAAGCATGAAGCAAATAGAGGTAGATTAATCAAATTAATTAATCTAATCAGAGATATAGAAAAGTTTGGTCATACAATTTTCCTAAATCTAATTATTTTATAGTTTCATCTATTAATTGCAGTATGATCACTATTCAATTAATAAGATAAAGGATGATCAAACATTTTTATGAATAATAAAAATAAAACAATTTAATAAGAGAAAAAGCAAGCATTCACATTCAATTTCAGATCAAGGGTTTTGAATGCGAATTAGTTCATAACCCTAAATGAGAGTTTAACTACTCATGTTCATGGTGAAAACAAAGCAAGCTAAAGAATACATAAAGAAGAAAAGAAGGTATAAAAACTCATGGAGATTGGAGGCCTTGCTCCTTCACCTTACCCTATGCCTTAGCCTTGCTGAACAATCCTAGGTGCTCAAGAGAACTCTAAAAAATTCAATAGAGAGAGAGAGAAAGTGTATGATGAAGAAGTTATGGAATTTCTAGATGATCTCTTTTTGCTACCTAGTTGCTCCTTTTTATAATTAAAGAATTTGGCCCTTTTGGTGGGCTTGCATGAGTGTGCTGAGCAGGAGCATGATCGTGCTAGTCTATTTGTACTTGAGCACTAGCATGCTAAATTGGAGCACAACTGTGTTGCACTATCTTGGCTGAGCACGAGTGTGCTAAATGGAAGCACGATTGTTGTAGATGGTTCTGGCTCAAGCATGAGCGTGCTAGATGGGAGCACAATCATGCTTTATCTTCTTCTCTTGTGGACTTCCTTTCTGGGTTAAAAAACTCAAGTTTTTATTCATTTTTCTTCCTTTTGGCTCGTGGACGTGTGTTGTATCAAATTCAAAGAATAAGGATGAATTCGTCATGATAATAATTAAAAACAATACAATTTCACCCAAAAATATCTTACATTAATATACAAAATTTTAGCTTATCAATATTCTTCTTGAAAAATCTCACAAACTTTCAAATGTTTAAAGCTTAGAGAAAAACATAAAGAAGTTTGTTTACAAAATGAAAACTCAAGAAAGAGATTGTGAAATTTAAGACTAAATATGAGGTTCGTAGAGTCTTTAACTCTAGAACTTTAGTAGTAGAAGAATCCAGTCATATTAAATTCAATGATAATTTGAAGACTGATAGGAAATTATCATATCTTGAAGATAAATTTAAAGACATGGGGATTGATTCATCTGACAATGGTAAAACAAAACAAAGAGCTCAAGAAAATCCACCCCAATAAACGATTCAAGATAATCAACCAAAAGGGCAAACCAATCATGACTAGAAGTTTGTTGCAAACCATTCAAAAGAGCTCATCTTTTGTGAAAGGACTACAAAATTTAGAATATGTTTTAGGAAGAATGCCTCACAAGCCTAAATTTCAAATATTGAACCTAAGACTTTGAAGAAGCTAGCTGGATTCTTGTAATGAAAGAAGATTTGAATCAATTCACAAAAAATGATGTATGGACTCTTACTCTTAAGGCTAAATGCAAAAGCATCGTTGTTGGGACAAGACAAGTGTTTCGCACCAAGCTTGATGAATATGACAAAGCCATAAGAAACAAAACAAGGTTAGTAGCTCAAAGCTATAATCATCAAGAAGGTATTGATTTCATTAAAACCTTTCTATAGCTAAATTAGAAGCTATTAGGAACATGCTTGCATTTGCTGCACATAAAAAATTAAGCCCTTTCAAATGGATGTCAAAAGCACATTTTTAAATGGTTCTATTAAAGAAGTTTTTATAAAATAACCCTTCGTTTTGAAGGCATTAGTTTTTTAGAACATGTTTTTAAACTGAAAAGGGTTGAGTAATTTTTTAAATGCTTTTACAAGAAAAAATTGATTCAACTCTATTTAGAAAAAATTTAATGTGATGAGTAAAAAAAAATGCACCTAATATCCCCATTTTTTTTTTCTAATATTTCTTATAGATGAAATCTGAATCCTAAGTTTCTTACTCATTAGGTCAAATGGTCAGGTGCCTCCTATGTTAATTATTCAGCGTTCCAAGAGGCTAAGCAAAAGAGAAAACCCGATTCCTCCAAGGTGAGGTTGTATGTCTTGGCTTCAAATATCACATCATCTTAGCCTTCCCATATTTAAAAGAAAATAATATATAAGACTACCTGTAAGACCATATTGTCCTCACAAGGACCCAAAAACCATCTTTGGATTATAGGTAAGGGTTCCTGTGATCCAGCGTCATGAACAGTTTAATGCGAGCGATAATGTAAAATTTTAAAATATCAAAATAATTTACTAAACAATCAAAAAAAGAGGACCATAGGTGGTCCCGAACTATAGCGAACTATCTATAAAAAAGAGATGGAATGAAGTCAAAAGGGTGCAATTAACCAACGGAATCGCAATTAGGAAAAAAGAAACGCAGTGTCGAAGCTTTAGGGTGGGCTAGGAGTAACTGGTCCTACAGAACCGGGAGGTCTAATTTTTAAGAAGCCTATTGCTTTCAAAAGTTAAACAAAAGAAAAGAACTTTATTATTATTTTAATGGACTGTTCTATGAGATTATGTTAATAATATAGAGTTAAGTATGTGTAGTACCTATTAATAGAATAATTTTAAAGAATTCATTTCATTTTATTTTTGTATTTATGAAAATATGTTAAGTGTAGTGATTGTCCGTCAAATAAAATTGTTTCTTTTAACTTATTATTTATAAAAAGTAGTAGAGTTTGTACATTAAAATTACTTTCATTTATATATTTTAACCATATTACTAGTCATCTAAAGATCTCTTGCATACTCATTTCACATTATCTAATAACTGCTAATCTAATAAGTTCAATAATAATTAAGATACATTTTAATGCCATCTAGAATTTGATTTGAGCTTAATTTAACAAAAAATAACCCATAAAGTAAAAATTATTTCTCCACTTGTATAATATTTTGACCAAATTACTAATTAATATAATTTTTTTAATAAATAGAGATAACACAACACGTTTCCAAAATATGACCAAAAGAACATTATTTTTTGAGACAACGAATCTTACCATATTTGGAGAAATTAAAATATATTTAACCCTAAACTTTTAATTACACACAAGGATGTGTATAGTATGCATAACTCTACTAAAGAGTTCGGACATAATGATACAGACGTGACAAGTGCACTAGTTGTACTTTGGCAAACTTCAAGTGTTGAACATAGTAGACGTCCTCATCTAACATAGAATGAGAGGAAATTCAGAAATCACACGTCTTCCACATATTGTAGAATCAAATTCAGAATTCACATGTCTTCCACATATTCTAGGACCAAAAATTATGAATTGTTGGATATCAATGCAGTGCTGCAGCCTCTACAAACACGCGTAACTATCAAACATCACTCACGAAAATGTGTTTCTGCGTTAGACGCCTCCCAACACGTTTAGTGGTGCTTAATGTGACATTGCCAGATGATAATTATGATAGGTTGTTTTTTACTAAAATCAAGTTTTTTTAAAACATATTTGAGTAAAAGTTGAAATGAAATACATTTTACTATGAATACATTTGAAATCAAAGTTTCTAAATATAAATAACTTCAAATAAGTTAGCAAACAGTCACTCCAACAACTTAACGCGTGTTAGGTTTCTGATCCAGATCCACATTTAGTGTAAAATCATATGAAAAACAACACAAAAACAGCTATAAGTTGTGTTACGGATTTAAATTCAACAGTGTTTAACATGTTTTGAAACACACTATTAGTTATAAATCTATGATACAGAAATATAAGACAACAAAAATAAAAGTAAATTAAAAACTAAACTTGGCTTTTCTTTCTTATTTAAAAGAAGCATCATATACATAATATAAACGGCAAGACTTCAAGAAATAAGTTATGAGATAATGTTTTAGAATTTAAAGTAACTAATCCTGCATGGTTGATTCCACCCTATGCAGTATATGTGAACCTGGTCGAAGCATAGATGGCACCGCGAGGGAAATTGTAGTTATCAACCCAGGTTACTCAATCTTGCTTGTAAACTAATGTAGGGTACTCTGGATTCCACATGTTATTCTTCACATATTCCACGATTTTTTCCTGCAACTCCCATGAAGAAGCATCATAACTTTGAAGTTTGATATATAAATACTTGCATTTGATGTTAAATGAGAATGAACTAATCTTACAAAAAAAAAAAAAAAAAAAAAAAAAAAGAATGAACTACTCTGATGATTATTTGTACAGGCATGCAAACTTTCAGCTCAATTCACACTATGGTAAGGGAATGTTGATGCATTTGAAGAAAGTATAATGGTAAAAAGTAAACTGAAACCCAAAATTCAGAAAAGAAGCCTATGTAAATGTTCACAAGCCTCAAAAACATTTACAAGAAACAAAACATCAACTAACAGTAGTCAAAACAATGAAAAGTACATTAGATCAAAGGAGCTTTGGAAACCTTTACTTCTTTCAAAGTAAAAAAAAAAAAAAAACTGAATAAGCCACAAACTTAAACTAACAAGGAAGCCAATTACAACTTGTTTGGATAAATTTTTCTATAAGCACTTAAAGGAAAAAAAAATAAGAAGGAAAAATGAAATAAGTTTTTCCATAAGGTAAAATTAACTTTGCATAAATTAATTTGTAGAAACTCTCTTATATTAGCTTCTCCAAAAATTGATTTTTAACTTATAAACTAATTTTAGCTTATGGAGAAATTTATTTTATTTTTTCTTCTTATGAAGAAGTTTATCCAAACAGACCTTAAGTCAAATACTATTCTACAAAAAATGTGAATATGAACTCCCTTGTACAATCCTCTCATTATTAAGAACTAGCTAACCACAAATGAATTGGGGAAGATTATCTTGAAAGTGCAAAGAAATAAATCTTCAAAATAAAAATATCAATGAAGTCTTAGAGAGACAGCCATAGGCAACAAGTCTAAGCGTGTTTTGTTCTGTTTGAGGCTTTGGAGTAAAATTTTGGTCATTTGTGTTATTTGAAGATTATTATTGTCTGTGGTTTCCTTCTTTTTACTTTTAAGTGTTAGCAGATGAGGCTTTAGACATAGTAAAGGTCCCAATTTGGTTTCCTTCTTTTTACTTTAAGTGTTAGCAGATGAGGCTTTAGACATAGTAAAGGTCCCAATTTGGTTCATCAGGTGGTATGGTACCCGACTCAATGATTTGAAAACAAGTATGAAGGTCATAGGGTCCACTAAGAAGAAAGGTTGTAAGTCACATTATGGGCATAAGTAAAGCTTCCCATTTTTGTTACTAGGTGCTAGGTGGTAAGTCACAATGCAGACAAATCAATCTCACATACACTAGACAAGATAGTTGCTGATTTATTCTGGAAACATGTAAGTCCAATCTGACAGACAGCAAACAGTTCTGTCCAGACCCTTTCAAGTGTGTTCTCATGAAAAATTAATTACAACAATGTTATAGTAAAGATTACAATGCTCTGTCATCCTACAGTTATTAAGAAAATGTTTAATATTCCCTAGCAAACAAAACTTACCTCACTAAGTTTCTGCAGCTCCCGAACATCGATTCCATGATTTCCTTCAGCTAGGTCCTCCTCCACAGCTTCTTTTATAACAGCTGCAGCTACCTTCGTTGTAATATCCCGAATTCTGCAAATATGTATTAGTTTTGAGAACGATGCTACTCCTTTAAAACTATCTCTTATATCCTACACACAGCAAAGAAAAAGCTCATTTGTACCTGGATATTGAAGGGAAAATAATTCCATTGAGGACCTCCTCTTCACTCATATATGCAGCCAGACTTCAGTTTCCAATGATCAGGCAGACCAAGAAAACAATCAAAAGCAAGGAAAGACAGCAGCATTTCAGGTGAATAATTTAATGAACAAATCAATCATTACAAATGATATGGAAAATGTTATTATGCCTAAATCAGTATTTCTAACATCTCAAGCTTGAAAAAATAATCATTCTCAAATTTAATCTGGCCGTGCTTCAAAAGACAACGCGTGCATATGCATCTGCTTTATCTTTCTTTGTCACTCATAGAAGGGGATAAACCATTTTGGTATGGTGCTTTAATTTAAAAAAAAAAAAAAACTTAGAACAAAGGACATTTCAATGAAGCAAAGCTACCCAGTCCCACAACATATCAGTAAAGGAGGGAAAACACTTTAAAAAAATAATGTATTTTATACTAAGTAAAAGCCAACTGCATAATATTATTCAAAATAGGTACTCGTTCAAAGAAATCTCCTTAAAGACACAATTTATGTTCCAACCAAATGCACCAAAGTGTAGCATAAATTGTGCATTTCCACAAAAATTATTTACTTCTGCCACAACCAGTACTGATACTCAGAAAATTGGTAACATTCTACAATAATTCCAAACAAAGAATTCCATAAAGAAACAACAGAGCAACAATGTAAGAACAAATGAGGAACTGATTCCAAGCTTGCACCTCCACTCATAACATACATACAAAGAGAAATGACCTTGTGTGGCCTACAAACATGCAGCATGTCTTGGTATTAATACTGCCTTACAAATACAGGACTTAACCGTGGAGGCAGCTTTCAACTTCCAGTGAGGTTTATGGAATGTTACTCAATTCCAAAGATGGTGTTAGAAATATAAAAACTATTCATGTGCCTTCACTCTACAACCATGTGGTCTAGAAGTTGATCCTTGTTGACCCCTTGTTCTTCTAAAAATATAAATTAAATTTCAGTGCAAGATTAGGTGGGCCTATGTATTGTCCATGATTTAAGCCCAAAGAACTCTTACATGCAGGGGAGTGTTAGAAATAAAACCACTCATGTCAGTCATGTGCCATCACTCAACATCTTAAACTTTAGGGAGTGATGATTCATGACACAGTACTTGAACATCTATGACCAATTGGTCTGAAGTTCTTATCACCCGTATTCTTCAAAATTGGAGTTAATTTCAAAATACAAAAGGTAGGCTTTTACATTGTTCATGCTCTGCCCAAAGGACTTTGCACGAGCGGGCATGTTGAAAATATAAAAAACATTCATGTGCCTTCACCTCAGTTTTTGGATAGTTAGTTCTTGAAAGACATTTCAAGTAACCTCATATTTAACTATATCATTGCAGTTTGATAACTCCATTCAGTTTGTAGACAGACAAATTTATTTGACCAGCTTAAAGCCTATTTTGGCTTTTAAGTAATTCATCATAGCAGTATTTTCAGAAATTAATAAATCTAGTAAAACATACCGCTCAGCCGCAGCCTGTAGCATGCCATCAGAGATTATCCTAGCGCCTGACAGAAGAGTTCCAAGACCAATGCTGGAACAAAAAGATATATCTAAAATAAAATGAACTGTATATAATAAAATAAAGTATGAGAGTGCCAACTAACCCTGGAAAGAGGTACATGTTGTTTCCCTGGTTGCAGTGGCCAATATGACCATTTCCTGCATAATCACGGGAAATTGCATTTGTAAGTTCCCTTTAACTGAGACACAAAAAAAAGGAGAATAAAAGAATTTGTTATACCAAACTAATACTTTACCAATGTAAAGAAGATTTATATACTTCAACCACATTGTAGAACAAATATCTACTTTAACAAGATTAAATATAGTACAAGGCTTGATTTATACCCAAAGAAACAAACTATATATAGAATCTGAAGGGTACTGGAAAAGTGAGAAAACGAAAAGCTAACTTCATCCTTGCAGTTGAAAGAAAAGGAAATTGCATATTAATTGTGTATTGTGTATTTTGTATGATCACTAATATCCTTTTTATAGGGTAAAGATTATGTCTAAAGAAGGAAAGAGGGAAATAGGAAAATAATAGTAATAGGAAAACAAATATCTCATTATATCTTCTAAAATATCTCATAAAATATCTTTAATATTTATAACGTTCCTCTCCAAGTTGGTAAATAGATATCAATCATTCCCAACTTGCCAATAAGATCCTAGAATCTAGCACTAGGAAGCCCCTTGGTAAAGAAATATGCTACTTGAAGCCTTGTAGGTATATATGTGGTGTAACAATAAGGCCACCATCCAACTTCTCTTTGATGAAGTACCTGTCAATTTTTGTGTTTTGTTCTATCATGTTGGACTAGGTTATGGCCAATGTTGATAGCCAAATTGTTCTCACAACAATTTCATGGGACCCTCACATTTAACTTTGAAGTCATTAAGAATAATCTTCATAATTTTTCATATATGTCATGTGTCATGACTCAAAACTCAGCTTCTTGGACTGAGCAACAACATTTTGCTATTCTCCATGTCATCAAATTCCTTCTAAGGAATAAGCAATAACTAGAGGTAGATCTTTTACCTATAACTAACCAGTCACCCGGCATAGTAGCATCAATGTATATCTCTAGGGACAATGAACCTTTTCTCCTAAATAACAGTCTCTTCCCTAGACTTGCCTTCAAATAATGAAGGATCCTCTCAACTACTTGAAAGTGTCTCTCATATAGGTTATGCATAAATTGGCTTACCACACTAACAACATAGGCAATATCTGGTTAATGTGAGATAGATTAATTAGTTTTCCCACCAATCGATGGTATTAGGACTTCTCAACAGGTGAATTTTATTCATTTTCAATCTTGTGTTCTGTTCAATGGGCACCCTTGTGGTCTTGCATTCCAATTTTCCTTAAGCAAATCAAGTACATATTTCCTTTGGGAGATAATATGTCCTTTCTAGAATAGGAAACCTCTATTCCAAGAAAATACTTTAGCTTTCCCATTTCCTTCATCCCAAAATGAGTTGTCATCCTTTCTTTCAGAGTTGTCGTTTAATCTCATCATCCCTTGCAATGATCATATTGTCTACGTACACTAAGAGAAGAGTGTCTGTCATTAAGGAAATATTTTATGAATAGAGTATGATAATCTTAACTCTACTTGTATCCTAGAGATATCATGAATTGAGTAAGTGAGATTCAAATCTTAGGGGAATCTTTATATAGACTTCCTTTTCTAAGTCTCCATGCAAGAAGACATTTTTAACATCAAACTATTGTAGGTTCCAACCAAAATAGGTGACCAGGGAGAGAATGATTTTTACTATATTCATTTTTGCCATGGGGGCAAATATCTCCTCATTGTCAATGTCATAGGTCTGTCTATATTTTTTTGCAATCAGTCTCGCTTTGTATTGATCAAAGGTCCTATCAGATTTACACTTCACACTGTATATCCACCTACAACCTACAACTCTCGTCTTTGGGTTTATCAACAATATCCCAAATTGAATTCCTTTCTAATGCCTTCATCTCTTCTCTCACGGCTCCCAATTGTTATCCTTCATAGCTTCCTCGACAAATGTGGGTATTTTGATTGCATCAATAGTTGCAATAAGGCCTCAATGCTTGAAAGAGATGGTCAATACAAACAAATTGAAATATGAGATACATGAAATACCTGATATATGATCTCTTGTCTTTTGTTAAGGCAATACACATATTGCCAATAAATTCCTCAAAATCATTATCATCTTTAGAGACATTGATCACTGATTTAGACAACTCAATTTGCTAGGGAACCAAACCAAAGTGGGTTTCTCTTGCTTTTGATATTTTATTCCAAAGAGTTATCCTCCTTTTCTATTTGATTGTGATCTTCCTACTTGTTTGGTGTCTTAGACATCCTACAAAGACAAACTTGGTTTCTATAATACTCTCCCCTTGAAGTTGAAGAATGAGAAAGAAGAATTGTGTTTCATGAAAGATGACATCTATTGATACAAAGAACAAACGACTCTCAAGGTAATAGCACTTATACTCCCTTTTATTTGAAAGGTAACCAATAAAGATACACTTAACAACTCTTAGGTCTATCTTACCACGATGGAGACTATGAAAATAGACAAAAGCAACACACCTAAACACATGACATGGGAGACTTAACAGTAGGGGAGAAGAAGGAAGGAAGGCATGGCAACATGTGTTCAACTAGATTAATACCTTGTAAGACACAAGGGTATTCTATTTATGAGGTATTTGCCAATTAGGACAACTTCTTTCGAGTAGACATTCGGAATAGACATTTCAAAGAGTAGAGTTCTAAGTAAGTGGCAATTCTTTTGTGTTGCAACCCCATTTTATTAGGGGGTATTAACACAAGTGAACTCATAAATAATACCTTGATTTGTAACAAACTTAGAAAATTCAAGGTTAACATATTTAGTACCATTGTTTGACTGGATTCTTTTAATGGACTTACCAAATTGATTTTTGACAAGAAGGAAAAAATTAACAAATATTTGACACACCTCATTTGTGCTTAATAAGAGAAGTCCATGTTATACATGTACTTTATCAATAAAAGTTACAAACCATCTAGCCCTAGAAACAGGTTTAGTAACAGGTCTTCGTACATCAAAATGAACAAGATAAAAAAGAGCAACCACTTTTACTATTACGAGAAAGAAAGGAAGCACGATGGTGCTTAGAAACATGACAAATATTACACTTAAAGGACTCAACAAACTCGTTTGTAAACAAATGTGGAAATAGAGATTTAAGTAAATCAATTGGTGGATGTCTAAAACATTTGTAGTGAAGCTACCTAAGTTTTTAAAGTTTCTTAGTGGTTAGAAGACATCTCCTTTATTATGGTGCTATCATCAACTGTCTTATGGTGCAAGTATAACTATAACTGTTGGAGATATTATAAATATCTGATAAGATATGATAGATAACTCATTAAGAGGTTAAAAATATTTAAATATCTCATTAGGAGATTGTGAATATCACACTTTATCTACAACGGTTATCTTTTATTTTTCAATAATTCATATTATTTTTAAACAATTCACCTTTACCCTATAAAAGAGAGATTAGAAATTGTATTATTCAACTTAGTCAATATATAGTTTCTTTTACTTTCAATTATAACCCACCATGCTCTTTAGCAATTAAAATCATCCTCCTCGAGACAAGGTATTGAAAGACACAATTCAAATCTTATGTAACGCTATATGCATAGAAATAAGATTGTCAGCTAAATTAGGAACATGGAGGACATTGTGTTGAAAAAGAGAGGGTTGGAGTTGGACGTTGCCAAATCCAATGGTAGGGGCATGATCTCCATTAGCAACTGTAATGAGTTGTTTTCTATATGCTCTAGAGTATGATGTTAAGTCTGAGAAAAAATGAGGTCATGTGATTAGTTGTCCCAAAACCAAGGATCCAAATACCTTCAAGAAACAAAATAAGAAATATTGAATGAACTCTTAGCCTTCATAGTCAAGGAGCAAGTGTCAAAAAGCTCACTAAGATCATTAAGACCCAAAAAGATGATATTTTCTTTAGCCATGATAGATTGTGAAGAACAAGCGTAAAACAGGTCGAGGTGTTGCCGATTCTTTCTGTGGTGGTTCCATTGAGTAGGTCACACTGGAAGGTGGCGCACAACCTACGAATAATGCGTGTGAACAGTAATGCATGAATAGTGACACATTAGTTTGTTTGGTTCCCTGATCTGACCACCGATCTCATAGGTGGTGGTAGGGGGGCGTATAGTGACACTAGTACCATTCAGCAGAAACAGAGTCCCAAAATCAAGAGCTTAGATACCAAGTTGAAAGAAAAAGAAACTGTATATTTTTTGTACAATCAAATATCTCTTTTATAGGGTAAAGATTATGCCTAAAGAAGAAAATAGGGAAATAATAGTAATAGGAAAACAAATATCTCATGATATCTCCTAAAACATCTTTGATATTTACAATCCTTACTAGTTGTTGTTAGCTTAATAAGTTTAATGACTGGCAAACTGTGTCAAGATTATTGTATCCTTGTGACTTGAGGATTGTATAGTTTATATCATACTTTTTGTATTTAATTTGCATATATAAATTAAACATTTGGTTTTTATTTGTTTCCTTTTGTTAAGGGATATAATTCTCTAACTCATGCAAATAAATAGATGCTAAAGAGATTTTCCTAAAGACAATCAGAGTTCAAACAAATTCTTTCTTATTTGTAAGTGACTGGAATAAGTAGAGACATAAGTATTTTTTCCCATTTTCTACCTTAATCACCTGTCATCAAGTATTTGAAGAAGTGGCACATGGAATGTATGTGAACAAAAAGACAATAATTGATGTTAAATCCAACACAAATGCAAAATGCTTTAGGTTGAATATCTTTCATGGACAAAGACAAAGGACAAAAGACATAAGCCAAAATAATTAGGATAATTAAGAATTTCACAAATTGAAAGGACAATAATCATTTAGTGATTAAGATAAGAACTTTGATTGAACCACACCACAATAGCTAGTCATTGTAGTTGGACTTTGGAGAACTCAATACTCTATAAACCACACACTAGAATCTCAAATTTTTAATGTGGGTCTCAAGCCTTATACCTTATAACTCAAGCCTTATACCTTATAATTGGATCCTAACACTCACCACACTCCCCAGCCCCAGGGCTCACATGGATCCTAACACTCACCACACTCCCCAGCCCCAGGGCCCACGTGAGCTAGCTATGCATTAGTAGCTTGAATAGTCCAAGATGATCACTGCATTGCCAACATCACCACCCACTTTGCTCATTTGCAACTGAGAGACATGATTGGAAGTTCTAATACCAATTGATAAGAACCTCAGGAGAACCACACTACAAAGGCTAGTTGTTGTAATTGGAGAACCCAAGACCTTATAAAGCCTATACTAGAATCCCATACTTCCATTGTGGACCATACATTGCTATTGGATCTTAACATATTATTAATTCATTGTACATGGATGCAAATTGCTTTCATATTCCAAGAAATTCATATCACTCTACAAAAAATTAAAATTTTCTTGTCACCCTCTTTCTATAGATTGAGATTGCAAGTCACCTACTTTAGAATCTAGAGCATTTTTCCTCCACTTGTTCTCAAGGTATTAGACAGGGGCTAGGAAAGGTAAAAAAGAATAGGCTTGTCTTTTTCTGAACTAGAACAGCTAAATCTTAATTTAGAATATAGTTAATAATACTGAATATATGTGTAATTCAAAATGCAAAAGATTCCATACAGAACAAAAATTAACAAACAATTTAAGTGTGCACCTGTATGAAATTAGGATTCCCTGCTATTCAGAGAGAAAAGAAAGGATACTGTTCTCCTAATAGCAATCCTATTCTGCTTATATGAAATGAGTTTGTAGAGAATCCTTATGGTTCTTAAGTTTCCAGCAAGCAATAATCAAAATAATTACACTATCATCACTTTTCATGCCACCATCACTAGATCATAAACATAAAATAATATACAAAGATTAGTCTTTGGAGGATTTGTAAACTTGTACCAAGATCCACATTACTGAATGGACTTCCACTTGCAAAAATAATGTTGTCCCCCAAAATGGAGAATGCTTCTTCAGGAGTGCATTCAGCTGTCAAAAAATGAGGGAAGTGGCATACAAATTATCATGAATCCATATTTTCCACTACCACAACACACCAATTAAGAAAAAAAAAAAAAAAAACAAATACATACCATTCTTTGTTGGATTTGACATGGCAAATATGGCTGGTCTCGTTGATGTTGAACCCTTGAGGGCCTCTAATACCTGGAGGACAGGATGTCATCATCAGTATATCAAAGAAAGAACTTTAACGAAAATAATTATGTCAATTAAAGCATAAAGTAACATGCAATTTTTTACTTGAACTTTCATTCAGTTTATACAGAGAAAGCATGTGGTTGTGCTGTTAATGTAGAAAGTAAATGTCTGATTTTTTTTCTTGGGCGGATGGGGTTACATAAATTTACAACCAAAAGATCATTTCTAGATTTTGGAGGCACCTTGATACAAATATGAAATGAGATATAGATACTATGAAAGGGATGAAGATTTTAAAAGCTTAACAAAAGGAACCCAACATTGGCCAACAGATTGATGGAAGCACCAATAAACAGAAAAAACATAATGGTTCTCTTAGATTGGGGGATTGTTCTTCCCCTTTCAAAGTTCTCTTGTTTTTTCATACAAACACGGGACAGCAGGATGCCCAATCTCACATTGGATGGCCAAGTGTGGTTATGAGGTACAAAATGAAAAGGCTAGATAAAAAATTATTGTAAATAGCTATTGTAGTCTCTAGAAAATAGATTTTAAGTAATTTTCAATATTACTTTTTGAAGAGCCAAAGCTTTTGAAATTGACTCTCTTATAATATATTTTTCAATCTCAAAAGTCTAGACTTAACAAATTGTTTTTCCTTTTTTATTTAATAAAAAAATATTAAGAAGAGAAGCATAAAAAGAAAGTGGACAAGAAAACCCTCACAAGAAATTGTTTTTGTTGGAAAGTCACCTTAATTGCGGTCATTCCTAACTCACCTTAGTTGCAGTCACCCCTAGCTCACCATAGTTGCGGCCTCTTTCGGGGTTGCCTTAATTGCAGTCTCAAGAGTGGTAGTTTAGTCTCTAAGTTGTAAGATATCTAGCTGATTTTCTCTCATGTTAGGATTCAATTATAAAGTATTAGACTTGAGACCCACTTTACAAAGAAATTTGCTTCACAGGCTGATTATCATTCCAACTATCTGGCTAAACTATCTGGCTAAACTATTTTTCTAGCAAATTTCTCAGGCTTCTCCAACACCCTAAGTGTCTTTTCCAACTATTGTTTATGGTGGAGCTCTATTTTTATGTTTTAAAATTATTAATTATTTGTGAGAAATGAATTTTTTTTCTTGTAACAAGCCAAAAACTTAGTAAGCTTTAACTTGAGGGGGAGTGGTAGAAAGAGTGAGAATATCTTATAATATCTTTTTTATATCTTTGACTATTTTAGAGTATCATAGATAATTTTTTAGGATTTTTTTATTTTTTATTTTATGATTTATTTTCTTATTTAATTAGGATCTTTGTAATTATAGGTTTGTCATATAATGTAAATAGGAATATTATCTCACATATTTATTTGTATTTATTACATTAAATCTATATAAAATAGATTATTGTGTAGTCAAGACATGCGATTTCAATGTCTCTTGCATCTATTTTTCTTTCTTTCAACAGTCTTTATGTAATTCCGGTAATTAAGGATATCAATAAATTCTTGTATTTATGACTCTACAATATCTCCCACTGGCAGTGCTTAGTTCAAAAACACACGGATTCTCTCCTATGTTCTCTCACCTTTTTCTATTTCTCAACATTTACATATAAGAAAATTATGAACATAGCCTATTGTACATAACTCCTTCAAATGTCAAATAGATAGAAGCCATATTAATTCGATAATCGTAACGAAATAAGTCTGTAGTGAATAAACAAATCAAAGCATTAGAGTATATACCTCTTTTGAGAACAATCCTCCAACAGCAGATAATCCTAGGAGGACATCAGGCTTCACTTGCTTGACCTGTTACAAAAGTTCAGTAAGGATGTATGAAGCAAGCAGCTCAGTAGTTAATCATCTAAAAACTGGAAAAATTCAGAGTACTATAGTGGATTGTAAAATATTAAACAAGGGGATTTCCCTAATAGATAAGATGAGAGATTGGACAGCTTTGTTATATTACTTGCTTTTATATCATACAGAATTCTTTATCCTCCAAGATATTTTTAAATTAGTCACTTCATCTATTTAAGAAAGAGAAACTTGACCGTTGTTATTAAGTTTTAACTAAAATGTGTTTGTATGTGTGTGTATGTTTGCGTAAGTATAACAAAGAGAAGCCACGTAAACTTATATTAAGAGTTATGAGTTTAGGATTAAGGAAGAAAGAGAAGAGAGAGATTGCTCAAGTTTTAAACAGAAAATATTATTGATGGATATAATGTCGTCAGGTACATTAACCTACTACTCCTATTTATATTATTAATTAGGTCAAGTACTAATACTACTAGTAAGCCAAACATATGCCATTGGCATTAAAAATACAACTAAATCCTATTTGTTGAGAGAGTGAGAAATGAGAAACATGTAAATGAATCCTTGTGTCTTAAATTACATAACGGAAGGTCTTATTTATAATACAAGATATACAAGGAATTACCATTACCCTAATTACAATAATTACATATAGCTCATAATATCTCTATTCATAATATTTTCCTATTTATATAATCTCTAATAGTATAAAAATAGAACAAAAATATATCAAGAAAGATATTCTAAGAAAAGGTATACAAGTTTTTGTATAAGAATTTCTCTCAGGCATATTATCTATATTTGATAAATATACATTTTTTAATAATATTTTATTATAAAATGGCTATAAGTTAGTAATTCCTATGCTAAAATAGTGATATGCAATCTAGCGAAAGTACTTCAACTTTTTTATTCTTCAATCTACAGGCATCTAAGGTGAGTCATGAGTCATGACATAAATTAAGTATATTTTCAAAATTCAAATGTTAAGAATTTGTCCTTAGAAAATTGGATAATAATAACTAAAGAAATAACTAAATCAATGGGTTTTTTTTTTCTTAATTGTGATTTATTCCATATCATGACTTTCATAATTTGTATTAGCATCTAAAGAAATACTTTCACCAACCACTTCTACAAGGCTTGCTCCTTCCCTCAGTCCTTGGCGATCTATTTCTTTCAAATTTCTTGCAAAAGGAAGGGCATCTGGATCAATATTTTCACGTCCTTCTGTGATTAGTCCCTGTATTTGCAAAAAACAATAAGAAAATTCAATATCACATGGTGATCAAAATATTTGGAAATAATCACTACTCATTAGTATAGCATAAAATTCACCTTCATGCAATGAGTTTGATAGTCACCACAAATTACAAAAACAAACAATTATATTATAAATAAAATTAAAGCCATCTCAATTCTAGCTTTAGTTGAAATTGTTATAGTTCATAAAAAGGGTTAGTGGATGATATTTAGTGATGTTAAAGTCAAGATATATATGGACATACCAAAACTGGACTCAGAAACAAGGTCAATGTGTAAAACAAATAGAACCCTTTTTATTGTAGTGAAAAAACAGAACAGGATTCATACATTCACAATATCGTTTTAGTAAGGCTTTAAAACACAAAATAGTTATCAAGCAGTAGACATGAATACTTAAATCAGTTCAAAGGTCATCCGTATGATAAATCAACTTAAGCATTAAAACATCAAATTCATTCAATCAGGAGTCTTTTGTTCTGGCTGTATGCCAACAAAAAGAGAAAGAAAGAAAGAAGCTACCTTTGATGATCAAATTCAACATTCAATCTGGCTAAGCATATGAACAGTGATTTGAAACATAACACATGATAGATGCAAAAATTAGAGAGAATACACATTTACCTATAACAATTGCAAATCTTTGATAGATCTCCTATTTTATTCATAAACTAATTATGATGCAAAGACAAAAGAACAGTTCCCTACCTATCCAGGCAAATAATATGGTTCTGACCAACTCATCCTTTTACATGACGCTAATGAAGGGTTAAGAATTATATACTAAGTTGTTCAGGCGTCTCCAATGGTGCACTCAGAGTATATGGCTCAAAGTCTCAAACCATTTACCATAAATTGCAGCCCAAGTTACATAGATAAAGCCATATGGATATATAAGGGTTAAGAAGACTTTGAAAATCTATGTGATTATTTAAAAAACTAATAAAGTTTAACAAAATCAAATGTATTATCTATTTCAGTGAGTTTGAATCCATTTTGCCATATTGTGATATCCTTGAAGGAAACTTTACTTATGTTTTTAACATTTTGTGGAGTTTCAAAAGTTTTAAAAACATATTTCTAACACTTTCAAGGTTATGAAAGTCAACCCCAGAAACATAGGGTGTATCATTTTTGCTTCGGAATCTCAAAAGAAATAGTTCGTATCACTCCAGAATTGCATTTCGTTCAGGTTGCACACTGGGCAGGTTGGGTCGCGAGCAACCTGATTTCGAAAACCCTAAGAGAAACGTGTTTTATTTTTGAAAATTGAGGGAGAAAACATTGGAAACGCCGATCTTCCTTCTCTGTATGGTCCCATGCTATCCCCTCTTCTGTAGCACGAGTTTCCTTGTCTCCTCCTTCGTTCGTGTTCGTGCTCTGTTTCTGTTTTGCAGTGGGTGCGCTGGAATGTGGTGTGCGTTCTTCTGTTTCAGTTTTTGTTTTTGTTCGTGCTTTGTTTCTATTCTTCTGTTTTCGTCTTGCTAGAACATGTTAGGTGTGCTGCACTGGGTGTGTTGTTTGTAGCACAAGTTTCCTTGTCTCCTCCTTCGTTCGTGCTCTGTTTCTGTTCTGCACTGGGTGTGCTGGAACGTGCTGTGCGTTCTTCTGTTTCTGTTCTGTAGTGTTCTTCTGTTTTTGCCTTGCTAGAATGTGGTGGGTGTGCTGAACTAGGTGCAACTCTGTTCCTGGGAAGTAATGTGCGTTTGCGACTCTATTGCTGGAACGTGGTGTGCGTTTGCGACTATGTTGCTGGAACATGGTCTGCATTTGCTGCTGGTTTTTTTGGTTTGATCACTTTGTTGTTGCTGACTTGCTGGTTTTTTTTTCTATTGTTGTCCTGTTGGTTTGTTGCTGCTAGTTGTGTTATTAGTGAATGAGTCAAGCAAAAAAAGAAAGAGGTTGATTTTACATGGCAACATTGTGAAAGTGTCCCTCCAAATAGACTTCAAGTGAAATGCAAATATTGCTCTCATGCTTGTTGGGGTGGGATTGCAAGAATGAAACATCATCTTACTGGAACAAAGATAAATGTTAGTGCTTGTACAATTGTTTCGGATGATGTTAAGGAAATGTTTGTCAAGCTATTGGAAAGTAAAGACAAAAAAAAAAAGAGGAGAATAGCCTTGATTGTTTGGAAGAAGTAGCAAAAGGAAAGGAGTGGGCATTTAAAGTTGTCAAACATAAGACAATGAACGAAATTTGCAAAGATAGGGATGTTGCAATTCAAGAAATTTGCAATTGTATATATGGTAATGCATTACCATTTAATTTGGTAAGGAGTCCTTTTTTTGTTCAAATGTTGAAGGTTGTTGGAGAATATGGTAAGGGTTTGAAGCCTTCTACTTATCATGAGGTGAGAGTTTCTTTTTTGAAGAAGGCGATTGATAATATCCACAAAAGTCTAGACAAATATAAGGGCGAATGGGAGAAATGGGGATGCACCCTGATGTGTGATGGTTGGACGAATGGGAAAGGAAGATCACTTACTAATTTTCTTATTAATAGTACAAGTGAGAGTGTTTTCTTGAAGTCTATTGATACTAGTAATGTGAATAAAGGATGGCAAAAAAATGTTTGAATTGTTGGACAGCATTGTGGAAGAAATTGGGGAGGAGAATATAGTCCAAGTTGTGATGGACGGTGCTGCTAATCTTGTGACAGCTGGGAGGATGTTAATGGAGAAGAGAACTAAATTATTTTGGTCCTCTTGTGCAGCTCATTGCCTTGATCTAGTCCTTGAGGACATTGGAGAGCTTCTAGTATTCTATAATACCATTACCAATGCAAAGAAAATCACTACCTACATATTTAGGTATACATGGGTTCTTAATTTATATAGACAATATTCCAAGGGAAGAGAATTGGCAAGACTAGCTGTGACAAGGTTTGCAACTTCTTATCTTACATTAAATTGCATTAAGCAACAAAAGAATGCTCTTAGATCTATGTTTGTATTAGAGGAATGCTAGTAAAAGTAAGGCTAAGCAAGTGATGAACTTAGTGTTGAGTGATGGTAGATTTTGGAAATCTATCACATATTGCCTAAAGTGTGATTCCACTTGTAAAGTGCTAAGACTTGTAGATAGTGATTCAAAACCAGTCATGCCATACATTTATGAAGCAATGGATAGGGCTAAAGAGCAAATTGCTAAAAATTTTCAAAAGCAAGAGTCAAGGTATAAAAAAGTGTGGAAGATTATTAACACTAGGTGGAACTTGCAACTACATAGACCTCTTCATATAGCTGCCTATTATCTCAATCCTAGGTAAGTTAATTACATTTGATTTTGTCATCTAAGTATTACTTTATTTTGTGTGTCTAGTAACTTATTTCTTATTTGGTTAGATATCATTATGACAAAAACTTCAATCCGGTTAGTGAGGTGTTGATTGGTCTATATGAAACTCTTAAAAGAATGGTTTCGGATAGAAGAACAAGATTTGCCATGGATCAACAACTTGAAAATTTCAAGGGAGCTAAGGGGCTTTTTGAATGAACATGGCAATAGATACTAGAGATAAGAAACAATCGGGTATCTCTTTACTTTAGGCTTTACCACTTTACTTTGTTTATACTTTATAAAGTAAGCATAACTTGCGTACTTTGTTAATCATATTCTAATTGTACACTTTGTTTTTATAACTCTTTGGTGGGAAAGTTATGGTGGAGAAGGTAAAGAGTTACAAAGGGTAGCCATGAGAATTTTGAGTCTCACATGTAGTGCCACGGAATGTGAAAGGAATTGGAGTACATTTGACCAAGTGCATACTAAGAGAAGAAATCGATTCGAGCAACAAAGATTAAATGCACTTATGTTTGTTAAATATAATCTTCAACTTGAGATGAGGCAAAATAGTAGAGAAGAGAAGAGGGATGATTCATGGATCACAGAAAAAGAAAATTCTTGTTTACTAATTGATGCTTCATGGATGGATGCACATGAGTGTTTTGATGTTCATGAGGGAGCTCCAGGCAAGAAAAGAAAGAAAGCTAATTATTTATATTTAGAAATTAGAACTTAAAAGTTAAAGCAAACTAGAACTGCAACTTATTTTTTTCTTTTGATTACATAGGTCCAAGAAATTTGAATGTCAAGGTTGATAAGGAAAAATCCAAAATGGGAGATAAGGATGAATTTGAAGACAATGAGGAAGGGAAAGAACTTATATTAGATGATGAAGATAAATTGAGTGATGTTGATCTTGGGAATAATGAATGATTGTGGGAAAGGGTTTTTTATAGGCTATACTGCTAAATTTGTACAGCAGCAGCAGTCATTGTTGAAATTATTCAGCAAACAACACTTTT
Source organism: Mucuna pruriens (assembly GCA_025330945.1). NCBI lineage: Eukaryota > Viridiplantae > Streptophyta > Magnoliopsida > Fabales > Fabaceae > Mucuna > Mucuna pruriens. The sequence continues at coordinate 684,550 of JAENHJ010000384.1, read as the reverse complement.
TTTTAATTTATTCAGCAAGAACACTGTTTTTTGAAGGATATGTTGCTGAATTATGCAATAGCAAACAATTTGTTTGTTGAATTTGTGTAGCAGTAGACAGCAGCCACTTTTTTTGGCCTTATGGCTGTCCTTATTTGTATACTTATTTGCTTTGAAGCTTATATGCCACTTTGTTAGCTATTTGATTTCAAAATGCTAATATATATATATATATATATATATAAGTATGTGTGTTTTTATTTTCATATGTTTCTTTATCTTAAAATACTCCCTATAATTATGTTTTTTAGTTATTGGTAATGAAATTTGTAGTTTTATATGTCTTGTATACATATATATGTTATGTTTTATTATTGATCATGAATCTTACGATTCATGATACAATATGATACACGATTCGAAAAATAGGTTTTTTGATTCATGATTTGTATCTCGATTCAACTACCATGCCCAGAAATACATATACTAATATGCAATTAAATATAAAATGCAGAAGTTATCCTTTCCATCCTAAATAAAATTTAATTACTACAAAAGACTAAACTACATCTAATAAGGACATCAAGATCAAGCTACACAATACCTTTGCATCAACAACCCAAAACTGACTCTTTGCACTATTAAAAGCTACTTCATTGTTACCCAACATCCTTGCCATTGTTTTTCTCGCTGCATTAACAACCCCAATTCCTGCACTGCAGTAATACAAATATAACCAAAGAAGCCACAAAACAATGCCTTGAATATGAATGTCCTTAGAGCTAATGAACTCAACATAGAACTTCAATTGAAACATCCATTCCACTCAAAGCTTTCATTAAAGCCAAAGGTCTTCTAAATGAAACCAACAACATTTTTCAATTAAAGAAAGAATCACATAAGCAAAACAATAGACATCTACCATACAAGATTACGTACCTGTTATAAACATCATGAATAATATCACATTTTATAATTATCTTTATCTTTTATATTATCTTTTCGAAATAAGTCATCTTTTAGAGCTCTCAATCTTGGGGCTTTGTTTTCGCTGCTCAATATCGATGTTGTTGTTCATTGCCACAACTGCTACCTACGAGACCGGTGGTTGGACCAAAAAATTTGTCATGCATGGTTCACACATACCGTTCACTTGCATTGTTCATAGGCCCTATGGCACATCTACACTAACACTTCTTTTTTCATGACTACTTTTTTTCAAACCTCCGACTCATAAGATGAACACTTTAACCACGTAACAAGACCATCACGTACCCAAACATTCCTACTGCCTGGCATTTGCTCCTTGACCATAGAGGTAAAGGTTCTTTTAATATTTCTGGTTTTGTTTTACAAGGTATTTGGATCCTTGATTCTAGGGCAATTGATCACATGATCTCATTCTCCTCACACTTGACATCATACTATAAAGCAAGCATCTCATTACAGTTGCTAATGGAGATCATGTCCCTATCATTGAATCTAGCAACCTCCAACTCCAACCATCTCCATCCCTACACAATGTCCTCTATGTTCCTAATTTGGCAAACAATCTTATCTCTATACATAAGCTTACAATTTGAATTTTGGAGTAATTTTTTCATTCTCATTGTGTCCGTTAGGACCTTGCCACGAGGACGGTTAGAATTGCTAAAGAACAGGGTGGGTTATACTTCTTGCAACACATGAAGACAGGTGATAGCACTAACAAGGAGGAGTTACCTTCCAATCAACAAGCAACCTCAGAGACTTGAGTAGTTTCCTAAATTTGACTTTACCATAAACATCTTGGATATCCACCTTTCAATTTACTTAGGTCATTGTTTCCTCATTTATTTATAAAAGAGTTTGTCGAGTTTTCATTATGATGTTTGCTAGTTTTCAAAACACCATCGTGCAACCTCTATTCCTAGTAATAATAAAAATCTTGCCCCTTTTGACCTTATTCATTATGATGTGTGGGGGCCAAGTGACAATTCTATATTCAAGGCTAAGTCGTTTAAGTCACTCATTGACGATTGTACTCATGTGATGTGGATGTTAAAAACCAATTTAATAAATTTATTAAAAGACTACAGTCAGATAATGGTACAAAATATGTGAATCTTGAGTTTTCTAAATTTCTTAAGGACAATGGTGTGATTTGTTAAAACACGCTTGAAACAGGAAGAAAAGAGAGACAAAGAACAAGATAAGAAATATGGATACTGAATTGAAAATCTTTATTTCTCACTTCTATTTATCACATATTCAGAAGCACTATTTATAGTACAGTTATAAGTATTTAGCTAACAACCCACTAACTAATCAACAAACATATAATGACTAACTAAATTATCTACAACACTTTCCCTTAATCAAATTAACAATAGATTGTACTCCTATCATGTCTTTAATCATCTTGAATTGGTCACCCTTAAGAGACTTTGTTAAAACATCAGTCATTTGTTCATTAGTATAGCAATACTTGAACTCTAGCTTCTCTTTACTTACTTGATCTCTGAGAAAGTGGAATCTTGTTTCAATATGTTCACTTCTTCCATAAGTAACAGGGTGTTTAGCCAAGCTTATAACCGACTTATTGTCTATTAGTATCTTCATAGGCTCTTCTCTCCTGATTTTCATGTCTGACATCAAGTTCTCAAGCCACAAGGCTTGACAATCTCTCATTGAGACTACAATGTATTCAACCTCACATAAAGATAATATCCACTGATTGCTTCTTAGAATACCATGAAATAGGTGCTCCACACATCAAAAACACATACCCTATTGTACTTTTTTGTCACTTTCATCACCACACCAATCAAAGTCACAATAGCCAAATATTTCATCAGAAACATTTCTACCATGTTTTGAGAACAACCCATAGTCCAAAGTGCCTTTTACATATCTCAGTATCCTTTTAGCTATAAGCAAGTGAGAAAGTCTTGAATGATCCATAAATCTACTAACTAACCCTACTCTATAAATTATGTTAGGTTTGTTGTTACATAGAAATCCCAAAGAGCCAACAATCTCAGTTGACTTATCACTTCCTTCCTTCTCCAACTTTGTACCACAATCAACTAATATTTGGGCAGAATTACAATCCAACATGTGAAATCTTTTCAATATATCAATTGCATACCTCTTTTGATGCATGAAAATACCATTACTTGTAGTGACAAATTCCATCCCAAAAAATAGGACAACAATTCCAAATATGTCATCTCCTTTTAAATTCATCAATATCTATTGTGTTGCTCCCAATAACTAGTAGGTCATCTACGTACAAGCATAGAATCATTAAATCACCTGCAGTACCTCTCACATAAACTTCATATTCTGTTGTAACTTGTTGAAATCCAGTTGCAAAAGGAAGTAATCTATTCTTCTATCTAAGCCTAAGGGGCTTGTTTTAGCCAATATAAAGCCTTCTTCAATTTGTACAGATTGATTTCATGTGCTGTTACTTCAAAACCAAGATGTTGACACACATAAACCTCCTCCTCTAGTGGCCCATTTAGAAAGGCTGACTTTTACATCAAGTTGATGTAATGACCAACCTCTAAAAATGGTTGCAGCAACAACTAGTCTAATAGTTTCAATTCTAACCACAAGTGCAAACACTTCATTATAATCCAAACTAGCCTTTTGCAACCAGCCTAGGCTTGTATTTTGCAACTTCTCCAGTTGGTTTTACCTTCACTTTATAGACTCATTTCACTCCAATAGACCTTTTTTTGTGAGGTAATGTGACCAACTCCCACGTGTGGTTCTTCTTATATCCCTCAACTCTTCTTCCATTGCTGCCTTACATTCAAGTTCTATGATTGTTTGCTCAAAAGACATTGATTCTATTTCAACAGTAGAGCCAAATGCATCATTTCCCCTTCTTCAGTCACTACAAAGTTAGGAATAAACGTATAATGTCCAAACATCTCAAGTGGTTGTCTAGTTCTCTAAGGTCTACATGGCTGAATATGAACTATTTCTGCACAATTTTCATATTGCATATCAAGTTGAATTGGTATAGTTACTTTATCACTTTCAATTGTAGTCTCTCATCTCCAACTTTGATCCCATCTACAGCAACATCCTTGCTCAACACTATTTTTTTACTAATAGGGTTATACAGTTTGTATGCACCAATTGAATCATATTCAAGAAACATCATTGGCTGTCCTTTATCATCCAATTTCTTTCTTCTTTCATCAGGTATATGTTTAAAGCAAAGAGAACCAAATACTTGAAGATGGCTTACTACAGGTTTCTTCCTTACCACACTTCCTTAGGAGTCACATCATGTAAGCTCTTAGTTGGACTTCTATTTAGTATATAAGTTGGTGTGGATACACTTCTCCCCAAAATTGCTTTGGCATATTCTTATCTTTAAGCATACATCGAGCCATGTTCATCAAGGTTCTATTCCTTCTTTCAACCTTTCCATTATGTTGAGGGGTATAAGGAGCAGTAACTTCATGAATTATCCCTTCTTATCACAATAAGAGTGTAAATCATGTGAAGTGTATTCACCATCTATTCTAAGGACTTTGATGGACCAGCCACATTGTTTCTCCATCATTTCCTTGATCCTTTTAAACACCTCAAATGCCTCTCCTTTTCTTTTAATCAGACCCATAACTTCCTTAAAAAGTCATCAACAAATGAAATGAAGTAGTGATTATCTCAATGAAACTGACTCCATTGGACCACACACATCGGAATAGACGACTTCTAGTAGTGCCTTTGTTGCTGGAATGTTGGACTTGAAAGAATTTCTAGTCTATTTGCTTATAAGGCACCATTCACATAACTCCTTTGGTGACTTTATAAAGCTAATCATGTATCATCCCTTTCTTTTCCAGTAGACTTGGGCTCCTAAAATTTATATGCCTAAATCTTAGATGCCAAAGCCAATTTTGATCTTCTATAATAGCTGCAAGACAATGACTTTCACCAATTTGAATTCCAATTTTAAATGATCTGTTCTTTGATAATGGAGATTTCAAAATCAATTTTCTCTTGTTGTCGTACACTTTCATCATATTATGCTCATATTCATGACATATCCTTTCTCCAATAGTTGGCCAAAGCTTAATAGATTGGTCTTCATTTGTAGCACATAAAGAACATCTGTTATGAATGATTGCTGCCCATCTCTTCTATGAATCAGAACTTTGCTCATTCCTTCAACTGTAACAATGCTATTATCAACAAACTTCACCATTCTTTTAACTTTTCCATCAAGATTAACAAACCACCCCTTATTCTCAATCATGTGATTTGAACACCCAGTGTCCAAATACCAAAAATCATATTTGGCACAATCTGCTGTTATTACCATGAGAAGAACGTGATTTGAGCCAGAATCATCACTATCACCTTGTGCCATTTGAGCTTCATCCTCAAATTTCCTTTATTGCTGTAGCACTCATCTGCAAAGTGACCCCATTTTTTACATGCATAGCACTATATATTCCTTTTATCAAATTTCCTCTACCCACCTTTATTTTGATAACCTCCCTTGTTAAATTTTCATGTCCTTCATTCTTCTTGTGGTTGTCACCACCAGAATTTTAATTTGAGACCTTTGGGCCTTCATTAGAATCTTTCAATTTGTTCTTCCATTTTCCCTTCTTGTTCTTGCTGCCCCATCATCGTTTCTCTGAAAGGCTTGTACTTGCAAAACCTGAATAGCAGCTCTCATACCACTTCTCTCAAGAACCCTTTGTTCATGAGCTTCAAAGGAACTCTACAAATCCTTCACCCTCATCCTTTCAAGATCCTTTGATTCCTCAATTGCCACCACAATGTGGTCAAATGAGGGGGTCAAAGTTTTTGGTATGCGGATGATATCCTCTCTCTAAGGGGACTTATGAACTCAAACTTTTTCATATGTTATGGGGTCACGAAGAATTTAGCTACTAACCTTAGTCAGCAAGCTTAGACCCCACCTAGGGGTCGTTAGACCACCGCTTACTAAGTACTAGTTCTATCCCGGCCAAGCAACCGAAGTCGGGGACCTAGGTGGGAATAGTGCTTTCAAAGAAAGAGAAAGGGAAGAAGAGGAGTAAAGTAATTGGTTAACTCATTAGGCTCATAACCTTAAGATTGCAAGTTCAAATCTTGCCCCCGTCATGTCTTGATTTCTAAAAGTTTGAACTTGAACCCTAGTTTCCATCAAGTAGAAGAAAGACGTACCATCTTGAGGGAAGAGGGCAGTTTCCCTGATGGTTATGAATGCTACGGTGACTATCCAAAAGATTTGGAAAAGTTGCCAAGCAATCAAGCAATAAAAGAAAGCAAGCATCACAAATACGAGGACATAAACGTAGAGTTGGAACAACATGCTATGCATTGTTTTAAAAGAATGACTACTTCGAATGGTCAGGAGCAATAGCCACTCAACTTCCACCAACTGAGATCAAAGCACGAAAGAAAGTCTTTAGTCTGTATCTGAACCATAGCCATATGCTGAAACCACAAAATGAGATGACCAAGACAAGAGAACCATAACCAATAGGAAAGAAAGCTGGCGCAAAAGACATACCAGACCGGGTCAAAAGAGAGATTGTCCTCCAGCTGCATTTCCAAGGAATTCACTTCAACCACGTACTTCCATACATCAGAGGTCAAGCCCTAACAAAGCAAGGCTAGCAAGTAAGTTCGGCCTTCTTGATGTCCGAAGGAGAAGACAAGTAGAGAATTTACCCTGACCTGAGCACCGAGAATGAGAACATAGAGTGCCTTTCTTTTTTCAATTATGCCCGCTAACCACTTAAGGAGGTTGAACCCCAAAGGAGTGATAGGGCTGAAATTATCGCCTCACTGACAAAGCTTTTAGTAGATATCACATGGATGGGGCATTCATCCTTTGAAAAGGGGCAGACCCTGAACATTATTATTTTGACAACGCTGTTCATAAATAGAGAAAAACATCCAACTTCCTTCCTCCAGATTAGATCATTGTGCCAAGAGCACCACGAATGAAATGAATAAGGACTGATTTGGAAAGAAGGTTTGAATACGAACCTGACCTAGAAGGGGCAAGAGATTTGAGGGAAATCAAACAAAGGAAGAGAAACGTGGGACCTGAAGTGAGGACCACGTGGGGTAGGATCCGACCTAGAGGTTTTGGAGTTGAGCAACTTTTCTTCCTCAAAGCCAGCCTTAAGCATCAAGGCACAAAGTGGAGGGCGAAAAGCCTTTTTGAATAAAGAAAGAGGGACTTCGATTGTCATCTAGTGATTTTTCATATACAAATTCTTGGTCGTGGGTCTAACTTCCTAGGAACCGAAGGAATGGCATATACTAAGATGTTGGCAGAAATGGATTGTGGAGCCCCTTATTTACCCAGCACCATCCTAATAAAAGATCGAAGTACCAAATGCTTAGGTCACCCAAGAGAGGCCTACGGGGCACTACGAGAAAAAAAGCTCCTAGACTGTGGGTCAAGACTAGAGAGCTACAGGTACACTTGGGGCAACAGAGCACTTAGGCAGGGTCAGGGCAAGGGCAGCACATCACGAAAGTTCTCAGCTTTTAATCTTACCTGTGCTATATCTTGGGTGCACGATGTGGTGGGACTGTCTAGCATAAACATCCCCAAGCATCCCTGAGTTACCGCAATTGGCAAAGGCAACGTAAATCAAGGAACCGACAAGTTCTTCCGTAGAAGTTAGGCAGCTAGTAGACCACCTCAGTGAGCAAGCCAGGGAGGTGACTAGTGAAGCTTCAATGGAAAGAACACCCAGAGCTCTTGCAATGTGGATGGCAAGGCTAATGCTAGCATTCGCTATCTTCATAGCACTTGCTCAAAAGGTCGGGGTTATACTTGTTTATTAATATGAGCCTGGAATTTTTGGTAAAAGGTATACTACACAAGAAGAGCTCCTCCCCCCTAGATCTTAGCTTAGGAAAAAAAAGTATAGTCATAATTCGAAAAAAAATTAAAGTGAGGCTAGGCAATAGCACTAAGATCTCATAGAGGAGGCATTTTTCTTGCGGGCTCCCTTTTAGATGTGGATTTAGGTAGTTTTTTATGCAAGACGAGTTAAATGGGAAAAGAAAGGTGGAGGTTGACCTGCTTTGTGACAGATGTGGAATAGAGCATGAATTTACCATTCATGTTTTAAAGGGCTGCCCCTGGGCATCTAGCATTTAGCTACTCTACCCATTAGCCCTTCATCATACTCAACAGATGCAGACTCTCAACTTCTTAGATTGGGTGAAGGAGATGGGGAAGTGTCTTGATGAAGAGCAGCTGGAACTTATGCTAGTAGTTGCATGGGCTTTATGGAGTGATAGAAATTTGTTGCTATTCCAAGACATACAGAACTATCCTGTGGATGTGGTGAACAAAACAATCAACTTCTTCGAAGAGTATAAGAAGGAGAAGCTATAAATAGTGCAAACACCTATAGGTTGGTAGGCCCCACTCAATGCGGTTTTTGTCTTTTCTTTATGAAATCCAATCCTCTCTTATTGAAATTCTTCTTTGTGCTGATAGGGAAGCCCTTTCTTTGGCCGACATAAACCAAAATAATCCTCTAATTAGGCAAGTAGTAGCATTAGCATACTAAGAGCCCTCTGGTTGCATTGAAAAAAGATGAGCTTTTTCCCCTAACTACGATGGTTCAGAAGATGCCACATCTGCCTCAAGACCCACAACTTGTTCAACAGCTTATGCCCCACGATTTGTTGCTTCCAAGGTTTTCGATTGGTCTGATTTCTACCCGAGTTTCAAGCCTTCGTCTCAGTTGATGGCCTAAGACAAGCCAACTTATAAGATCAAATTAGCGAATCATGAAACCTACCAAGGAAGAGCTTCCAATCGCATATTGTGCCCATACTAGTACCTTCTGTTGTACCTACTTAGGCCACCTCTCCTTCATTTTCCTTCCCAACATGTCTGTCGTCTTCTTTCAAAAAGGCCATTCTTAGTCTTTCAACTAACCTAAAAAGGGCTACTTACCATCAAAAGATAAAAAAGAATGAATGAGATAGCTGAAGCCAAAGCCACATTTGAGGATCTTGAATCCGTCGTGAACAAGATCCCCTTCTAGTCAAAGGAAAAAGCAGATGTTAGCAAGATGCTAGTTCTCATGCCAAGAGAGGCTGCCAATAGCCACTGTCCCAAATTCCATGCAAGTGCTAGAATCCAATCTAACTCCTCACACTAGCAAGGATAGAAATGACATAAAAGGAGGTCCTAACTGAATAATTGAGGTTGAGTAAAAGTCATTCGCTTGAGAACAATTTTGCGATTGGAACTCGATCTGGGATTGGGATCTTAGGGCACTGAGAACCTATTGTATAGTACATTCAAGAGTACTCCTAAAAGAAATATAGAAAGAAAAAAAAAAGGCACACCTTATTCAAGGACCTGATGGTCACTCTCCCCACCCTCTACTACAGGAAAGCTAGCTTGGTTGATCCGCTACTCACTAAAAACAAGTCCCGCCTAACTAAGTAAATCCAGATTAGACTGAAAGTGACTACATATTGCAATCTTCTTTCACAAACTACAAACTAGTGATAGTTAAAATGAGTGAAGCATGGTCGTGTTAAGCCGAAGGCAATTGTGATTCCTGTGTTTACTGAGCTATATCTCTATCTATTAGTTAGCCAGCTTAAAGGTCACGATACCGAGAAAGAAAGCCGATCATAGACAGAGGTTTAAGCTTGAAGTGAAGTGTCTGCCCTAAGGTGAATCAGATGTTTGAACGAGACTGTTCAGGAACATGGATTGTGGGTATACCTGCACAATAGCTTTCTCTACGAGCCTACAAGCTTAGCTTTGGTTTAGCTTCCTACTAAGGCTAAGGACCTATGATAGGGTTCTCTGTTATGAGAACAAAGTTTGACAATTAAGATATTTCAATTGAACGAATATTCATTTAGTGAATTAGTGAATCTAACTTCCATCGACTAAGATTCTAGCACTCAGTTGTGCCATTTCCTTATTCCGTATTTGATGCCCTCATCAAGATGGCTAGAAACTTCCTAAAAGGAATGGCTTCCTTTCATGTTGTGTTGTTAAATACCAAACTGTTCTAACAGGGCAAGGGAGACGAATAACTAATCTCATATAGTAGAGTTATGATCAGGCAATAGCATAGATAGAGTAGAACTCGTGCTTCTTTGATTCAATAGTCAGAACTCTTGGCCTCTGGATTCTATCTTAGAACAACCTTCACTCATTACAGGGAACCTTTTAGTAAACTCACAATCGAAGACATCAATAAAAACTATGTTGAATATGACCCTTGTGAGCTCACCAATAGGGGGCATACTAACATCAAACCTACAATTACCAAAATCATCATAGATAGGAATGTTAAGAAAATCTTATATCAACCTATATAAATTTCCATCTCCAACTAAAAGGCACACCAGCTCTCATACCACTTCTCTCAAGAACCCTTTGTTCATGAGCTTTAAGGGAATTCTATAGCTCCTCCACCCTCATCCTCTCAAGATCCTTTGATTCCTCAATTGCCACCACAATGTGGTCAAATCGAAGGGTCAAAGTTCTCAAAATATTGTCCACTATTTGCTGATTTAAAAACTTCTCACCGCAAGCTTTCATTGAGTCGACCAACATTTGAATTCTAGTGAAGTAATCCCCTATTGATTCTTGATCTTTCATGGACAGCAGCTCATATTGTCAACAAAGGGATTATAGCTTCACTTTCTTGATTTTATCAACACCTCCATATGACTTGTTCAAAATATCCCAGGCCTCCTTAGCTAAATTGGCTAAAGCTATCTTCCCAAAATTGGCAAAATCCATACATTGATGGATCAAGAAGAGAGCTTTGCAGTCTTTCTTATTGGACTCCTTGTAAATTGTCCTCTACACCTCTATAGCACCTATCTCCACTTCTTGAATGTCATTGTTTACAATTTCCAACACTTCTTGGAAACCAAAGATGACACCCATCTTGATACATCATTGCTCAAAGTTCTTCCTATCAAGAACTAGCATGTTGGCAGGAAAAGTCTCATTAGAACCAACCATGATTCACCCTTTGAATTTTTCAAAATTCCACACCAGAAAGATTTCTCAAACAATTCAGATATATTTCCTCCCTTTTCAAGTGACACAATAAATAAATTATGAGATATTTTCTACATATTCTAACATACCTTTCATATTTAAAAATGTATCTAAATAATTATGTGAGCAAAAAACTTTTATATTAAATCATAAATGTTGGTTCATCCTTTCACAAGACAAGATAACTAACTAACCTTCCAGCACCAGCAACAACAATCTTCTGCTTTGGAAAGTCAATCATTGGTCTTCCTTGTGCCCTTACAGCACCTAGAAGTCCAGCAATTGCAACACCAGCTGTTCCCTGCATGGAGAATTTTATACACATCAAGCAGTGAAATGGCACAACAAGATCGATACATACCTAGGTATTAATATATCAATAACAATTCAAATAATTTGCAGCAGTAAGAAAGTGAAACAATCACCATGTGCTTTAGAATATACTGAAGGACCATCCTCTTCAAAATTCTCAAGTTATGGTATAATCAGCTACTATCAAATAGATCATAAAATTTGAAAGAAAAATGGTTGTAGAAAATAGTCTTTAATTCTCTCAAACCTTGGCTTTTAAGATTTAAAAATATAGATTGGGATTGGGAGATAGATAACATTAATAATAAAAGCAAAAGGTAAATATAGAAGAATTCTCTTTTCAAAGCATGAAAAGAATTTGCTTGAGGACTAGGTAAAACCCAACCATTGCCTAAAAATCAACATTGCATGAGATGCTAGATAAGAAATCTCTCTTGTAGGAATTATATGAGATGCCAAGATACTAGGCATAGAAGAAAAGATTTTTTGTCTGTCAAAACAAGGTGCAGCAAGTATATCAGTTCAAGCCAAGGTGTGCAAAACACCAACTTTTATCACTAAGTTGCTTGGTTTTCTACTTAAATAAAACGTGTTAAAATTATTCATTTATTTTATGTACATAGGGAAATATAAAAAGATTTTATACCTAAAAATTAGGAATTTCTATCATTATTTGTATCCATAATTTTAGTTTTATTTGATTATAAATAAAGTATCATACATGTAGATAACATACATACAACATATTCCACAAACACTTTTGCATAGTATAGAGCATAATGTTTTCTTATCAATCCTTCATTTTTTTCACAATAGCAACATGTGAACAATACTCACGACTACCATGCGCCCAAAGTAGGTGTTTCTTTTTACGGGTGAATAGTACCTACCCCAATGCCAACCACCCTTGGCCACCACCACACTACCTTTTCTCCGGCCCAACCATGCAATTAAAACCACCTCCCTCCAATGACTATCGCACAGCTTTTCTCGTTGCCATCCGCCACGCACCACCTTTCTTCGACACATGAAATACACGCACTTGCTCCAAGAAGGTGCATGTGCCCTTTTTGAGCAACCCACACTCTATTGATCCCTCCATTGCGCCCCCATGACTCTAGTGGTCCCTCTATTGCGCTCCTATGACTTTGAGAACCCCTCCATTGCACTCCCTTGACTCGGTGACCCCTCCACTGCACTCCCCTATCTCCAGCAATCTCTCTGTTGTGCTTCCTTCACTTTAGTGACCCCTTCGTCATGCTCTCCTAACTCTAGTGACATCTTCATCGCACTCCCTTGACTCTGGTGACTCATCTGCTGCACTCCCATGACTCCGGTGACCAGTCTATTGCCTTCTCATGACTTTGACAACCCTTTCACTATGCTCTCCTAACTCCAGCAACCCCTTCGTTGTGTTCCTTCGACTCTAGTGACCACTGCGTCGCGCTCTCATAACTCTGGCAACCCCTCTGTCATGCTCCCTTGACTCCAACGACCCCTTCGTTGTGCTCCCCTCATTCCAGCAATCCCTCCACCTGTTTTCTAAAACCCTTCGACTACCTTCCAATGATCCTCTCAAGCTGAAATTGTGTCTCCTAAGGGCTTTTGTGTTGACTACAGTTATAACAAGCTTGGTTCATATGATATATATACTCTACCTTGAGGGGAAATGTTAAAAATATTCATTTATTCTATATAAATAGATAAATATAGAAAGATTTCATAGCTAGAAATTAGATATTTCTATCACTATTTGTATCCATAATTTTAGCCTTATTTGATTATAAATAAAGCATCATATGTTTGGGAACATACACACAACACAACACATTCTATAAAGCTTTTTATAAAATGAAATAAACTGCTACTTTGTATCATCTTTGGGTATTTTTTCTTACCTAGTACATTGTGTATAGTTTTATTGAAAACTTGGTGTTAGAATATTATGAAAATTGTATTTATATTATCATTTCATTAACTATTTTCTTTTTGTAATATTTGTATATAATATATACTCTAGTACCTATACATCTTCAACAACAAAAGTCTTATGTGAGATCAACTACATGAATCACACAACAGCATTCGAATAGGTTAAAGATCATTCACCATGAGATCCTCTTAACAACATCCTCAATGTCCTTTTTGGTCTCCCTCTCCCCTTTTCACAAAACTAAAAACCATGCAGTCTACTCTCCCTACTAGTGCTTCCATTTTAGTGACCTTTGTATATATCTAGACCACCTTATCCAATTTTCTATCATCTTTTTCTCAATCAATGTCATACCAATATCTCCTTCTATACACTCATTTCATATCTTGTCCTTACTTGTATGGCCACACATCCATCTTAACATTCTCTGTTTCTACTCCCGCCTTTTTCTCTTCTTATTGCTTTAAATACCAACAGTCACTATCATAAGATAAAAATTGCCAGTGAGTATGTTCACAAATAGCCCATGATGGCTTTCTCCATTTTAGCCATCTTGCTTGCATCCCTATGTAACATCCTATGTTTTAGCCATCTATGTTTCTACTCCCGCCTTTTTCTCTTCTTATCGCTTTAAATACCAACAGTCACTATCATAAGATAAAAATTGCCTGTGAGTATGTTCATCAATTTCCCTAGATATTTAAATTTAGAAATAAGGACTTAAGGTTGAGCCTTGATGTACTGATATCTATACCTCTAATTTTTAGAAATCTTGCTTGTGTACCAATACTTGTATCAATGTGTATACTGGTACCCATAAGCATACAAGGACACTAGGAAAATTATCTCCAAGTAATCAAGTTAATTTTCTCTAGTGACTAAATGCCTGTTTGGATAAGATTCTAATCAACACAAGCACATCTTCCAAGGCAATATTGTGAGGCAAATTTTTTGCCTTTTGCCAAACTTCATTTCTAAGCATGGCCAACAGTAAAACAAACAGACGTTAAGTTAACACAATACATCCAGTTGAAGTTTTTTTTCAGATTTTACAATGCTCAGCTGCCTGGACTGTTCTGTGTGGCCTTTCACAAATCCATGGTTACGAGTACTGGTATAGCTAATGTAATTTAAGGAAAATAAAATTATCTTTCCTTTTTTACATTGATTAGAATTACACAAAAGAATTATATAGGCAGATATGGCTAGGACAGATCCTAATTACCCTAATTACAAAATAAATATAAAGATAAGATTGGGAGAAAATAAAGGAGAATAAATCAAATCTGAATAATCTGATCTTGATTATAACTAACTAAATCTTCTAGAATAAAGAAGATTAAAATCATATCAGATCTGAATAATCTGATCTTGATCTTAACTACCAAAATCTTCTAGAATCCTTATTTGAATTTTAAATTTAAAATAAAAACACATACAACTGTCAAACAGCCAGAAATTTAGGAGGATACTTTCCCAAATTTTTGCCCAGTGCAAAAACAACGATGTTATATGATCCTATAAAAAAGAAATTCTACCTGCACATCATCATTGAACATTCTGTAGGTACTTCTATACCGCTGTAATAACTTAAATGCCCATTTGCTTTGGAAATCTTCAAACTGTGCTGCCATAAAAAATTAATAGCCTTATAATAAAAAAATAATGAGCTCTATGAATAAAATGAAAAAGAATTCAAGCTGCTACTTTTATTTTGGCTTAAATATGTTTTAAGTTCCTAGACATATGACTCTTGGTTTTAGTCCTTACAAATTCTTTTGTCATTTCTAGATTTCTAACATTTTCTTAGTATCCTTTTTAAATCATTATCACTAACTTTAATTAGTTTAGTGCTGACATAACTAGAAAAGATAATAATATTAATTAAGATAATTAAGGTAATGACAAATAATTTAAATTAAGATAATTAGATTATTTTTAGGTACATAATTCAATTAATTAATATATTCATTATTTTATATAAATAAGATAATTACATATAATTTACTTTTATAACATTTTTAAAATTTTTAATATATCATAAAAAATGATTTTTTTGCTAAAGTAAAAAAATGAATTGCGACAACAACATCAAAACATAGGAACTTGTGATAAAACAATGATTTTATTGTTTCTAATATTATTCTTATTTTTCAATTCACAAATTTACTTTTAAATATTTTTAAAAATTATAATTTATTTAAACATTTATAATTAATATATTATTTTTACATTTCAATTTATTAATTTTGACTAATTATAATATAATTTACTTTTAATATTTTATATTTTAATTTATTTTTGCCTATAGAGACAAGACTACTGCTTGAAATGTATTAAAAAATAAATTATATTATAATAAGTCAAAATTAATCAATTGAAATATAAAAATAATACCAAAAGTAATATCTTAAAATGAAATTATATTTTCTTAAAAAATTACAAAATTAAAAGTAAATTAAAAATAATATTAAAAAGTAGATTAGTTAATTAAAAAGTAAGGACAATATTAAAAATAATACTAAAAAGTAGATTAGTTTGTTATCAGGACTAAAATGATACTAAAAAATGCCAGAGATTTAAAAATAAAAAAAAATTGTAATTACCAAAATCAAATAGAGTCATATTTGTATGAACTTAAAACATATTTAAACCTTTTTTTTTAAACTTTTTTTTTTAAACCTTATCGTTAATACCTGCACAATCACATTTGGCCAGCGAGTAAAGGCAGCCTCCATGAATTCGTCAACAACAGCAAGATAGTCATCCCCATCAAGACGATGTTGCTGCAATCCCAAATCTGATATAAGAAAAAACCAATCATGTTTCATGGAGTCAACTCAACTAAGCTCATTAGAAAGTTTATGATAAAAATTAATTATATATATAAGTGAGACAACAGGAGGCATATGTCATAACTTTCTTTTGGTCCACTGAGTTACACAACCAAGAGTTACAGATATTAAACCAATTGTCAGCTTCAACCTAATAGCCTAAAAGCATTTGGGGAAGTTGGTCCTTGACCTGTTTTTAGAGCTTCTTTGACCATGTGGTTAGCAGCTCAATCCTTACCAATTACCACTCCCATTCTTCTAAATAAAGAATTTCAGCACAAGGTAATGAGTATGTGCATTGTTCACATTACAAGCTCAAAAGGCTCTTGCGTGAGGGAGTATGTTCTAGATATAAAACCACTCATAGGCTTTCTAAACTTTTAGGAAAGTTGGCCTTTGACAGGATTAAACCTTGAATCAATGAAAAAATAGTGATGGTGATAGAACACCACTTGATAAACTAATAAAATATAAAATTGAACACTGAAATCACACACAATACAGCAATACACTTGCTGTTGCAGAGACAAAAGTGAGAGTATTCTCTGTATATCTACAAACTGCAAATAACTACCAGTAGGGTTTAGCTCAGTTGATTGAACAAGTTGTGTGAGTATTGTTAACCTCCTGATCGTGTTCGCCTTGGTATTATGTCTGATTCCTACGGATCAAAATAAAAACTGCAAATAACTACACACTTCCTAATTACACAGCCTACTATTAGATATATACTCCTAATACATAAATGTCAGCACAGCAGTTACTTTCTATGCATAACCATCATTGTGCAGTTGCTAATACAGATTTTCTTTCTAATATGGAATTGCTAATACAGAATCAGTTATTTTCTATCACATATACTCCTAATAATTAATTACCTTCAATCCATTAATGGATCCTTTCCTAACTAGGATCTCAGTTCTCATTGTCACCATCTGCTGAATGTAGGAAACGAGTTCTTCATCATTATCTTTATCCACTTCAATAGCAATTATACTTCCATCATCATTTAAGACTTCATTATCTCTGAAAATTACCCACCTTATTTACTTATGTCACATTGATATAAGGGATGGAACTTTTCTCCACACCTTTCTTTCCATCAATTTTTGGTATGTTAAATGGCACAAGCCTTTGCTTTTCACACCAAAATTACACCTATGTCCATCCATTTTTTGCCTAGAAAATGCTGAACTTGAAAGAAAATTTCTATATGTGAATTTTCTAACATACCCAGTCCAATGTTCTGACTTTTTCCACCATCTAAATGGCTGCACTCTTTAGGTGAGGCAGTTATAGAAGTTAAAACAATGATAGGTCCCAATTCACTTCCTACTGTACTGCTCTTCAATTGCCTCATTACTGTGCTGAAACTGCTGCCACCATTCCGCCACCCATAACTACCCACAGGTGCAGGCTATCTAAAATTTTTCCCAAGTCAAAGGTGCCTTGGTTTCCCTTAATAAATTGAAGCAATGGATGGTTGACCCTTCCATACTTAGGTTTGCCAATCCCATTCTGACATCCTCATTTGTGTCCTGCACCTCGAAATAAGTGTCATCCTTAGTGATCCATCCAACAGGGTCTTCTCCATTAAAAGCAGGCAGATCCGTTGATAGGAACCAGAGATATGGAAGGAGATAGAACAAAAGAAAATTGATAATGATATTATAGTGGGTTCACTCTGAGGATGAATCCTCTTACAGTATGTATCAGACAAAAGATAGAAGAAATAGGAAAATAACAATGGATTGGAGCACAGCTCACTTGAAGTAAGACTAAAAGATAAGTAAATTACAAAGACACTCCTACTAAGAGAGAATCGACTTCTCTGCTCAGCCCCCACACCACCCAAACCAATTGTTAATCCTTCGACACCCCCCTCCATTCCATTGCTACTGCCCAAATACCCGTTCTATTCCACTGCCCGCATGATTCCCATATCACTTTCCTCCTCTCCTACACCGCCACCAGGCAACTCTGTTACTCCCTTCTCCATTACTTCTCTCTCTCCCTCCTTACTTGCCACCTATCCCCTTCTCCTCTCATAGACCCTTATGCCTTGTTTGGGCCTACTTTCCTCGCATTCCACTTCTACGCCTGTTTTGTGAGGTTGAATTAGGTTCAAACCCACATTCTAAGACTGGGATACAAGCAAAGTCAAGATGATCATACTCTCTTTATAAAGCATTTCCCCGATGGTAAACTCACTCTTCTCCTGGTCTATGTAGATGACATGATCATTACAAGTGATGATGAGATGGAAAAACTAACTCTAAAAAAGAAGTTGGCAACACAATTTAAAATGGAGTTAGGAAAGCTGAAGTATTTCCCTGGGATAGAGGTTGCCTATTGCAAACAAGGTATTTTTATCTCCCAAAGGAAATATGTACTCATCTTTCTCAGAGAAACAGGAAAATTGGGATGTAAGACCTCAAGGGTTTCAATAGGATTGGGTGTGAAAAAAGTTCAACATAGAGAAGTCCCAATATCAAAGATTGGTAGGGAGATTGATCTACTTATCCCACACTAGGCCCATCATCACCTATGTTGTTAGTGTGGAAAGCCATTTATGCATGATCCTAGGAAAAGGCACCTTCAAGCAATTGAAAGGATCCTCCAATATTTGAAGGAAAGTCTATTAACTATTGTTCAAAAGAGAAAGTATATTGTCCACGGAGATATATAAGATGCAAACTATGTCGGATCAGTTGTATATAGAAGATCCACTTCTGGATATTGCATGTTTCTGGGAGGAAATCTAGTAACATAGAGGAACAAGAAGCAAAATATGGTTGTTCGATGTGCATAAGCAAAATTTTGAACTATGGCACATGGTATATGTAAAGGATTATGATGAAGATTATTCTTAATGACCTCAAAGTAAAATATGAGACCTTTGAAGTTGTTTTGTGACAACAACTCAGCTATTACTATTGTTCATAATCCAGTACAACATGATAGAACGAAACACAAAAATTGACAGACACTTCATCAAAGAGAAGTTGGATGGCGGCCTTATTGTTACAACACATATAGCTACAGGGCTCTAAGTGACAGATGTCTTTATCAAAGGGCTTCCTAGTGCTAGATTTCAATATCTTATTCGCAAGTTGAGAATAATTGTTATCCATTTACCAAATTGAGGGATATCATGGGATATTTGTTTACTTATTACTATTATTACGCTATTTCTTTCTTCAGGAATAATCTTTATCCTATAAAAGGGATATTAATGATTGTACAAAATACACAATATACAGTCTTTTTATTTCAACAATTATTTTCTAACACATATACTCCTAATAATTAATTACCTCCAATCAATTAAAGGATCCTTTCTTAACTAACTTGGTTCTTAATTCCCATCAGATGGACAATATTTAATGCAATGATGTCACTTCTATATAAATCCTGTATTGTACAATACTTTAACAGAATGAATGTAAGATTAACACTTACATAAGGGATCTTTGAGTAACTTATCATTGTTAGTACCAACATCAATCATCACAGGAAGTACCTATTTCAAGAAAAAAGAAGTCTTAGAATTGTGAAAGACATGTACTATGTAGAGCTAACAAGAGAAAAATGATGTGATACATGGTAATAATAATACTCTCAAGGGGAATAGTAACAATCATTAGAAGACAAGCTAGACAAGCTAGAAAGGAACAAGTTCAAGACAGAATAAAAGGTGAAAAAAGCTACCAGAAGCCATGACAAATTTATTGTTAAATCAAGCACAAAATAATCATACTCCAATGAAAGAACCATTTAGTAGAATGAAGGAAAGTTTCCATGATTGACAGTGTCCTTCAATATACAAGAAGCAAATAAATGGGTTGGTTAGGATAAGGCATAGCCAAAAGACAATAAGGATTTGAGGAGAAAGTTACTTTGACCCAATAAGGCTGCTTAAGCATAACTGACCACACCATTTATCAAATTGGGATGTTTCCTTACCAACATAAAGATACCAACTTTATCAAAACCTGAACAGTTTGAAAGGAAAAAATAATGAAACATTGAGCAACAGTGTACCCTTTGAGGATTTATCCCAGCTGCAGCAACATATAGATCAAGCTTCCCAATAGCAATGCCAATTCCTTGAACTCCAAGATCTCCAAGTCCCAGGATTCTGCTCCCATCAGTAACTACAATCATATCAACCTGAAAAAAATATCAAATGAGATGTCTCAATTTGATATTTAACAAGCTAGTATATATCAAAATATTATACAGAGACATAGGTCATAATTTGAAAAAAAAAAAATGAAAGATGAAAATTGAGCATCACATTTTCAAGCAAACTCATGTGCTAATGACAGCATTTTAATCATTCAAATTCTATTAAAAAATAAATTGTTCCAAGTATCATTAATTTATCAAAATGTTGCAATCAGCACCATCAAATGAAACAGGAACCAACAGTGATACCTTGCTATATCAATCAACAATATATGTGCCAAGCCAAACACATTAACACAATTTCTCTCAATAATTCTCTCTCTCAACTTATATAATACAGCAATACTGACAAAATAAATGGCAACCCTAGAAACTGACCCATTGGATCATAATCAGATACCTACCATTTGGAAGGGTTATTCAAGGAGGAGTTGTGTGAAACTGAAAGGCAGTCAGTCATGCCTTTGTGACAGTTATGCTATGTATTTTGTCTATTTAATATTGGAATTGCCATAGTGTGTAAAAGTGGCAGTTATGGGTAGTTATGCCTTGTGGCAGCTATTGTATTTGTTTAATATAGTAGTAGTGTGTGATAGGGAAGTACGTGGGTTGTAATTCTGCATTCTGAACAGAGAATATTCTCTGTTGGAATCATACAACTGTAGGACAGCAAGACAAATTGTTGTATTTCTGTGAGTTAATAAAACTTCTATCAATTTATCACGAGTATTCTATCAGAAACAATAGAACAAATGAATAAAGTTTGAAGTTTAGCAAATATGAAATAGGACATGGACATCATTCAGTACATGAAATTTATTTTTATATTTTATTTAAGTTAACCTTGTAAGCAGATAATGTTACATGTATGTAGTAGGAGGTAAGAATACAAAAGTGAAAGTTTATTCTAGAATTAACCAAACTACATTGGAAGTAGAATAAATAAGAGCATGCCTAATTCCAGGCTAATTGTCAATGAACAAACAAGTTGAGCACTCAAAACAATACATGCATTTAAAATCCATTAATACATGTCTATTAAATTTATACATGAAATCTAAAATCAGTGCAGGCTAAATTCCAGGCTAATTGTCAGAAAAAAAATTTGTTCAGCAGTAAAAACAGTACAGAGACTTAAAATCCATTAATACAAACTGGTGAAGCAATGACATTTAGGATACAAAAATAAAAGTACTAGCTAAAAAAAATTTATACAGGAAACTATGATATGGATAGTTAACAACCTGTTCAGCTGGCCAGTTATACACCATAGACATCATTTCTCCACGATCCTCAGCACTGAAATACATTCCTCTTGGTCTTCTAAAAAGTCCACTATAGTTCTGACATACAAGACCTACTGTTGGAGTATATACTATTGGTGCATATTCCTCTATTTTGGCAACCAAAACCTGACAATATAAGACATGTCATTAAAGTTAACATCATTCTTTTGGGGGCAGAGAGGGAAACAGGATTAGGAAGATGCACGAGAACATCTTCAATTATTTATAATATGCATATGCACTAAACAAGGTAAGTTTAATTTTCCAATGCATGACTCAAAGAAAATATACAATACACAAACACAAAAAGAAAAAATATATGATGCAGTATAAAATTCTACTCATCATAAGTTATGAGAATTCTGACCAAAAACAATAGTTTTGACACAAATATCACTTCTAATAGTTTTGACACAACACGTACACCCTTTGTTGGTCCCTAACTTGGGCGTTGGGATATCCACAGGTAACGGCCACACCCCACCATAACCCTAGGACAACGAACGACCAAACCATATTCATTCGATGTTGGACTAGTCCACGTGAGCACCAGAAAAGAACATATTCTAAATACACATATTGGATCTGTGAACTCTTATGTCCATATCATATCTTGAAGCAAAACACATTCCACACCTTGCAATTTCTTTTACTATAAATAATAGGGAAATATCTCTTCACATCAATGTTTATTAGAGTATACTTACTCAGGTTCCTTAACACCCAGCATACATATGACTACACTGTATCTTTTCCCCTTTCTGTTTATGTAACTAATCGGACTACAGTTAGTTAGTTACAGCTAGATAGTTAGGATTACAGTTAGGTTGTTAGCACTCCCCTGGACTCTATAAATAATAGAGTCATCTCTTTCTAATAGCACCTTTTATCTTTCAGAATCATTAGTAATGTTCTATTACAGTTTTCTCTCGAATAATGGTTGAAATAATTTCTCTTACAGTCTCATGTCAGAATGGCTTATTTTCCTTTTCTTCTTGATAAAATAATATTTAATTCATAGAGAAGAACAGTACAGAACTAGAGAATAAAGATTCGTGTATAAGACATATTTCTCCAACTCATCTGTACTGTCCAAGAAAGAAACCCCTTCCCTTCCACACATGCACACAAACACACAAAAGTTTATATTATTTTAATATCTCATCTTGATAATAATATTTCATTCATAGAGAAAAGAAGTATAAAATCAGAGGAAAAAATCATCATACAACATGCATACTACAAAGAAAAGAGAAAAAGAAATGCAAAAACACAATGAACCAGGAGGAGATCACTCCAAATTACTGTTCAAGAAAGACACCCCCACCCCCCCTTACCTAAGAGCCTTAGCTCAAGTAGCACCAAGTCCTGGCGCTGACTTGAACACAGGATGAAACCCCATAAAGGTCACTCATCCTTTTAGCTTACCCTCATAAACTAGGATTGGGGGGGGGGGGGGGACCTCCCCCCTTACACTTACACACACAGTGACACACATATATGTAACAATCTTTGTTGTAAGAATTAGCACACTTACACCATGTGAAACTTCTTGTAGAAAATGGTTATGACTGATCCTATCTTTGAATTATATGTAGTTATTGTGTTAATGTTGCACAAAATTTCATAAAAATTAAGGAACTGCATTTACTCACTACCCTTCAAATGGAAGACCTTGTTCCAAAGCTCCCAAAGAAACCCATAATGTTCATAAGGGATGCAAGGTCAATCGAAGTTTACCTCCCACTGAACTCTAAAAATGCAATAGAAATGTCAATAGTAATAAACCTTATATGGTACATAATGGTAGATGCACTTTTATTATTTCTTTTTGTCTTCATTATCTATGCAATTTTACATTCTGTTAAGTTATAGAGGGTTACTTCGTTAGAGGCACTGACAGAGATTGACACCTAAATCATCATCAAAGTTTATTTCAGTATAGAATAGTTGGTTATCAAAGGAGTGCAATAGAAAACTATGGATATACATATACCTTATAGTACATAGTCTCATTTCTGTCATGCAAGCGGTTAAGTATCCGCCACTTGGCCAATGCATTAGGATCAGAAGGTCCATCTCTTGCTTGAACTTCAAGCCTCTTCAGATCAACCACTACCAACACAAGAATTTTAGCAACAGTTAAATTATAGAGTACTAACAGCAAAGGTAAAAATATATATAACTATATAAGAAAAAGAAGAATCAGAATCCTTATTTCTCATCACCAAAGCATCAACTGAAGATTATGCATGTGCAGCCTCCATCTATATTTCAGTTAGATGCTAACAAATTTCAGTGTACATTGGCAAATGTATACAATATATTCAGCACCAACCTCGAGCACTTATTGCAGAAACTCTAAGAACTGAGAAGCACTATCATAATAAAAATTTAAAGATGAAAATAAAAAACCAAAAAAAAATACAAAAACAAAGCAATTGAAGGAGATTCCCTTGCATAGTTTCACACAGTTCACAGCAGTAATATAGCATCATCTCATTCTCAAGTCTCAACTATTTCATATACCATAATTTAAAATAGAACAAAATCGCAAACCAAATGTTTTAAAAATGCAAAGCTTTCCAATCTCTTTATAAATCAATAATAAAAATTCTCTAAAGAACAATCAAGGGGCACAGGCACAAAACAAAAGAGAAAGACAATTTTATACCATAACATATGTAACACAAGGAACTCCCTAGAGATAACCTAAGTAATCTTAACATACGTATCTCCGTGCATGCTACGAAAACGTACTGAAGCGTTCAATCTGTAGGTCAGGAGACATAACATTTGGAGGAAGCAGTCCTCGTAGATCAAGACGATCTCGTTCTGTCATGGAAAAAGCTGTTCCCTAATTTTAAAACATCAAAGTTAATATAATACTCAATCATATTGAAAGTTTATACGAAATTAAAAAATATCCACCAATGGAAGAATAGGTGATGCAAAAACTTAATAGCAAAAACATACATTTATCTTCAATCTGGCACTTAAAGACAGACTAGGCAGAAATATCAGAATGAAGAAAAATTGCCAGAAATTTCACGTGTGCTTTCTAGCATCATGTAAAACAAACAGAAGACAATGATAATATATCTATGGATTGTAGCCTCTAAAGAATAATTTGGAACCAATTATAAAAAATGGGTTGGGCCTTTCTTCAATTGCAATTACAGCTGCATCGACCACATTCATCTTCATTTCCAACAATTTTGTTATTCTCAACCCAACTGCAATTGCAACCACAATTTAAACTTGTTTCCATTAAGCAACCTACTCATTTATCAGAGAACATATCAAAGTGCAAACCCACCTAAAAAGACCCATGACCAAGAGAATACACAAGGCTTCAAACTATGTTCTGATGCCACATGAAAGCTTCATCTTTGTATTATCAAAATTACAAAACAAATTAACAACAAAAAAAAAAATTAACTTGCTCTGACAAACAGCACCTTCCCAAAGCATAAAACAATTTAAGCTAACACAAAATACACAAACCGCATTTGTGAAAGTAAGCAACAGCATACATGAAAGCAACATAGAATCACTGAAGCCTTAACTAGACTATCATGACTAAGGCCCTGTTTGGCTATGCTTATTTTCACCTTATTTGGACTTCCCTATAGGCTTTATTTGGATAAACTTCTTCATAAGTACTTATAGAAAAAAAAAATAAGTAAAATGAATTGAGTTTTACTCAGAAGTTAAAATCAACTTATGCACTTCAGATTTTCTTTAGATTTTACAAATGTTAGATGAGACTTGAGAGAATTTCTATAAAAGGCCCTGTTTGAATAACTTTCTATATAAGTACTTATAGGAGAAAAATAAGAAAGTAAAATGCATTAAATTTCCCCTATAAGCTAAAATCAACTTTATGTTAGAGAAGTTAGATGAGAAGAGTTTTCTATAAAATTAAGTGCATGAGTTTATTTTAGTTTATGGGAAAAGCTCAGTTCATATAATCTTCTTATTTTCTTCTCTTACAAATATTATTGAGAAGTTTATTCAACCAGAGTCAAAGTCATAAGTTGATTGTATCTTATGAGAGAAGCTCAACTCATTTTATACCATATTTCTTCCCTGTAAGTGTTGATAGATAACTTTATCCAAACAGGAGCATAATAAATTAATAATAAATACTTGCATAGCATTGTATGCTTATTTGGATAAACTTATAAACAATATCCGAAACTCATGTAACATGTTTTAAGCTTATTTTAATGATCTATAAGTTGAAGCTTATGAAAATAGCTAGAACTTCAAATTACCACTCGTTTAAGTTATTCATCCAAACAATGCCTAAATAAAATAGCAAAATTAGCTACAACCTCTCAAATTAATAAATAAATAAATGAGCTGTGTATTTGGATTAGTTTATTTTCTATTCAAAACAGCTTATACAATCGAATCTTACGAGTTTCCAAAAAGAAAAAATCGTAAAATTTAAGGTGACCGAAGAAGGAGAGAAGGAAGAGAGGAATACTTTATTGAACCAAGGATCGTGGAGAATGTCGAGGCTGCGTTTGTGGACGATGGAGGGGCGGTGGCCTTCGGTTGTGGTGAAAGGTCTGGACAGCAAGTGTGCGCCGATCACGTGCCGCTTGAGCAGCGACGACGACACCCTCGCGTGCTTCCACAACATCACCATTTTTTTCTCTGAGAATGAGATCTAAGTGCTCCGAGTTGGGTTTGGTGCCTCTCTCGCACTTATTAGTGTTCAATCACCGTTGTGAAGTGGGACAAAACGACCAATGACGCTCCTTTCGTATTGAATTGAGGAGGCTCAGTGTGGGGACGTAGAATTCTACTGCATCATTGCTGTCGGGGACGAATATTTCACTGTTCAGAAATGAATCTAGTATATTTTCTAACACAATGTTTGTATTAAAGGAAAGGGTTATGCTATTGAATACTCTACTATATTATAAATTATTATTAGTATAATTTTAACTATCTCTTTTTTATTAACTAATTCATTAAGTAAATGAGTTTGTTTGGATAATAATATTAATTTATTTTAAATTTAAATTTTTAAAATTATTTCTAATATTAATTAGATATACTTCATTTTGTTATGAATATTTTTTATTGATTTTAATTTTTATAATTTATTTTATTATTAATATATTTATTAATTTAGTTTTTATTGATTATACACCTTAAAAGTAAGATTTTTAAAATATTATTTATATAAAATAAAAATTGACTTTCAAAAATAACGTAAGAGATTAATGTATTTTTTTTATTATTTGTTGATCTTGAAAATAATTTATAATTAAGAATATATTTATAAATAAAATTATAAAACATTCCAAATAGATTCTTATAAAAAATATTAAAATTAAATTTTAATTTCATAAAACGGATATTTGTTTTATGTTTTTAGGACTTTAAAAAATTGTTTATTTTCGATTTTATAAATTTAATGTTCATTTTCATTTTTATAAAATTATAAAATTTTAATATAAAATATTTTTATATTTTAAAATTTTTATTTTTATTTTCAATGTTTAAGAAATATTAAATTTATTATCCTATAAATAACTGTCACGTCATAAATAAATAATGACATATTGTCATAAAGTAAATAAAATGAAATTTTAGGATTAAAAATAAAAATTATAAAATTAAAATTATAAATAAGTATATTAAAAATTAAAAATATATTTAAGTTTAATAAAAATTTGTTAAAAACTACACATTTATATAAATCTTATTCATAATTTAATAAATTTCAATTAATAAAAAAAACATTCCAGTAAAAGTGCGTTGAAAATGTGTAAAATAACGTGTAACTATCACTCATGTTCTGGTTTAGGATATTGCCTTTTAGACGCAGAGTTTATTTTGACTTTAAATCACAGGGACCCGGTCCTAGGAAAACTTCCCTCAAATGCCAAAAGTTCAAAGAGCTACGAGTCCGTTTCCATACATAGCCTTATTCGGGAATTTTTAGAGTTTGAAAAATAAAATTATCTCTGTAAAATTTTCAAAATTTAGTTTTAGTTTTTAAGAAAAAAAAAATGGTTAAGTCTGGTCACTAAATTTTTAAGAGCAAATGATTTTAAGCTAATCTTTTTAAGTAATTTGTATTAAGTGTTGAATTGGATAACGGCGACCCAACTTAATTTTTAGTCGTTAGTTAAATATGTTCTTTATTTCTTAAATATTTTGAAATTTTGTATCGGTCCTAGAAAAAATTGCTTTATTTAAATCTCTAATATTTTAAAAGTAAATGATTTTGACCTCACTGTTAAATTATTTATGTTGATACTGAGTTGACTAATTCTAATTATGTTATATTATTATTACCATTGTTAACTAATATTAATGTGTAGTAGCAACTAATAGTATATTTGATTTAAAGAAGAAAGTGAAAAAAAAAAGTAAAAAGAAGAAATAAAATAAAAGTAGAATGATTTATAAGTTATTTAATAGGAACGAAGATTAAAAAATTTATTTACTTTTTATTTAGTTACGTAAAAGGTAGAAAAAAGAAATAGAAATGGATATAATAAATATTTTTAAGATCAGGTTTTTTTTTATACTTCAAAAAATTTATTCCTTTCCTTTTTTCAATTTGAAAAGAATACCTTTTTTACGTGATACTTGTATATTATCTTTCATCTTTCTTTTATAATGTATTTGATTTAGCGTCAAATTCTCTTAATATGAATTAAAAATATTAAAAAAATAAGAAGTTATGTAAAGTAGTTTTTTTTATGTATATAGAGAAATTTGTAGTTGAATTAAACACCCATTTAATGTGAAATCAGACAAGAGAGAAGAAACTACTTTTTTTGTCCTTTCTTCTTTCTTTCTTCATGATTCTACCCAATAAACATTGTGTAAGAGTGAAAGGAGATTATAATTTTAAAAGTGAAAGGTAAAGCAAGCATTGAACAAATTATGGAGGGTGATGTGATAGATTTTTAAAGTGAATGAAAATTTATATTCTTTCACGAAAAGATATATCAATTCATCAAAAAAATACAAGCATGAAATTTAATGAAAGTGTGTTCTTTTTATGAAAGAATGTCTCTCTTCATCGAAAGTCATGAGATGTGACTCTTCACCAATAGTTATAAGATGTGTCTTTTTGAAGGGTTGTACCACTTCGCCAAAACGCATAAGATGATTTATAAATAGAATCAATTTGAATGTAAAAAAGTGACATAGTCAGACAGAAGAGAAACACAAAAATCAAAAGATTAATTGTATTCATTCACTTCCTTTCCTTTCTTGTATGCAAAGAGAATTGAGAAAATTATTATTCTACAAACTAACATTGATGATAAGTTTGATGTGATAATACAAATCATATCGAGGGACTCCATTGTTTCGTGAAGGAGATTTGTTAAGGTACCTTGTTGCATCCAAATTCTATAGAGATTGGTAGAGACAAATCAAACCTAAGGGTGAGAAAGGTGTAGAAAATGGACTAGAAATTAGAGAAGACAAAGAAGTTAGAGAATCAAAAAAGAAAATAAAAAAGATATAGTAATAACTTTAATACAAGTAATAATGATAACTTGAATTATAATTAACTAATTATACATTTTAAAAAGTTACGTAATAATGGGGACAAAATTATTCACTTTTAAAAATTAGATTATTAGACAACTTTTTTTATGACACATAATGTAAAAATGACTCAACCTTATTTTTGTTTGGTTCTTAATAAAATTCATCGTCACTAATTTGTACATATTCCTACTTAAAATTGTCATGAAACAAAATTTCAAAATATTAAGGACTAAAAGTATATTTAAGCAATGATTAAAATTAAGCACACCATAATTGGACAACCATCCTAAGCTCTAAGGTTGACCTTAGGTCCATCACAAGCATAACTTGGATTCTAGGTTGGGTACTCTTGGGTTGATTTTAGGTCCATCGCAAGTTTAGCTTGGATCTAAATCAAATACTTAACTTTTTGATCAACCTTAAGTCCATTATGGGCCAAGCACAATCTATAGGTCTTGTACTTAACATTAGTTTGTGATAATTATGGGCTGGACATAACCAACATGCATCAATCATGCCATAAAGTACAAAATGGACAACCTAACATGTCGCCAAAGTCTCTACTAGTTATAGATAATATTAAAACATGCTTGTTAAATTAATTATGTCTTCTTATATAAAGACCAATCAATATCAAGAAAAAGATAGAATATTGTGTTGACCGATCATCGCCAAGCTCTAGAACTCATTTCCTTAGGTTTGCCTTTAACCATAACATTTTAGTGTAACATCCTCATTTTTAGTTATTTATTATTGTTTGTAAATATTTATGTTTCATTATTATTAAATATTAAAAAGTGCTTGAATGATTTTATACTTGTTATTAATTAAATAAATTTTATTTGCAAATTATACATGTGGATTTAAAATTGAGTTTTTATTTAATTAAATGTGAGAAAATGGTTTTGAACTTGTTTTTGTGCATGACTCGTTGAGAGGGTTCAGATATGACCCTTATCCATCAGATATATGTTGTGGAGTTAATTTTTTCTTTGAACCCTTTCTTAACAACAAAGAGAGAAACAAAAGAACCTATAGAGGGGGCACTAAAGGATCACCAAGAGGAGTTGTAAAGGTCATTTTTTTGCTATTTTTGCTTACGAGGTAAGGAGGAGTGAGATTGTCTCTATATTATGGGTTTTCTTTACGTGAGATGGGTAGTGGAGTCATCCTTAGGACCCTTGTCTTATATGGTTCTTGGTGGTATCTGAAGGAGGATTAAACCC
Organism: Mucuna pruriens; assembly: GCA_025330945.1. Taxonomy (NCBI): domain Eukaryota; kingdom Viridiplantae; phylum Streptophyta; class Magnoliopsida; order Fabales; family Fabaceae; genus Mucuna; species Mucuna pruriens. Next base: position 654,203 of record JAENHJ010000384.1, on the reverse strand, counting down.
ATATATTAGTGTTGTGTCTTTGTGTGATTTTCATTGATTTTCATGTGATTAATTGTTGTTGATTTCTCAATTTCATGGTTGTTCTTGAACATGAGGGTTTTGGAGTTTTGATTTGAGACTTTTCTTATTGAATGAAATTGGGTGAAATTTTTTTGTGAATTTCCATGTTCTAAACTAGTAGAGTATAAGAGCTTAGATTTTTGAAGTTTTCCTCCTTCGATTGTGGAGTTTTGGTTGAGTTTTGCAAAAGGTCAGAAAGTCATGAATGGTTATTCGTAGCGTTCTCGCTAGGCAAGGGGTTCTCACTAAGAGAGCACACATCAAGTAGAGGAGTTTTTTCTCTGTTGAGCTTATTCGTTGGGCGAGTATGACACTCATTAAGTGAATACAAGCCCTAGAGTTCTCTATTGCTCCCCTTGTTGAGCGAATGGTGAGCCTCGCTAAATTGAAGTGTCAAGAGAATAGTGCTATTTGTGGTCTTACTTGCTGGATGAGTAGTGAGGCTTGTCGAGTGAGTAGTGAGGCTTGTTGAGCAAGGGAGTGAAATAGAAAGTTGTAACTCTTTATGGCTCATATTTACTAAGTGAGGGTAGTGTCTCGCTAAGTGAAAGGTGAGTACAGGACCTTGGAGTCCTAACTCACTAAGCAAGAAGTTACCTCGCTAAGAAATAGTATACAACAGAGAGTTGGGACTTTTGTTGAGCGTGTTTGTTGAGCGAGCAAGGAGTCTCGCTAGGTGAGAAAGGGGAAAAGAAAGTAGCAAACTCTTTGTGACTCTATTTTACCAGGAAAATATGGGGTTCGCTAGGCAAGTAGTTGTGCAAGGCTCTTTGCAGCTTTAATTCGTTGAGTGAGAAGCACAAACTTAGTGTTTAGTTCCCTAGTTTGAGCTTAAGAGGTATGTGTTGTGAAGTTGTGTACATTATACTATTGCTACTACTGTATGAACTGACTGAGATATATTTGTCATTTCATTAAGAGATGAGCATGATAAATTATATGAGAAAATGAGTAAAGGATGAGTGCTTATCAGATGAACTTCCAAGACCAAGAGTTGGCAGGAAAGGAACATTAGGTAAACAACCTAGGCCGATGTAAGGTGAGAATGGTGCTTATTGTATGAGTTGTGAGATAAGGTAGCTACCTTGTAGGGGGGCAAGTATGTCTTTATCAGCCTAGTTTAAAAAGAAACTAATGAGAACATAAATTGTATGACATTCATCATATAATGTAACCAGTGTTACAGAAAGTATACATGAGCCAAGCGATAAGGTCACTAGACCTACTTGGCTACTTAGTATGGAAACCTCATTTGGTCGTGACTAATCCCATTAGTTGGGACACATGGTAAAGCTTAATAGATCTTGAAGTACTACTGGAAGATATTATGCTACTATGGTATGACTTAACTCCATAGGCCAAGTCTACTAATGTTTCCCCTAGTAAAATTGGTACCACATACACATGGATTAGTGCTTAGGATGCATACTATCATAGCATGTACATAATGCTTATTGTGGATATAGGTGTTATATCTTACCTATTATTCTTGTGTATGTGCTACCTGGTTTAGTCGAGGTTGCCTTGATAGTAGTGAGATGTATTCTCACTCCTCTTCTTGTTTTTTGTCTTATTTTGTTTGGGTTGAACGCCACCTACATGTGAGGATGAGCATGGGTAAGATGAAACTTAATGCCTCTTGTGTTGTTGTCTTCTTTATCTTTTAGTTTCTTTTGTGTTGGGCTTTGTCAACTCTAATAGAATTGTAACATTGGGATTGAACATGTTGTTTGGATTTAAGTACATTTTTATGTTTTTGACTGAGTATTTTGGATTGGCCTTTGGTGTGCTAGTAGGATTTATGTTTTAGAACCTTTCATATTGAGATTTTAGTGGATAAGAGTATAAACATGTGAGTCCTCTACCTTTTGACTTTGATATTAAGGATATGAGTTTTATTTATTACCAATGAGTTACATGATAGCTTGAAATTTCATTTTTATGCGCTTTAATTAATCAAACTAAATATTATTAAGTAAATCACGGGGTAATGGGTGACATATTTAATGGTATCAAAGCTTAGTTGATTTATTTGGCCTTGTGTGTTATGTGTCTGCTTTGTTTTTTGTCGTCTACTTTAAGGAGTTGTTTGTGTTGTTACTTATTGAATGCATGTTTATTGTTTTTTCTGACCTTATTTGCTTTGTTTTTCTTCCTTAGGAAGAAATGGCAAGAAAAGGAAAGAATTATCGTGCGATAGCTAGTGCTCTTATAGCTCTTGTTGGGACCATTGGGAATACCCAAAACTAACAACAATCACAAGGATTAATTGCTTTTCCACAGAAGCAACCCACCTGTGTTCAAGGGAGGTTATGACCCAAATAATGCTTAGAATTGGGTCACAAAAATAAAGAAGATCTTATATGGTATGGAGTGCATTAATGCTCAGAAGGTGATGTTTGACACTTATGTGCTAGTTGAAGTTGAGTATTGGTAGGAGAACACCCATTCTCATTTGGAGGTTGAAGGGCATGTTGTTACTTGGAAAAGCTTCAAAAGGATATTTTAGGAGATGTACTTCCAAAAGATGTGAGGGAGATGAAGGAGATGGAGTTTCTTAAGTTGAAGTAGGGAAACTCAATTATGGCTAAGTATGTAGCCAAGTTTGAAGAACTCTCCAAGTATTGTCCATACTACCAAAGTGAGACACACTAACTACATTAGCCAATTTTGTTTTTGGTCTTTCAAATTTGGATCAATCTTGTTTTTCATTCCCCAAATTTGAAAATGTTTTTTTTAAGTTCCTACATTTTTTAAAATAGCTAGTTTTAGTCCATCATTTTACATAACAAACATAGTAGAAGTCATCATTTGCCATGTGTACAATCAAAAATCGAAAAATAGTAGAGAAAAAGTTTTAAGATTAACAATGTTTTTCGATTTTTAACTATACATGTGGCAAATAATGACTTCTATTATGTTTGACAAGCAAGGCAAGAGACTAAAACTAGTTATTTTTGAAATCTGATGACTAAAAAAAAATAATTTCAAATTTGAGGAACAAAAAACAAATTTAGCCCAAATTTGAGGGATCAAAAACATATTTAAGTTTTATATTAACATACTTTACTCATATAGTAACTAAAAAATATCTTCAATTAAATATATTTTTCACAAATAAGTATGAGTTATGTGATAATTTTACACATATATAAGAAATAAAAAAATATAAACATGAGTGGTATCACAAATTTTATAAATAAAAAATAAATAAATGTGTTTTTGGTCACTATACTTTTGGTCAAACGTGGTTAAGATTTTTGTACTTTTAAATCAACAAATTTGGTCTTTAAACTTTTAAAATTATGTGGATTAGTCCATCCCCTATAATAGTGTTAGTAACAACGTTGGAGTGGTAAATGATTTACTACGTTTGTGATTTGTGGTGATCTTTTATATAATTTCTAATAGTTTAAAACCCTCAAAACTTACACTTACAGATTGTTTAAACAACATTTTTTTTGACAATTTTTAACTACTACAAATCATGCCCCTATAACAAAACCCAGACTCTATTCCCTTAAAATCAAACGTCTAACTATCACTCATGAAAACCATCATAATTCAAACATTAGTCAAATCGAAATCATATGTAAAATAACACGAACAAACATACAAATCCAAAGTCTCATTATCATCTAAACATGAACTCATCTCATTCATCACTATTCAAATAAATGAAAAAAGAAGAAGAAGAAAAGTTCTATGTTCTCTTTACTTGGAAGGAGCCATCATTCCTAAACCATGTCGCTACTGTCATTAGTGGTGCCCTCTCATAATGTGCCACCATTCTTCATCCAACACCCATAACCACATCCAAATCAAATCCCAACATTAAAATCTTCAATCAAGCTTCATGCTTAACTTGCAACAAAGAAACAAAAAAAAGGAACAAACAGAGGAAGATGAAAAATAAAGACAGAGATAAAAGAGAAAAAATACTAAACAAAAAGAAAAAAAAAGTTAGATTTTTTTTCTGCCTCAATGAGCTCTACCATTCACCATGGTTGGAAGCAACTCTTCTTTTTTCTTTTTCCTTTTTTTCTCTCTCTCAATCTTTTTGCTCTTCTTCTATCCTTCTTCCCATTTCCTTTTTGTTCATTTTTGAACCTATTAGCCAAAGATTTCTTCCTCAACCCCTTTCTTTCTCTATCACAATCACTTTTCATTAATGGCCATGGTGGCACTACTCCACACAAGGCATCCACATTTTATTTTCTCTTTTACACTTCCATTTTTTAATAAACTAGAACTTTGTATATTAATTAATACCAAGGATTTTTTTGGTGAAAATTTTATTGTTTTTAACATTTATCACGCATAATTCATCATTTTTTTTAAGTTTAATACAATGAAGGTTCAAGAGCAAAAAAAGAGAAAACATCACAAAAATTGGGGTTTTCAGCACAAAAAGAGAAAATCCAAAGAAGATCAGCATGATTGTGCTCCATTCAACACATCCGTGCCTAATCCAAAACCAACCAGTACGACCATGCTCCATTCAGCATGCTTGTGCATAGGCACAAATAAGGGTAGCATGATCGTGCTCTGCATGCACGTGCAAGCTCACCAAGGAAACCAACTTCACACAATATAAAAAGGAACAACCAGAGAGTAGAAAAGAATCACCCAATCATCTCAGCACTCCACAACTGTAGTCTCTCATACTTCCTTTATCCTCGTGTGTTTCTCCTCAGTTCCAAAGCCCTTTAAGAGCATCGCATGACGTTTAGCAAGGCTCAAGGCATAGTGCAAAGTGGAGGAACGGAGCCCTGACCATTAAGGGTTTTTGTTTCCTTACTCCTTCATGCTTGCTTTAGTCTTATCTACTTTTACCATGTGTATGGGTAACTAAATCCCTTTTAAAGGTTATGATATAATTTGTGCTTGGAACCTTAATCTTACTTTTGAATGTAATTTTTTATTTTTCTTCTCCTATCTAATTAAATTGTTTTATATTATTTTAATATCATTGTAATGATTACCATTTGCATGTTTAAATCAATTAATTAGTGGTAATCGTATCATAATTAGTTAGTGAACTTATAAAACAATTAAATTTTGGGAGATTGCATGACCAAACTTTTCTTTAAATTTTGGGTAAAATATGTTTCTCATTTCTCTAAAATAGTCAGAATTCGGTTTTCGTCCGTCCAAAATTTTTCATCTGGTTTTGATCCCTCAAAATATAAAGTGTGTTATTTTTTATCCACGTATCTAACTCTGTTATCTTAATGTTGATGTGGCTAACGAAATTCTACATCAACACTGCACACATGGATTCTTGGATGACGTGGCTTTATATGTCACATGGATGACGTGGCAAGTAATTTTTTTTCTATACCTATAAAAATTTTAAAGTATGATTTTAGTGTTTATAAATTTTAAAGTTTGATTTAGTCCTCATAAAATTCAAAAATTTTGATTTTAGTCCTCATAAAATTCAAAGTTTCATTTCTTAACACTTTCACCTCACTAACAACATTACACAATATCATTCAAACTACTATAAGGAATTAAATGTGTAAAATATTTTAGGCACACTATCTAACAACCTTCAATATCTAACAATGAATCAATTACAATTAGACCATTAAACCTTGAACTATTATTTTTATCAATTCATCAATGATCGATCTAATTTTAAAAATCTTAATTTAAACTATTATTATTATTAAGAATTATCAATGAAGGTGAAATTTGGATTGTGCAACCTTATACAATGATAAAGAATAATTAAAATTTAAATTGTATATTAAAACCTTGGTTAAGACTATTTAGTAACTAATAAAGTTATAAGGTTTATTTTATATTTCTTTAATAGTAGAGTTTTGCATAAGTTGTTTAAATAGAGTTCTAATTTTAGAACTTTGTTGGCTATTGAAGGGTATTAGATGCCTAATAGGTTTTACGCCTTTAATTCCTAATAGTACTTTGAACAATATTGTGTGATATTGTTGGTAAGGTGAAAATCTCAATAATAAAATTTTGAATTAGGAACTAAAATCAAACTTTAAATTTTACAAAGACTAAAATCAAACTTTAGAATTTTATGAGGAATAAAATTAAACTTTAATTTTTTATAGAGACTAAAATCATACTTTAAATGTTTATAAGGACGAAAAAAATTACTTGCCATGTGACATTCATGTGAATATCGCATCATCCAAAAATCTATGTGTATACTACTTATGTGAAACTGTAATAACCACGTAAGCATTAAGTTGATAGAGTTAGATAAGTGGATAAAAAATGACACATTTTGTATTTTGAGAGACCAAAACCAGACAAATTTTTTTAGGGATGAAAACCAAATGCTGACTATTTTATAGGGATGAAAAACATAGTTTATCCCTAAATTTTTTATTCGGTTAATTATTAATCAACTTCTATGTTGTCAATGCTTGCTTGAGTATGCATTTATATATGACCAACTAGGAACCAATCTAAGGCAAAAAAATATTGGGAATACTAGACCAAGGTCTCCTAATATAATTAAAAGATAAAATCAGTAACAAGAGGGATTAGATTCAAAAGTTGCATGAAATTGAGATTGAGGGGGGAAACATACATCAAAGCACGACCTTTAATTTAAAGTTAAATTTTAATTTCTCTATTTCCTTTATTTGCTTTTACTATTCTTTTCATTGCACAACTCATTTTCAAAATTAAATTGTTTGCCTAAATTACACAATAATTTTTAGAGACTGGTAATCATACATATTAGTCTCTTGGTACGATATCTGGACTTGCATGCTCGATACCACTAGGATAAAGATACATTTTCCCTTAAACACATTCCAAAACACATCATCTTTCTCTCACTTTCTTGATCTCACATTTCTTGTTGCAGATGGCCTTTCAACTTCTTTAGCTACTTCACATAAGAGAAAGGTATAAGACAGCGGTGATAGAGAGGAGTATTGGGTGTAGTTTTGGTGTGAGGAAACCAAATAAAGTAGCATCTTCTAAAAAAAAAAATGAAGTATCACTATTTCGCATTTATGCTTTTCTCCACAAATGTTCTTTTAGCTGAATAGCTCCACCACAAATTGATGGGTCTAGATCTGTGAGCATGAGCCAAACTTTATGAGGGAAGATGGAAGAAGGAAATAATAAGAGAAATTTTTTAGTGGTGATTAAAAAATGTCAATAAATGCTATATTCATACATGTTTGTGGAGGTTTATAGTTGTAAAAAAAATTATTTTAAAACACGACAATATGGACTATGTTAACAACACTAACACCGTTAAAAGGGAAAAACTAAATCCATATGTTTTTTTAAAGTTTGAGGACTAAATTCATCGATATGAAAGTATAGGAACTTTGACCACGTTTGATCAAAAGTATATAGACTAAACATAATTTTCCCAATAAAAAATATGTGTATATGATAGAGCACTTTGGAGACACTCAATAATGACTTATGTTGACATATTTGACATCTTTTATGGTTAATATTGACACATTTGTTGAGTCTTGAGTTATTGGACCGACCTAATTGAACTTAGTTGTTAATCTTTGCTTATTTTCAGATTTAATTCTCATTATGATGTTGTTGTCTTGTGTAGGCTATATCTAGAGCTACAAACCTCCAAATTGAACAATCTTGGTGGCTCTAGAAAGTTAGGACAAAGATCTACAACTTTTCTCTTTAGAATCAACCTAGTTTAACCTTCTTTAGTATCAAAGGTCTACGTGAAGTTTTGACCTCTCCACCTACTCTCTTGGGCTTTTCTTTGTATATTTTGACCCAATTTTGAAACTTTTGATTGGTGGGCCTTTGGGCTACGAATTCTTCTGGTCCAGACCACCTTCTTCAGCATTTAGAGTATGTAATAGTTAGTTTTAGTTAGTTATAATCGGTTAGACATTTCTTGGAGACTTTTCAGAATTGGTTTAGGAGATTTCTTGGATCACAAGTTGCTTGTCTATTCTCTCTTCTCTTTTCTAGGTTTGCTTTGTATTTTTGCTGCATTTTTCTATGACGATCGCCATGGAAGAGTAGGCTCTTTTATCAATTCAAGGTTTTATGATCGTGGCTAGATTTGAGTTCTTGAATTTTCTTTATGCAAATTCTACCATGCTTCTATTTTCTTTCCAATTTTTGACTCGTTTTCATGATTATGATCAATCGCCTAAATCAACTAATTAAGTGTTTGAATCCATGCTAATTAGGGACTAAGATTGTGATCTCAATTTGTATGAATAAATGTTAGATGATTATCTAAAAAATCTTAGATTGATATGAATTTGTACCCTTATTAAAACCATGATAATAAACTACATGATTGAATCCTTGAATTTGTTTTCCAAAATTCAATTACATCCTATTTTTGCTATGCATTTTGCAACCTTATAATTATGTTATGCATCATTTCTAAATTCTGCACAATTTGGTTATACGTATGAACCCCTCTTTTGTATTCAATTTGGTTTCTATTCATTAAAATTAGGCATTACAAGATTGTGTTATCGAGATATTCGACTTAGGTTAGTTCCTACACTACAAATATAAGGAAAATCTAGTGATTTTAATAGTGTTTCGACAATATTATCAGCACGTAAAAGTTCGGATTGAATTGGATTAGATTAGATCAATTTTCAAAATCAAATTTAAAATTTGATCCAATGCAATAAAAAATTTCAACTTGTGTAATTATTTATTTGTTTAGATTGATTTCTTTTTCAGGTTTTTATTGATTGATTTTTCCTATTTTTTATTGGATTGGATTGATATATGTATACCCCTACTGACTATTCTACTGTCAATAACACCCCCAAAGATAAAAACTAGATAGTAAACTAATATGAAGCTCTTAACTAATCTGGATATGAAGGACGAAAAAATGCTACAACCAGAATGACACTTTGCCTTGATACATATTAGAGAAGATTTGTTGAAGACAATCAATATAGGGGCAAATCTTCCCTCAAAAGTGAAAAAACACCTTATCTATTTCCTAAAACAAAACACTAATACCCTAGAAAAAATCCCTCAAATGCCAACCACAACGTGAACAAAGGAGAAAAGATAAAGTAAAAAAAGAAAATACATGAAAAAAAACTCTAAAAGCAAAAAGTCAGACATGTTTGAACTTAGGAATGCACAAACTAGAACAGTGTAAAATGTTTGTAGGGAGCAAAGAAAAAAATAGGAGAATAAAATATAAAAGAGATGTTTCACCCCTATTTATTGAAGGGGAAATTTTGAGAAAAAAAAAATGAACATACACATTCGTGCCAAATGACTAACACAAGGCACCCTTTTACATAATTTGATCGAGTCCAAATAAGCCCAATCTAAAAACAAATGAAAGAAGTTGAAAAGGCAGGGGAATAAAAACAATGTTACGTGAATAAAAATGATAGTTGAAGTGCCCTTTAAGCTAGATTCTTGGCTCACTTGAGTAGGTAGGTTAGGAGACAACTATTATGGGTAAGTCTTATACTTGGACAACCCCACCCAAGATCCAACCACAATCGACCAAGACATGACAACCCTTACATAAAGATATATCAACTTTATTTCCCTTGCACTAAAAAATCTCCACTTTAGTCACTATGTCGGACTACCAACTATTGAGTGATCCTCTAAATAAGTACATAACTCCTTAATCTAACTAATTTTGACTAGCATCATGTCTATCTACCTAGAGAGTTGTCAAGTATCAACTTCTTGAAATCACTCAATTACATGTTACACAAGCACAAACCTTACTTATGAAACACACTCATTATAGCCCTCAATTTCAATCACTACTTTAACAAAACACGACATAATGACATAGTTGAATCACCAAACATACCATTCATACACATACATATCATTATCATCATCTTTACCAAGTATGTTACTTTCATACTAATTAAACGTTATTCTACTATGATTGACTTGAACATCGAAATCTTTATAAGAATAAAACTATTTACTTCACCCTTAAGACAACTTATTGTGACTATAGTTGAATAAAAATTAAATTTATAAAATATTAAATATATCATATCACTTTGAAAAATTATCTTTCTTCTTTATTTTTTTTCTTATTTTATATTAATTTCTTCTTAACGAGGAAACGACTTTCAATGAGCTATGTTGGTAATGAAAAAACAAAAACAAAGAAGCAATATATATTATTCTAGAAACTACATCGCAAGTATACAAATCCATGGCCAAGCAAGGCATTGCTTTTATTACTCTAGAAACTTAAAAGTAGAAATGTGGTTTTCTGTCTGACTTACGGTACCTAGCGTATTAATTCCAAGTGAATATTTAAAAGATTAAATTAATAGTTTAATTTAGAAAAGCTAAATTTAAAGGAATATTAAATATATTTTTTTAAATATACATTTACGTATCTTTATTAAAAAGGGCTTTAAGTTTTACATTCATAATAATAAGGATTACTAATATATTAAGCATACATTCATAATAGACCTTTTATCAATAAAAAGGAATATTAAATGTATAATAAAATAATAAAAATAACAGATTAATTGTAAATAAAACAACATTATTATTTGATATAAAAAATATTAAAATGGTTTTCATAAATATTCATTTTGTTATTATTTTAATATTTTAACAATCATATACAATTTTACAATTATGTTGAAATATTACAAGAATATTATAATAATAATCTTATGATCATATCGTATTAGTGATTATATCAGTAATAGAAAGAAAGAGATAAATGTACCTTAACTAATATATGTTATGAAAATAATTCTGTTAAAAAGAAAATATTTATAATTGGGTGAGTTTATGTTTTTTTATTGACAAAAATTAATAATTATTTTTAATGGTGAATTTTTAGATTTATCTCTCATTTTCATAATAAAAAAAAGAGATAATATAAATAATAATAAAATTATTATTAATATTTTTTAAAATTATTATAAAATTAATAAATTTACCGTATTTAATAATTTATAATTAAGTAATAATATAAAATTATTTTATGTTGCTAATGTATTATTTTCTAGTAATAATAGTTTTCTATGTATAAATTAGAATAATTATTTTAAATAAGTGTATTTTTAATTTTTTTACACATGTGATATTAGAAATTTTCTTATTTTAATTTTTTTATTTTTTATTTTTAAACTGAATTTTAATATTACTTTAAAAATATTATTACTAATTAAAAATAATCTATAATACTATAAATTATTTATTAAATCTAAAAATATAATCAATATGTTTAAAAATATATGTTTATTATAAATTAAGAAAATAAACTAGATAACATGAAATACTTTTACACGTTATTACATTTTATAATTTTTAGTTATATAAATAAATATTTATTAGTTATATTATATAGGTTAGAATAATAATAAAAAATTTAAATGATTAAAAATACTAATAAAATATTTCTTAATCATTGTCAAAATACTCATTTATAACCTGTGTGTAAAGAAACAATGGAAAGCCGTTGAAAATTGGCGCCGCCCCCTTGTCCTTGAAACACATGTGGGGCCAGCACACAGAGACATGACCTGAGTCCTGAGATCACGATGGCTCCAAAATGTGAAACTTTCAACGTTCAACGTTCAAACAATTGCTGCTCTGCTTTTCCCTTGAACAAAACAAAACAAACCCTAAATGACAAAAATAATGAGAAAAATAAGAAGAAAGAAGGATACTATCAAGCCTTACAGGACATTAGTTAAAAAAATTACAAGTAGTTATTATTGTTAAATGTTACTAACAAACTCATTCGAACATTCTAGATTAATTTTAATCTCCACTATATAATAATTATTATCAAAAATAACTAATGTAAAACTATCATTTAATTACAAATATTTAAAAAATTTATATACAATAAGTTTATTAAGTTTTATAATAAATATTTTAAAAGATATTTTAAGAATTAAATAGTAAAAATTTATATTTACAGTACATAACAATTAAATTATAATATAAAAGTCAATAATTTTATTATATACAATAATTTATAATTAGATAATAATTTAAATTTATTATATATTATAAATATATTTTTATTAAATTATCTTTTAACATAGTTTTATCAAAATTTTAATATTTTAGTTTATTAATAAAATTTAATTAAAATTTATTAATAATGTATATGTTTTATATAATTAACATCATACGTTTTTATATCATTAACTAATAATAAATTTTTGTATCATTAATTTTTTAATTTTATAATGATTATTTAAGAATATAAATACAAGATATTAATTAATTAATTAATTGTATACATTTTTTATATCAATAATCAATAATAAATTAAAATTGAAGTAAATAATATATGCATTTACAGTTTAAAAGATTTTTATACTATTATTTAACTATAAATTATCATATATAATATTTTATTGATTTTAATAATAATCACATTAAAAATTATATTTATTATAATTTATAGTTGATAATATAATTTTATTTTATACTCATGGTTGGTAGAAATAATACCTTAGTAATTGTGTTATTACTCTATTTGGTTATTTTTATAAAATTTAAATTTAAATTATATTTTAGTCTCTTTTATTAAAATTAATCTAAAATATATTTTATATTAATTATTTTTTAGAAACAAATTATTTTTAAAATAAATAAATAGTAAAAGGAGTACATTTTTATTTAATATGAATAATATTTTAAAAATCTTATTTTTACTATTTACGTATATAATCAGTAAAAAATAATAAATATATTAATAACAGGAGAAATTAAAAAATTGAAATTGATAAATATAAAAAGTAAAGATATATCTCATTGATATTAGAAATAATTAAAAATATATAAATTTAAGATAAATTTAATTCTATTATCTAAATTAATTAATTTTTTAATCATACGAATTAGTTAATCAATTAATTTACTAAATATTTCCACGGCACTTATTAACGCGGATTACTATTTATTTATTCATAAATAAATAAATAAATCCTTCGTTTAAACTTCAAAGAAAAAGCAAGGATGAGGACTTTCTTCCACATTATTTGGTCGCTCTTACTTCCCTCCTTCATACCTCTGTCTGTAATTTGTCCAATAAGTCTCTCTCTCGAACGTTCTTCTTTCTCTCTCTGCGAAAATCTAGGGATTCCAAATAGCTGAACACCTTCATCATCATCATCATAATAATCATCTTCGTCTAGATGACATCTATGGAGAGCTTGATCGGTTTGGTGAACAGAATCCAGCAGGCTTGCACCGTGCTCGGCGACTACGGAGCCGCCGACAACAACTCTTTTTCTTCTCTCTGGGAAGCTCTCCCTTCCGTCGCCGTCGTCGGTGGCCAGGTCACCGTTATTCTCTGAGACGTCAACATGCTCTGTCGTAGAAGTAGAACCATCCAAAAATTAAATTTCGTTTTCTTTTTCTCAATTTGTTTACTTATTGAAAATGAATGCAGAGTTCGGGCAAGTCTTCGGTTTTGGAAAGCATCGTTGGACGTGACTTTCTTCCCAGAGGATCGGGTTCGCTCCCTTTCTTTCCTTTTCTTTTCTGTTTTTGTTCCGTGGAGTGTATTATTTATTTAGGTCATGTTTGTATAAATTACTACATAAGTATTATTTATTCGAAAAGAAAATAATAAAATAATATTGTTTATAAGCTAAAATTAGTTACATGAGCTAGTTCATGTAAGCTTTCTCGTATTAGTTTATTTTCTTATTGCTAATAGAAAAGTATATCCAAAATGAATTAAACTTCTTCCATCACTTTAACGTTCACAGGGACTCTCTCGTTCGTGCTTATTGAAAAATTTGTCTAAACAAGACCTTAGTTAGTTAGTTAATTTATGAAATGAATTTGAATTTGAATTTGAGTTTGAATTGCAGGGATTGTGACAAGGCGTCCATTGGTGTTGCAGCTTCATAAGGTTGACGATGGAGTGAAGGAGTATGCTGAGTTTCTTCACATGCCAGGGCAAAAGATAACTGATTATGGTAATGTAGTTCAGTAACTGAATCTTTTGTTGTTATTGTGTACAATAACGACAACAAAGCTTGAACCTAGGACCTTGTGCAAACTACCTTACTTCCTGCCCACTAGTTCAGTAACTGATTTTGCTTGGTGCATGATGTATTTCATGTTACTATTATCTATTTAATGGTTTTCATGTTGATGCATTGATAAGTTGAGTTGAGGCTTGTGTTGTAATGTCTATATTATTTGCTAGTTATAGGAATAGGATAGGATGGACTTTTTTGTTTCCCCTGTTTCAGGTTGCTTGTAACACAATTTTTAATGTTGGTTTGATTTTTGTTGGGTTTTGTAATTAATGGCATTATCTGATTCTGTTATGTTTCAATTGTTTTGCATGCATGTCCCCTACAATTGAGGGGGAAGATTTTAGGCTTTCCTATTATACTTGTTCCAAACGTTAGTTAATTGTGGCATTATTCTTTCAAGCGATTTTTTTTTGTCATTATCCTTGAACTTATAGTTTGCTAGCAATTTATCATGTCATCATTGTACTGCTGCCTACTTGGGTTAGTGGTGCAATTATTTGTGTGCTATTGGTTTTTTCCTTTTCTTGGTGTTTTTTTTTAATTGTACAATTTATCAAATGTTTTCATTCCATTTTTTTAAATTTGGTTTTCCTTTTGCAGCCTTTGTTCGCCAGGAAATTCAGAATGAAACTGATAGAGTAACAGGGAGGACAAAACAAATATCTCCTGTTCCAATTCATCTTAGCATTTATTCTCCACATGGTGCGCTTTAAATGTTATTGTCTCTTACTTTCTGAAATCTTTATTAGATGGTTTGCTGTAAACTCATGTTTGATTCTTCTTTTGTTTATTTTTGAATTAGAGGAAAATTATTATTGGAATGGAGAAAATAGTGCAAGAAACAAAGGGAATAGTATTCTCATAGCATATTGAAAGAAAAAAAAAAGTGCAACAGCCAAGTAGTGTGCTAATCAATATACAGTTTCCTATAATCTGTTTGCTTGTCTGCAAAGTAAGCTCCCTCAAAATAATCATTGGTTGAATACTATAAGGAATTCAACAATCCCATTGTTCAAAATGAAAGAGCCCCAAAAGAGGGGTGGGAGGAGATAGGGTGAGAATGTTGGGGCCACCTGGGGGAGGCATCTCCACTTCTTCCTCCTCTTTTGTCATTCTTTTAAATCTTTAAACCCTTGAATCATTATTATTCCCTCCTTACTTGTCATCAAACATGGCATTAAGGATCTGGAAGAAGTATCTACAATTGTAAGAACCAGATCCAAGGTCCAGACTCTCCTATCTGCATTTGAAGATAGGCAAACACAGTTAAGTAAAGACAGTTAAGTGATAACATATCAGAAGCCTTCCTATGCATTTAATTCAGGGAAAATCTAGACTTTACCAAATGCTGTAAATCTGGGCGATTAGGGGATGACTCAAAATAAATACAGAATGGCAACAGGAAAGACTCAGAAAAGAGTATCACCAATCTACATATTTTTGAAAACCTAATGCAGGAATCATTTCCTGTCCTTAAGCTAATATAAGAATGAAGAATAGCCTAAAGAAATGAATTTACTGAAGACTAGAGTGCTACAAATTTAACAAGGACTACAGGTGCTTGTTACCTTACCCATTATTTATGTAATTCCAAGTATCAAGGCCCATGAAATGTAATATGAATTTTCCCTCCTTTTGCTTTTGTTCCACCTCTTCCTACAAAGGCTTCTGATTTGCTGAAACCTACTTTCCCAGCTGTTCCTTCCAGTTTAATAGAGCAGGATTAGAACCTCCTTTAGTGTAAGAGCTACACTATTACCTGCTCTCTTGGTAGTTGCAGCTACCTTGTTTACAATTTATTCTTGACTACCCTCATGAATGTTTCTATAGATTTTATGTATTTAACGTTAAAACAGCACTAGTCAAAGTTTTCTAATTTTTTATTTAATTATCTAAGTTTGTTTCACCTTGTATTCCTTTTATCTATAATTATGAGACTAGTGATTCAATTTTTATTTGTGTTTCCTAATGCAATTTCTTTCTTTGTTTGAGCAGTTGTCAACCTAACTTTGATTGATTTACCTGGATTGACTAAAGTTGCTGTAGGTAGGATTTGCATTCAATTTCTAACTGTAAATAATATTTTGGATAATGTGATACTTGTTTTTAGTTTGTACTTTGTACTGATTACAACTGTCATTTTCAGAGGGACAGCCTCATTCTATTGTTGAAGACATTGAAAATATGGTTCAATCTTATGTTGAGAAGGTAAAAGAAGTTTTGTCTTAATTTCTCTTCACTCTTTCAATTGAATAATTTGATTGGATGATGCATCATAATTTCATTTAATACACTCTTTTCTTTTATATTTGTTTCATTGAGATTGCTGTCATAAACTGCCTATTTCCAAACAAAATTTCTTTCTGTTTCTATTGGTGATGGGTAGTCGGGTACCATTTTGTTACTTTCTTGAAGTGTTTATTAATGATAAATTAGTCAGCAAGTAATGATGGCGTCAAGATACATATTTTAACCAACACTATTTTCTTTTGACAGCCTAATTGTATTATACTGGCAATATCTCCAGCCAACCAAGACATAGCGACTTCTGATGCTATTAAACTTTCAAGGGAGGTGGATCCCTCAGGTATTTAAATTTTCTGTGGAATGATCACTTATTTATTACCTTTGCATGAGTCATTGTTTTTCACTGAAATCCTTGTCTATAAACAATCCAGGTGAGAGGACATTTGGAGTGTTGACAAAGCTAGATTTAATGGACAAAGGAACTAATGCGTTGGATGTAATTTTTCTCTCTTCCTCTTTCATGCTCCCTGTCCTGCAGTGGTTATGATTTATATACCTTTAAAGTTCTAAAAATTTGAGCAGTGCCTGTATAACCATATAACTAGTTCATCCTCTTACCCATTTGTATTCCTCTAAGGTCCTTGAAGGAAGATCTTACCGTCTGCAACATCCTTGGGTTGGTGTAGTAAATCGATCCCAAGCAGATATCAATAAAAATGTTGATATGATTGTTGCTAGACGTAAGGAGCGTGAGTATTTTGAAACCAGTCCTGACTATGGGCACTTAGCCAATAAAATGGGTTCGGAATACCTTGCAAAACTTCTCTCACAGGTTTGTTTTCAGGAAGTTGTTCCTTGCCCTTCTTTTAGGAAATAATGTGTTGTTTTAATCATTTTAACTATTTTGTAGCATTTGGAGTCAGTAATTAGGGCACGGATACCTAATATAACATCTTCGATAAACAAAACCATTGAAGAGCTTGAATCAGAGATGGATCATATTGGGAGACCAATTGCTGTTGATGCTGGGGTGAGTGGTTTGCATTTGGATTATTTCCTGAAAGTGTAAAGTCCTTCTGTAATATCCTGCAGAAGAATATTTCAACTATCCTTTCTCTTACAGGCCCAGCTATACACCATCCTAGAACTTTGCCGTGCATTTGATAGGATATTCAAGGAACATTTAGATGGAGGGTAAATATATGCTATGATGCTCGATTTATACTCTATCTTACTAGCTTATTTGAATTTTTTGGGTGTACAGCTTCTTGTTATTGTAACTTGACTATTTTCAATTCATCCTTGAGGAATTCTATGCTTGTTTAGGTTAACTTAATTTGGGATAAAAGAGTTTTTTTTTTGTTGCAATTTCTTGAGAGAACTTTTGAAAAATAAAAATGATTATTTCCCTAAAAGAAATTGTTACTAAACATGCACTTACTTGAAATTAGGTATTTGATTTCTATTCCCCACTATCACCAGTCATGAATTAGATTTGATGTCTAAGTAATGCTCTATTTATTTTGAACTAGCTATATCATACCTTAAATTTTGGTTTTGTTTTTAGTGCTGGTTTTTTTCTAGAAAAACCACTGTATACTGCTATGAAAAGGCACGGCTAAGCAATTTGGAATGGTAGTTATGAATTCTGCTTGTTGTCTGATCAACATTTGACAGATCTCTTTGGTTATATGATCACCCTTATGTTTATATCATAGGCGGGCAGGAGGAGATAGGATCTATAATGTCTTTGACAATCAGCTTCCTGCTGCTTTACGGAAGCTTCCATTTGACCGACATCTTTCTCTTCAAAATGTAAGGAAAGTGGTATCAGAAGCAGATGGTTACCAGCCTCACTTAATTGCCCCAGAGCAAGGTTACCGGCGCCTGATTGAGGGAGCTCTCGGCTACTTTAGAGGCCCAGCTGAAGCTTCAGTTGATGCAGTAAGTATACCTGGTTGTACTCTCTTATTTTTTGTTATTTATTTTAAAGCTGACATTAAGAATTAAAGCTGGATTTCTATGATTTGGATATAGGTTCACTTTGTCTTAAAAGAACTTGTGAGGAAATCAATAGCTGAAACACAGGTAAAATTTGGGGATTTATTTTGAAACAAAATTTAAATTCAGTTCCATAACTATTTTCAATGTCGTTTTCTAAAATTTTATGTCAATAATTTATGTTGATCTTTAATAGAAACTTTTATTATGCGAATTTCTGAGTGAAACTTCAATTCTAATTGAATAGTAGTACCAAAAGTACTTAAAAGAACCATATCTAAATTTTGTCTTTTATTTTATAATAACACTCTGTTCATGAAGTTACTATAGTGGTCAATAAGCTATGAATTTGTGATTGAATAGGAATTGAAACGATTCCCAACTCTTCAAGCCGAAATAGCTGCAGCTACAAATGAGGCTTTAGAGAGATTCCGTGAAGAGAGTAAGAAGACAGCTATCCGACTTGTGGACATGGAAGCTTCGTATCTCACTGTGGAATTCTTCCGTAGACTTCCTCAAGAAATGGAGAAAGCTGGAAATCCAGCAAATCAACCTACCCCAAATGTGGATCGGTACGGAGAAGGGCATTACAGGAGGATTGGATCAAACGTGTCTTCCTATATAGGTATGGTATCAGACACACTTAGGACCACGATTCCAAAGGCTGTGGTTTATTGTCAGGTCAGAGAAGCAAAACAGTCCTTGCTAAACCATTTCTACACACAAATAGGGAAGAAAGAGGTACTTTCTTGCCCTTGCTTTCAATTAAAACTCTCATCTCTTTCTATCTTTGCAGTTACAATTTCGTCTTTATCCTTAACTTCTACCTGTTTTTTCGGTAACGAAAGATATTATACTTCTTCTGGGGCGGTGCAATACTCTTGGGATCAATCTAATAAAATAAATCAGTCTTTTCTACATGATGGGGACTAATGGTGTATTTGGAACTGGGGAGAAGGATCCTCTTAAGTAAAATTTAACATGAGAGGGTCAATTGAATTCATCTCATCCATTAATAATTTTTAAATATAAGTTTATAATATTTTTATAAAATAAATTAAAAAAATTTAATGATTAAGATCTTGTGCAGTCATTGTAGAGAATTTGAACCTAGAATGGGGGAGAGAAACTCAGGGAGTCAGGGGGAGAGAAACTCAGGGAGCCAGGGGGAGAGAAACTCATGGAGGAGGGAAAATTTTGTAATTTAAATTAAAAAGAAAGTGAAAGTAAAAAAAATTTGGAGTTTTTTTTTTCTTGAAGTCAATTTTTCTTTTACTTCCCCTCTAACAAATAAAAA
Source organism: Mucuna pruriens (assembly GCA_025330945.1). Classification (NCBI taxonomy): domain Eukaryota; kingdom Viridiplantae; phylum Streptophyta; class Magnoliopsida; order Fabales; family Fabaceae; genus Mucuna; species Mucuna pruriens. The sequence continues at coordinate 634,601 of JAENHJ010000384.1, read as the reverse complement.
AAATATCATTATCCGTATTTTCCTTTCACTTCGGTTTTTTTTTTCCAACAAAACATACAGTAAATAAATGTCTTTACCATAATTGTTTCTTGGGTTTGCGTTAGATATACTTCCAAAGTGATATCCTAGGGGTGATTGTGTGTAATTCTTTTTTATATAAACTATAATAATAAATGCATAGAATTTTTATTTGGATGAATAGCCAAAATATCCGCATGAGAATGTGATTAAAGCACATTTTATATTCCTATTATTTTGGGAGGTATATTAAGATTTGAATAACCTCGGGAATTCCCCCCTCAAACATGGAATGTATTTCTTGTATTCACGCTTATGTATATTGTGTAATACCTGTTTTAGTTGTTTTAAGTATATCCACAGATTTTATCTTGTGTTAATGTTCGTGTGCAGGCTAAACAGCTATCGGAGTTGTTAGATGAAGACCCTGCCCTGATGGAGAGGAGACAACAATGTGCTAAAAGGCTTGAACTATATAAAGCAGCAAGGGATGAAATTGACTCTGTTTCTTGGGCACGATGAGCTTGCTTGCCATTGGACTGTCTTCAAACATCGAATATCATATACATGTAGATGTTAGCGATTGATTGTAGGTTTCGGCTAGAGCCGGATATCATTTTTATAGTCTATTATTTTATTCTTCAGCCTTTTTATATTCATTGACAAAAAAAGTCTTTATATAAAGATAGTAATGGCGCTAATTTTTGTTTCTTGTCCGACGAGGTTGTACATCAACACGGACCACATACTATATTATTTTATTGTTAGTAGTTTTTTTTTTTAATTTGAGTATTTATAATTATGAATGGCAATTTGGTCCATGTACGACCTAAGGATGGAAAGAGGCCACTCGGGAATTACAACCTAGCCTGTTTAAAGACTTGAAATGGGTTAGGTCCAACAAAGCAAAGAAGGAAAAATGTATCTGAATTGTATTTTATTTTATGAACAGTTTATGTAGTATTACTATTATTTTTATATTTTTATAAATCAGAGTTTTAAAACTGGTTTAGGGGTGAATTAGATTAGAATTTTAAAAGATTATTTTAATATAAAAAAGTTTCGTAGATTTTAAAAGATTATATAATAAAATAATAATAATAATTTGTAAGATATTTTTAGGATTTAAAAAAAATTTAGATTTATAAGATTTGTAGTTTGGATTTTAATGGATCTAGATAATAAAAATTATAAGATTTTAGAAGATTTTATAAATTTATAAATTTTAAAAGATTATATAAATTTATAAGATTAATTATCTTAATTGAAAGTTTATTCAATATTAATGTTCTTTCAATATCATTTTATAGAACAAGTTTTTCTTTATTTTAATATTAAGTAATTGGAGAGAAGGTGATTTATAAAAATAAAAAATTAATTACAGAAAAGACAAAAGGATTGAAAGATAAAAGATGATCAGGATTGAAAGATAAAAGATGATCAAAATAAAAGAAAATATATATGAGAAAAGAAAGAAAATTCGTCAAGATTTTTGATAAGATTGTTGACTTAATGTAATATTTATAAATTCTACTAAAAAGTCATACAAATTCTACTTTATAAAATAATTTATTGAAATCTATATATTTTTTAATATCATAATTTTTTTTATTAGTTATAAAAAAAATTTAATTGAATATTATCATATTTTTTATTTTTTTACTCTATTTAAAAAATTCTAATAATATTAATTAAATACCATCAAACTTATTTATATTATCTAAAAGTTTTGATTAAATATAAAGAAACTTTTTTATTTTGAAAAATCTTTTAAAATCCTATTCCAGTTCACCCCTTAATTTCTTCATCACAGGTATTATGCGAAAATGTTCGATTCAAATTATGCTTAATGTTTCCGGGGTGAAGAAATGATGTTGGATTTCAGTTGAAGTTTTGGACAAACAACTTTGAAATCTCATTAAAATTAAGAGTTCTCCGGCGTAGCAGCCACTTAAATGGTTAATAGTGGACTACTTTTTTTTACCTGTTATAGCAAGTTATTCCGGTTGCCAGTTGCCATAAATTTTTATTTTTTTAATCGAAACAATTGAAACCCTAAAAGGCTTGGCAAACAGCAGCCACTACTGGTAGGAGCGGCCGACGGAGGCTGCAAGAAAAATCTTCCACTTCTTACCCGCAGAGAGAAGAGGAAAGTCGCTGGAATAATGGTGCCAACGTGGAAGGAAAGAGAGAAGACGAAGAGCGATTGCCGGGAAAGGTCTATTTCGGCCTTCGAGCTAGGCTTCCCAAGCACTGTGACAACGAGGTGTTGTAGGTTCTTTGCGCCGAAGCTGGTTGGATCGTCGAAGAAGACGATACTACCTATTGAAAAGTTATCCTCAATCTCACTCCTGACTTCACATCTCTCATATCTACTTTCACTTTTACTGTCACTGTTGCTGGTCTTATGGTGGCAGGTTCTCGAAGTCGATCTCCCTGACAGTGGTAACGAGTCACTAGAATCTGGGTGCGACGAGTACTAGTCATTCCCCATGGGCGCAAAGAGGGTTCTTTTTGTGAAGAATTTTTTGTTCTTAAATTTTTATTTTAGAAATTATTTTGTTCATGAGTTGGGGAGGGGTGTGTGGAGTTTTGAATGCTACTGGTTGTTCATATCTTGAAATTTGTTTAGTTCTTAGAGGGTTTGATGAAGGGGGGAAGGCATAGAAAAAGGAGAAAAGGAGCATCTATATTTTGAAATTTGCTTTGTTCTTGGAGGGTTTGATGGAAGGGGAAGAGGTGGAAAAGGGAGAAAAAAGGGAACATCTATTTGGTAAGGAGAGCGATGGCTCGGGAGAACGCGTCACCGCACGACCCAAGGGAGAACGCGTCACCACACGTAAAATCGCCTCATCCGACGTGATGGCGACCAGTTCTTCTCTTTTAAAATAATTTTAATATAATATAATTAATATTAAAGGTAAACCGGTAACTAGTCTAGCCACCAAATATTTAGTTAATAAATTTAATAATTTTAATATAATATAATTAATATTAAAGGTAACCGGTAACTAATCTAGCCACCAAATATTTAATCAATAAATCTAATGGTTTATACGGCCTTCTCCGCCATAAACCACTTGAAGCCCTTCCCTCTAAAATTATAAGCTCACGGTAATGGTCTTGTATCAATTTACAATCAATGAATGAGTCAACATTCAAGCATTCCACATATTACAATAAATGGGAACAGTAAACATAATGGTAGAAATCATTCCACACAAAATTCTTTATTACAATCAATGAATGAGTCAACAAGATATAACATAGAATACAAAGGTAAAACCCTCATGTATAAGCTACACTTTTCTATATTTAGTAACAAAATGTGAGACAATACTGCTAATAGACCTGAAAAACAATAACGATGGACAATAAATCGGCATCCTGCATCCACGTATAACAATCAATATATAAAATTCATATTCGTTTCAGCGGAGTAAATGATGCAAATATGGAAACACCTATTTATAAACTCTATTCAACGCATAGTGAAATAAGTAAATTACTACTTATCACGCATATAAAGCATAGATTCTTTTTGTTACTCCGAAATCATCACCTCAAAAAAAAACATGGAGTATGAATTTAGTTTTTTTTTACGGAAAATTCAATATGAAAAAGGAAAAAGAGGTAGAAAAAAGGACAATGCTATTGTATAGACCAAGTAGCTTATAAAACAATTAAGCACAAACATGATCCATCCAATAATATAACCAAAACTACAGTCTATAACTTGGATCATTCAAGAGAGAATATTCTTTACTTTTCAGCACTACCCATACATGTAGAATATCTAAAAGTATTACAAAAGATGGTTGATCGTGTTATCTTGTCCAGATAAAGTGCCAAGACAGAGATCCAAAAAGTAAATCCAAAAAGAATTGATGCCTTACCACTTCGAAAGATATAACTTAAACCAAAATTTAAAATGATAACCTCTTAAAGAATACCCTACTCAGTAAATTTTCTCAAAGGTTGAATTGCAAGACAAAATAGTACAGTAAAATGCATTCATGATGCAACTTTTACCTCTAAATTTCCACCATGGAATCAAGGAGATGCATGCTCATTTAGCCTGCAAATACCACAGATGAACATCAATTCCTAGAAAGTTCGCAGTTTGAATGGCATGATCATAGCATTGATATTTGATGACAAAAGTAATCATTTGTCTCTGGTGAAACTAACTATTTATAATTTAAAGATGCTCTTTATACTTTCTCAGGATGTTCTCACACCCTCTCACAAGTGAAAAAAAAAGTCATTACATATTCATGCAAAACAGAAGGATCGCATTGAATGTAAATTTTTATTCCAATGGGCGATGCAAGTTCAGAAAGGAAAAAACTTAAATGCAGAACCATAAGTGTTCTTAGTACTGTTCTCCAATCAGAATTAGAATTTGACCTCGATAATCTATGTTGATATTTAATGAAATCCTGATTAAGCAGATCATGGAAGTGAAACCAATGGTATTTGTCCTTTTAAAAAGTTCCAAAAACTTTTTTTCTTAACGTACACTTTCCTTATGAAACCAGTAAGTAGTGTGGTCAACGAAAGTTTGCTATTCTCAATGTTAACATATGCACTTCCTACAATTGTTAAAACAGTTGATTCAATGGAAAGTAGCTTAATCAGAAAAGTAGATCGCACTTGAGGGTTAAGGCTTTATACAATTTTCTTAACATGCAATGGCAAGTTTGCCAATCAAGAATGTTCAATAAATATAATTAATTTATTTTTTCTTTTATCTTGTCTCAAAAGCATAGGCTTACTGTATTCATATGTCGGTACTTGAGAGTCATCTCTATTTGAATGGCACACATCTTTAAATAATATTTCTTCTCTATGAACCTTAACATTCCTATCTATCCTTTCATTCATCTTACCTATGTCTTTATTTCTTCAAAAATAATTATTAATCCTATCCATAACGTATGGTAAAACAAATAAAATTTGATAAAGGATAAAAAAAGTTCATTTTAAATATTTCTATATTGACAACACGTGCATACCCATGCAAGGCACGAGTTGATCACAAGTTAAATTATAGTATACAACATATTGTAATATCAAGACAAATACCTTACTTATTAACAATGAAGACAACGATTTCCAATTTTTGTCTTCGATACAAAATGGAACTTGTACATATGAAGTTTTGACATAAGGCGAACATAGTAATTTACCTTCTCATTCTTTTGACCAAAAATTTCTTTGACTGACTCAAATACCTCTTCGATAGGCCTTGCAGCAGCAATCTAATTAAGAAAATTTTATGCAGTTTTAGAACCACCAGAGGCAACCAAGAAACTTACAACAAATATGGTAGATGCACAACTATCAATTACCTTACGAACTTTTCCCTTTGCATCATAATAGTTAATCACAGGGAGACTAGAATCCAAGAAAACCTTGAACCGCTTCCTGATTGTTTCAATATTGTCATCTTCTCTACCCTTTAGAATTGAGAAAAAGTCATAAGTGCTAACTGACAAGCACAAGGAAATACAATTTTTTTTAAAAACCAAAAATAAACCTCAACCTGGTTCCTACTAAGAAGTCGCCTCTCCATCTCTTCCTCAGGGCAATCAAAATATAGGACAAATGCTGGCTCTATTCCTGTCTGCAGAGCAATAATGCATTTTGGAAATCAAAGTTAGTACAATTATCTATACTGGAATAATTAGAATTGAAAAAGTTTTATTTAAGTATCAATTACCACTTTCTCAAATGCTGCACGGTTTTCCTCATTGCGAGGAAAACCATCAATAAGAAATTTGTCATTGCCACTTTCCTTAATTGCTCTTTGTAAGAGCTTAATTGTTACCTCAGAGGGAACAATTTTTCCTTCTTTAATCATATTCTGAATCATTGTACTGTAAACATAAGGAATAAATGTTAATGCTAAATGCTATGGACAATTTAAGCCCAATACAAGATGGTAGACTAACAATAGTGCTCACTGCTCAGCAGTCAAAGTTGGAAAGAAATGAACAGTATAAGAAAATACATATAATTTCTACTGAATACAAAAAGAATTTGGTAAGCAATGAGAGAAAACACTATATATAGTTAGATATTTCCCAGAACATGAGCATGAGTAGATGATCTAGCATCAATATTATGGGATATTCTGCATCTTTATTGACTAAAAAAAGGAACCAAAGGGACATATATTATGATAGTATACACGCTACTTGTCCACAACTCTGGGCAATTTGCCCCTGTAATATAATCAAAGAAAGTCAAAAGCACAATGTGAAATTTGAATCTACATGCATATCTATAAATTTCAACAAAAGAGGAAGTGTTGTTATTTCTAATCCATCTGCAGTAAGTTGAAATGAAAAAATAGTAATTTCTATTATTGAATTTCTTTTTCCAGATAAAAGGGGGGTAAAACTTAAGATGTCTTCAAGTTTTCAATTTTGACATTCACTTCCCTTGTATCCTTTTCAGTAATATATTTATATTTATAATTTCATAAAAGATGAAGTCCTCAAAAATAAGAGAATTGTATAAGGAGGGCACAGTCCTACTCAGAAAAACAAAAAATGTAAGAGAGTCTAGATAAAGAAATAGGGCAATATCAAAGAACATTATAAGATGAAACCTCTTGAAAACACATCCCATAAAAGTAATGAGATAGATATTCCAGCTTGCTATTAGTATAGGCCTACTCTCAAATGTCTAGCCAGATGCATCAAAAAATGATGCAAACAAAACATGCACCGAATCCTACTTCACACAAAGAAAAAATCTTCAATGTAATTATTGAATTTCTGACCCCTCAAAAACCCCAAAAGGAGTGATGGGTCCACCAAAAAATGTTCAAAATTGCCATTATGACCCATGGTATGATTCACATTGCCACCATAACTTCTATTTAATAGAAAATACAAGAGATTAATCCTTTGGAATTTATGAAAAAACATGTCAGTAGAATGGAAATTATTTCCAATTTAGAATCCTAGTACCAATAAGTTGCAAAAACATTTTTGCTGAAATTTCTCATTGTTATCATTTCTCATGAGATTTATTCAGATAACTGAATGTTACAATCATACATGATGTATGGTAACTGAATATCATACAAGTATAATATTTTATAAAAAATAAAATGAAAGTTCACTACCTATTGAACAACTAGTCACTTAATGTTTTTAATAGAGACTGGAGGGACTGTAAATGGTCAGTCCAGAACAGATTTATGAATCTATAACTAATAACAAGAACAGTATAATACATACCCATTTTCAGAACCGGATTTGATTTCTGCTCGCAGAAGATCACCAGCACTGAGGTGAGTATACCCAAAATTTTGGACAATATTTGCACATTGAGTACCCTTTCCACTGCCCGGGCCACCTATATCATTATCAGATCAATAGCCAACTTAGAAGTCAGAAAAATCCACTGTAAATTCCAATAAATAAATTCTTTCTTCAAAAGGAAAAGGATCGTAACAAAAAGAAATTATGTGTTATATTATACGCTAAACAATAAAACTAAGCCCTTAAATTAGTGATTCCAAGAAATTTATAAAAAGACAGAACCAGTGTCAATTGTCAAACCATCAAAATTCCTAGGCTGTGATTTATCATTTTAAAAGGAATTATTATAGCTTACATGTACTACAATAGTATGATATTTCTTTCAAATTTTCCTTTTCCAATGTGAAAGTTCAATAGTAAAAAATAATAATGTTAAATAGTCAAATTTGTGATGTTCCAAACTCATCATTCAAATTTCTTATAGAAGGTAACAGTTTTCTTCAGCAAACCTCAAGAACAAATAACTGCATATTCGGGTTTTTCAAAACAGTTAATCATGTGTAAACTGAGGCAATGAAGAAAGAATTTCAAGGGATTTAAAAGACCTGTTTAGTAGAAGTTCACAACACACACCCAGGAAAAAAGTATTAATGATGTGAAACAAACCAAATCACATCAGAATTTGATTGAAAGCTCATTTAGAGGGACGTTGACTACAGAGATCCTTGACTTCAATGTAATCAACCAGTGCTTACCTAACACAAAAACAACAGTAGGATTTTTCTCCAGGATGCTTCCATTTGCATCCTACAATGAATGATTAACAAAATGAGCTTCAATACAGTGCATTAAAAAAATGATACTATCTCAGCAACACAACAGAAAATGGCTCACAGCAAAAGGCTAAACAAAGTTTAAAGGCTTAAAGCTCATATTGGTTTTACAAAAAACAAAACAATAACCTATATTTTGCTGGACACAATACCAGCATTGCCCAATCAAGGGAAAACAATTTCAAAGTTCAAACCTTCAAATTCTGAATGAAAGTAAAAGAATCATGAAAAATATTCACTTCAATCAGATTTACAAAATAACCAGTCCAGATGCAAAAATGAAGAAGTGAATCCACATGTGAAAATAACCTTGAATACCTTGTTTGCAGCTTCAACAGTTCCCATTAGTAGCAACTAAAATATGTTTATCTGTAAAAAAAAATCACAAGTAAATGCAAAGAAGAGTCAAAGAGAAGTCATGTACATAAAAAAATCAAGCATGTATGTATTATAATTACAGGTATATTCATTCAATCCCATTACTCATTAACATAATCCAGAAAACATCACATTAATAAGCTAAAATTCCATATAGCTTGAGCTGGAAATGAATTCCATATGAACCTTTTCTTTTTGTTTGAACTCGATTCAAACTCTCGAATAGCTCCAAGCTTGATTCAATACAAAATTATGATTATGTTGCATTTTTTTTATTTACTTTATACAAAAATAAAATTAATTAAAACTATTATATATATATATATATATATATATATATATATATATATATATATATATATATATATATATATATATATATATATATATATATATATATATATATATATATCAAGCCTGTTCATGAATCAAACAAGATGAACTATACGTAGCTCAAGTTAAGTTCAATTATTTAATTAACTTAATTTTCAACTCAAATTCAGCTCATTTGATCAAGTTCAACAAATCAATTCTCAAATATGATATACCCCGAGTTCAGTTCAACTATTTAATGAGCTTAATTTTCAACTCAAATTCATCTCATTTGGTCAAATTCAACAAATCAATTATCGAATATGAGTCTCAAACTAATTTCAAAATGGTTCGGTTCATAATCAGCTCTGCATGTAGCAATGAAGCCATTTCACTAATGCCAAAACATATACTTGATAGAAAACTTTCTAACTTGATTAAAAAATCATATTCGATCCATCATAAAACTATGGATATACTTATGCAGTTCTGCTACAAAAGGAAAAAGGAAGAGTAATTCGATCTTATTATGCATTCAAATATAATATTCTAAATCCTCACTTCCTTACATGGTTGATCGATTCACAAAAAATTCAGCTGATTCACAAGTGTCATTCACTGTTTCAACAGATCGAGGCACATGTAATATTCTCATTCAATTTTCCATTAAAATTTTCAGTCAATTGCATGCAAGGCATTAAGGTAAACCAAAACCGTTGTCAAAACATAGATCTATAGAAAAAAAAAAAAAAAGAAGTCAAAATAACAGCTTAGATACTAACATGCAATCCTCTCCTTCAATGTTCCATTAAACCTTTCACTCAATTGCATGCAAGCATTACCGTAAACCAAACCCGTTGTAAAACATAGATCTATAAAAATAAAAGCCAAAATAACAGCTCAGATACTAACATGCACGAGAATTTAACTAAATAACTAACAGAGCCATCACATCATCAACAGAAACAAAAAAAAAATAGTATATAAAAACTGAGCAATAAAAAAATCATCACAAAACTGAAAGTAAGATCACGAATCGCCTAATCAACTACAAGTGCCATTGAAATTCAGCTGAATTTTTTCAATTTTCAGACGCGGCAACAACACGACGCGTGGATTCGCCAATGGAATCGAACAATGCGCGGTGAATCGCGAAACGCGAGAAAATAAGGAAGAGGAAAAGCACAGATCGGAGATCGGCGGGGCCAGATCTCGGCGAGATTCGAAGAGATCGAGAGAACGAGCGCGTGAAGGAGAAAATCGAAGCGAAATAAAAAGGAGATTCGGAGTTAGGTCTTACCTTTCGCGAGGGAGAGAAAGAGAAGGATGGGAGAATGTGGAGGGCAATTGTGATGGTTGCTTGATATTTATATAGTTGAAAGGAGGAGAAATGAAGGTGTTTCTCTTTTGAAAGAAAAATAAAAGAGAAATGTAGTTGACGAGGGAGGATGAAGGTCGTTTTTATTAGTCGGTAGGGGCAAAATGGGAAGGATGAGTGGTGTTTGCGTGATTGTAACGGCTACAACGCACACTTTTTGCGGGCATGAATGGCTTGGGAGCGTGATTTTACTGCAAAGGGAAGCAGGTGGCAAGATTCTTGTATTAACAACCATTTAAGCAATGTTGGAAAAAAAAAAAAAAAAGTTGAAAAATGAACTTTAGAGTATTTCAATGCATTTCTGAATTTTAGAGCATGAAATGAAGAAAGGAAAATTTATTCATGTTTAATTATTTATTTGATCTTTGTATTTTGGATAATTCTTAATGTACTTCGGTGATTATATTTAAAAATTAGACATTTTAGTGCTTCCATATTTATTTTTCATTCTGTTTTATTTTTTATTGTTAAATATATTTTAATTCTTTAAAGTAAAATCATCACAAAATAAATTGGCTGCATATAAGTTACCACAAATTTTTTAATAGTTATTAAATGCTGCAAATTTATTACTAAAATAATAATTTGTAGTGATTTAATAATTATTAAATAATTTGTGATAATTTTAATTAATGAAATTAAAATAAAATTGAAAGTGTATGCATAATAACTAAAACGTCTAATTTTTGGATATAGAAATTAAACGATAAAGATAGTGTCATTACAAAGATCAAATGAATAATTATATTTTTATTATTTTATAAGTAAAATTATTTTTGAATTCTTACTAATGATATTTTAATATACACTTTCTTCTTTTATACATTTTGAGTTTGTGTTTTAACAAAATAGTGTGGAAGGGTATCTTAAATAAAATTATTTTTCGGAAAAAATATTAATATTTTATTAATTTGTGTGAAGGCATGACTTATAACTTATAATTATTTAAACAATATTATTTTATATATTTTTATTATTCAAGAAATATTTTATGAAAAAATAGGTTATACACTAATAATGTAAAATAATTTTATTTTGTTTTTCAATCACAATCCACTATGATGTTGATTGACTTTTATAATAAGTATCTTAAATTTCATAAAAACATTGATATATGATTGAATAATAATATAAAATTAATTATTGTGATTGATATAAAATAAGAGTTTAATAATCATTTCCTACTAATATAAAATAATTTTATATTATTATTTAATTTTAAATTATTTTTTATGAGTTTAAGATAATTATTATAAAAATTAATATTTATCATAAACTTTTATTTAAGTAAAATTATTAATAATTACAAAAAAAATAAAATAAATTTATTTATAAGTTAAAATTAATTTATGTACAAACTCATTTGTAAAATCATTTTCATATTAAATTTTTAAAAAATATTTTTTATTTATATATTTTTTATTTTACCTTTCTATAAATGTTTTTGAAAAAAAATTTATTCGAATAGGCACAATAATTTATGCAAAAACTATTTTATATCATTTGTGTATAACAACACAAGCTTAAAAAAATTTCACTAAATTTTGAAGGAATCACTTGAGTCTGTGTAATTTGCCTTTTCTTTTTTTGCTTTTTCAGAATTTTAGCTTGTGTGTGAAAGCGTTGACAATTGATTGTTGTACGTGCCCTGAATTTATTTAAAATTAATAAGGATATTCCTCGAATATTGTTTAATGCTCACGCTCTTTAATTTTAAGAAAGAAATAATACAATTACGGCATTAGGATACTTTACCTTAAGACTTAACGATGGTAAAACAAACTCGGCTTGATGGTTGATTAAACTTGGGTCAGATCTAGTTTGTCGGACTAGACTTGTAAAAAAAAAAAAGAAAAAAAAACTGATTTGAATAGAATTGTATCTATTTATTCTGATATTACGTAAAAAGAATATTTATTTAAAAATTTAAATATTATAAGAAAAAAATTAAATTTAATTTGATTCAATGAATCATTAGATCAATCAATAAAATAAAATTATTTTTTTTCTTATCCGTCAAATTAGATAATCCATTTTACAATCTCTATTAAAATCTTATGTATACTAAAATCTCTCACTACTAAACTAATCCTTAAACCATCTCTTAGGATGTGTTGGTAAAATTAGCTAAAAACTTATAAGTTAAAAATTAGAAATCAAAATATTAAAAACTTATAAGTTAACTTATTAAATTGAGATTATTTAATAATATTAGCTTATAAGTTAGATGATAAATGTAAAATAATATATAATATATATAATTAAAATATTAAATTGATAAAATTTAAATTTAAAAAATAAAAAAAAATAATTAACAACTTATAAATTAATTTATTTTTATAAACTACTTAAATTAACTTATAAAAATAAGTTAAAAATTATTAAAAGAAATTTGTATATCAAACCATTTAGACCAAATTAGCTTATTAGCTAATTGAGATTCTTATCAAATATGCTTTTAATATATTCTATTTTGTTTCTTAAATGAAAAACAGAGTTTCATTTTTAAATTCTTTCTTATATGCATGCAAGTTTGGTGAGATATTTTTATAAACGGATGTTAGATTGAATATATATATAATTTAAATTTTACTAAAGATGAAAAAGATTGCAATGATAAAATAGAATAAAATAGAAGAACAACACTGACACATGAAATACAAATAGACAGTTTTTAATGCATTTTCTCGTTTCCAAGTACTGTCCCAATCAACACAATATTAATATTTTTGTAAATACTTTGTCCCTGGTGATTTAAAAATATATATTTAAAAGATTGTTTGAAACAATTACGAGTTTTCAGTTTTAAACTTTAGTATTTAGATGCAGAATTGTTAAATAGTATGATCATATGATATTACACTGAGAGGGTCGCACATTAAGTAGGGGCGGAGCTATGTGTTGCTTTGTGGCCTTGGCCCTTAGTTTTTTTTTTAATTTAATTTTTTAATATATATTATAATAATTGTTTTTATGTAAGAAATTCGGTTGTATAAATAATAATGTTTAAGTGCTATTTGTTTTATTTAACAAAATATTTTATTTTTTGTAGTATTATAGAAAATTTTTTCTTTTATAATATGACACGAAAAAGGTTTGTAAAACTCTTTCAAATACTTTTTTAAAATTTTTTATTATTAGTTAAAATTTATTGAAAATCAAATTTTGTAATTTCCATTTAAGTTTCAATCAATAATAAAATATTGAAAAAGATATTGGCTAATATTTCTTATACTTTCAAGAGTTTAGAATCGTAAAAGTTATATATAAGTACATTTTTAATCAAATAATTTTATTAATCTTCCTATTTATTTGATTATTTAGATAATTAAATGATATTTATTAATTTTTACAAATAGAGCAAAATTACAAACATATGCTTTATAAGAAATTGACAACTTGGATTTTGAAACACGTTAACAAATATTGTATCATCCTATCATTTCATTTTTTCTTTATTCTTCTTATCATGGTTTGTGAGGTTTCAACATGCATACAACTTCAAGTGAATGGGTCAAGAATGAATCTTAGTAAAACATTGGATATCGGGGTTGCATAAGAGGTTGACCATAATTTACTTTTAGAATTATAATATTTGTCATGAAACAACATTTTTCTTCTATTTTCCAATAATCTGAAAGCAAATTATTCTTCGATGGTTGTTAGCTACTATTATCGTAAAAGATAATTTGGTAAATAATACAAATTCTAATTTAGTAGGTTTTTATAGTACAATTAATAAGACTTTTGTAAAAAAAATGGTTAACATAGATACTAATTTTTATTATAAATTCATGAAAGTTTTTATGACATGTGAAATTGATCATTAATATTTATATTGTTAGATAAAATAAACACAATAAGAGAAGGGGTTGAATTGTGTTCTTAAAAATAATCGCAAATCTTTTTTTATGGGACATGTTTGTTTAGACGGTGAAATCTCTTTAAAAAAAACCATGTTTATGAAAAGGATAAGATATATTTTAAGCAACATATGTGAATATAAAAGATAAGGGAAAGAGGTAATCACACAAGTCTTTTTATATTGGTTCATCTGTTAAAAGACTACATCTAATCTTTGGTAACCTTACCAAGCTTTTCACTATAAGCAAGTGCCTTACTTACAAAAACATCATACACAAGCCAACCTAGGCTTATCCCAAGTAGTCTTTCAATTGTCTTTTTAAGTAATAAATCTAAGTTTTCCTTCAATTGTTTCTCCAATAAACATCCCTAAGTATTCTTTACTCAAAGTCTCTTTTGACTTTAGTATCTTTATAGGGTCAAGGTTTGTTTACAGGAGGGTGACTCTCAATGTCTTATAGATGTGTATAAACTATAAAATGAGTTTATATATTTAAGAAAGAGCAAAATTACAAGAAAAACTTTTTATCACACACATGTTTCTACTTGCTAAAACTCTCTAAGCCTTAGCTATATATAGGATTTTGATGAAGATAGTAATTGTAGGAACTTTATAATCATTTTCTTGAAATTTCAAACTCTTGAGTTTGTAAATACATTAGAGCATTTAATTCATGCATTAAATGCTTTCACAAGCTAATCATCTTAATATAATAAAACAATGTTCTTATCTTTGTCTTTGTCAAAACTAGTCATGTAGTTTTGACTTGCTTTCTTCAAAAGATATGGTAATCAGAGATGTTAATAGATATGTCTTTTTGAGCTGATGGTTTTTATCAACTTGTATTATTTAATAGTGTAGGGCTTATACAATAAGATTGCATAAATTAATATTTTGCATTATATATATATATATATATGGCTCTTTAAGGGAAGACACTATGTTTATAGAAATATACATCTATTTTAGAAAAAAGACCTTACGTCATATGAGGTCAAATGTAGTTAACATTTTGATCAATTTTAGATGAATTTTAATTTTCATAGTTAATCCTCAATCATTCATGCCTGACTCTGTCCTTGATATTAAGGTTAGAGTTGAATATATAGGTTTAAGTTTTCATACTATTCTATTTATGCTTTATTGAGAGAAAAAAAAATGTTGCAACATTACCTTTAACTCTAGAGCATGAGGAGAAATGGAGGAATAAAATAGAATGAGTTGGATATTTAAAGAATGGAGGAATTTCTAGTAATAAAACATTTTACCACAACTTGGAAAGGAAGCAAAATGTTGGCTTTAGAGAATGTGGAAATTTTTGGCAAAAGAAAAAAACAATCATGTGTCGATCATTTAATAAAGGTAGTTAAGATTCATAAATAAGGTCTAAAAATACAATAATAATTGTCATGAATTCTCGGATAGAGGTATCCAACTATAACATGTCAAACCTAATGAGCTATATGTAATGTGTAACACCATAGTTTTATCTCATTTTATTATTGGTTGTAAATATTATATTTTATTTATTATTATTAATAAGTGGTTTAATTGTTTTATAATTAAATAAATAATATTTTTGGAGAAATATAGGCTTGGTTTTAAATTGGGTTTTAATTAATTAAATTAAGAAAAATAAATTATTCAAATATGGTAAAAACTTAAGTTTCACATCGAAAGCTCATGCCTCATCTTCTTTTCCTATATAAGGAGTGAAATAGTTCAAGTCTTACATCGGACAATATTAGCTCATGCATTATCTATTTTTTCTATATAAAAAGTGGGATACCAAACAATAAGGAAGGCAAAAAGTCATCTAAAAAGCATTGAACCCAGATAATTTAATCTTTTTCATCTCTTAGAGCTTCCTTAAGAGATATAGGACCTTTTGTTTGGGTTTCACATGGGATGTTAGTGGGAGTTGTGAGGCCCATTTTGGGCTATATGAAGGAGCAACTTGAGGAATTGGAAAGGAAATAATGATTTAATTAAACTGCATTCATGCATCATTTAATGAAACAAGTGTGTAAGGAATGTAGACGCGAACCTGAATGGTAAGGTTATAAGACCTCCTCGGGGCTATTCGGTACAAAAGATTTCAATGGTTGTGATTGATTCCAATAGTTGTGATTGATCCCATGAGTTAGATCAAATGATGTAAGTCGAGTAGTACCTAACGAGCTACCAAAGGGATATCATGCTAGCATGGTATAGCTAACTGCAGAGGTGGAGATTAGCAGGTTTCCCTAGCCTACTTCCTGGATTAAAATTGGTACTACATGGTATACAAAGTAGTACTAGAAGTGCATCAGCATTCATGTGCATGCTTGTTTGTTATTGTCCACTAATTGTGGTTGCTTATTGTTTATTAATTGTGTTTGTGTTTTGCTATTTTTTATATCTTGTAATTAATTGTATGATTGTGTGATACATAAGGTAATATCAGGGATAGAGAGTGTCACATAATGCAAAAAAAAAAAAAAATTGTTATCCTTATAGTAGTTGCATTATACTCAAGTCAAACCAAATACTAGCCACCACCTAAAATGGATAGGCCTAACAAAAAGTGAAACTCTAGGGAAGATATGTAAATCCCAATAATTAGCTACTTTAACACTTGTGAAGATGAGGAAAATAAGAAAGAATAAGGTAAGTCATAGAGACTGGGAGCATGATAAACAAAGTGAAGAGAAGGAGAAACATAACATGAGTTTTTACATTCATATAGGAATTTAAGATAACAATTAATAAGTAAAAAATGAGTCTTTAGAAACAAACTAAATGAGACAAGATAATAACTAGAAACAAAGCAAGATTAGTAGCTAAATATTATAATCAGGAATAAAGTATAGATTATGAAGAAACTTTTGCCCTTGTTACTATATTAAAGACCATTAGATTAATACTTACCTTTACATGTATAAATAAATTTTAAATTATTGAAAATTGTTGTAAAAATTATCTTCATAAATGGACTCATATGTGTATGTGGATCAACCCCTTGGGTTTGAAAACTTTGAATTTCCTAACCATGAGTTTAAATTGAAAAAGGTCATCTATGGTCTAAAGCAAGCTCTTAGAGCTTGGTATGACATATTAAGCAAGTTTTTTTTATTGAAAAAGAATTTAATAGGAGTAAAGTTGATGTCACTCCTTTTGTCAAAACAAAGTCCATGAAATGTTAATTGTTCAAATTTATGTTAATAACATTATTTTTGGCTACTGGCTACTAGTAAATGTTTGTTTTAGAAATCCTTTTATCTTATGACAAGTGAATATGAGATGTTAATGATAGGAGAACTTAAGTTCTTCCTTGGACTACAAATCAAGCAAATACAAGGGTGAACCTTTATTAGCCAATCGAAATATTGCAAGGAACTTCTCAAAAGATTTGGAATTGAAAATGAAGTTATGACTACTCCAATAGGGACATCCTACTACATAGACAAGGATCAAAGTGGAAATCCAATAGGTATAACCAAATACAAAGGTATAATTATATCCCTTCTTTATCTCATTAATAATAGGTTTGATTTCATGTTTTTGCCTGCATGCTAGGCATCAAGCTAATCTTAAAGAATCTTACTTAATTGCTACCAAAAGAATTCTTAAATACTTAGTAGGCACTTCTCATGTAAGCCTATGGTACCCAAAAGATTTCTATTGCATCTTAGTGGGATCTTTTAATTCTTATTTTGCAACAAGTAAGATGGACAAAATTCACTAATGGGATGCCACTTGTTTAGTAGTTCCGTAATTTCTTGGCATAGTAGGAAATAAGTGTGGTATCATCCATTGTTAAGGTTGAGTATCTTGCAACTATAATCAGTTATGCTCAAATCATTTAAATGAAGCAACAACTTCTAGACCATGTGATAAAACTTTAACATGTCCTTATCAAGTATGATAACACGAGTGTCATTAATCTTTCAAAGAACCTAATACAACACTCTAGAACTAAAAACATTGAGATTACACATCATTTTCTTAGAGGTCATGTTTAAAAGGAAGATTATAAGCTCAAGTTTATAAAGACATGTTATCAATTAGTTGATATTTTTACTAAAGTCATTCCTAAGGAAACTTTCAATTAGGAATAGGTTTGGGATTCTAAATGGATCCTACTTGAAATAAATAAAAATAAGAAGAAATTTGTAATCAAATTAATAGTTAGCATAAAGTTCCTTAATATACATTCCGTTGTTGATTTTTGCTCCTAAATGTGAGATTTGGACCTTATTGATAGGCATACTTTACATGATGATATACATCCTATACTTTTTATGTGTGAACATGCATTGTAACATTTTGAAGGGAAATTTACATTTTGTATGCTTTCTTGAAAATTATTAAGGTAAATTAGGCATTTCCTTTTACCTCATACTTTGTTATGAAATTCCTCCTAATTGTCCAATTCGAGCCTATTACAATATATGATTTTTTTTTATCTTACTTTCTAAATTGAATAACAATTTTGAAGCTTACCTTTTTTTTAAAGTATGATTGACAATATTAAATGGTGAAAACTCCTTATGTATAAATTCTTTATAAAAATTTGAAATGTCCCTATAGAGGAAAAAAGAAAAATTATAGGGAAAAAGAAAAATAAAGTAGTAAAGAAAAGAAAAAAAAAAGAAAAAAAAGAAAAATGAGAAAGTGAGAAAGTGAGAAATTGAAAAGAAAAAAGAAGAAGAAAAAGAAGTAGAAAAGAAAGATAAAAGAGAAAAGGGAAAATTGAATTTTGGTTCTTAAATCTATCTATTGTTTTTAATTCTACCTTTTCATTTATGCTTTAAATGAGTGTTTTTAAATTGTTATAAGTCCTTTGTCTATCCTTTTCTTTCTATATCACACCTTGATTGTGTTTCTCTCTAGCCTTATTACATCCAAAGAAAATATCTTATAATTTTTACAGGCATATTGAATAAATAATGGAGATTGGGTTCCTCTTCAAGCCTATGGTAAGACATTGGTGTAAGAGAAAATGAGTATGTCTCATATATGACACTTAAACACTTGAGAGAAAAAGGAGATGAGTACCCATGAATGATGAAATTAACTTTAAGAGAACTAAGCCTCTAATTGGATCCGTTCACAATTTACACCTTGTAATGTTTTTATTTTTTTACAAGATTTTTATTGGATAATTATCTATTAATTCTTTTATGTTCTAATATTATGCTTACTTTCCTTTCCCATGCTTTGACTACCTTACTTGAGTATATTGTTCTTATCTTGTAAATTTCTTTTATTCTTTGATATTGTAATAAGCTAGGTTTTTTTTGTGGATTATTTGATTATTACTCCTAATATAAAAATAATAATTGCTCCGATACTAAATGTAAACATGATCTCTATTTTTGGCTTCTTTACTACTTATCCATTTTCTTATAATGCCAAAAAGGGATAAGAGTTGTGTTATTGATTTTCAGGGGAGCATGAAAACAATAAAGATTTCATTTGGGGGAGCAAACCAAAAGATCATATACTCATAAATGAAAAAAACTATGAAAAATTGACTTTGCAAGAAACAACATTTCCTTGTAGATTAGTGAAGATTAGTTTGTCATTATAAGAATAGTGAAGATTGGTTTGTCATCATAAAAAATGAGAGAATGTAAATGTAAATCAGGACCTCCTATTAAAGAAGTTCTAAATGAAGATAATTAAAGACCAAAAAAAGTTTTGATGTAGAAAAAGGCAATAAATAAATAACTCTGATATAGGAGGCAAAGCTAAAAAGAGGAAGAACTCATTAAATGTTAAGACAAAGTTTGAAGACCAAAGTCAAAGACTTAGGTATTTTATGTAAAAATTCTATATTCCAATAAGTCTAGCTCCAATGATTCATTTAGGCAATTAAGATAAAATTGGTTTTCTAAAAAGTTAAATGAACCAATTTCATAATAAAAGACTTAGAAACATAAAAATCTTGTTATTAGGCTAAAATAGGTAAAGGACTTGAGTCTCCCATGTAAGACTTGAGTCTCATGAAGAAAACCTTAATCCTTAAAGGCAAGAGTCGAGTTTAAGTGAAAAAACTCACAAAAATTCAAGTCTTTGCTTGAAGGACTTGAGTATTTGCCTAAGGACTCAAGTCCTTTAGGAGAGACTTGAGTCTCATTAGTTAAAAATGATATATATGAAATATATTTTCTTAAATTATGTTTATATATTTTTATAATCAACTTATATCTTTTAGGATATGAAATTGAAATGATTTAATCTTAGCAATCCTTGTAAAAAGAAAATATTTCACTAAAGCAAAATAACCAAGAGAAAACAAATAGATTTGGATCATCAACGAGAATTCTTGGTTGAGATAGCACCATAAAGCTCCAACTTATGCTATCATCACTATTGAAAGTAAAATACTACTTTTAAGTTTTCCCTTTGTATTCAAAAGTGGTTGTCTCTTGAAGATTTAATCTAAGGAATGTATAGACGTCTCGAGTAGGGTTGTCGAGGTGAGTTTCCTTGAGTGTAAAAAATTTGCTACTAAATTTTCATATTCATTAAGGTGTGTGATCCCTATGGTAGGTCAAGAGTGTTCATAGAGAAATGTCTTAGGTGGGTTTTCTTGAGTATAAAAGGCATGTTACTCTATAATACTATAGTAGCTCTCAAGCGCGACTTGAGGACTGGACATAGGTTATAGTTTATGGTTGAACTAGTATAAAACTTGGTGCATTCTCTTCTATCCTTAAACTCTTAATTGCTTTACTTAATTGCCTTACACTTTAAATTGTTTGGGGTTTGGGTATTGTCTATTCATTTTTCTTCTAATTCCATCATTCATGATTACGAATTAGGGTGCAAAAATAATTTTAAAAATAACTTAATTCATCCACTCTCTTGAGTTATACAAGGCCACTTGGTTAATAAGTGGTATCTAAGGTTGACTTTGGGGATAAAGTTTAACAACTTAAAGAAGATAATGACCTCAAATAACTCGTTTTACAAGAGGAAAAATTTATAAAATCATGCTCCAATCTTTGATGGTGAAGGATATAATTACTGGAAAGAAAAAAAGAAAACTTTTATTGAATCCATTGATATGAATATCTAGATTGCTGTTAAATTTATGGTTACTTGACCTACTCATGTTTTTAATGGGTGTAGTCTTGAAAAACCAAAAAATCTATGTACTAATGATGAAAGAAAGAAAATACAATTTGATTTAAAAGTCAATAATATCATTACTACTACCTTGTCATATTAAAGAATTTTTAGGATCTCCAACTATAGAACTACAAAAAGGTGTAAGATATCTTGCAAATTACTCATGAAAATACTAAAAAATCTAATAGTAATACTATTTCATTGTCTATTGAGCAAAAAACGAGTATCCTCAGCTATGGCATAAGAGAATTGCTCATAATCACATGGAGCACCTAAATAAACCAATATCTACAAAATTAGGAATTGGTTAGCCTAAATTGAAATTTGAGAAATTTGAATTGTGTGATGTATGCCAAAAGGGAAAACAAACAAAGGTGACCTTTAAAGCAAAAAACATTGTCTCTACCACTAGAACCTTACAATTATTACACATGGACATGTTTGGTCCTTCTAGTCTCTTAGATTCTCACATTTGTTCAAGGAGGCTAATGCATTTGTCAAATTGTCTAGCTAATTTGGTATACACATGATCCCTTATGGTTTTCACCATTTGTATTTTGTTTAATCAACAATTTTTCTTCTTTTATTTCATGACTATATTGGCATGTATCTGTCACATCCCTTTCTAGCTTAGTTTCAACCATTTTGGGCCTTTGGCCTTCCTATTAACAAGAAAGAGAAGGTAGTGGATAGTTTGCAGAGTAGTTAAAGGATAAATTAGTATAACAAAATATATAAAACACATGTGAATATTTCCTTTATTATTATTGTTGCTATTATACATGGACTTGCTGAGTCATAGATGTGATGATTATAATTGAACTATATGATGCGGTTTAATTACACACACAAATGTAAATATTTATAGAGCAATTCATGTATTAGAATATTTTAGAGTTTCAACAAAAAAAACATGTGTAAATAAAGCAAAGTAGTATTTCAAAACAAATTAATATACAAATCATTTCAAACATCACATTTAAAGTATGAATTTAATTAAAATGTCTAATGTACTAAAAATTTTGTCAGATTTTTTTTCTAAAATTCAAATAACAATATTTTTATTATTTAATTCCTTAATATGTAAAAATTTTATTTACTCTTTGATTTTGTTTAAAACATTATTGGAAATTTTTTTAAATTTAAAATTTACAAGCTTAGAATAAAATCATGATTAGATTTATTTTATTAGGTTCAATTAGCTAAAAATTATTTTTAGTTAATAGAATAATTAAACTAATTAAAACTGAATTAAATTAGTACACATTCTTGGTAAGGATTAAAATAACCTAACTTGTTATAATAAATTTAAATTTACTAAGTTTATTTAAATTAAAATATTAAGATAATTAAGAATAAATTGTCCAAATCATTATTAAATATATCAATACAGGATTAAAGATTCAAATTAAAGTAATTAAAACCAATACAGTTAAGAATTAAAGACAAAACTACAATAACTCACCAAGTTACACGTTGAAGCAGGTAGGTATGCAAGTATCAAAATTTAAAATATGAAACAAATTGGGAACAATGATCGTGGATACCAACTAAAATTAAATGCATTATCACGAGCATATTCAGATGAATGGGGTAAAAGAGAAATCATAAAATACCTATATATAACATTCACAAAACTAGTTAGAAAATAAGTTACAAGGTCACATACCAACTAATAATAATAACATATTTACAATAATTCAACAAAATAAGTTTAAAAAAAAAACTAAACTAAAATTACCCAAAACCTAAACGTTGAGAATAAAAACACAAAGAAATAAGTTGCTAAATTTTTATTCATGCAACTTGCAAACTCATCATTGCTCCTACATTAATGCTACCACATAGGACACGAGCTGTCATTGTACCTTATCTCGAATGAATGGAAACTAAATAGAAATCAACCATAACTTTTACAAAGAAAGTAAATCAATACAAATTGAAGCAAACTAAAACAAATTAGTTAGAATTAAACTAAACTAAACCAAATACCAATTAAAATGTAGCTAGAACTAATTATAATTTATGCACCCTAACCTTGTCAAACTATTATAATGCAAGGACGACAGGTTTACTTAGTCACCAACCTAAATCCCTAGAATTAAGACACCTAGGCTAAGTTGAAAATTACAACTTAAATTCTCTAAATAACTATAAATATGACTGACTTTTCACTTAGTAATCCAAGAAAAATCACGGGTCCCCTTCTCCTTTCTTCTTCTCACAAGATCAGCTTTAATTTTGTGTTGTTATAAAGTAGCTAGTGGAATCAAAGTTCTGCACGAAGTTAAAGGAAGTATTGGCACTTGGTCATTGCCAAGTTTTTGTAAGGTAGTACAACCATGGATGCTGGGGAGTTGCTCGTTACCTCATCTTGTTTGTCAATTTTATCTAGTTTAACTTTATCAATTAGAAACGTCAAAGTATTATTAATTTATTATTTAATTTTTAATTAAGATTTAATTGTTACTAAATTTCTAATAACTTGTTTTTAATTATTACTACCTCGTTTTATTTGCTTTATTTTATTATCTTGTTTTATTATTAATAAAGACGTTAAACGTAATTAATTTACTCCTTAATTCCTAATTAACATTTAATTATATCTAACATGTTATTTACTTCCTCTAACTGATATTAACTCTATTAACCATTTTATTATTGATCCTAAATTAATTTTATTTCACTTAGTATACATTTCTAGCGGTGTAGAAATCTGCATATTATTGTTCTATATATAATTTTTGGCCACTAGTTTCTATCTTATTTTTATTAATTGGAATACATTAACCTTTTAAATTGGAGTTATTACAATTATACAAAACTACCATTTTAAATTATTACTTTAATTACATATATAAATGATCTTATTAAAAGACATGAAGATTGTATCACTACTACTTTGTTGAATTATTTTGTTGTTAGTTTGAATTTATAATATAAAACTATTTTACTATAAAACTTTAAATTTATACTATTTATTAAAATTAACTGATGACTATAGTTGTTCACTTTCTAACCAAATTTTGTAAATTAAAATGGTCATATATTTAAATCGCTATCACTCATTTTAATTTCTATATCACACTATTATTTATTTGCTATTGTTATTTCTATTTGCTACTTTTAATTTTCTGTTTGGATAATTACATATTTGTTAGATTAAATACAACTTTTCTATATTTTTCTAAATTTTATGATTACAAATAAAAATCTATTTCATTAAATTTCTATTATCCACCATCCATTATACATGTTTTAGATTATTATCATCTTTTATTTTAATAATTAAATATATACGTATCTCTAGAATTGTTTTTTTTATATCATGGTTACTTATAAATATGACAAATTTACCTCTCTAATTAAAAAGGTTAATCTTGACAAAAATAAAAGAAACAAAATTATAAATCTGATGTGATATCTTTGTAAATTGTGTATAAATATTTCACGACACTATAAGAAATTGAACTATGTTTCACCATAGTGATGAAAAGAGTACATATATGTTTTCTTTACATGATACAATCAATTTTTAGATGGCAAACACACGAAGATGCTTATAAATGTGTATTTGATCAAGTTTAGAAAATAAAAAGTTCGGTCATCAAACAACTTATATAAAATAGTGATCAAGTTTAGAAAATAAAAAGTTCGGTCATCAAACAACTTATATAAAATAGTGATCAAGTTTAGAAAATAAAAAGTTCGGTCATCAAACAATTTATATAAAATAGTTAGAATTATCTTATTGAAACTTAGTATTGAAATAAAAATTCGGCCATCAAATAAAGAAATTGTATATCTTAGAGTAATATATAAATCTCTCATTAGAAATCATGAACAGACATAATCTTTCAATGTAATATAAGCGTTCTTTTGTGATGTTAATAATATTTTTTTAATTATTTAGTTTGAATTAGAACAATTTAAAAAAAAAACTACTAAAAATTTAGAAAAAAAAGTGTTACAAAATGCATTAATTATATATGGTATTTTTTATATTATCTAAGATTGATGTTTTTTTTATAATTGATTTAAGAGAGTCTTTAATATAAGAAAAGTTTTTTTTCTTTATCATATTAATTTTTTATATTTGATATATTGTTTTAAAAATTTTCTTAAAAGTATTATTTCTCAATAATGGTTTTGACCTATTTTTGTACAATTTTTTACAAATTTTTTTCACGAGGAAGACGATTTTTAAATTGAGAAAAAAATTTAATTATATAAAAAGATAATAATATATTATTTAATACAATTATATTAAATTTTTAAACAATTTTTTTTATTATATTGATAAATAATTAAATTTAAGAAAAAAATACTAATAAATAATGTGAATATATAGTTATTTTAATTTTAAAAATAAAATTATTTTATAAAATATATTATTTAAAACTTTTAATATATTAAACACTGCATAATTGTAAAATATTTTTTATTTTTTAATTATTAAAAATTTTCAAGGTATTAATATAATTAACAAACTATTTAATAATGTTATTGTTTCAACATTCAAGAAATATTTCAAAAAATATGTATGATGTTAAAGTTAAATAAAAAAATTAAAAATCATCCCACTATATTTGTAATTTTAAATTTATAAAAAAATTTATAATAAAAATATATAAACTTATAATTTGTTTAAATTATTTTTCTAAATCTATTTTAATTTATGTACGAAAAGTATTATAATAAAATATTTATAAATATTATTACTATTATACTTTTTATATATTACTATCCATATAAACTATTTAGATTCAATATATAATATAAAATAATTTGCTTAAAAATGAAAAATAATTATATTACACTCATGCATATATAGGTACCTTTCTCAAGATAAAAAATATTTTCATAATTTTTATTTAAAAATAATAAAATTTGTTTTAAACAATAAATGTTCTCAAATGATAAATAAAAATATTTAAAGAATTTAAATAATTAGATTTTACAAAACTGTATCTAATAAAATTATTTTTCTAAAAAGATATTTTTGAAAAAATAATTATATACATAGAAATTTTCTATTAAGACTAAACGTGAAATTTTTTTATCCTCATGAAATATGTTTAAACGTTTTTTTATTAATCAAACAAATTTAATAATTTCTAGAAATCTTGATTATCAAGATTCATGATTTTCAATAATCATGTTTCAGAGATTTATCTTTTACTAAACATATTTATGATGATTTTATTAATTTATTATATAAATTTTTACATTGATAATATATTAAAATTAAAATTTTAAAATAATTATTACAAAAATTAATAAATTTTAATTATATAACAATTATGATTAAATTTTATATTATTGATATATTCTAATTAAACTATAAAATTTATACGCTCCCAAGAAAATAACTTACCTCAAACATTATATATACATGTCTTCAGATTACAATTAATAAAAAAAGCTAAAAAAAAAACTAAAATGAACACATATAAGTTAATTAGCTATATGCTACTAGAATATATCATATATAAATAGGATAAAGTATATTTAAAATATCTCAAAATATCTTGAAATATTAATTTTAGTCTTTATAAAAATTTTATGTGCTTTTAATTCTTATATTTATCGTAAGTAATATAATTTTAATCTCTTGTCAAATACTAAAAACAAGCATTTTTATTAATATGTAAAGATTAAGAATAAATAATTTTTTAGGACTAAAATTAATATTTAAAATATTTAAAGAATAAAAATATATTTGACCTATATAAGACTAAAATAAAATTTTTTTCCTCATCTAAATTTTTTTTATTTTAATTTGGTATTCTAAATTTAACATGTTTTACCTTAGTTCCTTAAATTGTCTCTATTAGAGATATTTATTCTATTAACTCAGGGACACAGATTGTAAAATGTGATAATGCTATGTCATCTAAAACTAATATAATTATTATATAAAAGTGATAGACGAAATAATTTGATTTAATAAACATACTTGAAGGGGTCAAATGAAATTTTTTAAATTTAAGGATTAAACTTAAATAAATTTAAATGAAGGGTTAAAATTTATATATATATATATATATATATATCATACGAATAATTGTAGTGATGTATTTGATTGTGATTTTAAAATATTATTTTGACATAAAAAATTATAGATTATAAAAAATTATATAAAAATTAATAACTTATAATATATTTTTAAAAAAAATTATAATAATTTTTTTAATAATGAGTCATAAGATTTTAAAGAATTTTATAGATTTATAAGATTTGAAATAATAGACATTTAAAGTTATAAGAGTTTTACCTTTTTATTGTTTCCTTTATTATTTTTTGTTGTGACTCTTTTGTTTAGATTATTAATATAATATATGAAAGAATAATTATTATCAATAAAGAAAATCAATTTCATAAGAATACTTATTATACTAATCAAATAATATGTTTATAAATAAAATTAATCTTAAATTATTTTTTTATTTAATTTTTTAATTTTTTATAATAAAGTAGATTGAAATTGCATGAAAAAAACACAAAAAGCATGAGAAAAAAAAGACATAAATAATGTAATTATATTAAGAAAAGACATAATAAGAGAGATGTTTCTATAATATAATTAATTTACAATACATCCCATTTAAAATAGAAGATTATTTTTATGCATTTTAACATAATAAAAAAAATCTAAATATTCAATAGTCTTTATGTAATTATTACATGATCTTTTTCACAATGAATACAAACAAATTTATTAAAGACAACTAAAAGATAAAAAAGTCTTTTACTTGATTTTGCATAGAAAAAGAATGTAGATTTCAAAAAAAAAAAGAGAAGATAAAATATGATCCTAACATTAATACCACCTTTAATAGAAAAATAAAAATTACATGTGATAAAAAAATTACCAAAAAAAAAGAATTAGAGAATAAAAAAATCACTAAAATTTTGTATAAAATTGTTGGATAAATGTAATATTTATATCTTATAAAATCTATCAAAATCTACCTCAAATAAAAAAAACTCTTTTTTGTGGAAATCTTAATTAAACACGGAATCTTAAAATTTTTTTAATAATCATAAATAAATACACATAAATTTATTAATATTTATATTATTTAAAATATTTAAAATTTTAAAAATTCTCAATACAATATACACCCCTTAAAATTTGAAAGAAAAAAACTACGGTTTTTGTGTTTGAATTTATTAAACATTGAATATTGTAGCTAATAGTCGACAGTCGATTCTGTGAGTCAGATCAGATCCGGTGTGAGAAGAACACCCTACAGCTCTGATCATTGCTGCTGGTGAGACCCTTCTTCCCAATTCCTCCAATTCCATTGCTCCTTTGGCTCACCCATTGAATTGCTTTGGCAGGAAAACCCACCAAGTGAGAGCAGCGAGTTTCAAACTTGGAAGCAAAACCGCAATGGTGCCGGGGAGATTCTCGTTTTTCGGAGGTGGGGATTCCCGCGTGACCAATTCATCATCGAAGGACGAAGAGCTCGTTGTTGTTCCCCCTACACTGAAGCTCGAAACGGACAAACAGGTTTACAGGCCCGGTGATCCTGTCGTCGTCACCGTCCAGATCTCCAATCCCTCAACTGCGTACTCCTTTCTCATGGAAAGACTCAGTTTCGAGATCAAAGGTGTCGAGAAATTGGACACTCAATGGTTCGCCACGCAGAAGCCTTCGCATGGTTCAAAACAGAGGAGAGGTTCGTTGCTACAACAACAACCATATTATTCTCACTCTTTAGTGTTTTAGTCCTTTTAGTTCTTCTTTTGCTTTAATTTGTAGCACTGTTATGAAAATTTATAGCTTTTACCAAGGTTTTAAATTGCAGTCACGGTTTCGGTTTCGTCCCCCTCCTTGATATTACAGGAAATTGTGGACAAATGCGACCGAAATTGCAGTCCTGATACTCCAAAAACCTTGATGAACTGATTTTTAAAACCTTGGTTTTTACTTTATTATTATTATTATTATTATTTCGTTAGGTCGAGCTGATTGCCAGAATAAACACTTATATGATAAGAAAATAAGAAGGTAAAATTTACTGAGCTTCTCCCTCTTCCCTCTGTTAAAATAACCCTAGCTTTTAGAGAAGTTAAATGAACAGAGCTTTTATAAAACTTAAGTGCATAAGTTGATTTTAGCTTTCGCAAGAAACTCAATTTATTTATTCTTCTTATTTTCTTCTTTGCATAAGTGCTTAGGGAGAAGTTTATTTAAACATGACCTTATTGTTATTGTTATTATTATTATTATTATTTCAGGTGAGCATGTTTTGCTGGAGTGCTCGACACCAATCCTAGTAGCAAACCAGATTGTTAATGCTGGCGCCAGCAAATCATGTATGCTAAGTTCTATATTAAAGGATTCTGATTTTTTTATTGACTCTCTTCCTGTTAGTTAGTTCTTATATTTTCTCTTAATAGACAGGGCATGTGTGTGGAATTTTGAAATTCAAGTTATTAATTTGTTTTATACTAGTGGGTGTACATAAAATGGATATTCCCCATTAGACATTTTTAGGGGTTCTAAAATCTGTTCCATCTACCTTTCTTGGGGCATGTAATAATACAACACTGAAAGTATTTTGCTTTACTTTTGGTTAGAGATAGCCTGTAGGCTGGTTTCCCCATCTTTGTTTTTTTTATTATAATTAGACCAAAACTTAAGAGTTTGTGATAACTTATTTGTAAATGTGTTAAGAATTACTCTCCTCTTCCTTGCTTCAACTGAGAAGTTGGTTTTAATGGGTTATGAGACAGAACAACATCTGATGCTATTTTCCCACAAAACTTCCATGCCTTAAAATGTACTGATTGCAGCTAGTTCAGATTCCAGAGACTTTCTTTAAGTTATTTGTTTGCTGGAGTTGTGATCTTTGATTTTGAGTTGCTGATGCAGCTATGAGTTAAATGTTTATACTTTATACTTGGTTTGGTTCACAACTATAGATAGGAATTTTGAAGTTTGAATTTGACCAAAATGACATACTTGGTAGATTTGTTGGACAGTTGGAGTTAGGACTAAGGAGATATGAACTGAAATACATGAACAGAATTTTGTGGCCTGGGAAAATAACAGACAATAGGTGGGACTCTTTAGTCTTGGGGTATTTTGTGACTAATTTCATTAATGAAATTATCTGAATCTTATTAGGGAGAGGTCTTGCTCATATTGTTAAGACTTAGAAGAGGTCTTCTAATAATTGATGTGAAAAGAACAAGTGAGAGAACAATGGAGAACCAAGAACCTTTAATGAAACCATCAAAGAAAGAGTTATGCAAAGATGTTAACCATTGATGCAAAGTGGAAACTGATGGCTAGATGAGTTGAAATTTGACAAGTGGGCAATTTGATCCAGAACTATTAATTATATAGTTATACAATCAATCCTCTCTATTTTTGTGGGGGGTTTTAAAATGTTTATTCTAATTTTATTCTCTAAAAGACAACAAAACAGCAAATAATTTATTTGCAGGTTGCCAGTATACTTGCTTGGCGATTACTAATTTGAATGTGGCATGCTTGGTGCTTTAGTAGTGATCTTTTATATATTTTGATTTAAGAAGGTTGATTATGTGGAGTGTTAATTGCAGATGTGGTGCGAACGCTGCTGCCTAGCATTATTCCACCATCTTACAAGGGTTCAAACATTCGCTATTTGTACTATGTTAAAAGCGCCTTAACTGGAGGGTGGATAATATTTGAAAATGGGCAATCTCGTGCAGAGTCCAAAAATGACGTTACTAATTTGGTTGGTTTTGCAATGTCTTGCTCTGATTTATACTGAAAAGTGTTTGCTTCATGTTATTTTCATGTTAAGTTTTTGTAGATGTAATATAGAAGACCATCGTGAGCCTTTACCTAGCAACTTAAGCTCTTGGTAGAGTTGGTTGATGACACAGTATTAGAGCCCTTATGACTAAGAGCCCATTTGTTTGAAATTTACTTTTTTATTTGAAGTGCTTTTCTAATTCAAAAATATGTTTAAAGAACTAATAATAATTATTTAAGTTCTTTTGAAAACTAACCCTAAAAGATAGCTGGTTTAGTACTTTTCTCAAGAGCTAATAGAAGTAGATTCTTAAAAAAAAAAACTATAAAAATAGTTATATCATGTAATCATTTTTTTCCCTTTTTATTTTTTAAACTAAATAAGTGATCTGGAGTTCAATCGTTGTTGTCCTTGTTCTAACAAAATGTTGAATTATGGCACAAGGTTGGTAGACTTGTGCATTATCCATGCTTCAAGTCCCAAGGGCTGTTGCATGAGACATGAGGGGGGCCTGTTAGAAATGTAATATAAAAGACCATTCTTGTGCCTTCACCATGCCATAAACCTTTAGAGAGTTGTATTATGACAAGCTATAATGGTGTTATGTATTTGTCTTGTCCTCAAAATATGCTATACTTTTTTTTTTTTTTATTTAAATAAACTTTTATGTTATATTAGGGAGCTAATAATTGAAGGGTAGCTAAAACTTCTAGTTTGACATGCATGGTTTGCAATCTAAGGAATTCCATGGCAGTAATATGCCATCTTAAGGCACATCTATGTAAGCTGAGTGAAACAATTATCCAGAGAAGGTGAACATGGTAATTGCTTATTTCTGTTTTAGTGGGAATAAGAAGGTTGCTTAGTGGTAAAGAGCAGGAAAAATTGTTTTAGGTGATGAATAAGTGGTTTTAATAGAACTTTCATAGAGTTTTGTGGGGTTCTACTTTTGTACTAGTTCTTGCTAGGGCTACTCCTTATTTGTGTTGACCTATTTTTTCCTTCCTTTTTAATTTGTGTAGTTTTCTGGGATATATACTTATGGTAGACTTGGTTTACTATGGCAGCTGCCTACATTTTCAAGTGATCTGAATACTAAAATGTCCTTTTTCATCCTTATGTTATGGATGATATAGTCATTCACTCTTATCTTATTCTATTTAAAAGGCCATAGCGGCATAAGGCTCATACTTCTCATTGTTGAGGATAGAATAAGAATTCAATCAGGTGTCAGAATACCTGAACACCTAAAACCTTAGGATGAGTTATAACTCAACCAGAGTAGTCAATCATGCACTATAATACGCTGTAGAGAGGAGTGCTTGAGTCTGTTTCAGAGTGGCCATTGTGTCATGTAGTGCCTGTGGTTGTGGCTGCTATGTTGGAAACATCATGGTCATTGCAGGTGTTATATTGAAACAGGAAAAAAATCCATATTAGCTCCCATTTTCTGAGTTTTCCAACCATTCATTTTAACATTTTTGTGATTTTCCCTCCACTTTTAGCATCAGAAGACATTTATAAGGTTTGAAACCCTGCATTTTTGCCAAAAAGCACTTAAAAGATGACTTTTATTTCAAACCAAGCCGTGATCCATTGCTCGCCAAGCTTGGTGTTTTTCCAGTACACCCATTGCTCACCCATGGGTCTCTGTTCACACAGATCTCTTTTCCCCTCCCCCCCCTCTTTGTTCCAACTCCTGGTCACTGTTCATCCACGAGTCTCTGTTCATGCAGGATTCTGTTCAATTTTAGTTTCTGTGTTGTGTTCTCCAGCTCACTCACAGGTCCTCTTTGTTCATCTTTTGCTTGTGTGTTGTGCTCTTCGCAGTCACTTTTTTTTTAATTATTTTTATTACATCATCTTTCTTTTTGATGGTGATTATTTAGCTATTACTTTTGATTAGAAATTATGATTGTCTTTAATTTTAGATAATTCTTTAGTTTTGAGCTCTTGTATGTGTGTAGTATAAATTGTGTCTTACATGTATAGCCTTTGGTATAGCGACCATCCCACTTTCTGCTAACCTGCTTTAACGTTTTTGGGGATGGTTTCTGTGTCATTGTTTGAATACAATGATGTGTATTTCCATTTTTGGAGATTTTTATTTCAACCTTTTAACATGTATTAGTGTGCATATTTTTAGATTTTTAAGTTTATTAAACTTTCATTTCTGCAGGAAGTTCGTATTCCATTACAAATATGGATAAACCAGAAAAGTATTACAATGGATGATGGTTAGTTTGGTTGCTACTTTCTTTCTATTTATGTCTGTTGTAAACCTGCTGTAGTTGTTTGATTTCTGCTATACAGATCTATGTAGATGTTCTGATTATGAACAATATTAATTTTTATAAAGGAGTATGTGAAGATGTTCTTTTGTACAAAGTAAGATTGCTTTCTGTTAGAAAAAGAAAAATTACTTCATTTTTTTCTTAATTTTTGAATGCTGAGTGGAACAAATATAGTTTAAGCTATAGATGGATATGTGACAGATTTAGGGTGTGATTGGGTGTGTTTTTTTTTTTTAGTTTTTAAAACTATTTTATAGAACAAAATTCAAAAAATATTTTTTAGAGAGTAGTTGTTTGAGCTTAACTAGTAGTCTCGAGTTCGAGCCCTAGGTATGTAATTACATTAAATATTTGGTGGGAGAACTTTGTTGTAATAGTGGTCTTACATGACTTGAGCAGGATTGTCTCCCTTGGGTAAACAGAATAGGACTGTAAAGATTGAGTATGTATTTTATTATTATAAAAATAGTACAGAAGGCTTATAAAAGACAACCTATGTTAATGGGCTTACGGGTCCAATACTACGAAGGTATTCTAACACTCCCCCTCGAGTTAGAGCAAATAAATCATATTCACCAAGCTTGTTACAAATAAATACAATCCTGGAGTCCCTAAGAGAGTGAAAAATGAAAATATTAGCTAGTTGTTCACTAGAACAGATGTAACTAGTGGCAATACAACCATAAAGAACTTCTTCTATGATGAAATGACAATCAACTTCAATATGTTTGGTTCTCTCATGAAAAACAGGGGTAGAAGTAATGTGAAGTGCAGCTTGATTGTCACAAAACAACTTCATTTGAGAAACCTTTGCAAACTTTTTCATGAATAAGTTGCTTGGTCCAAATAAGCTCACATGTGACCAAGGCCATAGCCCGATAATCAACTTCAGCACTAGATTTAGCTACAGCCTCCTGCTTCTTACACTTCCATGAGACAAGATTACCTCTTACAAGAACATAATACCCTGAGGTAGAATGTCTATTAGAGGGAGATCCAGCCCAATCAGCATCTGAGTAACCAACTACCTAAGAGTGACCTTTATTTTCATACAGTAAACCTTAATTAGGAGATCCTTTGACATACCTCAAAATATGAATAGCTGCATTCCAATGACTATCATAGGGAGGCTAAAGGAATTGTCTCACCACCGAAACAACAAAAGAAATATTAGGACGAGTGATAGTAAGATAATTTAGCTTACCAAGTAGTCTCCAATACCTTCCTGGATCTGTTAATGGCTCCCTCTGACCAGGAAGAAGTTTAACATTAGGATCCATAGGAGAGTCAACTGGTTTGCAATCTAACATGCCGGTTTCCTCAAGAATATTCAACACATACTTTCTTTGAGAAACGACAACACCACAATTAGATTGATCCACTTCAATCCCCAAAAAATACTTGAGTAAGCCCAAGTCCTTGGTCTAAAGGTGATGGAATAAATGTTTCTTCAACTGGTCAATTCCATCTTGATCATCTCTCGTTGTGACAATATCATCAACGTAAGCTACTAGATAGATACATCTCCGTTGAGAGTTATATCTATAAAAGAGTGTGTGATCAGAATCACAACGGACATGCCAAATTCCTGAACTATGCTAAACCTTCCAAACCAAGCACGTGGATATTGTTTCAAGCCATAAAGAGAACAGTGAAGTTCACACATCAGAGTGGACCCCCCTGATCAACAAAGCTAGGCAGTTGCTCCATGTAAATCTCCTCATGAAGATCACTGTGAAGAAATGCATTCTTAATATCAAGCTGAAACATAGGCGAAGAACGGATTGCAGCCATAGCTAAGTAGAGAAGGTTAGATTTAAGTGAGAAGGGTCTGGGATTATTCTGTTATTTTGGGAGGCAAGAAACATTCTCTGGCTTGGGAGCATTGCTCTTACCTTGTATCTTCTCCCTTTCCATACTAAATACAGAATCTGCATTTATGATAGGATTTGTTATTACTGTCTCTGGTTTGAATGTTAATATGCCTAAGAGTGGTTTGGTTGGTCTGAATGTGGATAATCAGATTCTTTCTTAAGCATGATTTGCTGGGTGTATGTGAAATTCTACAGTGGTCTTTTGGGAGCTCCTTTGGGGTCCAGCTACCTCTTTATGGTATCTTGTGGGTCATAAAATGTTTATGGTATTCTGTGTCCATGACAATGCAGTATTGGCATTTGTTCAAATTCAAACTTACAATTTGCAACACAAAATGAATGATAAGTCTAGTAAGCAAACTTTGATAGGACATGATGTCATTGGAGAATTACTTGTTTATAAATATTGATTGCATATATCAGTAGTAAGTTTCTTGTTCTTTTGCAGTTATACATTTTTATTTCATGTAGCTTCAGGAAGTTTTAGTCATTTTAATCTTTTTTGAATGATATAATATATCCATGTGTTTATATATTTTCAGATATTGCTCCCTTAACTACTGTACAACTGGATATATTTTGGAAAGAGATGGATGGAGATGCTGATTGGGTATGCTATTGGTGATATTTTTTTATTGGGTAAACTAAACTTATCTGTGTTTTAGCCTAAATTCGTTTGCCATATATTGTTTTAAGAATGCCCTTTATTTGTTTTTAATTATAAAATGTTCAGTCTCTGCAAACTGTAAAATCACTGGAAAAATTACATTTTAAAATGAATGTGGGATTTTGGTTAAAATCATACAATGATCTTTTATTTTAAAGAAGTATGAAATCTGCTAATATTTTGAAGTTTAGACGATCTAAACAATGATTTTGAACTTATAATTGTTTAAATTTATTTGATATTATATGTTGATGAGAGAAAATTGTGTGTATGGGACACACTTGATCTCTTATTCATAGCTTGATTGGAATCTTATGAAGCACAAACACAACATTTACACTGATGTGGGACCCAACACATTTTAAACATGGTAGGACATGGACGTGATACGCACACATACATATGCATAGAGTATATTAGGTGAGTGCATGGCAGGAGTTAATGTCAATCATATTGACATGGATATGGGGACCCAACACATTTTAAACATTGTAGGACATGGCCGTGACACACACACACATATGCATAAAGCATATTGGGTGAGAGTATGTGAGCATGACGAGAGTTAATCTCAATCATACGATCATACATGGATGTCCAATGTTGGATTTAAGTAAAACTCAGCTTGTGTAAACTACAGAAGAATAAAACTTATGAGCCACGCTATGAAATTATGGGAAAGGTGAATGAATATAGATTAAGAGAAGAGGCTGGGAATGCGGAGAATCAATTTGGTTTTATGCCAGGAAGGTCTATAATAGAAGTCATTTATCTTTTATAGAGGTTGATGCAAAGGTATTGAAGCAAAGAAAGAGACTTAAATACGGTTTTAATTGACTTGGGAAAAACATATGGTCAAGTGCCAAGACAATTGTTGTTGAAGAATAGTGGTGTTTGCGTTCCTTACATCCGGGTTGTACAAGACTGTATGATGGAGTAACTACTAGTGCGAGAACTCCTCGACGTGAGACTATGGACTTTTCTATAAGGATATGTTTACATCAGGGCTTAATCCTGGGTCTTTAATTTACTTTCAGATGTGCTTATCAAGGACATATAAAAGATTATCCCTGAGTGCATGCTTTTTGTGATGATATAATTTTAATTGAAGAATCAAGGGAAAAGATTAACTCTAAACATGAGTTTTGAAGACAAATTTTAGAAGTAAAGGGTTTTTGCTTGAGTAGGAGTAAGACAGATTATATGCATTGTAATTTTAGCAAAAAACAAGAGGAAAATGTATTGGAGGTAAAAATGGGAGATGTCATACCACAAGTTTCTAAGTGTACATATATGGTATCAATATTACAAAACAATAAGAAAATTGATAGGCCCATTATGAAAGTATATAGAAGGAAAGGGAGGAAAGGGGCTGAAGAGTAGGAGGAAAGGAAAATGAGCCCAAGAAGCAAGGCCTGCTGGTGTATGAAAGAAAGAAATGTGTAACAATAGCTAGAAGGGAAGTAGAAGAGAGAGAAGAGGGGCATAACAGAATTGGAGATCTCTAAAGATTTTTTTAGCTTGAAATTGTATTTTGTGTTTAAAGTCTAATGTTCTTTTATTCTTTCAATTTGTTGCTTGACATTTGGAATGCCTTATTTGCATTTTTATTTAAGAGTAGACAGTAGGCATGTTCATAACACTTGGAGAAGCTGTTGACTAATTTAATAGTTTTCTGAAGGAAAATTGTTTGTAGGGAAGGGTGTTAGTGCTACTTTTGTTTTGGTATTCTTCTTCTTTTCCCTGTTTTATTTGATTTGATATCATCCTTAGTTATACTCCATTCATCCTCCCTCTTGGAATCTAAATCAATTTATTTATTCTCCCCATTGTCGAAAGAATTCAATGCTAGTAAACCTTACATGTTAAACTATCTTTTGGCATTTCACTTATTGCATGTTGTTATTTTTCTTGGACTGTTGATATAAAATAGAATAATTTCTTTACAGGTTAGAGCAAATGATATATATGATGGAGTTGAGGAGGGCTATGACAGCTCAAGAGATGATATCTCATCTGTTTCTTCTTATAACCCCATGAAAGAGAGTCTACACAGAGGCTTTGGAAGTTCTCTGTCATTGCGATCTTCTTCTGTAAGATCATTGAACAGGGATGCTTCTAATTTAGAAGGTTTCCGAACAAGTTTATCTTCAAATATGGCTCTTCCTCGGCTGTCTGTTGCTGAAGTGTTATCTGATTCTGGTGCTGGTGAGCATGTTAAACTATACCTTTGTGTCAATTTATGTATGAAACAGCTCATTTTTTCTTCTAGAAATTTAGTTCTGAAACAGTATCAATTTGTGTTGGTTTATTAGTGTCTGATTGATAGGAGTCATCTTTTACTTTTGCTTCGAATTCAAGTACTTTCTATGCTAATTCATTTAGAAAACAGATGTCTTGTCAACCCAGAAGTCATTTGCCATTGCCTCCCCAAATGAGCATCATAAACTGCGAAAGACATTTTCTGCAGAAGATGATGTGGGAGTATCCTCTTCACCTGAAGCAGGGGCTGCAGAATCTTTATCATGTAAATTGATGCATTTTCTTCACTTCTAAAATGATATTGTTGTGCTTCATTTTTTTTTCATATTCCATGTAAGCTAATTTTATGCAGACATTTTCTGCAGCAGAAGGCTTTATTAGAGGAAGGTCTTATAATATCCGACTTGATGATCAAGTTTTGCTTAAATTTTCCCCTAAAAATTCTGATTCAACTTATTACTTCAGTGATGTGGTAAGGATAATCGATTAGAGTTTGATACATGGTGTACATGAGAAGTCTATTCACCAACAACTTTCTTGTTACAGATAGGTGGCACTCTCACTTTCTTTCATGAAGAAGGAGCTAGGAGATGCCTTGAGGTGACTGCCCTTTTGTCAGCTGTTGACTAATAGTTAACAAATCATTTATCGTGGTTGATACTCTGGAAGTGAATTTATTGTCATAATTATTAATTTTCAGATCTCAATAACATTGGAAACTTCGGAAACCATAAATCGGCGATTTGTCCACCCTTCTAGAAGGAACTCTCCTACAATCACAAAGGTATTTGCTGATGATTTTTGCTCTCACTCACTACTCAAGCTTCTTTTGAACTCTTACTGATTGGTTGAATAAAAAACCAAGCATCCATTAAGTTCATTTAGATTAAGATCTTTGTTAGCAAGTCTCTTAAAGTTTTCGTTGGCCTTAATCTACCTCTTTTTATCAGACTGTCTTTGATTTTATTCACTTCTCACTAGAGCCTTCCCCATTGGTCTAAACCTTTCCTGATTCAACCACCTTGGTGATTTTGTGTCATCTTCTCTTTAATAGATGCTGTTCCAACTTTGTCAAGTACATTGATTCCTACTAATATCGATCTTGTTATGTCTATTCTTCCACCTCAACATTCTTATCTGCTACACCTATTTGTTTTTGTTTCTGATGGCCCTTTACTTCCCAGCTTTCTCTCCCATAGAGCATTGCTGGTCTTGTAGCTGTTGGTAGAGTTTTGCTTTAAGTTTTATAGGTACCTTGTGGCCACATGAATTACACTTGAAGCATCTCCCTATTTCATCCTATACTTGTTTATATATCAAGTGCAGTGCTTCAATATAGTAGCCATGCTAAGCTAGGCACCATTTGATTTATAGTCCTAAAAGCCCCTTGCCACTAATAACTACAATGTGTTATTCAGAATTAATGTAGATTTGGTTTACTGGTGCGTTTACTCATAATGCATGATTATTCAAGGGCCAATCTCTGATTGACATTTTGAAAGACTTGCTTTATATAGTGTCTGTCAACAATACTCAAAGGAGAAAAGAAATGGGATCATTATCTAACTAGAGAAAATCGATGAGCATGTATGTATTTCAATATATTATTGGCTTCTGATTCTGACAATTGTGGTCTCAACTGTGCTTTTAGGTTCAGAGTGATCATCATGAGGTTGTAGCAGATTTGCTGCAGACAAGCTTTCTTTTTTCTATCCCCATGGATGGTCCAATGTCCTTCTCCACTCAACATGTATCTGTGCAGTGGGTTCTCCGCTTTGAATTTTTCACAACTCCAAAGCATGTAGATTGGAAAAAGTATGAGTTCCACCCTCGACCTCTTCTACCCATGTTCACCTCTATCTTCTTTTTGGTTGATCTTACATGAGAGCAACTCATTCTACAATCCACACACATGGCATCTTTGGCTGCACCCTACATATTTTTTAATTCATAATCCATCTACTATTTACTTGTAAGTTTTTTACAATTTTTTATTATGCATGTCATACACGCATATATCTTTTTTTGTTGGGAGGACCCTTTTTGTTATTTTATACTTGATGTGGATGTACTGTAGGCTTCTTAATCTTTGTTTTTAATATTTGAACCATATATTTATTCAAGGCTTGGTCAAAGACCAGCCTTTAGTTATCATTGCCATTTATCCTACGTATCACAAACCATAATTCTTGTGATCTCACAGTGAATAATATCAAGAATTTTGGTTTTTAACCAAGTCCAATGAAGTCATGTGCTCCATATAGTGAATCGCATCTGATGAGATAAGCTATTGTTGTTGTAGTAGTAGTAGTACTACAAACCATGATTCCTGCTTCAAATGAAGAAAATAGGTTTCGTGGAATTCTTAGTGGCATTGCGTTGGCCATTTAAATTTATACGACTCTTTGAACCACAGGTTTGAGCATCCTCTTTTGATTGAGGGAAGGGAAAAGACGGAATGGGTTCTTCCAATTACTGTACACGCTCCACCACCAAGAGCTCCTGCTTCTGGCTCAAGAAACGATAAACTTTTCTCTTTGGATCCTATGTGGGTACACAATTGAAGGTATTATCCATCTTTGATTTGCAGTGAAGATTGAACTTGCTCCATTAATTGTATATGTTAATTAGTGTTGAATGTATGAAAATATCATATCAATAATTAGAGTATCTTTAGATTATCCTTTAGTTTTCCTATTTTCCATTATCTCTTAGGATTTGTAACCATGTTTTCTTATCTCATGTTTAGTTTCCCTAATTAAATAGGATTATGATTATTATAAATAATGGTTAATACTTTTGAGTTTTAGTTTCATACTCACAAATACATTGTAATACATTACATAGTATCAAGTCAACCTCAATCTCATAATATTTTGTCTCTTTCCTTTTCCTCCTTCTACCCAAAAACCCCACAATTTCAATAGTTAGCACTGACATTATGTCAGTTGTTCAATTCTTGAGTTACATTTTCCAAGTCTCCAATTCGTTAAACATCATGCTATATACTTTTGTATTTTATTTGGTTATCACTTGGTTACCATTATGATTGATATTTACTCAACTGGTTTTGATATTGATTTGTTTTCTGCAGTTCAATTAAACTGAAGCTGAAATGTGTGCAACCTACCATTGTAGCCTTTTCAATATGCCTCAAGCTTCAATTCCTTAATGTACAAATATTCACAAAATAGCAGCCAGTGAAATGTCAGAATGATCATTTGTAGCATACCAGAATTCGGGTAATTCGTCGGGATCGGTTAACTGAATTTTGGCAGGTCTTTGAGTGCGGTATTTCTTCTCATTTCATGTTTTTCTTATTTGCCTTTGGTGCCTGGTGATTTATGTCCCATAGTCCATCCAGTTAATTGATTTTGTTTTATTTTTTATAACTCAAAAAGGTTCTTTAGTACATTGTATGGATCTTTGTTTTGGTTACTAAATCATTAATTAGAGATAGAGGTGTATAAGTTGGTGCCTTAGATTTGATGGTTCAATCTCGAACATCTTGGATCAACAATGTTAACTTTGCGTTGTACACTTATTCCATTTCTTTTACATCTTTTGCATTCATTTGTGATGTTAATGTAATCAATACTACTCAATAATCCTTCTCTAGAAACCGTCAATACTTCTCAAGAGTGGATTATGTTAAAAAGGGATTATTGAAATGTCATTGGTGGTTAGCTTGTACCGGATAAAAAGAGTAAATGAATGTGATTGATTATCGACGTGGTTAGTAGTGTTTTGATATTATTAAATTGTCTATTGGTAGATAATTTTGTGTCACAAGAAGTTAATGGTGTTATAAAATTATTTACTGTCATATGTGGTTAATTATATCTACGTGCAAATATTATGTTTAACTTTGTCAGTAAAATAAATGTGATTATCCAATTATTTGATGTGATTAATAGTGGCATGAAGATATTAAAATTTCTAATAGTGATTAATTTAGTTTTTTTTCGTGGTTAATAATATCACAAGGTTATCGAAATGTTTAACAATAACTAACTTTGTTTTACAAGTAATTAATATTAATCACATTAATTATATAAATAACGTTTATTTTTAACTCACTGGTGAGACAAAACAAATATATTTATATATATAGTTAACCTTGAAGTGAATGCTAGGTAGACATAAACTAGTGAGAGATATGTTCATCTAAATTGTAATCAAACATCAAGATTTTCATGATGCAGCATTGTTTGCTATGTAGTTGAATGAAAATGTTTGAAGGGTATTTAATAATATCTTCTTAAATTTTGCATTAGCATGATATAGCCTTAATAATTATTGGTTTTATTAACTCATTCTTTCGATATTTTGCTCACTTCTTTTTAATTAACGCCGTAAAAAGTAAATTATGTCAGGTGGTTTAGGTATATGTTGTCAATTTGTCATTATCTGCTTGGAGGATCATGAAGTGTCTGCATGCGTTGGGATTTGTGAGCAGCTAGGTTCACACTTCTGGAACAAACTCTTATTTTCATGCAAGGCTCGTTATTTTTAGTGGAGGATAGTTATATTGGTGTTTGTGAATGGTTTTAGGCATAGGTAATTAAGGAGAAATTATTAGGTTGCGTGGGATTATTATAATTTCAACTACTTTTTATATAATATATAATTAAATTCTATTTTTCACTTTTTTAAACAAAAAATTATAAGGTTTGTTTGTTTTTTTAAATCAATTTAGAATGTATCATCTATTAATTTTTTTTCACAAAATATTTTAATTATAAATATTTTCTTAGCTGAATAAATAATAACAAGATTATATTAATGTCTTATCTTTATCTAGTATGAAAAATATTTTAGGAATTCTATTTTGATTTTTCATCCACACAGCCAAACACATCTTAGATAGTGGACAAGAAGAAAAATCAAACTACCTTTTATGGGATGTGAATTTCATTGCTTTTGCTCTCACCATGGTACAAAGCATCGATTAACAAAATCTATAAACAAAAACCTATAGTTTATTCTATGAGAGGCAGTTTATTATGATGTAGTGTCACAATGGATTGGTGCCATTATAGAAGAGTTTGAATCCCTCCGCAAGAATTAGATTTGGGAACTTGTTAATAAATCAATTGATTAGAAGATTGTGAATTGCAAGCAGATATTTAAGAAGAAAGATGAAATAAAGTTCAAAGTAGCAAAAGGCTCTACTGCACAAAGAAAATGTATTGACTTTAATGATTTTTTTTCTCCAATTATAAAATATTTTTCCATTAGAGTGCTTATTATTTTGGTGTCTCTACTTGACTCTTGAAATTAGAGCAATTAGAAGCTTAGAAAACTTTTAATTCTCCATAATTTTGGTGGAAATGATTTATATACTATAAAAAAAGGTTTGTATTAGAAAAAGAAGATCATGAATGTCTATTAAAAGATTAATTGCTTGGCTTGAAGTAGTCACCAAAACAATTGTATAAAATATAATAAAATATATTGACTAGTTAATGATTAATCCGAAGAGAGAATGACAATTGTGTCTATTATAGAAAAATAGTATTGACTCTTATTTTATTGTTTTTTTTTTTATGTTAATAACATGCTAATTGCATGTAACAATGCAATTGAAATTAAAAAAAAAGGTAAATGAGTAAATAGTTTATACACTAGTAGTGTAAATAAAATTTATACCATCATTCAATAATAAATTGTTATGTATGATATATTTGTTGAATTTAATAATAATTATCTAAAAATTCATATTTATTATAATTTTTTTTATTAATTTACATTATAATTTTTTACTCTATATCGTACATAGAAATTGAAGTGTTTTTTTTCCATGATAAAGTGTGTGCATCATAAGAATTTATGTACAGTTTTTATTATATATAAAAGAAAGCAAATTTATTCAAAAGGCTAATGAAAAGCACAATAGTGCCAAATAATAGCCTATACAATCAAATCTAAGAAAATTAAAATCCCCTGTGTCAACATGGCCTCCAAAGCGATAGTAAAAAAAATGTAAACGTCCTACTGTGTTATTTACCATAGAACTAAAAGTTGCTATTTACATAGAGGGTATCTTCGATGGCATGTGTGATTCAATGAAGAAAGGCATGTGTTATTTACCATATACGTAGGATTTTTTTTCTTTTTTTTTTCTAACATTTATTTTCATAAATTTCAACATTTATTTTCATAAATTTCGATAATTTACTTAAGAAATCCAAGTTAAGTATTAATCAGACCAACATAGTATTGATTGTGAGTAAAGGATTTTGTATGGTATATTATTTTAAGTCTTGAGCAATGTAATTTTTTTAAAAATAAAATATATAAATTCTTTTTAATAAAAATCTTATCACTAAACAATATTCTTACAAAAATAAATTAACCGTTACTAAAAATCTTACCAAACTAAAAAAAAAAACTTACAAAAAATAAACTCTATATCTTTTCTAATATTTTACCAAAATAATAAAAATATTACTAAAATAATTTTTCTTCTAAAACTTTGCCCAAATAAATTTTCTTCTAAAAAAAATCTTCTACTAGTTTTTGTTAAACTTCACTAATTTCCTTTTTCTATTTAAACATTATAATTTCGTTTGCTTTCTTTCTTTCCAAAATTCCATATAACGATTTCCTTTTTATTTTGATATGATGGGGTTGACCAAGTATTCTTAATTAAAGTTATTATAAATTTTGTACAATCAATTTAAAAGTAACCGTTTTAGGCAGTCATATTAGAAATGTTGTGAAATTGAGTTTTCACCCTATTTAGAAGAAAATAACTTTCAAATTTTCACCATATGCGTAAAACAACTTTCAAATTTATCCTATTTTCCAAGATCACCAGATTTTTTTAAGTTTTTTTTTTTTTTTTTTTTTTTTTTTTTTTTTATTATAGAGACCCGTTTTTACTTGGTCTTGGAAAAGAAAA
This sequence comes from Mucuna pruriens, assembly GCA_025330945.1. Lineage (NCBI taxonomy): Eukaryota > Viridiplantae > Streptophyta > Magnoliopsida > Fabales > Fabaceae > Mucuna > Mucuna pruriens. The sequence goes on along the minus strand of JAENHJ010000384.1, from coordinate 589,650 downwards.
GGACAAAAAATGCATAAGGGAGGACAGACTCATTGTCCCCCTAAAAGAAGAAAATAACAAAGGAGGAAAGCAGAGTCCGTCCCAATAGTTGAACCCCTCTCGGCCGGTTTTACTAAGTTTGTACAACGACTTGTACCTTCCTTTGGTAAAGATGGATTGCAACTGACTGTTAAGGGGACGAGTCTGAACATACCGTTTTACTCCTGATATATGTAATTGACATGTCAGGGGCAAGGTCTGAAATATGTCGTTTCACCCCTAACATGTTCCTGACACCTTTTGAAAGCTAGAAGACAAATCCTAAGAGGAAAAAAAGGAAAATAGCGGAGGTATTAGAAGGTCCATAAAGAAAGAACACGTGGCTGATTCTGTATTCTAATTGCAGACTAGAACAGTGGCCTAAGGAGTAGTCTATAAAAGACCCCAAAAACAAAGAGAAAAGGGAGAGCTGAGGGGGAGGGATTCTGTGAATGTTGAAAGGAGTCAGTAGGAAAAGGGACGAGAAGGAGGGAAGGAAGACATCCATCCACCTTTCAACAAGGAACTAAAATACGACTTCTGGATACAAGGTAAGATCTTCAAGATTCCCCAAGGTACATATCCATTTAGTCATATTAAGCTTTAAGCCAACACCTTTCCCTTTTCCAATCTAGAAATATATTGTCGCGGACTGACTCCGAATCGACCCCACATAACTGAAACTGAGGCAGACCAAGAACCGGTGCTCTTCGGTCTGCTCAGGTATCCCATGCTTTCCAACACACACATGCCAAGTGCCACTCGGCACATTCGTCCAACCGACATCTCTATTGGGCTGAGACAGTCTCGACACTTATACTTGGTTGAGACGGTCTCGGCTCCTTACACATCTAGCTTCTAGAATTACGTAAACTTTGAATTCTCCATTGTAAAAGGAGATACGTAAGAACAAGAAACAACTCCTGTCAAGTTCAACAATAAAAACACTTATCTCAACATCTAACCCTTTGGACGCCAACGGATGGTCCAACCCATCCAATCTTTTGGACACCAATGGACAGTCCACTTTTCGCAAGCCATCTTTGGACGTCAATGGACACTCCATCCTTTTCTAATCACCTTTAAGTCTTAGAACTACGTAAACTTTGACTTCTCCATTGTAGTAGGAGATACGTAGGAGCAAGAGGCAACTCTTGTTAAGTTTATCCAAAAAACCCAAAAACATCCATTGCTCATCTTTTGTAAATATCTTCCATTCTTAGAAAGGTATAAACTATAATATAAAAGTCATATCTCATTTCATGCATCTAGTTAGGGTAACTATATTTTGATAGACGTGTTGGGATACTAGTGTTGGGTTATTTTTGACCTCTCAACTATGTGGACAAAAGCCCAATATTGTCAAGCCTGCTAGGTCTATCTTTATAAGAGGAGAAGATGTCAGATTTGGAGATTGGGAGAGAGTGGATTTCTCATAGAAAGAAAGAGTGAGTTTTTCATAGAGTGAGTGAGAGATATAGAAAATAATTCTTGTACTCTTAATTAATAATAGTGGATTAATTTCTTTGGTCTGGAGGACCCGTGGTTTTTACTCCTCACGTTGAGGGAGTTTTTCCACGTTAAAAATATTGGTCTCTCTTGTGTGATTCTTCTCATTGTTACTTTCATTTGTATTTGTGGTTACTCCTTAGGGATTCTTGCAAGTTAGGGGAATATTTATCCATTGCGTTGTGTCACCACATTGGTGGTGCCTTATTGGTGGTACCGTACTACCTTCCCATCATCAAAAGGTGACTTTTCCCCATCAGAGTGATATTAGAGCTCTTTGGTTTGAAAGGTGTTCTACTTGCCAAAATAATGGAGGGTAATACAAATAGAATGGTGAGTCTCAATGACACTAATTATCACTTGTGGAAAGGGAAGATTAAAGATTTATTATTTGTGAAGAAAATGCATCTTCCTGTTTTTGCTGCTCAGATGCCAGAATTTATGTCTGATGAAGAATGAGACTTTGAGCATCAACAGGTATGTGGTTTTATCCGACTTTTTGTGGATGATAATGTTTATAATCACATTGCAAGTGAGATACATGTCAGGACTTTGTGGGAGAAGATTGAATCCTTGTATGCCTAGTATGGGAATAACATATTATTTTTGTTGAATTCTATTGTGAGTTTGAAGTTCAAGGAAGACACTTCACTGTCAGATCACTTGAATGAATTTCAAGGGATTATTGATCAGATGTCAGGAATGGACATCAAGTTTGAAAATGAGATTTTGGGATTACTACTCTTAAATTCTTTACCTGAGTCTTGGGAGACTTTTAAGGTCCCTATCACAAATTCAGCCCCTAATGACGTTGTTTCTTTGCAAATGGTAAAGGGTAGCATCCTTAACGAGGAGATGAGAAGGAAGACACAAGGTTCTTCATCTCAATCTGAGGTACTAGTCACTGAAAATAGGGGGAGAAGTCAGAAAAAGGAAAGAGAAAAGAGTAGAAGTAAATCCAAGTCTAGATACAAGAATGTGGAGTATCACTACTGTCACAAAATAGGGCATATACAGAAGCATTGTTTCTTGTGGAAAAAGGAGAACAAAAGCAAAAAAGATAAGTCAAAAGAGAAGGATGATGATGATGATGATGATCGTGTCACTACTGCAACAGGTGATGGTCTTGTCATTCTTCGAGACTTTGAATCGGTTAATTTTGTATCCAATGAGAGCATGTGGATTATTGATAGCGGTGCTACATTGCATGTGACCAACATTCCTGTGTTGGTTTGCAAGCAAACATCACCAACACCGATCACCAACATTGCATGATGGTGGTTATGATAATCACTTTGGATGGAAAATGGAAACTGGAAACTCACCAAAGATAACTTGGTTGTGGCTAGAGGGGAGAGAATTTCTAAACTGTATTGGACAAAAGCTTTGGTTGCTAAAGACAGTGTGAATGCCATGAATATGGAGGCATCTTTGTGGCATCGAAGGCTTAGTCATATCAGTGAAAAATGGTTGACTTGTTTAGCCAAAAAGGACATGCTTCTAGGATTGAAGAATGCAGAGTTGGAGAAGTGTTCTCATTGCATGGCTGGTAAGCAGACCAGAGTATCCTTTAAGAAGCATTCTCCCTCAAGGAAGTCAAAGTTGCTAGAATTGGTGCATTTTGATGTTTATGGCCCATTGAAGGTAAAGTCATTTAGTGGTGCACTTTATTTTGTTACCTTTATTGATGATTGTTCTAGGAAGCTCTGGGTTTATGTTTTGAAGACAAAGGACCAAGTGTTGGAGAAATTCAAACAATTCCAGGCTTTGGTTGAGAGACAATCAGGTAAGAAGGTGAAATGTATTCACTCTGACAATGGTGGTGAATATTGTAGACCATTTGATGTATATTGTAAGGAGCAAGGTATCAAACATGAAAAGACTCCTCCTAAAACTCCTCAGTTGAATGACTTAGTAGAGAGGATGAACAGGGCATTGATTGAGAGGGTTAGGTGCATGCTTTTTGAAGCAAGGTTACCTACGAATTTCTGGGGTGAGGCACTTTACACAGCAGTGCATGTTATTAATCTTAGTCCTGTAGTTGCTTTGAACACTGAGGTGCCAAACAAGATTTGGTTTGGCAAAGATGTTAAGTATGATCATTTGCTAGTCTTCGGTTTTAAGGCCTTTGTGATGTTACAAAGGATGAAAGATCCAAGTTGGATATGAAGACTAGACAGTGTATCTTCATTGGGTATGGTCATGATGAGTATGGTTACAGGATGTATGATCCTATTGAGAAGAAACTTGTCAGAAGTCGTGATGTGCAATTCGTGGAAGATCAAACCATTGAAGACATTGATAAGGTAAAGAAGTCTACACCTGATAAAGACAATAGTTTGTTTGAAATTGATCTAGTTTGGATACCTATACATGATCTGGATACAGTTGATAATAATGTTCAGAATGGTGAGCAACATAACTATGGTGATCAACAACTTGGAGATGGCTTTGATGTTCCTCTTGATGATGATGCTGAAGAGGAGCAAGAGATGTCACAAGATGAGAATCTGGGTGATGCTCCTGAATTGCCTCCAGTTCAACTAAGGAGGTCTAATAGGTAGAGACAATCATCTACAAGGTATACTTCTGATGAGTATGTGACCTTGACAGATGGAGAAGAACTTGAATGTTACCAGGAGTCCATGGAGAGTGAAGAAAGGCAAAAGGCTTGGCAATCTAAATTGTAGAAGTATGTTGTTTTGTCCACTACCAAGTACGGTTACCTCCACATAGTTGTGAGGGGGAGATATGTTGGGTTATTTTTGGGCTTCCATCTATGTGGACAAAAGCCCAATATTCTCAAGCCCGTTAGGTCTCTCTTTATAAGAGGAGAAGGGGTCAGATTTGGAGATTGGGAGAGAGTGGATTTCTCATAGAGAGAAAGAGTGAATTTTTCATAGAGTGAGTGAGAGATATAGAAAATAATTCTTGTACTCTTAATTAATAATAGTGGATTAATTTCTTTGGTCTGGAGGACCCGTGGTTTTTACTCCTCACGTTGAGGGAGTTTTTCCACGTTAAAAATATTGGTCTCTCTTGTGTGATTCTTCTCATTGTTACTTTCATTTGCATTTGTGGTTACTCCTTAGGTATTCTTGCAAGTTAGGGAAATATTTATCCACTGCGTTGTGTCACCACATTGGTGGTGCTTTATTGGTGGTACCGTACTACCTTCCCATCATCAAAATGTGACTTTTTCCCATCAAGATACTAGGTGGTCCCTACATGTAATCGACTCTCGAACCTACACTTTGATTCCAGACTTGCTTTTTCGAATCTAAGCTTTCTTGGTGTTTTCCTTAAAAATACCGAATTGCGACTCCATATTCCTCGTTCCATAAGGAACATGAATTTTAAAACTTCCATTTTTCATCGATTTCATCGTGGATTTCGTCACGACCTTTGGTTGCGATACATATATTTTTATAAATTAAATAAATTTTAATTGTAACTCTATTTTCATACTATTTTTAAACAGTAATTTTTTTTGGTTATTTCGTCTCAATCCCGATCACAAGCGGTATAAGTAATAACACAAAAATATACTTCTAAATAAATGACTCATATTCGTGGCCTTCCTATCCATACAAAAGTTTGGTAAGGCCAATAAATGAAAATAACATATTTTAGAGTTATTCATTCATTAATTGTCGGATATAAGCAGGTTACATAAATATGTATATGGAAATTAATGAATCATGCATGACATCTCAATTTAGTTATGCATAAAAATTATAGTGTATGGAAGAAAGTCAAGAGCTTTATTATTAGAAAACATAAAGTCCCTGTTGGCCCATGTGAAGGTGAGTCAGTGAGTGGTGAGGTTTTGTTTTTGTTGGGTGTAAAAATATTGCAACATCGTTTTCCAACGTGGAAGTGGGGTCTATAAATAAAGTTACCGATCGATCATGCTTCAAAGCAGAGAAACACTTCGTGATCGCAATAAAAGACACTTCTCAAACAATATAGATCGTGCTGCGAGCAAAGTATGGCTTCAAAGCCTGGAATCCTCACGGACTGGCCATGGAAGCCTCTTGGAAGCTTTAAGGTTGCCTACCTTTTCTCCATAGTTATTACCTCTAATTAATCTCTCTCTCTTATATATATATATATAACGGTGATTACTTTTCCTTCATGCATGCTCCTATTCACCCACACTCATCATATAGTTATAGAATGACGTACAAATTGTATATTAGAATTTATATTTAAGTTTAATTCAATTCTAAAACTTTTAAGCAGTAAGATCAAATTGTCTTTTACTTACGTAGAATAATTTAAGTCATATCACATTGTAGACGAGAGATTTTCAATATTACTCTCATTGAAAATTGAATATCTTGTAAAATTAATTTGAATGATTAAAGATTTGTGAATGATGCGATAATAATTCCATAATATATCATGTGTCCTTACGATAATGTAAATTAATTAAATGAAAAGAACTCACCTAAAGTAAACTTATTTATAAAGGGTAGAAGTATACATATCTTTAGTATAATTTCAAACAGATAGTGATGTTAGCTCCTTAAAATTAAGGATAGTCGCTGTGCGCATTTTAGAGTGACAAACTCACTTTGAAGGAACTTTTGCAATTTTAGTACTTTTCACACTTTTATAAATATATGTTCGGATAAATTTTTTTATAGGTTAGTAGTTGCTTATTTAGGAATTGAATCAAATGAGCCATTTTAATTCAAAGGTAGTAAGGTGTCAGTCATCAGTTCAAATAGGATAAGGGTTTTTTTTTTAAAACTTTTTCTTAAAAAAATTATTTTTTTTGAAAAAAAGTAATAGTATTCATATTTTAAAGAAGAATAGATATATTGTTAATATTTGTAGTAAGTTTCTATCTTAAATAAAAAAAAAATAATTGTAAAATTTAATTAAAAGACACTTATAAAAAATAGAAAAAATAAAATAAATTTATTCATCAAGTCATTTAGAATAACTTTTTCATAAACTGATCTAAAACATAATTTTTAATTTAATCATAAGTTAATTTTAACTTATAAAAATAAACTTATTTTTTTTCTTGTATCCGAGTAATTACCGAAAAACCTATCCAAACAAGTATACTTTTGTTAAGGTGCATCTATTCAAAGCATCCAATTATGCCAATCAACATCACGATTTCAATCATAAAGAATGTTGCACCTATAAAACGAGCAATGCATTTTAGACAACAAATTATAATAATAATAGTAATAAGTTAACTTAAAAATTTATAAAAACGGCCACCTCTACAGTAAATTATACAATACGTGAGATTTCTTTTTTATAAAAAAAAAACATAATTAATACAGTAGGAAGATTTGTAAGAAAATATATAGAAAGATGTTGAAGAAGAATTTAAAATTACACTACAAATTTTTTTGATTTTGCTACTAATTTTAACAACCATTTAAATTAGTAAATAAATCTTAACTAATTAACTATTAGTTAACTAGAATTTTATTTTTTCTAACTAAATTTAAGTTATATTCATTTATACTTTTTATTACTACAAATTAGTTAAAAAATAACTACAAATTTAAAAAATTTACTATAAATTAACTAAGATTATTTTCTTGACTAATTTGTTACTTATTTCATGTTACCGTTATAATAATTTTATAGCTAATTATTTCTACTAGAAATTGGCTACAAAATAATTATTGATTTTAAAATTACCTACAAAATTATTTTGTAACAAATTTTAAATTTTCTAGTAGCGTTATTCTTATCTTATTATTTGTTTTGTTGCTAACCATTAATCAATATATTATTGGTTTAATTTTGCAGTATGTGTTACTAGCTCCTTGGGTTATTCACAGCTGGTATGCTATGTTGGTTAATGATAAGAGTGAAAGGGACATATATGCCTTTCTCATACTACCATTTTTGTTGTGGCGTATGCTTCATAATCAAATATGGATCACTCTCTCTCGTTACCGAACCGCCAAAGGCAATGCTAGAATTGTGGACAAAGGAATTGAATTTAATCAAGTTGATAGAGAAAGAAATTGGTTAGTTTGTCCAATACGAGAACTCAAACTGGATATCCCTGCTGATCAATTTTTAGATAACATATAAACAAAATTTTTAATTTATAAAAATAATTAATAAAAATTAATTATTTTAGGATTAACTAATGCAAATATGAATTTGCATTTGGTTTTTACTTTATATATATCTATATATATTATCATTATTATTGCTAGCCATTGAGAGGAATGAAATCATACACGCATTAAATTAAGTATTATTCTCGTATATCTACTAAAACTATAGGTTTATTTCTTTGTTAAGACTTAACGTAATCTCTTTTAGGAGTCTCACTAATTCAATTCTTATATACTTACACGGAAACCACTAAATCTCTTTAGTTTTAAGACTTACAGTAATATTTTTATGAGTCCCACTAATTCAATTCTTACACTTACACAAAAACCATTAAATAATTTTACTAAAAAAATTGAGTGATTGGAGGGCTTTTCCTTTAAAATATATCATTCATTAATTTAGTTAGAATAAATTCATTCTTACCATTATGATACTTTAAACACGAATATATATATATATATATATATATATATATATATATATATATATATATATTCACTTAAACTATCTAAATTTCATTCTACAATGTCTAATCTAGTATAAATCTAGTATAAAAATTTTGAATAAAATTTTCTCTTTCTTCTGTTTGAATGTCAGGATAAGTAAGTTTTGGATAATAATTTCTTAATTTATGTAGTTTCTATTTTGAAATTTTATTTTATTTACTTTCAAATTAGTTTTTTCTAAAGTATTCTCTTAAACACCTAAGTTGGTTTTTATGTTAAATTAATTGTTTAAATAATTATTTACTATTATTATTATAAAAGATTATGTTATATTTTCTTGTCTCCTTTTTTTAAACAAGTAATTCGAGGAAACTTGTTCACTTATTTTTCTCAAATTTCTAATCATTCAAATAATACTTATTTTTCACCTTATTCCTATTATAATTTCTTACCCCTTATTTCCTTTTCTTTTTTATATCATCCCTCATCCAAACTGAGTGTAAGAAAGGTTACAATAAACTGACCATAATTTACTAGAACTTATTAAATGCTATTATAGTGATATATCTGGTCCTCCAAATTGATATTTTCTTTTCCTCTTTTCGACAACAATTAAAAGTATAGAAGTTCATTTTTTTAAGCCGAATATTATTAATCGAGATGCTTACTCCAACCTGTTAACAAAATACAAAGAATATGTTAACCATTAAAGATACAACAAAGATGGTCAATAGAGCGGTATGAATAATACAAATAAGAATCTTCTAATTTTTCTGAAAATCAAAATCATGATCGAATGAATCTTAATAAAATTTAAGATAAAATTAATATCGATTGATCCTTCCTTTAAATATAATATCTTGAAAAGCTAAATAGACTATGTTATCTCATGTCTAATGTAAGTATTTTCTTATATTTTCCTGCAAAGTATAAAGTTAATGTTAGGAATATGTTTGGTAAACTATTATAATAACTTATAAATTACTTTGATAAATTAGTTTGATGAAAATAAACGTGTTTTGTATATAAATTTATTTTATAAGTTATTTCAACTATATGAAAATAAGCTAGTTTTTAAGTTATTATTTTTTTTTTATTTTTTATTTTTATCTTCATTAATTTTTTGAAATTTCTCTTTATTTTTTTCAATTTAAAAATGTAAAAATTAAATATATATTTTCATATTATTTTACATTTATCAATTATAAGAAATACTTTTAATTCAATCAAATTACTTATAAACTTTCAAGATTTTAGCTCATAGCTTATTATAAGCTTCAGCTAACTTATAAACTTTCTATTAATTTATAAATTAGTTTTATCAATACACTAATGCAAGGATATATATGTTTTGAATTTGGATATTTCATTTACTTGAATATATCTATTCATTTAACCCTAATATAAATCTCATTTATGAATAAATTTTTCCTTTGGTGAATTTTGGAAAAAGAAGTGAGGGAAGGATAAAATTTTTATTTTTAATTTAAAGAAGTTATATAATATCTATAAAAAGTTAGATATTAAAATATTAAATATATGTTAATTTATTTTTTTAAAATTATTAAATTAAAAAATATTTATTAGAAATGAAAGTTTTCTTCCTTTTATTCTCTAAAACCTATAACTATCAAATATATGCTTTGAAAATAATCTGATTTTCTTACACCCTTCTTTCTTTACACTCACCTTATACAATTTTTTTTTTTTATGTTGCTCTTTTCCCCTCATCACATTACACATTGCATTCATCATTTTTTCTCCCCTCTTCCAAATATTGTATATCTTTGAGAAAATATGAAGAAGTAAGAAAAGAAATATATATCTCATTTAAGTAAATTTAACTTATTAAGTTGAGTCGTTTGTTTTACTTTCTGTTTTGATCTTGCAGGGATGACCAAATATTGTTGAATGGATTATTATTTTACTTCGCATTGTATACAATACCTGGGGCATCTCGTCTTCCACTGTGGAGAACAGAGGGAGTGGTCATGACAATAATGCTTCATATGGGACCAGTGGAGTTCCTTTATTATTGGCTACATAGAGCACTTCACCACCACTTCCTCTATTCAAGATACCATTCTCACCACCATTCTTCCATTGTCACAGAACCCATTACTTGTGAGTCACCTTAATTTCTTTTGCTTTTGTATTTCATTAAGAACAATGCCACACTTTTCTTCGAGTCCAGGAATAGATTCTCTCCCATGATATCATTATTTGACGAGATACTAACCCTTCAATAAATTTTATTGAGATATAGAATCTTTTTATTATAATGTAAAAAGTTAAAAAAATTAATGATGAGATTTTTAATTATGCTCGAGAATCTCAAGATTTTTCTTCTACTTGAGACAGGATTTTTACTTTTTTCTAATACATACTTTTTAACACACTTTTATTATTAGTTAAAATTTATTAAAAATTATAATTTTTTAATCCTTATTTTCATCACTATATATATCATTTTTAATAAATTTTATTAATTATATTTATAAAAATATTATCAATATTTTTATTAGTAATATTTTTTATATCTTTAGTAATATTTAATAAATATAAAATATTGCTAATAACATTACATGATACAACATTTATTAACATATTATTAAAACTAATAGGTAACTTTCTTTTATATATGTTTGTAATATTTTTTTAAAATTTTTGTCAAAAGTCATATCTATAATAGTGTTTGTAATGTTTAATAAATTTTAAATTAAAATAAAAAATATGTTAAAAAGAGTATATTAGATACTTTACCTGTAGCTAGCCCTCCCCTTTGATGAATGTAGAATGTCAAATGTCTATAATTTTTGAATGTCATTATCCGTGCTTCAGCACGCACTGCATGCGTGTCATGTTGTTTTCGCATTACCTAATATACAAATTATTAATTTATCTGTTTTCACTCAATAATTTAAGTTTTCAGAATAATTAATCTAAGTAACTGTTGCACAAGGAGTATTAAATTTATTTATTTGTCTTCATCTAATTAAAATATAAAAGGCTTGCTTTCCAAGAGGGTCACCTGCAATGTAAAAATTGGTTCAAATTAAAAGATATATTTAACTTCACTCACAGATTAAAAAATTTTTAGGTACATATCTCACATAACTTTATGTTTTAATTTTCACTATCTATGGTTAGTTAAAAAGTCTATCACATTTAGATTTTAATCAATAAATAATTATTTACACTCACTACAAAAGTTATTATATATATATATATATATATATATATATATATAATGATTGAACATTGAATTAACTTTTATTGGTATAACTTTTATTTAAGACAAACTAAATAATTGACATAATGGAGCAGTTTTCCAAATGACTTGTTGGCATGGAGAATGAATGTCAACTATCAAGTTCGATCGGAGTTCGAAAGTGGCAGAAAGTTACCAACTAGATAGCAAATAATTGGCATAATAGATTTATACTAACAAATTAATACATCGTACTAACAGATAATTTTGTTTGTATAAAAATTGGTATGTACTTTTAGTACACATTTGTATTACGTCTCACAATACACACACAAACACGTGTATATATATATATATATATATTAAATAAAGATTATATTAAAAAAATAATTTTAATATTTAACATTTTGGCTTTTAATAAGTGATATTTTTTTTAATAGTCATTTAGGAGCGCATTACATTACATTTGAGGAGAGGGTAAGGTAAGATTCAGTTTCCCAAGTCTTTACCGGCGCTGAACTTTACTCGTTAAATAGATATGCAGTACAAGATATTTTTTATTTTATTATTAATTTTAGTTACTATTTAAATTAATAGTTAAATCTTAGTTAATTAAATATTAATTAATTAAAATATTATCTTTTTAACTAAATTTAAGTTATATTCATTTATATTTTTTATTATTATAAATTAGATAGAAAATAACTACAAATTTTAAAAATTTACTACAAATTAACTAAGATTATTTTCTTAACTAATTTGCTACTTATTTCATGCTACCACCAATATTATAGTAATTTTGTAGTTAATTATTTTTGTTAGAAATTAACTACAAAATAACTATTAATTTAAAAATTTTGTAACTAATTATTTTGTAGTAAATTTTAAATTTTTTAGTCGTGATAATACAAAATATAAACAATCTACATTTTGAATATGTCAACCATCAAATTTAATCAACTTATAGTTTATTATAAATAATTTATTGTACATAATAATTTTAATTATATATATATAGTCTTAATAAATATGACACTATTTGATTTTAGTAATTATAATTTTATTTTTATTTTTATATCCTATTTTTTTTTTTAGTTTTTATTATTAACTCTAATTAATCTAATGTTGACATGACTCACAAAATAAAAATATTAATGAAGATAATTAAGGTAATAAAAATATTTTAAATTAAGATAATTATATTATTTTTAGATGCATGATTCAATTAAGTACTATATTTGTTATTTTGTATAAATAAAAAATGATATTAATTTAATTTTATAGTTTATTTATAGTTTTTAATATATTGGAAACAATAATTTTTGTTTTTTTAATATTATTCTTATTTTTCAATTTACTAATTTAATTTTAACATTGTATTTTTTAAAAATATAATTTATTTAAAAGCTTATAATTTAATTTTAATACTTTTTTATATTTCAATTCATTAATTTTAATTAATTGTAATATAATTTATTTTTATAGTTTATTTTTAATTTTTAATATATTATAAATAATAATTTTTATTTTTTTTAATATTGTTCTTACTTTTCATGTATTACTTTTGATGTATTACTTTTAATGTATTACTTTTGATATTTTTTATATTTTAATTCATTAATTTTGATTGATTGTAATATAATTTACTTTTAATATATTATATTTCGATTTACTTTTGTTTTTAAGATACAAAATCACTGCTTCTAATATATTAAAAAATAAATTATATTATAATTAATACAAAAAAATGAATTAAAATATAAAAATAATATTAAAATTAATATATTAAAATTAAATTATAATTATATAAATAAATTTTAATTTTTAAAAAGGTATAATTTTAAAAATAAATTAGTAAATTGAAAATAAGAATAATATTAAAAAAATAAAATCATTATTGATAATATATTAAAAATTAAATAAATTATATGTAATTATCCTATTTATATAAAATAATAATATATTATTTAATTTAGTTACATTTCTAGAAATAACCCAATTATTTTAATTTAAAATATTTTTTTATTATCTTAAGTTATATTATTCATTTTTGTTAGTCATGTCAATATTAAACTAATTGAAATTAATTATAAGAACTAAAAAGAACATTATGAAAATGTCATGAATATAAAATTAATAAATTTTATAAGTATAATTTTTAAAGTAATTATTATTAAAATAAAAATTATTTATAGTTAGATAATAATTTAAAAAATATTTACATCGTTATTTTATTTTAATTAAAACTCAATTACATATATGTAGTTTATTAAATGCTTTATTATATATAAATTTTAATATAATCCGTATATTTTCCATTTTTCCGAACAACGAGATTTCCGAACTCTTTTAGTAATGTCACTTTTACACTAAAAAAGAGAAAATCATTTAGCAACCAAAATATTCGGTTGCAAATTTATAAAATTCCATAAATCAATCTCCGATCAAATTACCCACCACAAACCGTTGACCTCTAAAACTCTAGTCACTGAATAATTTTGTGACTAAATTTATGCATCGATCAAATACTGATAATGTAATATATACCAGTATATAATAAAATATCCTAATGTTATTAATTAGTTACTTTGTCACGCTTATATAAATTCTAAACTATTTTGTAGATCCATCAATTATATATGCCAATAATATAATTATTGATTAACATGGCCATTTATGCATAGGTAAGTATTTCTTTTTCTCTTAAATACTTTATATTTTGCATTTGTTGCTATAAGTTTATATATGTACTATAAACAATTTGTTTGAATAAATCAATCATTACTCCAAGTAAATATTAACTTAATTTTTAGTTTAATAATTTTGGAATATTTTCAATCACCAACTTGTTGAAACTATTAGTGAAATTTATGTAAAAAAGAAATTACTTCATCTCAAGGTATAGTATTGATAGTCACCAACTTGTTGAAACTATTATCACGTTTTGCTTATTAACATCTAAATCATTAATTTTCAGAAATTATTTCTCTATCTAATTCTCATATTTTCTTAGTGCAGCTGTGAGTCATCCATTTGCTGAACACATATCATATTTTCTTCTCTTCGCAATTCCTATGTTAACCCTTGCCTTCACAAGAATGGCCTCAATGACAGCTGTGTTTGGATATGTGACTTGCATTGATTTTATGAACAATATGGGTCATTGCAACTTTGAGATTGTTCCAACGTGGCTCTTTAACATCTTTCCCCCTCTCAAGTACCTCATGTACACTCCATCGTAAGTATTTACAATCTCTCTTTATTTTATATATATATATATATAATAATTAGATTAAAAGAAAGTAAAAAATATTATAAAGAATAATTCTTTTAAAGTTATGGTCGGAGGAAATGTATAATTTCTTACATTTATTCGTATTTAGAGAGATGAATTGACTTATTCTAAAACTAAATTATACTTTATTTAATACCATTAATTTTTTTTTTATATATAAAATATTGAATTAAGTTAATCTAGTCATTAGATTGAGAATTCAAATTAAATAAAATACATCTTTTAGAATAAAAATAAATATTGACTATATGGTTATATATTTTTAAATATGTAATTTATTTGAAATTTTACATGCATGATCGTTGAGATGGACTATTAAAAAAATAACTAATTATTAAATTAGGAAGCAAATGTAGTGATGAAAACTTATTTTTTTCTTGCTAATTCTATGATTGCTAAATTTTAGTGATAATTATTTTTTAAAATTACGATATATTATTCTATAATTAATTTTAAGTTTCTAGTAGTGTGATATTATATGATTCAAAGTTGGATTTGCAAAATTTTCAATTTTATAAAAAGTTATTGAGGTGAGTAAAAGTAAAAATTTTCTATTGGAGTAAGTTGATATATATATATAATTTTGGTTACCGAGAAATTAGAGCATTTAATCACAACTATTACATTAAAATTGGTGGTTTAGATGATGTATTTTATTACACAAAGTAACAAAAAATATTTATTTTTAAATATCTCAGGTTTCACTCGTTGCACCATACCCAGTTTAGGACAAATTACTCATTGTTTATGCCATTTTATGACTACTTCTATGGCACTATAGATAAGGCGTCAGACCAATTACATGATTCAACATCAAAACGAGAAGAAGAAATCCCAGATGTTGCACACCTAACACACCTCACAACACCTACATCCATCTATCATCTTAGACTTGGTTTTGCTTACCTAGCTTCCAATCCTTACATGCCAAAATGGTACCTTTGTTTGATGTGGCCTGTGACTGCTTGGTCCATGATTCTCACATGGGCCTATGGCCATGCATTCATTGTGGAGGGGAATCGTTTTGACAAACTCAAGTTGCAAACTTGGGCAATACCCAAGTACAATTTTCAAGTAAATATCAAGAATTTCATTCTCTCTCTCTCTCTCTCTCTCTATATATATATATATATATATATATATATATATATATATATATATATTTTTTGATTCCGTAGACATTTATTGATGACTATTTATATTTAGTCTTTAAAATAAAATAGAATATATATATATTTTTCTTGTTTAAGAATGACTTCATAAAATCCTAAAGAATATTGCATGAAGTTAATATGTACTAACAAGCTGAATGACTACTTGTTCTCATATCTTATTTTGTATAATTACTTAAGCAATTAATTATTTTAAAAAAACTTTAATATAATTATATGTTATCTTTTGTTTATTACATAGGATTGTGTGTAAAACAATAATTTATATAACCACACTACATTTTTTTTTGTAGTACTTTTTACAATCACAAAAAATAACCATAAACAAAATGATAGAGGAAGCGATACTAAATGCAGACAAAAAAGGCATAAAAGTGTTGAGCTTAGGCCTCATGAATCAAGGAGAGGATCTTAATGTTTATGGAGGGCTATATGTTAGTAGGCATCCAAATCTAAAAGTTAAGATTGTAGATGGAAGCAGTCTTGTAGTTGCTATTGTTCTTAATAGTATTCCTAAAGGAACTACTCAAGTATTACTTATGGGCAAACTCAACAAGGTTGCTTATGCTCTTGCCTTCACATTGTGTCAACAAAGAATTAAGGTTAACCCTTTTAATTTGTATATATTTAATTTCTTAATATATATGTAGGCTTATTTAATTTTAACTTTTCTTAATTTTGATCTCACGATCAACTATATTTCAGGTTGCTACAATGTATAAGGATGATTATGTGAGGCTCAAAAGTTTGTTCAATAATTTCGAAAGTAATTTGATCATTGCGAAAAGCTACACCCATATGGTAATATAATAAAAATTCCTAGTTTCATTTTTAGAATAGACTATATTAAAAATAACTCCAAGTTAATTGTAATCTCAAGCCATTACCGAGGTTCCACGTTGTGAAATTAACTTTAGTTAATTTTCTTTTGTTCTTATTTGTATGAGTAAGAGAATGTATTATAATGGTTATCGTCATTTGACTAATGCCCTTGAAAATAGGGACGAAAAACAATCATGGATGAGTTTTATGTAAAAAGTTGTATGACAATATAATTTGTATTTTCACCTTGACTTTTATACAACCAACTTTGTTAGACAAATAAGGTTTTCTTTTTTTTTTTTTTTTGATAGACTTGGTTAGTGGGAGACAATTTGACTGAAGAAGAACAATTGAAGGCACCCAAAGGAACATTATTTATTCCATACTCACAATTTCCACCAAGAAAATACCGCAAGGATTGCTCCTATCATTGCACCCCAGCAATGCTAATTCCTAGTTGTGTTGAAAATGTTCATTCTTGTGAGGTTTGTCCAAATCATATTTTCATTGCTCAATTAATTTAGTCATCCTATTCAATTTGTACATAGAGGATTGAAATAGTTTGGTTAGCATTTCAAATGATAAAATTTCAAAAATTGTACATATATTGCAGGATTGGTTGCCAAGGAGGGTAATGAGTGCATGGCGCATAGCTGGGATAGTGCACTCTTTAGAAAGATGGAGTGAACATGAGTGCAACTGCACAATGTATAACATAGACAAAGTTTGGCATTCAACTCTTAAGCATGGGTTCCAACCTCTAACTATTTTAATCAAGGAGTAACTCATTATTAATAAGTAGTTGAGGGAGGGAAGGGAATTAAACAATTAATGTGTTTGGTTGCGTGTCATAAATCTTTGAAGGGTATTAATCCTTCCTAGTTATGGTTATCTTTTGTTAAAATAAGTTTGTTAAGTATTGCTATCAGACAAGCATATTAATAATTGTATCTACCTATGTCAATGGAATTTCAACATGTATATATTATTTTTATATTATTCTATGCATTTAAACATTTCTCTTAAAAAAACAAGACATGTATAATCAATAAATGTTAAATAAAATTCCCACCTCAAATCATTGTAGATAAAACTAAATTGAAATAAAATATTGGAAGGATTAAATTATTAATTTAATTGGAATGCACTCACAGTACTAGTATAAATTATTTTTATATTGTTATTTAATTATAGATTGTCTTTTATGATGATATTATTGAATTTTAAAATAACTAGTGTGTTACCCGTGCTATGCACATGAAATATTTACATTATAAATATGATGATGTTTATATTTTATGAATGCCATTATTCGTTTTGTCTTCATGTATATTTTAGCTACCTAATTTTGTAAAGAAGGAATGTATATCCTTGATATACCTCTTAATGAATTTGAGTTCTTATTGTTTATTCAGTTTAGAACTTAATGTCATTATTAATTTGAAGATGTAGTTAATGAATTGATTGATTTTCAAAAGGAAAATATTATCACCTAAACATTTAGAAATGAGAAACTATTAAGAATTTTTGTAGAAGATTTGACTTGTAACTTCCATGGCTTAGGCTTGACATGCCTTCTAAAAAATTAGATAGAATATCTTTTACTTACAATCTTACTAATGTAGTACTAATCAATTTCTTGGATAAACATTACACTTATAATTGTTGTTCTTTACAAATATTAAATTATGCTAATTCGATATTCTGCATGGACTTATTTTCAAGTTCTTGTTACATGTTGCACCAACATCTCTAACACAAAAAAAAATATTAGCTTAGTTGTGACCAAAACTAAATTGAACCAAATCTACCTTCAAGGCTGTTCTTTGTGATAAAAATTGTAGCACAATTCCATTTAGATATATCTAGTAGTATTCTCACACTAATAAAGTTCATAAAAATGTGAAACATGACAGAAATCACATATGAAATCAAATTAATAGGACAAGACATTATAACATGCAATCATTAAAATGAACAACCAAAAAAATTAAGTGAGATGGTTGACATAAAATTTATTGGACTTATATATGACAATTAGATTATTGATAAAAAAAAAACTCAATTACAAGGTTGCTTGACAATGATTGAAACCTACCTAAAAAAGTTCAAACTCTTTCAAGGAATGGAAATCAAGATTATTTAAATCAAAGTCCTAATATTAAAAAATATTCAAAAATATATTTCAACCCAAAATCAATACACATCATCACAACATAAGGATAATAACTATCATCAGGTTTCATGTTCTAAATTCTCATGCTAAAATCATAACTTCCCATATATTACACTTGCAACCATGCTCCTTCTGCACACTTTCAAATATTTATGAGTATACAATATTTTTTGTATATGAACATGTTTTTCCATCCTCATTTAAAATAAAAAATTTTAAACCCTTTCTTGTTCTTACTCTAGACATAGCTACGTACAATTGACCATGAGTAAAAACAAGTTTTAGGAGGTACAATCCTACCTCAGAAAGTGATTGACCTTGGCTTTTGTTTATTGTCATCGCAAAACACAAGGATATCAGGAATTGTCTTCTTTGAAATTTGATAGGAAATCCTGCATGTGAAGGTACCAAATTTATTCTTGGAATATAAATTTTTTCACCAATATTTTTTTCAATGACCACAATTACTCCTATAATATTTTTACCCAACTCATTGACCAGTAGTCTTGTTCCATTACATAAACCACTTGCTTGGTCTACCTCATAAGCATTATTGGAACTCCAAGCTTTAGTTTCAATTTTGTGATTTGGAATTCCTAAACATTTAACATCATTTAAAAATTCAGTGGTAAACCACCTGCCTTGGATATCAAAATCTTCATCTGATTGACAAACCATATTAGAGCTTAAATACTCCTTTTCAATTCCAGGAATAATCAATAAAGCACAAAATCACTGACTTTTTCAATAGATTCTAAAGTTGGAGCAGGAATTGTTCTCTCTTAAAAAAAACTTGAAATTATTCATATTATCTAATAAGTGGGGATATGTCATTTCAACCAAACTAAGTAATGGATTTTTAGAATCTTTAATCAACAATTCTAGTATGTATATGTCAATTTCCCCATTTTCATTTGCATGTTGACTACTATCCATTATCTTAAGAATCTATTCAGTAAATTGTTTAATGTCATCAGAACTTTGAATTGGTACTGTAGAATATAGTCTCATGTTTGTAGTTAACTTGAAAACATTGCATGTCTTCCGTATTATAGTTGAGTTAATTGTTGCACTTACAATATCATGCCTAGATCCATTTCTAATAACAGGAAAGATTTGTCTAACATCACCACCAAGAATTACTACCTTACCCTCAAATAGCTTATGCAGGTTTTCTTCACCCTGGCACCTTATTAGATCCTGCAAAGTTTGATCAACAGCTTTAAAGCAAAACTTATTAAGGGTTCCTTTTTTAATGTTGTAATTAGATTCTTCATTAGTAATTAATGGAATACAAAAGGTGGAATGAGCTATTTATCTTTAGGTAAAAGAAGTGAAGCAATGCCACTTGAAGAAACATTTAAAACAATCGTACCTTGTGATTGAAGAGCTATAGATAATGTCTTCCGAAGAAAAGTCTTTCTTGTGCCTCCATATCTATAAAGGAGGTAAAAATCACCGATGTTAGTGATAATAGATCGTATGATTTGATCATACACATTCCTTCATTGTGTGGTTAATAATTTTAAAAGAGATTCATAAGTCGTAGCCAACTCATTTTTGTCATAATTCATTTCATTAGGAAGAAATTTATTATGAAATTAGGAGACATAAAAAATGTTAGGACATGACATGGAAGCAAAGTCTTGTAGTGATCTTCCATTTTCATGAAACAACTTGTCTAATTCAATCAAACAAAGATTTTTTAAATCTTCATCCTCAATTTGCAATCCTACAATGAAAGTTATATGGTGGCCTTGTAGTGGCAGATGATGCAATGGTGGTGTGGCAATGTGATGCACAAGGGTTTGCTTGGTGTCACAATGGGGTTGAAGTCGGACAACAAAAATATGTTAAAAATAGAGAAATCGTCACGAAGGTTTATTAAAGAAAAATGTTGGAAATACCCTTTAAAAAGAAAATAGTCTTTGACATTAAATTTGGGTTCAATAGTCGATTACATATAGAAAAGATGTTAGCACCTTACAACATTGATAATGAGACAATTACCTTTAATTAATAAATAAAATATTCGTAATTTTTATTCTCCATTACTTACTTTATGTCTCAATTACATACTTATATTCTATTTAATTTTATATTCTCATTAGTATATTAGTTAACAAACCAGCCTGACCTAAGCCTATTTGACCTTGTTGACTAAATGAGCTAGGCCAAATTGGTTTGCTTGAATTTAGACCATCTTTATTAAAGCCTAACTTGACCTTACTCAAAGGTTATTCAGGCCATACCCAAATTGTCAACTTTACTCAAAAATTTATAAGAGTAAAGAAAATGTAACATTTCATTGACCTATTTTTTATATAATCATTATTGTTATTATTTAGAAAAAAATTAAAATCAATTTACCGTCACTACATAAAGAATCATTTCAATATTGCTTAAATCTTATACTAGTTGTGACTTTGTCAACCAAATACTTTGCTCATGGTTTAAAAACTAGTATAAGTTAAAGACCATAAATCAAGCGTTCAAGAAAAAATTAATAAGATTTAAAAGAAACAAAAGATATGATATTTATACATAGAAAATTGGATAGGTTCACGTACATATCCATATATATATATATATATAATGGCTTCAAAGCTAAACATGGAACCATACATAGATCAAATAAATTTAATATAAACTAAGAAGCATAGTGGACTCAAAACTAGCTATCACAACAGCCAAACAAAATATAACACGAATAAACTTTAGGAACATAATCTACTGTCTTATGAAACTTGTTCTATCGTCACTAAACAAATTAAAAATAAAGCTAAATAAAAACAATATCAAAGATAAGACAAACTACTTAGGTCTTATTGTATTTCGTTGTAGTTGTGCGGTACTAATCCAGGTTTGATAGTGTGGGTTTATGGTGCTTTTTGCAAGCTGATTTCTGAAGATTGGTTTATTCTTGTGCTAGGAGCATGGTTTGATGCAACGACTTGAGTGCTTGGTTACTAGTTAGCTAGCTGCAATATAGGAATGTGCCAGTCCTGATCTTAGTACCTTAGCGGCTCAAGGGTCAATTGATGGGAGTTGGTAGAGTGGTTTTGTAACATCCTAAAAATTATTTAATTTTTTTTTAGAAAATAAATTATATCATTATTATTATTATTAATTTTATTTTAATTATTAATTGCTGCATGAAATTATTTTATTAAATAATTGTATTTTGAAACTGAAATGTTATTATTATTGTTATCATTCTTAATGATGGCAGAAAATTAATTTAGTATTTAAATATTTATATTTAATTTTATTTTAATGGACGAGCTGATGGTTTTATAAACTGATGAAGCATTAATCTGAATTATTTTCATTTATTAATTTAATTAATCGAATTAACAGGGGGTGGCGGGCGGGTCGGGGTTGACCTGACCCAGCTAGAATATTAGACAAGGGTTAACCAGTTTACCTTAATGGGTGTTTTGTGTGTTAGACAGCCAGACCTAGAGGAGAAAGAACACAGACCTGTAAGGTGGAGGAGCTACGGTGTTCAGATCGTCTTGGGGGCCGCATCAGATCCTCGCTGTTCTTCGCATCTAAGGTACGGGAGAGATGGGTTCGGTTATATGTGAATGCAGGGTGTACGGGTATAGAGGGTAATCCCTAAGTCCCTTTAGGATCTAAATTCTCAAATTTGTTTGGTTATTATGTTCTAAAAATGTTTTAATCAGTAGAAAAGATTCGTCAATGTGTACCGTGATTTTGGTTAACTTAATTGATAATGTAATCAGTTGCCTTTAGTGTGAAGGAAAACCTCTAGAGGGAATCCCAAAGGAAGAAGAAGAATGACTTTGATGAACATGTTTTCTTCATTGTGCTTCCAAGTATGCATAGATGTCAGTTCTATCTCACTATTTGGGTTTCATTTACATAAGAAAGAGCAGTAGGGTCTTCCCTAAGACCCTTATTAATAATTGTTATTGTATGGTGTCTTGTGGCATTTGAAGGGGATTAAATTCTTGGATTAATGTTTTGCCTTAATGTGATTTTCGTTTGAAATTGTATGGTTAATCGTCTTAATTACTTGATTCTCGTTGTTGTTCATGGTTGTTCATGGTTATTCATGGTTGTTCATGGTTATTCATGGTTGAGGTTCAATTTGGGACTCTTGTGTGTAATGGTGAAATTGGGTGGAATTCAATGGTGTTTTATGTGCGTTTCTGTGCGCTCTTATAAATGATTTATGGTAATGATGGCTAAATTGATATGATGTTAGCATGATTATGGACTGTGTGAATGATTTATGAATCATGAGAATGATGTATGAATCATTAGAATGAGAATGCGGATGAGAATGCATTGAGCATGGACATGGGATGCATGAGATGCATGAGAAGCCAGACGTGGTTATAATACCCTGGCCATATGTGGTGTTTAACAGGGGACCCTGGCCAAAAGTGGTGTTTAACAGGGTGGACTAATGATGGGGGACATTCATTTGCATGAGCCAAAGGTGGTGTTTAACCATGCTGCACGTTGACCATAGGTGGTGTTTACCAGTTGTGTAAAATGTCTTCGCATGGGCCATAGGTGGTGTTTAACTATGCGACACACCGGCCATATGGGGTGTTTAACGGTGTGGCCATCATTAGTGATAACTAAGGGAATTGAGGAGGTTCGCCCATGGTGTGGAGTTCCGAATCGAGACTCTTAGGTGTGGTGATGAGCATATGCATTGTGCGAGCATGTGTATTTTGTAAACACGAATGGAATGTGATTGATTTTGAATGCGATGGAACGTGTGATTGATATATGAGTATTTGTTAACTGTTAGTAATTGGGTACGGTAATGGGTGGGATTTGGGGTACTATTTGCATTTATATATGATTGAATGCTATTTTTCACTGTACTCTCTTGTGGTTTTCTTTTAGGTAATGTTGAGGGCACTCATGGTGCCGAGTTTTGAAGAGGCGGGGTCTTGCTCTGATTTGTGTGACATCGGGACTTGGGATTTAGAATAGTGGTTTTATGTCTTTTCATACGTACTTTTGCATCTTAAATATTTGAAAATGATGGGCATATCAATAACTGACTAAATGTATACAGAAGTGAAAGTGATTTATATATTTGAAATATGTGTCAAACACATGAATGACATGTTTAGATCAACATTAATAATTTATGTGATATTTTTTTATGTGTACTTAATGTTTGAACATGATAATGACCATGTGAAGCTTTTATCCTTAATACGAATTGAGTTTCCTTGGTTTTATCTATTACCTTATCTTCATTTTTGTTTACTTGATTAATTTAATTTAAGTATTTGGGGTAGAAAAGTGTCACATGTTTTGTTGGCTTAGTTTAGTGGTGGTGTTGCCATGGTTGGGTGCTTATAGTTTGAGGATGGTTCATAGATTCGTACTTGATTTTTGATGATTTTAGTTAAGGGTGATATGGTTGTGCTTAATGGTGTTTCCATGAGGTAGTTTGAGTAGGCATTCTTATGGAGGCTTGAAAGTTTAGTTGTTGCGTTCACAATATGGATATGGATGGTGTTATCTCCTAGAGGTGTAGAGGTAGTGGTCATGTTTTTGATTTTTACCCCTAGCCAAGAGAATGAGAGTGTGAGAAAGAAAAAGGAACTGAAAGACTGTGAATGAGGATGACTTTTTTGCTATGTAATCTGCGTAAAAGAATCAACCAGCCACCTATTGTGTGTGTGAGAATCAATTTTATGTTGTTTGTTGTGGAGATGTTGACACAACAATGTCTGGTGTGGGGTGCAATGCAAACAATAGTACAACAACCTCAAGTCCTCTACTAGTTGGCCAAAGTTTCATGGCCTTTTCACCAAAAAGGGAAGGATACAAAGATAAAGATAAATGTGTATCGAACACATTCTCAAGTTAGCCTTTCATGTTTCTTTCCATTTTTTCTTCACTTTTTTTATAATTTGACTATTAATTGTTTTGTTTTTCTTTATTTTTCTTTTTATGCTTTCAATATTTCTCCTACTTTTTAATGTTTTGTTTTTTATTTATCCATTTTTATTATTTTTTTATATTTGTGGAGATGATGATCAAGCCAAAAAAATCACACAAGTGCACTAAAAAAAATGAAGTTTAGCGACCATTGGTTTAGTCGCTACATTTAAAAATTCGGTCGCTATTTTTGGAAATTGGTGGCTAAATTGCTTAGCATCCGAATTAGCGATTGAATTTGGTTGGTGGTCATATCCCTAGTGGCTAAACCATTTAGCAACGGAAATTTATTCATAGCAACCAAAGATTTCGGTCGCTAACAAACATGGTGGTTATAGTCTCTATATCATAAATAGCGACTGAAACATCGATATCTATTTTGCTTGCTAATTTATTAAAAATATTAAAAATTAAGAAAAAGTTGGTCACTAATTGATTTAAATAATATTTATATAAAAAAGGAAAAGCGGTCGCTAAATCAATCGCTAAATGGGGCATTTTGAATTTTAAATTGCGATCGATGTTTCACTCACTAAAAATGGAATATGTATATTGTTTGGTTAGCGATTTAGCAACTGGATATTGTGGTTGCTAATTTTATAACTTTTTCCAATCATTTTTAAATTAGTAATATATATAATGAACCTGCCAAAACTAACATGTGGACTATATGTAAAACAACATTGTCAAGTTGCCTTTATACAATTAAATTTCATACTAACCCAACTTTTGACCAATATTTGAAAATTTCTTGTTACACTTTCGATTGAAGCAATAAAAAATGTAAATAAACCTTCATGTAATCATTTTCATAATTTGGAATATGTAAACACAAATAAGAAGTACAAACTACTGATTCCATATTGTACTAATACATTTTCAAGCACCTTAATTTTTCTACCCATATCAACTAAAAAAAAAGCATGAAAAAGAAGAAGAAAGAAAACAAAAGAATTAAGTTAAACTTATGGGTTTCAAATATAAGTCAAACAAGCAAGAACCATGTGACTTAGATCAGTTATTGTAATTTAAGCACAAAGATTTTAAGAGAAAGATTCGATAATTAGAAATCCAATCACACACTATTTCACTTGTGTATTTTTTTTCTTTCCATTTCCATTTCAATGGCAATTTTTATTTTTAAAAGAGCCAATTTCAATGGCGATATTATAGGTACCCGTGTCACTAAGATTATGGGAAGAGGAATATGCTACCAGAGAGATGGATATTACAATGTTGTTCTAGTATGATAAAAGTAATTAAATAAACAAAAACTTACGAGGGTGAAATTCAAACTTTGGTGAGCAATGCTTATTGTGAAGAGTGGTTTTGAAGTAATTTGATGGAAGATTCAACATTGTAAAATATATTTACGTAGAATCACGTATCTGATGGGGAAAAAAGCAATAAGGCACATGCAATGATGCCACAACGCAGCGGATATAAATTCCCCTAACTTGCAAGAATATCTAAGGAGTAACCACAAATAAGAGAGGTAGTGATAATGAGAAGAATCACACAAGAGAGACCAATATTTTTAATGTGAAAAACCCCCTCAACGTGAGAAGTAAAAACCACGGGTCATCCAAACGAAAGAAATCAATCCACTATAATCAAATAAGGATACAAGAGTGTTCAGGTTAAGAACAATATTTGTTCATACAACCAACCAACACAAGCAAGCAAGCAAAACTTGCAGATGAAGAACAAGATGAAGGAATAAGAAAGTAAACCTTTGGCGAGTTTCCATTTTCCATGACCAAAGTGATTATTATAACCACCATCATCAAGCATATGCACAAATATCAAGTTAAAGCGAACATCTGGAGCATGTTTGACTCCTCTAAGCCACAACTGCATTCCTGTGTTGGTTTGCAAGCAAACATCACCAACACCGATCACCTTGGTCACACCATCATTACCCATCTTCAACACTCCAAAATCACCTGCGGTGTAAGATGTAAAGAACTCCTTCCTTCCTTGGTGTAACATACAGTGTAGCACCGCTATCAATAATCCACATGCTCTCATCAGATACAAAATTAATTGACTCAAAGTCTCGAAGAATAACAAGATCATCACCTATAGCAGTAGTGACACGATCATCATCCTTATCTTTTGACTTACCATTTTTACCTTTGTTCTCCTTTTTCCACAAGAAACAATGCTTCTGTATATGCCCTGTTTTGTGACAGTAGTGATACTCCACATTCTTGTATCTGGACTTGGATTTACTTCTACTCTTTTCTCTTTCCTTTTTCTGACTTCTTTCCCTATTTTTAGTAACAAGTACCTCAGATTAAGATGAAGAACCTTGTGCCTTCCTTCTCATCTCCTTGTTAAGAACGCTACCCTTTACCATTTGCAAAGAGACAACACCATTAGGGGCTGAATTTGTGATAGAGACCTTAAAAGTCTCCCAAGACTCAGGTAGAGAATTCAAGAGTAGTAATCCCAAAATCTCATCTTCAAACTTGATGCCCATTCTTGACATCTGATCAATAATCCCTTGAAATTCATTTAAGTGATCTGACAGTGAAATGCCTTCCTTGAACTTCAAACTTACAATAGAATTCAACAAAAACAATTTGTTGTTCCGACACTTTGAGGCATACAAAGATTCAATCTTCTCTCACAATGTCCTGACATGTATCTCACTTGCAATGTGATTATAAACATTGTCATCCACAAAAGTCAGATAAAATCACATACCTGTTGATGCTCAAGGTCCCATTCTTCGTCAGATATAGATTCTGGCTTCTAAGCAGCAAAAATAGGAAGATGCATTTTCTTCACAAATAATAAATCTTTCATCTTCCCTTTCCACAAGTGATAATTAGTATCA
Source organism: Mucuna pruriens (assembly GCA_025330945.1). NCBI lineage: Eukaryota > Viridiplantae > Streptophyta > Magnoliopsida > Fabales > Fabaceae > Mucuna > Mucuna pruriens. The sequence continues at coordinate 562,105 of JAENHJ010000384.1, read as the reverse complement.
TTCAGACTTACCATTCTATTTGTATTACCCTCTATTATTCTAGCAAGTAGAACACCCTTCAAACCAGAGAGCTCTGATACCAATGGGGAAAAAAGCAATAAGGCACATACAATGATGCCACAACGCAGCGGATATAAATTCCCCTAACTTGCAAGAATCTCTAAGGAGTAACCACAAATAAGAGTGGTAGTAATAATGAGAAGAATCACACAAGATAGACCAATATTTTTAACGTGGAAAAACCCCCTCAACGTGAGAAGTAAAAATCACAAGTCGTTCAGACCAAAGAAATCAATCCACTATAATCAAATAAGGATACAAGAGTGTTCAGGTCAAGAACAATATTTGTTCATACAATCAACCAGCACAAGCAAGCATGCAAAACTTGTAAATGAAGAACAAGATGAAGGAACAAGAAAGTAAAGAACCCACAAAATTGAGCTACTGTGCGAGCACGATTTCTCACACCACAGACATCCAAATGGTCAAGATGTAGAATTACGTGTGTTGAACTTGCTGTCAAATTTCCAGCCCGATCCAACGGTAACGAAGTAGATATTGTAATTTTGACGTGGTTGTTCTGTGTTAAGATGAAAACATAACACCTTCTTTCTCTCTTTTTCTCCCTCTCTCTCTTCTCTCTTTTACCTTGTGAAAATCCACTCTTTCTCAATCTTTGTTTCTATGTGTCTCTCTATATCTCTATGGTCAATCTAACCCATTCTCCTCTTATAAAAAAAGACCTAGCGAGCTTGAGCGTATTGAGCTTTTGTCCACGTAGTTGAGAGCCCAAAAGTAACCTAACAGTATCCTCTACTCCCTAAACTTTTAGCGTCTTTGGAAACTCGTTGAAAGGAAAGAAATCAAGTTTGAGAAGTAAAAGATACGAGTATTAACTTCTTAAATTTACATCTAAAACATGCAATTAAACATATTATTTGTTGAAGTCCCACTTTATTCCTGAAAAGTGATAGTAATGGATGAAGTGAAACTTTCTTGATATTTAAATAAGTTATTTATCAAAAATAAATATTATTTACACGTGTCAAAATCTGATTCATATGAATAATCCAACAACCCAAATCATAGTATAACAGCAATATGGGTCTTTTTTGTCTTTGTTTCTTTTAACTTTGTTTTAGTATTTTATTATATTTTCTTTCTACTTTGTAATATTTCACTATTTTTATTGCTTTTGTCTTGATCTATTGTAAGTTGGAACAAAGACATTGAATGGTCATGGCAATACAAGAAAATATAGGATTAGTTACAACAAAATTAATAGTTAATGTGTAGTAAAAAGAATTAGTTACAAATTAACTACAAAATGTCTTTAAAGTTGGTCCTAACATAAAATAAGTAGCAAATTAGTTAGAAATATAATCCTAAATAATTCATAACTAATTTTTTAAATTGTATAGCTATTTAGAAGTTAATATGTAGCAATATATTATTCAATTTTATTTTTTATAGCTATATAACTAGGACATTATCATAGCAATTTGGTAGCTAAATTATACCTAATATTATCATACTTCTATAACATATAACAACTTTTTTCTTAGTTAATTCATAGAAAGTTCCTAGCTAAAATATATTATTTTCTTTTTCCTAATCAATTCTTAGGAAATTACTAGTTACTTCGCAACATGTCTTTATCATCCTTCCTTCACAAGATTTATATCCTAGTTAATCAATGTCTCATCGTAATAGATTATTATGTGTACCATACCCTTACAACATAGCACTTGCTAAGTAACCAATGGGCTGTGGTGGGGTTCAATTCCTCAATTTCACACCCAGATCCCAATATCTCCCCCAAGTTGCAATAACAAAACCAAACAGTAATTCTTAAAGAAAATAAGGAGTGAAAACAACATTATTAGCCTTTAATCGCTTTCGAGAGAGAAAAATAATGGATATTTACCAACATTTCTAATCAAAGGGAGTCCTCACTTGTCTTTTCTTAAAACTTATTTGATTAACAATACATTTTTCTCCTAGATAAATTATATATATTCATGAGGTACAATAGTTGTTACCCATGAGATCGTTCAAGGAATAAAAGAAAATACATCCCTCATCAATGAAATAGGACAACATGCATTGTAGCAATTACATGAATTATATCATGCATCAACATGAATTATTATCAGTTAAATCAAAATAAGGCTAACAAATTTTGAAATTCAACTGGGCACAGGCATGATCCTACCAGACAAATTTTGGACTGATTATACTTCTACAACAAAATGTTTACAAAATCAAAGGCAAATACAACCCAACTAGTTTAGGTTAGAAACAAGGCTTTTGTTATTTACATATCTCAGTTGATTAAGTATACCTCCTTTTTTAAATATTTGTTATTATTAAAAATATTTTTTTATATAAAATAATAAAGATTCTATTTTTCATTTATAATCCATCTTTATTATTCTTTAAACTTTATTTTTATACCTCTATCTACATTATTCTTTGAATCATAATTTTACACTCCATTTTTCATTACTCTTTAAACCATAATTTTACACTTCATTTTCATCTTCATTACTCTTTAAATTCTAATTTTATATTTCATCTTTATTATTCGTTACTAGAGTGTGTTTTCTAATAATATGATGTGTTTATTGCATCAAACCTATATGTAATACTTTATATTGAAAGATACTATAAGTTGTGTTTTCGTTTATAGTTATGATAATTATTTTATCCAAAGGCACGATTTTGCCTTGCGTTTTTGTTTGCATCATGTATGACTTATTTGCGTTCTACTAAAGTTGTCTTTTCATAAATTTATTCTTGTTTTAGAAAGTAAAATTTGAAAACTTTTACCTGTTCCAGAAAGTAAGTTCTAAAACTAAAAATATAGTTTTGAAACTTATTTTTTAAAACAAATAAATTTTTAGAAAGGTAAATTTTGGTATTTTTTATTTCATTACAACTTTATTTTTCTTTCTTTCTTTCTTGTTCATAAACTAATATATAATTTAATGTGTAAACGAGGAATGTTATTTGCCTGTTAAGTCACAAACTTATCTTTGTTGAAGAAGGAAGCCCAAGAAGAAAAAACGTCTGTAGGAAAAACTAAGAAAAGACAACAAAAACTATTGAAGGTTGATGAGAAGAACATTTCAAAAATAGAAGGTGCGAAAGATTAGAAGAACTTAAAAAAAAAGAGGATTTTTTGACACGATCTTAAAATGGATTGTCTTGAAAATAGGTGACGGAGGAACTTGACCATAACCGCGACCTACCGGTAGAACCAAAGATATGAAAAGTGCGACCCTAACTGCGACTTGCCTGTAGAACAAACACTATAAAAGTTCTTTAACCTAAGAACAAAGGAAAAGCGCTCACAAAGAAACACAAATTTCATTCAAATCTTCAATTCTGTCCTGTTGGTTAGTTACAAGAGTTTATTTATAGGCTTAGCTAGGCCGTACTGAAATTAATGTTCATTAATATTTTAATATACATAAAATCTCATGGATTTAATACCTATTAGTATTTTAATTGACATAAAATCCCATCCGTTATAATACCCCACTAACCTTTTATTTCCACCATAAATTACCTTCCTATTTCTCCACCAGCTATCAAACTTTCCCTTTTTCTACCAATTATTAAAAAAATGATTTATGCAAAATTATATCTAAATGGATCCTAATTAACTACTCAGTCCAAATTACATGACAGTAACTTTGGGTTTTATATGTACTCTTCAAGATGGGCTCCAATCATCATCAACTTGTAATAAAGTGACCCATTTTGGTGCAGCCTCTGATTCACTTTGCTTTAAACTTTTTGTAACTCATAAACTTAGGTCTAGCAAAGATTGCTTCATTATTTTGGTTTTGGGCATGGTCATGGGACCTCTAGCGTCATGCAAATTATCTTTGGCTTTGTTGGTTGGGTCTCTATCATTCCTCCTTCTTTAAAAAGGATTCATCCTCGAATCAAATTCCTTACCTACAACAAATAAAGATAAATCAACAACATTAAAGGTAGGACTTATATTACCATATGTGGTTGGTAAATCTAGCTTGTAGGCATTGTCATTTTGAAAAGTTTCATCTCCTCTTGGCTGCAACCTGTATTTTCTTTGAGTAGGAAACCTTTCTTTTCGCCTATGAACCCAAACGCAATCTCTAGGCTCAAAAGTTATAACACGCCCTTTATTTACTTGCCTTGCATATTGTTCATTGCTCTTCTCAATGTTAGCTCGAACTTTGGCATGCAACTCTTTAACAAATTCTGCCTTCTGCTTTCTATCCAAATTAGTATGCTCATTAGTTGGCAAAGTTAAGATATCCAAAGGAGTCAATGGATTAAAACCACACACAACTTCAAAAGGAGAATAAGAAGAAGTAGAATGGACAATTCTATTATATGCAAACTCAACATGGGATAAATATTTTTCCCAATTTTTAAAATTCTTTTGAATGATTGCAGTAACAAGGTAGCAAGTGTTCTATTCACAACTTCAGTTTGCCCATCTGTTTGTAGATGTGAAACAATGGAAATCAAGAGCTTAGTTCCTAACTTATTCCACAAAGTCCTCCAAAAATGACCTAGGAACCTCACATCTCTATCACTTACTATTGTTCTTGGCAGTCCATGCAAGTGCACAACTTCTTTAAAGAACAAATCAGTAACATGTGTTGCATCATTAATTTTAGAACATGAAATGAAATGTGTCATTTTACCAAAATCTATCCACACTTATTCCTTTTGAGCTTACAACAAAACCTAAAAACATAACAAGACATTAAGAACAACATGCAAATATTCAACATGTTTATCTAAAGTCTTGCTATAAATCAATATATCATCAAAATAGACTACTACAAATTTCCCAATGAAAAAACGCAAAACATGATTCATTAACCTCGTGAGGGTTCTAGGAGTATTAGTTAAGCCAAATGACACCACTAACCACTCATATAAACCATATTTTGTTTTGAAAGCTATTTTCCATTCATCACCTTCTTTCATACGAATTTGATTGTATCCACTCTTCAAATCAATTTTTGTAAACACACAATAACCAAACAATTCATCAAGCATATCATCTAACCTAGGAATAGGATATCTATACTTTATAGTGATTTTATTGATGGCCCAACTGTCAATACACATGCGCTGTGTTCCATCTTTCTTTGGAACCAAGATAACAGGAACAAAATATGGACTAAGACTTTCCCTCACAAAGCCCTTCTGTAGCAACTCATTCACTTGCTTTTGAATTTCCTTTGTTTCCTCGGGATTTGTTCCATAGGTTGGTCTATTTGGGATTGGACAACCAAGAATGAGGTGAATTTGATGCTCAATACCTCTTAAAGGAGGTAATCCATGAGGCACTTCATATGGAAAAATATTAGTGAATTCCTGTAACAAAGAATCAACTCCACAAGGAAAACAAGGATGAAATTCGTTAGTGGAATAAACATCCTTGTACAGAAGTACAAGTAGTTTCTCTTTTTCTAATAACACACTCTCAACCTCTTTTTTCTTTGTAAATGCACTCATTTTCTTACTTTTCTCTTCACTACACTCAATTTCATGTTTTTCTTTCTTCTACTTATTTTCGCTCATATTTTCTTTTCTCTCTTTTTCTTGAATGCTCAATTTCTCTTCTCTCAACTTACACACTTTTACTTTCCTCATTTTTATTTGGTCTTCACATACTTTGTTTGGAGAAAATGGAGTAAGAGTAATTTTTAACTCATTGTAAATAAAAGACAAACAATTGAAGGGGTCACCTTGCGGTCGAGCTGTCATGGGCGGCCCAAAAGTATATGCCTTGCCTCCATAAGAACTACATCACATAGTACTTCATCTTTGTAATTCTCAATAGCAAAAGGCATTGAAACTTGCTTGTCAGCCTTTACTTCTCTAATATTACTAAGCCATTGCAGCTTATAAGGCCTAAGATGTTTGGCAGTTTGCAAATTTATTTTCTCCACTAGGATAGTACTAGCCACATTAGTGCAACTAGAATCATGCTACACACTTTTCCTTGAACAAGACACCTAGTACAAGAAATATGCTCATGTGGCTCCACATCACCATCTTCCTTAGGCTGTATGCTAAGAGCATGCCTAGTATCAAGTACAACTCCATCTATAGGTTCAACAACTTCCATGTCACTACAATCCTCCAATGGTGGCATTTCATCATCAATTGAGCTCTCACTCTCTACTTCTCCATTATCCATCATAATCATTGATCTTTTATTTGGACATTGAGAAGTAATATGTTCAACTCCTTTATACCTAAAACACTTGATATCATCTAATCTATAGGATGTATCAATGTCAATTTTACCTTTAGGAGGAACATTTGAATATTTCGCAACCACATCTTCTTTAGGATTTGTAATAGCTATACTGTTCTTCCAATTTGATCTCCATGAAGGGCTAGAAGATGAAGCAAATTTGGAAGAGCTTTTAGACTTCAATTGCCTCTCCACTTGAATTGCTTTGTGCAACAAGTCCTCTATCTCCATATAATGTTGCAACTCTACCACATTAACAATCTCTTTCTTTAAACCTCCAATGAATCTAGCCATAGTTACTTCACAGTTTTCCTTCACATTGGCTCATCACAAATTGATCCCACAAAATACTAGCATAATCAGTAAATTTAACGACTACTAATTTTACCTTGTTCTCCTCTGAGTAGTTGTGACAATCAAACACATGTTCAACTTTTCTCTCCCACTCTAAGTATAACTCGGGATTATTCTTTCCTTGGAATGCAGGAATTGTCATCTTAATATAACCCAAGTAATTGTCATGTCTTGGTTCACCTTTTCTTCTCCTTTCATTTTCATTATATCTTCCATCTGAATACTCCTCTTCTTTTTCCTCATTATTGTGTCGACTAGTAGGGCTCCTATACTTGGGTATAGGTTGTAAATCATCCAACTTGGTATTTAGAGCTTTGAATTATTCTTGAAAAGTCTTGATGAATAATTTGAGATCAACATCTCATTCTCATTCTTCTTTACTCATGATTAAAATACTACAAAAGAAAGAAACAAAAAATCCTCAAACAAACACTCTCTCACGTGTTTACGCTTGAATTATGTTGTAGTCACTCGTGTATCACTCAATTTGGCTTTTTTTTTTGTTTCACTAGTCTCGCCTTTTACTACTCAACATTTTCTTATGAGTTCTTAAGTAAGAATCTTTAAGAATGATGCTATACAGTAAGAAAAAAAATAAGGATTTGGTAATTTTATAACTTTAGAGAACAAGAATTAGCAAGAAGCAAGGAATTCTGGATTGTTTGACATGTACATTGAAGGTATTATAGATGCAAAAGCGAAAAATATGACAAAAATTCAAACTTTTTCTATTTAGATTTTTTTTATTGCACTATGAAAGTTGAAATAACATATTGACTACTAGCCAATTTTTTTTAATATAGAATTTTCTCTTTTTCTTTTTTTTTCGACAACTTTCTCTTTTGTTTTTTTTTTGTATGATTTTTTTGTATAATATATGACAGAAAAGAAAACAAAACACAATGAGACGACAAAGAGAGATGAACAAGCTTAAAGAAATAAAACAACGAGAGATGAATAGACACGAACAAATAGAATAAACCAGGATGACAAGGTAGGAGAAATAACAAAAGAAAGAACAAATTTTTCCTTTTTATTTTGATAGAAAATTGAAAAAGATAGAGACGCCAAGGATAGAGAACACCAAATTTCAAGAGTCAAAACTCTAATACCAAATGACACGATCTTAAAATGGACCATCTTAAAAATTGATGAAGGGGGAACTTGACCGTAACCGCAACATGCCGGTAGAATCAAAGTTATCAAAAGTGTGACCCTAATTGTGACCTTCCAGTAAAACCAACACTATAAAAGTTCTTTAACCTATGAACAAAGGAAAAGTCCTCACAAAGAAACACAAATTTTATTCAAATTTTCAATTCTGTCTTGTTGGTTGGTTACAAGAGTTTATTTATAGGCTTAGCTAGATAGCCCTAAAATTAATGCTCATTAATATTTTAATATGCATAAAATCTCATGGATATAATGCCCATTAATATTTTAATTGGCATAAAATCTCATGGATTTAATGTCCATTATTATTTTAATTGGCATAAAATCTCATTCGCTATAACTCTCCACTAACCTTTTATTTCCACGATAAATGACCTTCTTATTTTTCTACTAGCTATCAAACTTTCTCTTTTTCTACCAACTATCAAAAAAATGATTTATGCAAAATTACATGTAAATGGATCTTAATCAACTACTCAGCTCAAATTACATGACAATGACTTTGGGCTTTATATATATTCTTCAAGATGGGCTCCAATCATCATCAACTTGTAATAAAGTGACCCATTTTTGTGCAACCTCTAATTCACTTTGCTTTAAACTTTTCGTAATTCCCAAACTCAGGCCTGGCAAAAATTGCTTCAATATTTTGGTTTTGGGTCTGGTCATGGGACCTCCAGCGTTACGCAAATTATCGTTGACTTTATTGGTTGAGTATCTATCATTTTTGAAAAATAAGAAAAAAGAGATGACGTGACCTAAATCACGCCGGGGGTGGATTTAGAAGATGATGGTATGAGGTGAAATGAAGTTTCGCCGCATATTTGAATGGATGGATCAAAGTTTGGGAATGTGCCGGGAACCCACAGGGACCTGGCGTGATGAGTCGGTATCTGTTAAGCTACCTTGGGAAAGGCTGGCCTAAATTGATGTGACTCAGATTGGAGTCACCACCAGTGTTTAATGGTACACTAGAAACATTGGGTGGATAAGGTGCGATCTCGAGTCAGAGAATCCGGGTAAGGAGCCGGTTACGCATGGGGATGACGCATCATCCCATTCGCCTACCATCTGGTAGTTACCCTATGAATTGCATGCTATATAACCTCTACTATTATGATGGATGATATAGGGACATGTTTTTGGAGGAATGGTTAACTTGACAAGAGTAGGCCTCTTGCTCCTACGTACCTCCCAATCGGGAGGAATCAAATTCGACGTAGTTTTGTACGGATGCAGGAGGGGAGGGATAAAGTCAGACTTTCTTTTAGGCGTCCTTCTTTTGGGAGGGGAATAATGAGGTGCTTACAGGGTATGGACTCTCCCTTAGATGTCCGCTAGAGTTTGGGGTGCGGGGAATGAAATTTTCGTTGGGCGCTCAGCCTTCGTGGTTTGAACTCGAAGTCGGGACTATCCATTAGGCGTCCCGCCTCAGCAATGAATTGTATGTTTGTGGGTCTGCCTACTAGGTTGACTTGGGTATACGGATACAGACTCGGGTTGGGTGAAATACACTGGGTGTCAGGTCATGAAAACCGAGACCGACTCGATTTTAAGTTGGGGCGAGCTATGAGCCTGCCATCTGAAGTGTTCGTGACTCGGTTTGATATTGGAATGAGTTATGTGCTAGAGATTCGGAGTGTTTGAGATCATATGGATTTGAGGACACGAGGATTTAGGCTTGGTGAAAGGGGGAAGCCGAGGCCGACTCGACTTCCTTCCGTGGCGAACTACGTATTTGCCATTTGAAGTGTGTCTAAGGAGAATACCTATGGCTTGAGTGAAGTTTTGGCCAAGAGACTTACATGGTATCCAGAGAGCTGGTCGTCGTGTAAGCTTGCAGCTAATTCTTTTAGAGTTTCAGGTCGCAATTCGCGTAGCAATTCCTCAGCGATTTCGCTCTTTTTTTATTCTTCCATTCCTCCCCACGGCCCCTTACGCTAAGGCATTTTATAGCCTTTTGAGAAGGCGATGATAGAGCGTATGATCTTGCCACGTGGAGTTGTTCTAGCCTCTTGATCGAGTTTGTTAGTCTTGACAATCCCTAGGTTGGTGCTCGTTGGATCCCGTGCTTGATCGTGGCACATTCTCTCTGAATTCGCGACGCCTCTCGCGGGTAGTGACTGACATGGCGCATTCCTTTGCTGTGATTGGTGAGGATCTTGCTCTGCTGAAGGCAGTGGGGCCCTTGGTACGCTTTGTGTGGCTTCATCACCAGTTTCTCCTTCCTTTTTGCAGGATCGTGCGACTTAGACTGCTCTGATTATGGCGAAACTGCATCTTCATGCTGATGTGGCAGATTCCATTTGGTTCTGCTGAGTTGGATGATTCTCGTCATCATTGAGGTGAAGTCTTGCGCACCTGATTCGGGCCACTTCAAGTCTCTGATCGTTTGGGTTGCGCTTGGGAGCTCTCTTTTTATGTTCGTCATGAGGAAAGGTTAGACGTTGGCCCTCCTGGATTTCGTCCAAGTCGTGGGCCGGGTCGTGTGCGTTCTTGCTGGGCTTATCCTGCTGGCTGAAACTAGGTATGTTATGAGCCCTTCCTCTTGGATGTGGCCGAATCGGCTAATTTTCACGACGAGTCTCTTCTTGGCCTTTTTGGGCTTCAGTCTTCCTTATTCTTGTAGTTTCCCACAGAACTATTTATTGGAGTGGACAAATTCAAGGTCCTACAATAGGATAAACAAAACACGATTATTTAACACAAAATTAATAAAAATGAAAGAATATTTAGACAAAATTCCTTACAAGAAAAAGAAAAAAAAAGTGTACCAAACAATTTGGGAGCATAAATAACAAAATCTAAAAAAATAATTATTTATTTATTTTGACAAGTAGATATAATAAAACAAATCAAGCCTAACGTTAACCCAATATGTAGAAAGACTGCACAAAGCAGAAAAGAAAAAAAAAAACTTCGGTTTAGGTTGACCCTCTCTTGAATTTATCATTTTATTTAAAATGATCTACGGAAAAAAAAGAAAAAGAAAATAAAAAAGGATAAAATTGGGTATTCATATAGGTAAGGAAGATGCAAGCATAAGAACATTAGATAGGTAAAGAGCATGCGTTGGGACATTATTTGTGCGCAGCGTTTATAACACAAACCCTTATTTCCATGCAAGGCTCGTTATTTTGATGGTAGTGGAGGATGGTTGTTGGTGTTGGTGAGTGGTTCGTATGTAGCTAGGTGTAGGTAATTAAGGATGGAAATAAAGTGGGTTTGGTTATAGTTGGTCACGTGGACGTTGGGAGTTAAAACATAAAAACGCATCAATTGTTCAACGGGAAAGGGGTTAAATGATGATAACTATATAAATGAAGTCACATGCTACGCTTCATAGCATGCACTTGGTCGTAACAAAGAAGACGCTTAATTCTCCGAAAGTAAAGATCGTTCAACAATGGCTTCAAAGCCTGGAATCCTCACTGATTGGCCGTGGAAGCCTCTTGGCAGCTTTAAGGTTGAATAGCTTCCCCTAATTAATAAATTCTTTGCTTCTAATTTCTTAGAAATTATTGCATGTAATAAAATTATATGATTTTGACCCATCTCACATATTATTACCTTTTCTCCTAAACTAAAAAATACAGTATGATATTTTTGTGTCGCTAAAGGATTATATCGGTTAGTGACCAAAATTTTTAATTTTTGTCTAGAAATTTCTTGTTATTCATGTGTAGATTATCACGTCTCAACAAATTTTTTTCACACGAATGCGTAAAGATTTGAATTTCTAGCAAAATACTTAAGAGATCTGAACTTAATATTATTATGACCACTACTAAAAAATTTAATATTTGTTATAAAATAATTAATTATAAAATTTTTAAATAAATAGTTATTTTATAGTTAATTTCTATAAAAATAATTAGTTATAAAATTATTATAATATTTATGATAGCATGTTAGTTAAGAAAATAATCTTAGTTAATTTGTAATAAATTTTTAAAATTTGTAGTTATTTTCTAGATAATTTGTAATAATAAGAAATATAAATGAATATAACTTAAATTTAATTAAAAAAATAATATTTTTGTTAATTAATAGTTAATTAAATAAGATTTAGCTACTTTAACTATAGTTAAAATTAATAATAAAATAAAAAAAATAAAGTGAACGAACCATTTATTACTTAAAATAATGTAATTATTATATAAAAAATAAAAAATAAGTTGGAACTACTACGTATCCTCGGATCATGTATATATTATTACAGGCTCACTTATGCATGCACCCACTCACACCCATTATTCATGGACAGACTCACGTAAAATGAACAGGTGTCGTACTCATCCTGCTCTCAATATTGTTAATTGCTACTCTTAAATTAAAAGCACGGGAAAAATGCTTTTCCAATGTTTTCACGCAAAGGAACTAAGAATAAATTTTCATAATGTAGGAGGCAAAATAATCTGACAAAGTAATTAAGTATATTATACAGACTAAAATATAGTTATATTCATTGATTAAAAAAAGTCGTGATAAAATACATACACTTTATAAGTGTAATTAATTAATTACACTTTTATCTTTTAACGTGCACTTTTCTCATTTTAAAGGTACACACTACTTTTTTAATTTGAAGTACAGCAAAGTATTTTTAGTTAGTTTTTTTTTTTACTTCAATTATTATGTTTTATTAATATTTATAATAATTTTTATTATTTTTTTAAATCTTCAAAAATAGGAAACAATGTACGATCAATATGAAAATTTTGTAATTGTGTGTATAACATATAATCTGAAACTAAAGATTTTAATGTATTTAATTTATTTTTGGATAAAATATATTTTTTATTTCTCAAAATATTTCGAAATGTTAACTTTAGTCCTTATAAAATTTCATATTTTTTAGTCTTTACATTAAAAAAAAAGCATTTTTAGCCTTTGAGAAGGATTAAAACCACTTTATTTTAATAAATGTAATTATGTAAAGACTAAAAAATATTAAAATTTTATAGCTAGGAACTAAAACCAATATTTCTAAATAATTGGAAAGATAATAAACATATTTTATCTTATTTTTATTTTTATTTTTAGTGGATATATTTTCAACAATGCTATTTTAGTACGAAAGAATTGTTACCAAACTAAATACGAGAAAAGTAAGAATACACAACTATTAATGATGGATCCTTGTAAAAAGATATTTTCACCTAATGCATACCCCCTCTTTTACCTTCTTAACCAATCACATTTTTTCATAATATTTTTACGAAAATTTTCATACTAAACGATGTTTCTATTTTTATAATTATGAACAAAAGGATATCAATTAAAAATAAAAATACCTTCAAAAATGCAATTGCATTAAAATTTAATAAACCCAAACAAGAAACTAAATACACCTAACTTAATTTACTTATGAAAATTGAGTCCAGCAAAAGAAGCTAGTCACTCGTAATATAACAAATTAAAATTAAAATTTTTATTGAAAGATGTGTTCATATTTTTGCGAAAGTGGACACGTATAGAGAACCAAAAAATACACAAAATGTCTTTATAGTTTATTTCATTGCAATTTTGGTTAATTTATTTTTATTCTGTTGCATAGCGTTAATGAAGATGTTAATTGTGTAATTTTGCAGTATGTGATACTAGCTCCTTGGGTCATTCACAGCTGGTACTGTATGCTGGTGAAAGATAGGAGTGAAAAGGACATAACTAACTTTCTCATATTACCATTTTTGCTGTGGCGTATGCTTCATAATCAGATATGGATCACTCTTTCCCGTTACCGAACCGCCAAAGGCAATGCTAAAATTGTTGACAAGGGAATTGAATTTGATCAAGTTGACAGAGAAAGAAATTGGTTAGTTTGTCTAACACCAGAACTCCAACCACACCCTCCTCTACTTTACTTTTGGTATATATATAATATTTAATGTGAAATCAATTATATAGAAAACATATCATATCACAGAGATGACAGTACCAAACAGATGAATCTCAATCATATAGTTCAAATAAATAATTAAAATTAATTAATTTCATCATCCGTATATATATAATTTTATAACTAAGATTTATTATTCATATTCTCATTGCATATGCTTTCATAAACCATATGGAAGATCCTCTTTTCGATCTCAAGTATAAAAATAATATGCTAATTAAAAAATTAGTTAAATCTCATTTAATTATATATATATATATATATATATATATGATATTGATAAAAATTTTATATTAATGTCTGAATGCATATGTAAATCTTCGTGGCTCGGAGAAACATGACACGAGGACTTTGATATTTTGACATAGTATTTGAGTTAAATGTTAGATATTGTTCCATGAAATAACAGTTCGTCAGCTGTGTCAATAATAACAACTAATTTCACATATATTCAATCTTTTAACTCATGTTCAATGATTCTCATTCCTCTCAGTATCTGGAAGCTCTGACTGCGAGACTTATATTCATTTTACGTTTATACATCATACTAAAATTCTTTCAATAAATTTGTCAAATGACATTTTTTTATTTTTATTTTTTTAATTCATTATTCCATTTATTTTATGTTATTTTTTTCGTTTATCTTGTCTATATTTTTTTTACCTTTTTTATTTTCAAACTTTTAAATTTTCAAACATAATATTATATATATATATTAAATAGAGAAAATAAAAATGTTCATCAATATAATGTCTTTTTAGTACTACTTTTTTTTTACTTATAGATTTATCCTTACAAGTTGATCTTAATATAAAAAGAATTTAAATAATACTTATTAATGTAATATTTATATGTTTTGTTAATAATAAAAAAAATTTATATGTATAATATTAACATATACGTACTCTAAACATTTAGAAGTTTCACTAAAAAAAATTGAATATTTATTTTTTATATGTTTCACTTAGATATATTGAAATTATAAAAAGTTTTTGGTACTTCTTTACCAAACATTAGTATAAACTTATATATCACATTACATGAATAAAAGTTCTTTGTGAGGGTAGGTAAATGTAATATATTATGTTAATCAATCATTATTTTCTGTTTATATTTACGATTACTATAATTAATATGAATATATGATATAAATAAATTATTATTTAATACTTTATCTTCTTTATACTAAACTACCAATTCAGTACTTTAATTAGAAGTACAATCAATATTAGTTTATTCTTGTAAGTATTTGTGATACTTTTTTAAAAATATTTTGAGATATAAAAATAGTCCTTATTTGATTTACAATAATTTTAAGAAACGATATTTTTTTGTTAGTTGAGGAACTTATTTGATATCATAATTTTTTAAGTAACTAAATTGATATTAAGTAAATTTTTAAAGTACTAAATAATTAAATTAGTATTTGTTTTCTCAGCTATAATAATGTTTTTATTAAAATATATACAAATGTTACTAAAAATCCTATTTAATTACTATCATTATGAATAAATTATGAATGACTAATAATATAAAAAAAATGATATTATATACTTTACACATCATACATCACACGTACATAAAATCCAGGGAAGTGAGCAATGAACCCGTGCAAAGCTTGGAAAAGGAAATCAATTCAAATTAATGCAATAAATATAGTAAAAAAAAAAAAAACAGAAAGGCAGCAAAAAGTTACATACAATATTTAGAAGACATGTTCAATCTTTACACACTATTATTATGAAATTTTAAATGTTTTAGGTGTTAATATTTAATGTAATCTAAAATAAAAATTATAAATTGATTAAAAAAATAGAAGATAAAAAAGTTATTTTTTTAAAAATATCTTTAGAATGATTTTTTTTTCAACTGATTGGATCAGATAAGGTTTTGAATGAGACTTCCAAAATCGAATCAACCGAATATTTTTTTAATATATTTAATCTATTATGTATTTCACATAAAAATATATATAAACTATTATGTGTTTCACTGATTTTTAATAATATTTTTTTTATGTATTCAACTAATGTAGTAGAACTATATATATTCCATTCTTCTTGGATTTTATTTTAAATATATATATTTATTTTCCTAAAATAAAATCTATATTGTAAGATAATTAATTGATTAATTAATATATTTACTTTTTATCTTTCGTATTTCTATTTTTAAATAAATTATCAGTATACTTAAATTTAAAACTAACTCATTTATTTTAAAAATAATATTTAATATTTAAATTAAAAATTAAATAATTCAATTTAATCCAATCTACATTTTATTGTATAATATGAGATTAATTTTTTTTAAAGAACATTCTGAATTGAATAGCATGTACTTTTAATTTTTAAATAGGATATCTTATTTCAAAATCAAATCCAAATCAATCCGGGGATACATCCACAAAATTGTTTTTTTTTTCTAGTACAATTAAAAGTACAGAAGGTAATGTCAAATATGACGTGGACCGGAAATGGCTAATAATTTAAGAAGTAAAAGTATTAATTTTTCTAATAAAAATATGATGTGAACTTCACCATTATAGTTATTTCTTTTACTCTATTTGTACCATGCATTTGATCAATCTGTTGTAATCTTAATTACACCTTTGATTTTTCATGTACACGATTTTTTTTATTTTACTATTAATTTTAGCTACCATTTAAATTAATAGCTAAATCCTAACTAATTAACTATTAATTAATTAAAATATTATTTTTTCAATCTAAATTGAAGTTATATTTATTTATACTTCTTATTACTACAAATTAGCTAGGAAATAACTACAAATTTTAAAAATTTTACTACAAATTAACTAAGATTATTTTCTTAACTAATTTGCTACTTATTTCATGCTACAATTCAATATTATAGTAATTTTATAGCTAATTATTTTTACTAGAAATTAGTTACAAAATAACTATTGATTTTAAAATTAGCCACAAAATTATTTTGTAACAAATTTTAAATTTTCTAGTAGTGGTAGGGGGCTCTTTGGTAACTTGTGCATGCAAGCCACGCCAATCACACAAAATAAATATGAAAATACGTAGAAGAGAGAAGTAAACAAAGATTTGTTATTATGGTTTATGTTAGGTTACTTTAATTTATTCAGGTTAAAAATCTCAAAAAATTAATTAATAATAAAAATAATATATAAATAAAAAATTATCATATCTTAAATAGATAAAACAAAATATATGACTCTTTTTTTAGGTTGAATTAGATATAAATTCAAATTCTAATGCAATAGCACTTAGAATCTACTAGAGATGTTACCGGACCTATTATATTACTTATTATTGAACTATCCATAAAAATATAATCTTGCAATTTTTATATTTAAGATGTTTAATATTTAGGATGAGACATATATGTCGAAAATTTTACGTTTATTAATGATGTGTCTAAAATAGTATATATAACTTTTCCTCAAGGACCGAACATATATGGATAATCTGATAGTGACTCAATAGCAAGTAGTTTGATAAGCTCAACAATAATCATTAAAATAAATTTTGATACCATATTAAGAATGTGAGTTTAAATTTAATTTGAACCTATAAAATCAACTCCTTAGTTATATATACTATTAAAATTACTTTACTGGTGAACAAAATTTTAAGAATTCAATTATTTATTTACTTGTTGTTATGATTATGCAGGGATGACCAAATATTGTTCAATGGGTTAATATACTACTTTGCAAACTATATATTTGATGGGGCATCACGCCTTCCATTATGGAAAACAGACGGAGTAGTTATGGCAATACTGCTTCATATGGGACCAGTGGAGTTTCTTTATTATTGGTTACACAGAGCACTTCATCATCACTTTCTCTACTCTCGATACCATTCTCACCACCATTCTTCCATTGTCACTGAACCCATTACTTGTGAGTCACATTAATTAGTAATTGCTTTTGCTTTTGCATTTGATGAATGCAAATTGTCAAATGTTTATATATCACTTTTGGATGTCATTTTTTCATGTTGTTTTCATTATTAATGCTTTTATCTATTTTTACTCAATAATTGAAGTTTTCAGAACGATTAATCTAGATAACTCTTGTACGAGGAATATTAAATTTATTTACTTGTCTTCATCTAAAATCTAAAAGGCTTCCTTGCAATGAGGACCACCTGCATGAGTTCAGGTGAAATTGGTTCAATTTGAAAGATAAATTTAACTTCACTCAACACATTTTTCAAATATTTTAGTTTGTATAATTAGACATATTTCAATTACAAAACACAATTTTATATTTTAAGTTTGACTATTATATTACTAGTAAAAAAAATTGACGCTTTAAAGTATAATCAATAAGTAATTTATTTATGCTCATTAATTAAAAAAAATATTTGTTATATATTATTAATCATTGAACGTTAGATTATTTTCCAATGGTATGACCTTTATTTAAGAGAAACTAAACTATTAGTATTGACTTAATTTATAGGTCATTACTAACAGAATAGTACATTATACTAATAGATAATTTTTGTTAAAATAAGAAAATAATATATACTTTATGTTCAACAAAGTAGATATTGACTTGGTTTTCTAGTCTATACTAGAACATATTTCAATCATCGATGAAACCATTTGTTAAATATAAGTAGAAAAGAATTTATTTCACCTAAACATATAATATTGATAACTCTCATTTTTTAGTATTCATTTTATTTAAACTTTTATTACCTTTGAATGATTTGGTGAGGGCTTCAAAGTCAATCTATTTTCTAATTGAGTAAGTTTGTGCCATGTTTGTTACAAATTAAATTTTGAAGGTAGTTACTTTTTTATTTTTGAAACCCCTCCAAAAATATGGCAAAAAGGTAATTATATATGGTTTAAAACTAAACTAAACTAAATACACTGAAGCTTATTTAAGTATGTCATCTTAAAACATATCGATCTGGTGATATTTAAAATCTATTATAAGTTATTCTACCTCCTTTCAGTTGTAGTGATGCAATATATATAGTTGTGGACAAACATAATTAAAAAATAATATACATAAAATTAAAACATGCACATATTATTGTAAATAAAAATTGGAAAATGTTAAAAATAGACCATTATAGATTTAGTTTAATATTTTTCATCTCAAATAAAACGAAATTTGTAATATCATATCATTTGAATTTTATATTTCTTTTAAAAAAAATTTGTAACGTGAACTTGTAACTTAATTTTTTTCGATCTTATTATTTTATATATTGCATATAAAATTATGCAAATTATTTTATTTAATATGTACAAGATCCTATAAGTCATGTATAGTTTCAATTTTTTTATTTAATTACTTAATTATAGAAAAAATTAATTTACTATAATTAAATGCGTAAAATAAAAACATAATGACAAAAAAAATGTTTTTTATAGGCAAAAACAATATTATTGAAGTTGACTAATGTAAGACCCAAGAAGCAGCCAAGACATAGCCTATCAAGAATTACAATCGTGATAGTTTTATAAAAGAAAAGTATATCAACAGCCCCAAAGCATAAAGAAAGAAAAAATTCAATAAAATCGAAAACAAAATGTTAACAATGCTTGGGTAGCACTAAAGATTTGCATGAACATCCGAGCTTGGAGGAGGTGAGGTGCAGAGAAAAAGACCAAACATTAAAAAGTGCAATAACACTTATCACACACAACTGCTACTGCTCTCCATATTCCATTAGTGAAAAGGTCTATGGTGAAGAAGTCATGAGTAAAAAATGTTTAAATTAAGTTGTTAAAATATAATAAAATTTTTAAAATAATTTTAAACTATATTAATATGCATTTAAATTGTATTACTATAAAATATGTTTTATGAACAATAATAATTAAAATATTAATATTTTTACTATTCTTTTAAATTTGAAATAACTCTAATAATTTATTTAAAATAATTAAAAATAAAAATTAAGAGACAAATTATTATATATATATATATATATTTATCTATTTAATGTATTATGTAATATGTATTTAAATGTTTAATTTCGAAATATGTTTTATAAATAGAATTTTTTTTATAAATTATAGTGAAAAGTAATATAATTTATTTATACAATCTTATTATTAAATATTATAATAATTTTTTTTAGTTATAACATTTTTTAATATGAAAGTTTATTCATATGAAAAGTCACGCGTTAATAAATACATATTAATTTACTAAATTTAGTAAATAGTTTATATTTAATGAACATAATATTTAATATTATTAGTTTTGTGTAACTTCATTAATAGTTTACATTTAAGTCATAATATTTATAATATTTAATATTAATGTATAATTAATTTTACTAACACACAATCTTTCACCATACGATGAAGATATTAAAATTATGCGTCAATTATCTGGTCGAGTCTTCTGCCTACACCAAAAGTGTTGGTCTTTTTCTAATTATAAACTTTTAAGTATAAAAAAAATATTATGTCTATTTGATTAATTCATTTTACAGGGTGCAACAAAGAAAAAGAAAAATGAGATATTTCTTATCTTCTTCCTTTATTTTCTATATTATTATCTATTATTTCTTATTTCTTTCTAAATTTTATAATCTCTCATTTTTGAGAATAAATTATTTTTTTTAAATTTTAAATGGGTAGATAATAATTTTATATTTTCTTTAATTGGCTATAAAAATAAGATAGTGAAAGTTTCTTAATATCTTTTACCTATAATTATTCTTTATACACCTTATATTGATTGTTATTTATTTTAATTATACATGTCAATACTTTTATATTTTTATAATAATTAAATATAATTAATAACAAAATTTATATGTTAAATTTGGCTTATGCAATGCACAAGTTAAACCACACGTTGAACTAAGTATGTGAATAAAAAACTAAAACATGCATGAAGTTGGGGAGCGCCATGTGAATTATTTAAAATTGTGTTACTTTTATCCGTGCATGCCTAAATTAAGCAACATTTGCAGCATTAACCCGAAGTAAATTTTATGATCATCTCAATTATCAAATCTAGATCATTAACTTTCACCACTTGTTTCTTTATCTAATAATATCTTTTTTTTTTTTTGGTGCAGCTGTCATCCATCCATTTGCAGAGCACGTATTATATTTTCTTCTCTTTGCAATTCCCATGTTAACCCTTGTCTTCACAAATACAGCCTCTATGATAGCCGTGTTTGGATATGTCAGTTACATTGATTTCATGAACAATATGGGTCACTGCAACTTTGAAATTGTTCCAACGTGGCTCTTCAACATCTTCCCTCCTCTCAAGTATCTCATGTATACTCCATCGTAAGTATTTACAATGTGTGTCTATCTATATATAGAAAAAGAATTTAGAAATATTTCTTAAATTTTTTTAGATAAAGATATATTAGTAAATGGAGGTATTCATGGATGACAACATCTTTTGTTTTGCGTACTATTTCCGAGGATATCCAAGCAATCCTTCCCCCACCTTCTCCCCCGACCCCATAAAAAATCTCTTTGAATATGTTTTGAGTGATTAAATTACCTTATTTTGGAGCTTTATAGAGACAAAGAAAAGATACAATGCTAATGAAGACAAAATTTAGCAAGGTGATTCAACCACTAAAGGAGATATGTTTATTGCTCCAAGTTGACAATTTATCCTTCATCTTGTTTAACAAAGGCCGCTAAGTGTTTATTCTTGTTGGATTTACACCCACAAAAATTCGAAGATATTTAAAAGGTAGTTCACTAACTTTACCATTCAAAATTGTGACTGCTCAACTATTTTCTCCACATCTAAGTTGATGGGTATTGTACTGCTTTTGGAGCAATTTACCTTTAACCTTGAAGCAAGCTAAAAAAACCTTAGCACATTTTTCATGGTAACGAAATTAATGTCATTGTTGTGTTGAATGAAAAGTACATAATTTCCATCTTGCAAATGAGAAATTTCAAACTAATTGCTCCCAATATTGTATACCTTGAATAAATATTTTTCTACAGCTTTCTCATGATGGCAATAAGGTCATTGAATGTAATCAAGAAAAGGAAAGAAGGTAAATGCTCTCATTGTTTTAAACCTCTTGATAAAGAAATTTTCTCTGTTGAGCTTTCATTAACGAGAACCATAGCCATTTTGTTTTTAAAAGTTTATAGTTAAAATATTTTTACTATATTTTATCTATCAAAAAATTTAATTAAAATCTAATATTAACATGAAATCACATATATTCAAATCTATTAATTATTATTTGATGTTATTTATCTGTAAAATATTTAATTATGTAAATTGGAGAACAAAAAATGTCATTTTAATTTATCTTTACATAAGTGATTTTGATATAAAAATTAAAATTTTCTTATCATTTTCTTGTTCAATTAGTATGTAAATAATAGTTATAGAAAAATAAATTTCCTAATTAATGTAATACTTAATAATGACATTTTTTTCTTCATTGTTTGTCCTATTTGTAGTGTACTATATAACATTATGATTTTTGCTAAGTGAGCATCTCTTTTGCTTTCACTTAGTTTTAATAAAATTTGTAGCTTATTCAAACAAATGTTTGATAATGACTTAATAATAATAGTAATGTCTTAAAAAAATTATTTCATAATATATAGTATAGATATATAATATAGATATTGATTTATATCTTATGAGTGTTATCCTCTTAAAGTTTGTTTAATGTACATCAAGTAACAAAATATACATTCTTTCTAATATCTCACAGGTTTCACTCTTTGCACCATACCCAAATTAGGACAAATTACTCTTTATTTATGCCATTCTATGATTACATTTATGGCACTATAGACAAGGCTTCAGATCAATTACATGATTCAGCATTAAAAAGAGAGGAAGAAAGCCCAGATGTGGTGCACTTGACGCACCTCACAACGCTTGAATCCATATATCATCTCAGGTTTGGATTTGCTTACTTGGCCTCCAAGCCTTATACACCAAAATGGTACCTTTGTTTATTATGGCCTGTGACAACTTGGTCCATCATCCTCACATGGGCCCATGGTCGGACATTCATTGTGGAGGGGAGCCGTTTTGACAAACTCAAGCTGCAAACTTGGGGAATACCTAAATATAGTTTCCAAGTAAATATTAAGAATTTCATTCTCTATAGTTATATATTTATTTTGTTAATTCTATAGAAATTTAGTGAAAATTATATAGTATTTAAAATAAAATAGAATATACTATTTCTCTTTTGTTTAAGACTCTCTTCATAATATCTTTAATAATATTGTATGAAGTTTATATGTCTATAACAAGTTGGAAGACTAAATTTTCACCAATTTTATTTTGTATCATTATTTAAGGAAATAATTAATATAATTGTATGTGATTTCTTGTTCATTATATGCCAATGTGTAAAATAATAATTCATATAAGTATTTTATTTTTTTTGCTAGTACCTTTTGGCATCACAAAAAATGACCATCAACAAAATGATAGAGGAAACAATACTAGATGCAGACAAAAAAGGCATAAAAGTGTTGAGCCTAGGCCTCATGAATCAAGGAGAGGAGCTTAACATCTATGGAGGGCTATATGTTAGTAGGAATCCAATGCTAAAAGTTAAGGTTGTAGATGGAAGTAGCCTTGCAGTTGCCATTGTTCTTAATAACATTCCTAAAGGAACAACTCAAGTATTACTTAGGGGCAAACTCACCAAGGTTGCTTATGCTCTTGCCGTTATATTGTGTCAACGAGGCATTAAGGTTAGTTTTCTAATATGTGTGTGTGTGTGACATTCCTAAAGGAACAACTCAAGTATTACTTAGGGACAAACTCATCAAGGTTGCTCATGCTCTGGCCTTTATATTATGTCAACAAGGCATTACGGTTAGTTTTTTAATGTTTGTGTGTGACATTTCTAAAGGAATAACTCAAGTAGTACTTAGGGGCAAATTGAGTATGTGTGCATGCATGTATGCGTGCGTGCGTGTGCATGCATGTGTGCGTGTGTGTGTGACATTCCTAAAGGAACAACTCATGTATTACTTAGGGACAAACTCACCGAAGTTGCTTATGCTCTTGCCTTTGTGTGTCTGTGTGAGTGTGTGCGTGCGTGTGTGTATGTGTGTGTGCATGTATGTATGTGTGTACGTGTGTATGTATGTGTATGATATTCCTAAAGGAACAACTCAAGTATTACTTAGGGGCAAACTCACTGAGGTTGCTTATGTTCTTGCCTTTATATTGTGTAAACAAGGCATTAAGGTTAGTTTTTTTAATGTGTCTGTGTGTGCATGTGCGTGTGCTTGTATGTGTGTGTAAACAAGGCATTAAGGTTCGTTTTTTTAATGTGTATGTGTATGCCTTTATATTGTGCCAACAAGGCATTAATGTTAGTTTTCTAATATGTGTATGTGTGAAGTAGGTCTTATTTAATTTTAAGGGTAAAAAATATTTTATTTAATTTTAATTCCTACAAAAATTTAATACATTTTTAGCCCTACATTTACCAAAAATAATGTGGTTTTAGTCCCTCATCAGGGACTAGAAATACATTTTTATGTTAAAATATAGGGACTAAAAACATTAAATTTTTAAGGGATAAAAACCAACATTTCAAAATATTTTGAGGAATCAAAATTATATTGTACTCTAATTTTAAACTCTTAATTTTTATCACATTATTAACTATATTTCAGGTTGCTACAATGCATAAGGATGATTATTCAAGGCTCAAGAAATCATTCAATAACTCTAAGACTAATTTGATCATTGTGGAAAGCTACACCCAAATGGTAATATAACATATTTTTCTAATAACCTTTTCAAAATGTATTCCGCTCAAAACAACTTCAAGTTAATTGTAATCCTAAGAGAGTAGTTTCTAGATCTTAAAATTAATTTTAATAAGTATTTAGTTTTTATTTATGGAGTATATGTGAATACATTATAAGGGTTGTTCGGTTAAAACCCTAAAAAATAGGGTAAAAAAAAATTCATGGACAAGTTTGTATGAAATAATTTCTAATTTTTATCCTATTTTTATACGACCAACTTTGCCAATAATGATAAACAAGGTTTTCTTACTTTCATATTTGTTTTGGATAGACTTGGTTAGTTGGAGACGAATTAACTAAAGAGGAACAATTGAAGGCACCTAAAGGAACATTATTTATTCCATACTCACAATTTCCACCAAGGAAATACCGCAAGGACTGTTACTACCATTGCACCCCTGCAATGCTAATTCCTAGTTGTATTGAAAATGTTCATTCTTGTGAGGTTTGTTCAAATAATCTTTTCTTTGTTCAATTGTTTCAATTAGTATGGTCAAATTGTACATGAAGGATTGAATTAGTGTGGTTATCATCCTAAATGGTAAAATTTCAAACATTTCACATATACTACAGGATTGGTTGCCAAGGAGGGTAATGAGTGCATGGCGCATAGCTGGGATAGTGCACTATTTGGAAAAATGGAGTGAACATGAGTGCAACCACACAATGCATAACATAGACAAAGTTTGGCGTTCAACTCTTCAACACGGGTTCCAGCCTCTTACTCTACCTATCAAAGAGTCAGCTAATTAATAATTAGTATTTGGAAAATAAAATAATTAATGTGTTTGATTGCTTGTTGTATCTCTTTGAAGGGTATTAATCCTTCCTAATTATGGTTATCATTTATTAAAATAAGTTTGTAGTACTATCTTTAGACAAGCCAATTAATATATGTATCGACATCTATCTATATAACTTCAACATGTTTATCCTACCTTTCTACTATCATAGACAAATAAATATTTTCAGTATAAGAAATTATAGAATTGGCTAAAATAAAATTGGTGGTTAATCCCTAGTAAAAAGGTTAGCTACAAATTAGCTATGAAATTGCTAGAAAATTGGTCATAGCATGGAAGAAGTAGTAAGTAAGTAGAGAAAAAAAATTCTAGTTAATTTGTAGTTATTTTTTAAAAAAAATTTCTAATTAACTTGTAGCAATATTATTCAATTTTTATTTTTCTTACCTATATAGTGAAGATATTGTTATCGAATTTCATGATTAAAATATAGTAAAAATTATTATATATTGTTATATTAATTTCATAACTAAAGCATATTTGTTATTAATATAATTGTAAATGTACAATAGTTTCTTGCTTGTGCTAGTTAATCATGCATTTTTGGTTGTACTTAGTTATTTGTTTGTGAGACTATTAATGATAAATTCAAGGATCCACGTACAATTAGTTAGAAATTCCATGCGAAAAATTGAACTAGAATTTAGGAACAAAATTTGAAAGAAAAAAAAATCAAAGAGATGGTGAAGGAAGGAATGGTTGATTTGCCACTAATCCAATTTGAGTAATAATTTCCCGGAATTAGTCACTTCAATAATCTTTGATGGTTATACGGGTATCCAAAATACAAATGAAATGGATGTTTATTGTCCCAACCATTCTTGTTTGTCCCAATCCTGATAAGACAAGGAAGGATATCTTTTTTTTTTTTTTTTTTACAAAGTTTTCGTGTCATTGATTCCTAAGCGTAGTGCTTCTTTCCCCATGTTGCCTATCGATACTAGTAGATTAAGGTTGACCTAACCCCATAAGTATAGGTATAACCTTTCGATTAATACTATAAACCTAAAATTCAAGCATATGAGGTTGCATTAATCGAGGATACACGACAGAAGGAATTAATCATTTTATTTACAAATTTCCCCTTTAGTGAGCGTAGGTTTTTCCATTTTTTTAAGAATGAGTGCGATATGCTATAAGCTCTGTGAGAGTTTGATGAGAATGGTTCTTATTCAAGACAAGGGAGAAAGAACTCTCAAATTTCTTACACAACAAGTTTCATTCAATTGCCAAAATTAATTAAGGTAATTATATTCAAGCCTTATATAGGTTGCACTAATCATGATTAACTTACTTAATCTAATCCTAAAACTAAAGTAAAGGCTTAAAATACAAGGCCCAAATGCTCACCTAAAAAATTCAAGCCAAGACACTTACCAGAGAAGGTGACCAAAATTTTAGTCACTAAACATAATGGCTTAGATTAGGCTTCTTAGCCTAATTGGAAGCTTACTAGAGATTATTTCATGCAAATATTGCTTAATAAAAATAGCTTAAATGTTTAAAATAAGTTTACAAAGAACCATATTGACACTCCATACAAGTATACAAAGTTAGGTTCACTATTGAGCCCTCATTAGCCCTTAATGAGACTCATATCTTTATGCACTTCCTCTTGTAGTTTCCCTAGCCTCCCTTTCGTCATGATACCTTCCAAGACAATGGTCTCCATGAAGCTTTCAAGGTAGTTTTGACCTTACCCCACCATATTCATATCATCTTCCCTTTCTTAAAGAAAATTTAACCTCAAATTTAGTGCTTGAGTACCTACATAAAAAAGAGATAAGTCAACCACATTAAACTTATTGTGTCCCTATATTCTTGGGGCATATAAGCTTTAAAAGCATTATCATTAATCTTTTTCTAGGATTTTGAAAGGTCCATCCCTTCTTAGAAGGAGCTTAGACTTCCTCAAATTAGAGAACATTTCCTTTCTCAAGTGAACCCAATTTAGGTCACTTTCCTTGAAAATACTTTCCCTCTTTCCCTTATTTGCTTGTTTTGCATATTATTCTCCTTTCCTCTCTATATGAATCCGAGCTTTCTCATGTAGTTTAGACATTTATGTATAGACTTTTATGTAGCATGTAATGAGTAAGAGGGCCTTGTAAAACTCTTTGGATGCATGACACCTTATGAATGCTTATAGCTTTTTTTGACGCACTTCGCGTCTTTAGACGCTCCATTTGGATGAAGGGCTTAGTGTGACATACAAAGCCTCCTAGAGTTTTTATGAAGCCTTTAGACGAGGGTCCCCTTTAGACAACCCATTTGGTTCATGCGTTTGGATACTGAAGCCTTTGGACGCTCATATAGACCTTTCTCACCTTTGGAGGCAAAACTTTAATGCTAGTGGGTTTCGTGGGAGTTAGACTTATGACTCACGGCCCAAGGCCTAGTTAGCTTAGTTTGAATACTTGACGCATCTTCTCTTGTATAAATAGCTGCACCTTTGCACACTGTATCAGTTTTGACTTAAATTTGAATGATATTTGCATTTATGCAATTGAGAGAGAGACTCTCGTTTATTTTTGGATTATAACACTTTATTCTCATCAAGTTCTTCATGAGACTTGTAGCAAATCTCAATTCTCTTATATGATTTTTCCCTGAAAATTAGTGGTGTGCCATTTCTTAACTCTTTCCATTTTTCTACTTAAATTCCTTTTATCCTATCTTCAATTTTTGCAATTTACTTTACTCTGATAATTCAAAAATCCTAAAATTCTATTTCAATTTCTGTTACAATCATGACATTTGTTAAGTGTAGAGGATCCAAGTATATTAAGACAATCCATGAGAGCAATTCTAATCAAGAATTATCCAAATCCTAAGTTTTGGAATCCAGATCGTATCAGGTGGTATTAGAGCTCACAAACTTTGGTATCTGATCTTCATCAGCTAGTAACTTGCAAATATACTTAATATTATGTGCAATTGAAGCATGATCTTCATGATTCTACATCCTTCAAACTCATGTCAAAAGGTAATCCACTAAGATGCATAATCTAGTTTCAATTTGTGTTGCATTTTGAAATTTTAGCTAAGGTTTTGCTCGCCTATCTATTTTCCATCATATAATCAGTGCAATTCAAGTTTTAATCAATTCAATTGTCAAATTGCTTGGTGAAATTGCATTCGCATGGTCCAATTTCAAAAATATGAGAAAAACGAGCATTGCAAACGAGTTTCCTTTTTAGTTTTGAAGAGATCCTTGATTGTGAAAATTGATTTCAATTTGTGAAAAGTTTTGTGGTAATTATATAAAAAAGAGTTGGATAAAAAATGAAAAAGATTGAGTAAGATTAGCGAGTTCCATGGAAAAATTCAATGCTACAAAAAAGAGAGGGAGAATATCTTTCACTCTCATTGACATGTTTTGGGAAAATTATGTTCCATCATAATAGACAGTGGCAACAGTCTCTCTCCTATGGGAAAATCAAACAAGGGAGAAGAAATATTTAAGCACATATTAGTAGGCATTAATAATAAAGGCTCTCTCCTAGCTAAAAACACTTTCTTTACCTCCTTCCTACTCACTAGTAAGGACTCTCTTTCCTCACCTTTTTTCTTGATTTTTCCACTATTTATTTTGTCTTTTCCTTTATCACTTTCCTCACCTTTACCTTTTTATTTTCGTTGAAACACTTGCTTTTCTCTCCTTTTCTTTCTTTCTTTTCCTTTGGCCCTTTCAGACTTCATTTTTTCTTTCTTTTCTTCCTATTTTTTGCCTTCATTTTTACTTGATCCTCACCTTTGGAGACAAAAGGTTTGAGGACTACTTTATGTCTCATATGCATAAAAGAAAGCCTATTGGTAACCCTATCATGTGTCACCCTTCTATCATATTGCCAAGGCCTACCCAACAAAATAAGTGTAGCTTCCATGGTAACCAAATCCTACACTACCTCATCCTTATAGTTTCTTAGAGTGAAGGCCAAGGTCACTTATTTGTCTATCACTAACTCTCCTCTCTCACTAAGCCATTGCAACTTACAAGGCTTTGGGTGGGGGAAGGTAGGGATAGACAACTTCTCCACTATCTTAAGGCTAGCTACGTTCACACTACTTCCACTATCTATTATGATGGAACATAGATTTTCCAAAACAAGGCACCTAGAATGGAATATATTTTCTCTTTGGGTCTTGATTTCATCCCCCACTAGGTTCTTTATAAGCCTCCTCACCATGAAAAAGGTCTCCTTTACAATAGGACCCTTCACTAGAGAACTCTACCTCACTTAAGGAAGAAAAATCCTTTTGTGCTCTCACTCTCCACCTCTCTATTCTCTCTCAAAACCATGGTTCTCTTATTAGGACATTGAGAGGCAATGTGGCCTTTTCCCAAGCACTTGATGTTGCTTGATCTAGAAGAATTATGGGTGGGTGGTGCCTTTTCCTTGTTTCATCCTTCCAATTAGAACTAGGATAGGGTTTCCCAGAGGTTAGCTTCTTTTTAAGTTGTAACTCCACCTTAGTGGCCTAGTGGACTAAGTCTTCTAGGGAGTGATAATGTTGTAACTCTACTATGTCTTATATATCCTTATTAAGGCCATGGAGGAACCTAGGCATGGTGGCCTCTTGGGAATCCTTTACTTAAGCCCTTATTAAACACACTTTGATATCCTTCTGGTACTCTTTTACACTCTTAGACCCTTAGTATAATCTTTGTAGCCTATTATATAGGTTTCTAGCATAGTAGGAAGACACAAACCCGTCATTTAAGTTTGTCTTCAATTGGTCCATGTCTCCACTATAGGCCTTCTCATCCTCCTAATGTCACGAAGTACTTGATTCCACCAAACATGGGCATAATCGCTAAATTCCAAAGTGACAAGCTTAACTTTCATCCTCCCACTGAAATCAAAGCACTAAGATATTTATTCAACCTTCATCTCCCAATCTAGGTAGGAATTTGTTTTGCTTTCTCCTAAGAATGGAAGGATCTTACAATTCATGCCATCTATTTCCTCTTTCCTAGGCTCTTTTCTAGCTCTCATGTCTCTTATGTCTTTCACGCCTTTCACTTCTATGAGACCTAGAAGACACTCATATGCCCCTCATTATGACTTCCCTCACTCTCATGCATTGAGGGGGCCCTTATACTCCTATTTCTATCTACTTAAGGCCTTTACCTTAGTATTGACACTTTGAGTGTTCTTTTCACCAAATCTAGGCCCCTCTCTATTCTCCCTTTCCAACCTCTCTCCCAATTTGGCTTCCAACTTCCTCATTTGCTTTATCATTATTTTGCTTTGGTGAGTAACTCTCTAATTCTTCACTAGAATCTCCCATGGTTTCTCCTTAACCACCTCACATCTTACCTAATAAAAACAAAATAAAAACGTATTTTAAAAGTGTATGGCAAACTTACCACTCGTAAGTGTTTACACATAACACTCGTATATCACACTTGACGACTTTTTCTCTAATGTTGGCTCTAGCCTTTTCCCTCCACTCTTACCATAAGATAATACAAGAATGAAGTATACTAATCAAACAACTATATACTTGTGAAATAGGAACATATCTCAATCATTCTTAAGAAGGTTAAGAAAAGAAAACTCTAAGACAAAACTAAAGAAGTCAAAGAAGACAAGCAAAAAAAGCATAAGAACAAAAGCTTAACCTAAGAGGAATAAATATGAGACAACAAGAAGACACAAAAGGAATAAGAAATGAAACAAAAGTGTAGGACATACTCATATATGCATTCAGTTTATAAAAAAAGAATCAAGGAAATTCACAATTGAAGTCACCAAAACATGTTAGTTGAATTCTAGAAAATTTCGGTGCATTACTCTTTTCTTTTGGACCATAGACTACTTTTTTTTATTTTCTTGTTTTGCTTTTATGTGACTTTGTTCTATTTTTGCGACACTTGTTCTTAACACAAATCACTTTTCTTTTCACTTTTGTAATCTCTTTTCATAATTTTTTTGGTGTACAATTGTTTCATACTTTTTTTCTACACCAACACACCACAAAAATTCTACTAGTAAACCATTGTAACATATGCAATTCAACTCAACATTTCATCAAACACTTTTTGAACAGTCAAGAAAGTCAAGGTGTAGTAATTTTATTAAATAAAAAATTTCCAGAATCAATTAACAATAGAAAATACTAGGCATATGCATGTAGACACCTTACACATCAAAATTTGCTACTATAAAACACCATAAGTCTTCTACCCTAAGGTTCATGTGAATCAAATAAGGAATCTTTAAGGAATCTTCTCGATAATACTCAAGAACACATGCTTGAATCAGGAGAAAAGAAGATTATAAGTAGATGTATAATTATTAGGAGAATAAAACCTAACAAATATTGAAGCCAAAACAATCAAGCATCAAGTATAAAATCAAGAAAAAAACATACTTGTAGGTGGCACACCAATTTGGAGGAAAAACTCCATTGAAGCTTGACCCAAACCTTCGATTGTTGCACTAAATGTTGTAGGCAAGCTCTAGATACCACATGATAAACCAAAGGATCCATAAACAACTAGTTAGAAATTTCGTGCAAAAAACTGAACCAGAATGTAGGAACCAAAATTGAAAGAAGAAATCAAAGAGATGGTGAAGGAAAGAATGATTGATTCACCACTAATCCAACTGGAGTATTTAAGAGTGAGTGAAAATTTTCAACCATGAGATTTTGATGAGAATGGTTCTTGTTTAAGACAATGGAGAGAAAACTCTCAAATTTCTTACATAACAATTTTCATTCAATTGTCATAAGTGATTAGGCTAATTACATTCAAGCCTTATATAGGCTGCACTAATTATAATTAAATAACTTAATCTAATCCTAAGACTAAACTAAAGGCACATAATAGCCTAGATCGGGCTTCTTAGCCCAATTGGAAGCCCATTAGAGGTTATTATATGCAAATACCAATTAATAATAATGGTTTACATGTTTGAAACAATTTTACAAAGAACCACATTGACATCATATAAGTATACAAAGTTAGGCCATTATTGGGTCCTCTTTGGCCCTTAAGGAGGGACATCTCTTAAAGCACTTTCTCTTGTAGTTTCTCTAACCTCCCTCTTGTCATGGGACCTTCCAAGATAGTGATCTTCATGTTCTTCAAGCTCTCATGGTGATTTTGACCATGCCACTATCATATTCATATCAACTAAGCTTTTGTGGATGAATTAAACTACAACATATTTAATGTGAATCTGGAAAGGCATGAAGAGCATGGAAATGACATTAAACATATGGAGATAAAATCCCTTCAAGGACTCATGACTAGAGGGAGGTTGAATAGGCTTGAGGAGGAAGTTCAAGAAAAGATGAGCCTTCTTATAAGGCAAGGAGGACCCATGAAAGGCTCAATGCTATTCACACTTTTGGATTACTCACAATAACCTTGAATAGCTTTTAGGACATTTTTTATAGCTTCAATAGTTTTTCTTTCCTTGGTATTAGAAACCTTGATTTGTCCCTTTGGATACACTTTGGCCCTTTGGATGCATCTAGAGCCTTGGACTCTTTTGGACGTATTTGACTTATGGAGCCTTTGGATGCCTTTGAAAACACTTGAAGTCTTTGTATGGAACTCGATTCCTTTGGATGACACCTGAGTTCTTTGGATGGCCTTTGGACGTACTGCTGGTTAGCATGCTTAAGGCCTTGTTTTTGGGCCACACTTGTTCCATGGCTCAAGACTTTTGTGCCTGGCTTGTTTAGCTATTAAACTTATAATTAGGACCAATATATAAGCTCAATCCTAAATGATTGTAACTAATTTTGGTTCATTTGTGAAACTTGCATTGCAAGCAAATAAAGAGTTTTCTCTCAATTTGTTCTTGAGCTAGAACACATCATTCTCATCAAGTTCTTCATGAGGCTTGTGGTGAGTCTTGTTTTCTCTTATCTAATTCATTTGGAATTAGTAGCAAACAATTTCTAAATCTTACTCCATTTTCTTCTTTTCAATTCCTTCAATCTTAGGTTTTGTAATCAATTCGATAAATATACTTTGACTTGCATCTCAAGCAATTAACCAAGTATTCTTTGAAAATAAAACCTTTCCAAGCATCAACTAATTTCACTTAAAAATGGATAAGGTAATGCTAGTTGACTACTATATCTAATAAAAAGATGTAGAAAGTTAAAACAAGTTTTTTCAAATAGAGTATTTACACTTTAAAAAGAGGATGCACAATAGAGCTTAGTTCATTCTTGAATAATTTATCTAAGTCTTGTAATTCAAAAACTACGGTATATATAGGCAGAATTCAAGAGTCTTCCTCCATCTTTCATCTTTTAGGAGTGACAAAATGTTCATTAGGGGCATTAAATGCCAAAACAAATACCTTGTATTAACTAGTTACTTTGATAAGATAAAACATATTCCTTTTCTCGTGCTAAAGTCATGAAATATAAGATAAAATTACTTTATACTCATAAACTACATTGTTTCTTTTTGCAACAAGACACATCTTTTGATGTAGTAGGTAAATTAAATCATTGATCTTTCTTTATAGACTTCTTTTGATATGCTTGATAAGACATTTATAGTCTTCGTTTTTGTTTTTACATGTATAGCAACTTCGTACACGTGTATAATAAGACAATTATTAAAACGTGCACTTAAAACTCTCATATGTTATGGGACAATTTCTATCTACTTTCTTTGCTTAAATCAAACTAATTGAGGAGCCTACTTCATTCTTTGATCTAACATCACATAAATCAAACCATTTCTTAAGGTATATCCAAGAACTCACCAAAGAATCTATGTTGCACTAGCTTAAAATAAAAGTTGAAAATTATTAAAAAGTTCAAATTACATCTTTCTTGAGTACAACAAATTAAATGTGCTAACTCTCATATGCATAAAATGATGTTCATGACTTTTTAAGGACAATTTTAGATTTATTATGTCTTTCATTCTTTGTAATTCTTAAAGACAAAAGTAATACTTTAATATGTAATATTTGGAGAAGATTATTCACAATAACCATGACTAAAATTATCTAATTCAAGTCTTATAATATCAAATGCTTTAGATTATAATAGATATTACAACAAGTATGAAATAAACTTTCTAAAATCAAAGATCCAAAACAAGTAAACCCCTTCAATTATGAGATATAAGTTCTAATACATATTAAATCAAATAAGAAATTTGCATAATAAAATTAAGGACCTAAAATAACAAGTGAACTCTTTCAATTAGAAGTTTGGAAACATAAACATGCAAGAAATAAATACATCACAAATATTTCTTTAATTATGAGATCACTTCATTCAAATTACAACTACTTGGACATAAAAAGTATGATATCCAATTACATTTTTCTTATGATTGTTATGCAAAGTATGAGATCAAATTACCATAACATTGGATGACAAACTTTCAATTTTACTTTTTCAAAATTTCTTAGTTACATATGATTTTTTTTATATCTTTAATGAGAAATGCTAATGGACCTCTACTTAGAGGTAACTTATGTACAAAGTAGAGAAGATTGTTAAATATACTTAGGGAATAAAGGAAACTCTTGAGTAGATATAAAACTACCTTACAAAATATTAATCCATCTCATGTAGAATCCTTATTACTTTAAACAACAAGCCCACTTTATCCTTTGCACACAACTCAAGACTCACACTCCTTGTCTAGAATCCAAAGAATCAATAATAAGACTACAAATGTTATCTATTTCTCAAAAACTAATTAACATTATGAAGAAAATGACAATAAAGAATATGATAATCTGCATGCTCTACACATCAATGATATTCAATTTTTCAAATGCTTAATTTGAATATGATTGACAAGTAAAAAGAATTGTCCATCATATTATTTTTTATGTTTTTAAGATTTCCTAAACTAGCTAGAAGTCCTTAGCCACCCAAAGAATCTTATGAAAGTTTACCTTCGGTTTACATAATCGTAGGATCACATGTTTTCCAACTTTTGTCACCAATTATCTAAGTTTTATCTACAAATTGAAGATGGAAGTTTGACAACCACATTAAACATGACATTTACAACTTTCAATGGAATAAGAAAGAGACAATGGATATTTAAGACCTCTTCCTATGTTAATTTTATTTTTGTTAGGCTGTCATTGACTACGAAAAATACTATAGTAGTAGATACACATTCTCTAATCCCTTTCCTCCATTTTTCTTCAAAATTCACGTGTTTCCATCATATGAAGTAAATATTGCCAACTCATTGAATTATATGTTTTCTAGAAACCAACTTTATAGTACATGAATTCTTAATTTTCCTTTTCTTTTTACAACATCCACTACCTTATTTGCATTAAGCACCTTATCCAAGAATTTCCTATTGTTTATAAATATAGTTTGATTCTCAAAAGATTATTGTAAATATTCAGAAACTATTAGCCAAGATTTTTTAAAGCACCTTATACATTCACCTAATGAAGAATGCCACCTTTTATGGATTATCTTTTTGAGGTATAGACACAAGAAAAGAATCATTTAATCCTTTGATCAATCACTCATTTGAATGAAACTCTCCAAAGAACTAAACGAAGTTCTTTTCTTTATCTCCATGGAATCTTTTATAAAAATAAAATTGATATCATCCTATACTTTTTAGAACTCTTACAATTGCAAATTATTGCTTTTATCTTACTCCTTTATAAATGTTAAAATCAACACCTTGTTGTCTAGTGTACTAATTTTAGGAATTTTCATATGTTCAAAATTTGGCCTATCTTATTCCTTTCACAAAATATAATGATGGAACTGTTGTTTAATTTTTGTTTTTAGTGTGATACATATATGGAGGGGAAATGTCATATTACTCATGAAGGCTTTAAGAACATGGAAATCACTACACTTGAGAGTGCAATTACTAGAGACAGGCTAAGGAAGTTTCAAGGAGAAGTTCACCAAGAGTTGGGCCTCTTTAAAGGCCAAGGAGGATCCAACAATGACTATTTTATATACATTGTTTAAGTGTAATCATGTTCCTTTATAGACTTATGTTTAACCTTTAAACCACTATTTATAAGTGGTATTTACTTGTAATAAACATAGTCTGGCTTGTACTTGGGCTTGGAAACCAAACAAAGCAATTTAGGCCCTTACTGACCAAATTTGGGCATCACTAAAGCTAGGCTTCTTCTAGTTACGTTTTTCCTTAGTTATGGGTCTAAGCTCTTGGGCCTTTTAGGTTAGTTTAGGATTATATTAAGACTCTTAATCTTGATTAGTGCATGCCTATATAAGATCATTTTGTAATTATCTTAATCACTTTTTGATTGAAATGAAATATGCATTGCACTTTTGAGAGACTTTCTCTCTTTTCTTGTTTTTGACAAGAACCTTATTCTCATCAAGCTTCCAAGATGCTTGTGATGAATCTCACTTTATCTCATCTAATTCCAAGGAAATAGTGACAAAAGTTTTTATCTCCTTCTTCTCCATATCTTTGATTTCTTCTTTCAATTTACATTCATAAATTTTCTAGACCTAATTTTCGAAATTCACAAAAGATGAAATCTTGGAAAGCCTTAGAGAAGAATGTCAAGGGGTCAAGGAGAATATGAAAAGCACTCAGGAGTCTAGAATAGTTTTCCCAAACATACTTTTCCATATCTACCATATCTAGAGCTATAGACTTCTAAATTGAACAATTTTGGTATCTTTAGATAGCTAAGACAAAGACCTACAACTTTTCTGTTTTGGTCTCATCCCAATTCGTACTCCTTTAGTGTCAAAAGCTCATCCAAAAGTATCATTCTCTATACTAAACTCCTTAGACTAGTAAATCTTTAGTTTGTTTGGCTAGCTAGATTATATGCTTCCTTGCATGGATGAGCATCCAATCCTTTTATCCAAACATCCCTAGATCCTTTAGGCTATCCAAACAATGAGGCCAAGCTTATATAAGGCACTCTCCACCCATTGTAAAGGAAACATTGAAGTGAATGAAAAAAAGTTGCTTTGCAACCTTTGAAAGATTTTTTTCTATCTTGTTTTATATAAGAGCCTTTCAATACTTATCAAGCTTTCAAGAGGCTTGTGGTGAATCTTACACACTTTTATCTTCCTCATTTCCATGAGTAAGTGGTGAGCATAATCCCCTATTTCTTTCTTACTCACATTTTGCATGTTTCCTTCGTCTTTTTTCCTTCACTAGTCTTCACGGCCAAGCTCCTTTCTTAGAGTCTTTAGAGAGAAATTAATTCAAGAGGATCCTAAGGAGTTATCAAGTGGTATTAGAGAAATATTGGGTCTTTATTTCATGGTTTCTTGGAGTGGAGAAGCTGCACATTTGATCAAGCACCTTCCATACATGGCACATCAACCATGTAAATTTCCTTGAAATTTTGGATGCTTGGTTTTTGATCCTCGTTATTCTTTTTCTCAAATTCTTTGTTGGTTTTATTTTTCCTAGAATTATACTTCATGTCCATGGTGTTCTTGCTGAAAATTGAGTCATATTTGGGGTTCTTGAATGAGAATTTGCATGGTGTTTGATGAAATGCCCATGTGAAATTTCTAATTTCTTGAAAAAATTTATGAGTTAGTTTGTTGGGTGGGCTGGTTCTTGCTTGTTCCAACTTCAATTTGATCTTTAAACTTGGTTTTTCTTTGTATAATGGTATTGCAGTGATGTTAATGAAAGATGCATGTCATGTGTTTGTGGAAATGCCACGTGAAAATATTACATAAATGCTGAAAATTCTTGGTGTTTGCATAATAGTTTGAGTGACTTGTAGACCAAGAAAAGAAAAAGTATTATGGATAAAAAGTATGATTTTGTGGATTTAAAAAAGAGATAAAAATATTGTTAAAAAATATTGGTTATGGTCCAAGGAAAAAAAGTACTAATCACACCAAAGTGCTAGTGCATGGGTTGTATTGTGCGTATGATTTTGTAAGTTTCTTGTGGAGTTGATATCATGGTTGGATATTGTGGTTTTTGTATGCAGAATCCCCTACATATTAATTTTATTTAATCCTTTCTTTTGAGTCTTCCAATTGTCTATCAAAATTTCCTTTTAGTTTAGCTTCCTTTCTATGTTTTTTTTCTTGTCAATTTCTTTGGCTTCTTAGTTCTATCCTTGAAGTTTTCTTCCTTGGAATTCTTAAGAGTGTTTTCAGATTTTATGTATTTTACTTACAAATGAAAGCTTCATTAAAGAATTAAAGACTTTTACACAAACCAAAGATAGGGAAAGAGTGGTAAAAGGAAAGATAGTATATTAGAGAAAAAGCCCATAAAGTGTGCATGCACGAGAGTAGTGTGTAAATAGTAAGAAGTGGTGAGGTTTGCCTTTTCTTTTCTTACATTTTAGGTGCAGGTGTTGGAGGTTAGTTGTAGTCTTTTTAGGTGTTAGTGAGGGAGAAAAAAGTGAGATGAGAGATGGCTAGTTCTAGCTTTGATTTGGAGAATCTTTCTCCTAAATAAAAAATGATGATGGGTTATATGAAAAGGATAGAAGAAAAAAATTGAGAAATTGGGTAGTGGTTTGGAGTCAATGATAATAGACAAACAAAGTGTTAATGCAAGGATAAGAACCTTGAGTAAAGGAAAGGAGAAAGAAGTAGCAAAATCTGGGAAAAGTAGTGAGAATAGTCAAGATAAAAGTTGTGGAAGTTATCATAGTAAGTCTAGTAGATCACAAAAAGTGAGAAAGTAAGGAGACATGATAGACTTAGAGATGAACCAAAAAGAAATCCCATGAACCTTATCAAATATAAAATTCCTCCTTTTGCTGGTAAAGATGATCCAAATGATTATGATTGGGAAATGAAGGTAAAGCAAAATTTTGAATGTATTGATTGTAAAGATATGATCAAGGTCAAGTTAATTGCTTTGTCTTTTGAAGGATATGCATTGATTTGGTGGAATGATATTTCTATTCAAATAAGAGGTATGAGAAGAGCTCCCATTGAGTCATGGGCTGAACTAAAAAGAGAAATCAGAGAGAGATTTGTACCATGTTTTTACAAAAGAGATATTTTTGTAAAGCTACAAATAACGTATCAAGGTACCAAAAGTATAGAAGAATATTTTAAAGAGATTGAAATAACATTAATAAGAGCACAACCTTTTGAGTCACAAGAAACCACAATGGCTAGATTCTTGCATGGCTTGAATAGAGATATACACAATATTGTTGAATTGCAAATACATCTCTATCTACACTTGTACAGGAGAGAACCTTTAAGGACCCCCACCTAGGAGTAGGTTGAAGTGGCTGGAGGCTAAAGTATAGAGGAACAAGGACCTCCTTAAAGGGTAAGGGACATCTAAAGTAGGATCCACTTTGTTTGTATTACCCACATGTACTCTAAAGACTTCTGAATAGACATTTACATAGCTTATAATAGATAGAAGACCCTCATAAAATTCTTTGGGACATAGCGCCTTATGGATGCTCTTAGTCTCTTTGAATGCACTTTGCATCTTTGGATGCTCTGTTTGGACAAAGGGCTTAATGTGTCAAATGAAGCCTCCTCAAGGTTCCATGAAGCCTTTAGACAAGGGTGCTCTTTGGATGACCCTTTTGGTTAACGTGTTTGGACGTTAAGGCCTTTGGATGCACAATCATAAGAAGGCCTTGGTGGTTGGATTCGTGGGAGTTTGACTTATGACTTGTAGCCCAAGGCCTAGTTAGCTTAGCTTGAATACTTGACACACCATCTCTTGTAAAAATTAGCTCACTTACGCATATTGTATCAGTTTGGACTCAAATTTGAATGATATTTCCTTGTTAACAATTGAGAGAGTGACTCTCATTTGTTCTTGGATTAGAATACTTTATTCTCATGAAGTTCTCTGTGAGGCTTGTGGTGAATCTCAATTCTCTTATATTATTTTCCGCTGAAAATCAGTGGCGAGCCATCTCTTAACTCTTTCTATTTTTCTACTTCAATTCCTTTTATTCTATCTTAATTTTCCATGATTTACTTTACTATGATATTTCAAAAATCCTAACATTCTATTTCAATTTTAGTTATAATCATGGCATTTGTGAAGTGTAGAGGATCTAGGTAGAGTCAAGATGGTCAACAAGAGTGATTCCAATCAAGAGTTATTCAAATGCTAAGTTCTAGAATTTAGATCATATCATGTGGTATCATAGCTCATGAGCTTTGGTATCTGACCTTTATCAGATACCAATTCATAGATCCACTTTACAATGTGTGCAATTGAAGCACGATCTTTATGATTCTACATCCATCGAACTCTCGTCAAAAGGAAATCTACTTAGATGCAAAATCCAACTTCAATTCGTGTTGTGTTTTGAAGTTTTAGCTCAGGTTTTGCTCGCCTAGCTATTGTGTATCATACAATCAATTCAATTCAAGTTTTAATCTGTTCAATTGTCTTGGTGAAATTGCATTCGCATGGTTCAATTTCAAAAATATGAGTAAAATAGAGCATCATGATTGAGTTCTTCTTTTCAATCATGAGGAAATCCTTGATTGCAAAAATTGATTTTGATTTGAGAAAAAGTTTTATGGTAATTGTTTAAAAAGAGTTCAATTAAAAAAAATTGAGAAAAGATTGAGTAAGATCAACGAGATCCATGGTGAAATTCAGTGTTGCAAAAATAGAGCATGGGAAAAATGAAGTTTTATAAAAAGTATAACAAAATGTTAGTTAGAGATCCACTAACATTCTACATGTGCTTAAAATCAATTTTTCGTTATTTTCCTTAACTATTTTCTATTATTTGTTACACTGGGAAGAACTTCTCCAAAAACATACACTTCATATCTCCCCATATGTGGAAAAGAACCGGCTGTAGGTATAGCTAATCCTTTGCTGCTCCATCGAGGGAAAATGAGAACACCTTCATCTTTATATAATCCTCCAGAATCCCCTTTGGCCTCATTGTGGAGCAAACCACCTGAAATTCCTTCAGGTGC
The DNA here is from genome assembly GCA_025330945.1 of Mucuna pruriens. NCBI lineage: Eukaryota > Viridiplantae > Streptophyta > Magnoliopsida > Fabales > Fabaceae > Mucuna > Mucuna pruriens. The sequence continues at coordinate 520,929 of JAENHJ010000384.1, read as the reverse complement.
TTGTGTGGATCTTCCCCAACAAGACTGTGAAATTTAGGTAACAAATGTATTAAACCGGATTTTAATTCATACAACTAAGCCGGCTCCAACTGCAGATACTAGATGCACCAAGGTTGGTACACCACATCCAGCGTGACCAACTCTTTCAATGTTCAATCTTGGTTCTCCATCTGCTTTGATTCTTGGGCTTTATTCAAAACACAGTTAGGCTTTGACTTAACATAAAAACTACTATTGTTATAGTCAGGAAATTCAGAGTTAGTAGCAAATGAATTATTAATAGAATTAAAAATGGAATTGAAACTATCACTACTTCCTACGTCAGTATTTTTATTTTTCTTAACTTATGTAGGATTCTGTCTATTTCCAGATTTAAGTCATGTAAGTTGTTAGAATTACTTCTAGTCATGCATTAAAAAAAATCACGCATAAAAATGTAAAATCAATGCTGTAGCAAAATTAAAGTAAATTATGCATAGAAAAGTTAATGTTAGTTATGTAGAGAAAGGTCAATTATGCAAAATAGCAAACAAAATCAATTATGCAAAAAAGAAAATATGTAAATGATGTGGAGATAAAAATTGATGCATAAGAAAAACTAATGATACAGAGAAAAATTATGTAGAGACAAATCTGTAATGAAAAGAAAAAAAAACGATACAGAAAATGGCTAAGATACAATAAAAACAAATTAGGCAGAAAAAATAAAAAGTTCTTTTTTTTTAGTAGTGAAAACTCACGCAAACACAAAACATTCAAACTCACGCAAACACAAAATTTTAACACATACTTGGCATGCCTAAAAAACTCAAACTCAATCAAAAGGAAAACAAACACAGACTCAACAAACTCAACAAATAAAGACAAAAGAAACACAGACTCGATATATTAAAATAATCAGACCCTAGTATTCTATAGACTCAGGATTCGGCATAAAAATTAGATTTGGCACACAATGACACAACAAAGTTTGTGTCCTCGGCAACAGTGCCAATTTAATAACGCATTTTGTCGTGGTGACTTATGAAATAAAACTAGAGCTAACTATAGCATAGTGCAACCCTAGGTCGATTCTCTCAAGGACATAATGTATTCATTTGTGACTTAGTGTGGAAATCAGAATTTATGCTAAAGGCAACATGCATGTAGAGTGCCAACTATGATTCAGATAGAGGCGGTCTCGTATGGAGTCGGCTTAGACTTGGTCTCGAACAAAGATGGATTTGCCCCAAATAGAGACCTTGGACGGAGTCGAACTCGGTTGATAAAGGTAAACGAGGGGTTCATATTACTAGAATAGAGAATATGACAAAAAGTAATCTAAGTATTGAAAGTAAATGTAATTAAGCTACATTACAATATTCTATGATAGTTATGGTACAAATACCCAAGTTTGAACAATGAAATGGTTCCAGTTCTTTAATGGTTGATTGTGACTCCAAACCAACCCAAGGACCTACGGCAACCGCCGCACATTCGTCCCTTGCCTTTGGAGGACTTACAGAACTGCAACCTCAAGGGGACATGGATTACACACCCGATTGATTTTAGGTTTTCTTAGCAATTACCTAACTAGTTTTTAGATCGGTTCCAAGCGGCCTAATCTAACATTATCGACTTACTATTCCTCTTGCAAGCATGGAGTACTAAGCAGCGAAATATGCAGGAATCATAAGCAGAAAAAGATATAGAAACATGCAACCAATTTTATTGAAAAACAAGATATTGATACAGAATTACATGGAATGATGATGGAATCCGCTTTCCACGATGACCGCCATGGATTAATAGTGGTGGTCCACCAGAGATGACTAGAGCGTTGAGGATTTAGTCCACTAGTAGTATGTTAGCTAAACTAACAATCCCCTTTGGCAACCTCTAACTACTCAACCTCTTGCTTTGCATCCATTTGATCGAGATAGACGCCATACTAAAGCACCGTGCACCATCGTGGATGGAAGAACTTGGAGCTAAGTGTATGGGTGTGCAAGGGATCGTGTATGTGTAGTTGGGTGTCTTAGCTTGCTAACCTATGAATGATCTACGCAACCCCTTATATACACATTTCAACTGAAGGTAACGAACTAACTACCAACTCACGGGTTCCACATTAATTACATGTTAAACATTTGTCCTGTAGTGATTATCCTAACTAATTGTCTAATGGAAATAACCGCCTAGCTTCCTTGTAAGTCATGTGCTTCATTTCCTTGAGTCACGTGCTAGATTCACTTCTTTGACCACGTGTTGGATTGCCATGTTGATCTTGTGCCCCTTATGGAGTTGGTCTTTGCGTGTCGGGACGGGTTCAGATGGATGGGAGTCGGCACCTAGAATCAACTTCGTAGGAGTCAGCACCTGGTTGAAACTCGACATCGGTTAGGAATCGGCATCCAGTTTGCCCATGGATATGGAGTCGATCTTACAAAGTCAGTTTTGCAGGAGTCGACTGGTCCGGCTGGGATGGTTTTGGTTGGGCTAAAGTCGATAGTATGGAGTTGGCATCCGAAGCCTTCATGCGGAGTCGACCACATGAAACTGGAGTCGGCTTGATCATGTTCGAGATGGTTAGTTTTGGTTGTAGTCAGCATATCTTTGACTGGGATGGCTTTTGCTGGCCAGACGGTTTCGGTCTCAATTGGGACTTTCGAGACTCCACCTTGACCTGAAAAATGAGACTAATCTTTTTGTTATCTAAAATCAAAAAATTAGCATGAATTTGTATTTTCCATACTTTAATCGAGGAAATCTGAATCTTAGCTAATTTTATGCCTCTTAGTTACAAGATAACCTCAATTGTACCCCTTTTAAGACCTTGTAAGGTGGCTAAAATATGACTCATCACTTACGCCATAGCAAGAAAAGTGTAAGGTAGAATAGAGAAAGGGAAGAGCCTTAGGGAGATAGAAGAGAGAGGAGGCAAGAGAAGGAATCATACAGAGAAAGGAGGCATGAGGAGGAGCCTCGGAAGAGGTATGAAGAGGAGCCTCACAAGGATAGGCGAGAGAGGAGATATGAGGAACCTCATCATGAAAGGAAGAGGTATTTTGAGTCACCTCAAAGAGATGAAAGGGTGGTTCCTAGGAGAGCTCCAATGGATGCTCTCAAATATCGCATTCCCCCCTTCGTAGGAGATAGAGATGTTGAGTCCTACCTAGACTGGGAGATAAAGGTAGACCAAGTGTTGGCTTGCTTTGATTATCTTGACTATGAAAAGGTCAAGATGGTCACATATGAATTCATAGGTTATGAAGTGGTCTAGTGGAACTAGTTCTATAGAGAGATTAGATAAGGGAGGAAGAGAAATGCAGATACATGGGCTGATCTCAAGATGGGGCTGAGCTCACGCTTTGTACCAACTTCATATGCTAGGGACCTATACAATAGGCTGCAATGTATGTATCAAGGGTCCAAGAGTGTCGAAGAATATCATAGGGATATGGAGGTAGCTCTTACTAGAGCTAATGTAATGGAGTCCAACAAAGTAACCACAACTTTTTCTGACATGGGCTAAATCGAGACATTCATAACATAGTGCAATTGTACCACTATGCCTTGATAATGTTCTCCAAACACTATTAAAATCACTAGATTTTCCTTAATTTTGTAGTATAGGGATTGATAGAGCCTTTTTGAGGCACTTAATAGTGACTTATGTTGGACATTTTTTACATCATTTTATGGTTAATATTGACACATTGGTTAAGCCTTAGGTTATTGGACTTAATTGGGTTTAGTTGCTAATCTTTATTTACTTTCGGACTTAACTTTGATTATGATTTGCTACCTTGTGCAGGTCATATCTTGAGCAGCTACAGACCTTCAAATTGGGTACTCTTGGTGGCTATGGAAAACTAAGCCAAATATCTACAACTTCTCTCTTAGGCGCAATCCAGTTCGACCATCTCCAGTGTTAAAAGTCTACGTGAAGTTGCAGCCTCTACACCCACTCTATTGGGCCTTTCTTTATATATTCTAGCCCAATTTTGGGACCTTGGTTGGTGGGCCTTTGGGCTACAAATTCCTCTAGCCTAGACCATCTTCCTTGACATTTAGAGCATGTAATAAATAGTAGTTGGTTAGTAGGGTTAGGGATGTTTTTAGATTTTACACACTTGGATTTTAAAGGTTTTTTGGATCACAAGTTTTCTCTCTATTCTCTCTCCTCTCTCCTCTTCCGGGTTTTCTTTGTGCTTTGTACTGCATTTTCTATGATGATTATCATGGAAGGCTAAGTTCGTTTATCAATTCAAGGTTCCATGATTGTGGTTAGGTTTGAGTTCTTGAATTCTTCATTATGCAAATTTTGTTAACTCTTTTTTTTCTTTCCAATTCTTGATCTGTTTTCATTATTATAATTTTGTATGAAATTTTGGATTATGTTAGGTTAGGTAATTGATTGATCACCTAAAATCAACCAATTATGTGCTTGAATCCATGCTAATTAGGGACTGCGATTGTGATATCAATATGTATGGACGGATTTTAGATTATTATCTAATGAATCTTAGGTTGATATGAATTTGCTTCTTTATTATAACTATGATAACAAACTGCATGATTGAATCCTTGGATTGATATTACATAATTTTGTTTCCAATTCTATTTTTTTTCTATACAATTCTATTTTTTGCATAATTCTATTTTACATACAAACTCCCCTTTTTGCATTCAAATTGGTTTCTGTTCAACAAGGTTAAACATTGCATGATTGTGTCATCGGGAGATTCGACCTAGGTTAGTCTATATACTACAAAATTAAGGGAAATCTAGTGATTTTGATAGTATTTTGAAAACGTTATCAAATTGGCATCGTTGCCGGGGACACAAGTTTTTATGTCCTAATCTTGTGATATTTTGAGTTTGATTTTGATTTTGATTTTGACTTATTTATTTTTTATTTTTATTTTTATTTTTATCATGATTTTTAAAAATCACCCAAAAATTCCAAAAAATCATAAATACATCATATAATGACATGATGGTGTTAGAATTAAAAAAAATTGTTTGGTATCATTGCACCCCTAGACCTTTCGTGACAAGTGTTTACCATAGTATGGACATTTTTGCCATTTTACTATTTTCTATCAATTTTGTTGTTCTCTACTATTTTTATGTCATTGTTTATGTCAATATGTTTTATGGTATATGACTAGAAATAATCCTAGTAAATTGCATCCTTGTGGTCTAGAAATAGATAGGACATTTCATAGGTTGTTAAGAAGTCCTAAGAGTAATGAAGTAGTTAATAGTAGTAGTCATAAAAGTAGTGTTTTTGCATCTGATTCTGGTATTCTCATATCTAATAGTGCTAATTCTGATTTTAGTAGTGCTAATTCTTATTTTGATTTTGGTGTTGTTACATCCCAATTTAGTTTGGATAATATGGCTATTAATAACATGACCTTGAAGGAGTTGGCTACACTTGATGTCATGTGCCAACCTTGGTGTATTCCATATCCTGAATTGGAACAAACTCAATCATATGAGCTTAAGTATGGACTAATCTATTTGTTGCCTAAGTTTCATGGTCTTGTAGGTGAAGATCCTCACAAGCATCGTAATGAGTTCCTTGGTGTAAGAAATTTAATTTCCAATATGGCAGGTAACACTTAACAATTTGGTGTTAGGGGGTCTACAACATCTAGAGTGGTGAATGAGGTAGTTGTTGTTGGAAATCAGAGATTGGAAAATAAGATAATTGAATTGACCTCTCTTCTTAGACAACTAGCCATTGGACAACACCACATTAGTCCACTAGTGATAATGTGTGACATTTGTGTTTCTATAGAACATCCAACTGATGAGTGCCCCATTTTGTAAGAAACTAAACTAAATAGTGCTAAAGTTGCTGCAATGATGGGTGATCAGCAGTATAAGCAACCTCCACGATCAATACTTAAATTGGAGATATGCTTCGCACCTTATGCAAGATATACCTCAAAGATACCAACCACAACTTCCATTTAGCCAACAACAACCTATGTAGCCTGTACAACAGAGTTCCTTGGAGGATTTGGTCAAGCAGATGCCATGAATAACATTTAATTTCAAGAGAATGTGGTTGCCACAAGTCAGAACTTGCATACATAGATTGGACAATTAGCCACCATTGTGAATCAACTACAATCCAAAGGTTCTGAACAGATTCCCTCTCAAACCATTCTTAGTCCACAAGCAAATATGAGTGTCATAACCTTGTGGGGTGGCAAGGAGCTACCTCAACAACAAATAGTAAATCTACATTCTGAATTCCCTAATTTTGATGATTTTATTGATTATGATTGTACTTATACTAGATTAATTGAGTTTCCTATTTGTATAGAAAGTAGTAGTGTTATTAATGTAGTTATATGAGTTGTAGATATTGTAGGTGAGAATGTTGCAAGAGTTGTGGAGGTTGTAGAAGTTCAACCTCCATTGCCATCCATTGTGCAGTCATCCATTGTACAACCAATATAGCCCCTAGTAATTACGGCCAACAAACTCCAAGTTGAGAAAAATGAGAGGCTACTACAAGACTTGAAGAAGTTGAGAGATTTTTATGAGCACCTTGTCAAGCATTCCACTTTGGGGTTTCTATTGAAGAAGTCACTAGAGGATGTGGCATTAGAATTGTTAAGATGGATGAGGAGGAGGCTCCCCTAAGCAACTACAAATTGGAGTGGAGGAAAGATTTTGGATACAAAATTTTGCACATATTTTCCACCTTGAGAGAGGAGTTTTTTTATTTTTTTTAATTTCACTCCTTCCTTTGTTTTTATTGATTCATGTGTTCTCTTTGTGTTGTGTTCCTATATGCTTACATTGAAGACAATGTTCATTTTAAGTGCATGGGGTGTTTTACTATTTGCTATTTTGTTTTGCTATCATGCTGTTTTTCTATTTTTCTATTTTTACTGTTTTTACTATTTTTTCCGTTTTCTGTTTTTAATAGTTTTGTTGTTTTTTGTTTATACTTGTTTTTTTGTTTTTTGTTTATACTTGTTTTTTTGTTTTTTTTTTCAATTTTGTTGTTTGTTGTCAAATTTGTTTTTGCTAAGGAAAAAAAAGAAAAATAAATAAATATTTTGTAGTTTTGAGCACTTTTTAGTGGATTTCTAAGTTGCACAAATTGTGAATAGTTGGATCATTCTTGATTAAGAGGTTTCACAACTTGATATTAAACCACTTTTGCATCTTTAGTATAATAAGTGGCTAGGAAATTAAAATTTGAATCATTGATGATAAAGCCTTTATCTGTGTGAGATCTTGAGTCTTGTATGTTGATGACTTACATCTTGTCATTCTCTTCCTTCTTATATGATTTGCACATATGTTGCTAGTTACTTTAGGTTTTGCCTTCACTCTCTTTTATGCTTCTTGTCTCACATGCATCGGTGATATGATATAGGCCTTCTTTATTTATAGTCACTAGACAAATAGACTTACCTTGTATTTCATCCCTCTTTTACCCTTTTTGAACCTATCTAACCATTTCTTGGATATTATAGCTCATTACAACTCTAAAAGTGAAAAACCATGATCACCCTAACCTTAGGGGTTAAAGGAGCTTTGGAATTGTTTTGGAAATGAATTCTAAACAAGTATGGGGGTGATACCCCAAGGCTTTGCAAATGGTACCTTGATAATTTGGATTTTACAAGTGGTAATTGTTGTGTTGGGTTGATTTCTTTTTGAAAAAGAAAGTACATTAATGAAAAAAATGCAACAAAAAGTTGTAATAGTGCAAAAAAAAAAAAGAAGTGAATTTAGAAAGAAAGAATATTAAAAAAATAAGAATAAAGGAGGCAAAGTGGACCTTGCTTGTCTTGCATTGCTTTGCATTGTTTTTGGTGAGTTGTATTGTTTTGGGGATGATCTTCATGCTTATTGACTTATTCCCACTTCTCTTCTTCCTTCTTTTGTTGTGTAACCTTAAATTACTTCTCATATCCTACCTTGTCCTTAGCCACATTACAACCTTAATAAAAACTTTTTTGATCCTTTGTGCATGTGTTTCAACTTGTAGAAATTAGAGGCTAGTCAAAGCTTGGTAGTGCTAATTAGCATAGGGTGCTTGAGTGTAAACACAAACCTAAACATTTCAGAGATTGAGAGTATGTATCTTAAGAAGGTTCTATCATTTGTGGGTCATTCTTTAAGTTTTATTGTTCTCTTGTTTGCTTTAGATGTTAGAAGGAAATTCATAGATTGTTGGGTACCTTGATTCTAGGATGCTTGTACTCTTATTCCATTTATGAACTTGAGGATTCACTAGAAAGTGCTGCATTTTATTTGTAGTTACTTTAGTTTATTTGCTTGATCCCCTTTTACTTTAGATTTTTTTATTTGATTTTGCTCAAAGCACAAAAGTTCAAGTGTGGGGAATTCAATAGAGAATTTTTTAGGCACTTAATAGTGACTTATGTTGGACATTTTTTACATCATTATATGGTTAATATTGACATATTGGTTGAGTATTGAGTTATTGGACTTAATTGGGTTTAGTTGCTAATCTTTGCTTATTTTCAAACTTAACTTTCATTATGATGTTGCTATCTTGTACAGGCCATATATGAAGCTACAGACCCTCAAATTGGACACTTTTGGTGGTGTACGAAAGCTAAGACAAAGATATACAACTCCTCTCTTTTGAGCACAACCCAAGTTAGCCATCTTTAGTGTCAAAAGTCCGTGTGAAGTTGCGGTCTCTATACCCACTTTATTGGGCCTTTCTTTATATATTCTGGCCCAATTTTAGGACCTTGGTTGGTAGGCCTTTGGGCTGTGAATTCCTCTAGGCCAGACCATCTTCCTTGGCATTTAGAGCCAATAATAAATAGTGGTTAGTTAGTAGAGTTAGGAATGTTTTTAGATTTTACACACTTGGATTTTGGAGGTTTCTTGGATCACATGTTTCCTCTCTATTCTCTCTCCTCTCTCATCTTCTAGGTTTTCTTTGTGCTTTGTGTTGTGTTTTCTATGACGATTGCCATGGAAGGCTAAGCTCTTTTATCAATTCAAGGTTCCATGATTAAGGTTAGGTTTGAGTTTTTGAATTTTTTATTATGCAAATTCTGTTATGTCTTTCTTTTCTTTCCAATTCTTGATCCATTTTTATGATTATGATTTCATACGAGATTCTGTATTGTGTTAGGTTAGGATTGATTAATCCCAATCTAATCAAGGTTAGGTAATCGATTGATCACCTAAAATCAAGCAAATATGTGCTTGAATCCATGCTAATTAGGGATTATGATTGTGATCTCAATCTGTATAGACGAATATTAGATGATTATCTAATGAAATTTGGGTTGATATGAATTTGCTTCTTTATTAGAAACGTGATAACAAACTGCATGATTGAATCCTTGGTTTGATGTTACATAATTCTGTTTTCAATTTTTTTTTGTTTTTTGCATAATTCTATTTTACAAACAAACCTCCTTTTTTGCATTCAAAAATTACGCAGAAAAATTATGCATAACAGAATTTAACTAATCAAAATTACGTCACATCAATCCAAGGATTCAATCATGTAGTTCTGTTTTCATAGTTTTAATAAGGTGCAAATTTAGATCAGTTTAATATCCATTAGATATTCATCTAACATTCACCCATACAAATTGAGATACAATCGTAGTCCTAATTAGCATTCAAACACATAATTGGTTAATTTTACATGATCAATTGATTACCTAACATAATACAATCCAAAACCTCAAGCAAAATCATAATCATGAAAACGGGTGAAGAATTAGAAAGGAAAGAACATAATAGAATTTGCATAAGGAAAGATTCAAGAACTCAAACCAAACTATGATCTTGAAACCTTGAATGGTAATCGTTATAGAAAATGCAGCACCATGCAAAGCAAGAACTAAAGGAAAAAAGAGGAAGCTTGCAATCCAAGTAACCTCCTAAAATTCAAAATCTGAAAAGTCTTACAAACGTCTAACTTCCTAATTCTACTAACCAACTACTATTTATTAGGTGCTATAAATGCCAAGGAAGGTGGTTTGGACCTGAGGAATTTGTAGCCCAAAGACCTACTAACCAAGGTCCCAAATTTGAGAAAAAATATACAAAGAAAAGCCTAACAAAGTGGGTGTAGAGGTCGCAACTTCACTCATACTTTTGATACTGAAGAGGGTCGAACTGGATTGAGCCCAAAAGAGAGAAGTTGTAGATCTTTGTCTTACCTTTCCAAAGCCACCAAGATTTTCCAATTTAAAGGTTTGTAGCTTTAGATTTGGCCTACATAATATAGAAACATCATAATGAAAATTAAGTCCGAAAATAAACAAAGATTAACAACTAAACCCAATTAAGTCCAATAACTCAAGACTCAACCAATGTGTCAATATTAATCATAAAATAATGTCAAATATGTCTAGCATAAGTCACTGTTAAGTGCCTAAAAAATGCTCTATCAAATTCTCCCACATTTGAACTTTTGCACTCCAAGCAAAATCAAATAAAAAAAACTAAACTAAAAGGAAATGAAACAAATGAACTAAAGTAAGTACAAATAAAGTGCAACGCTTTCCAATGAATTCTTAAATTAATAAAAGGAATAAGAGTACAAGCATCATAGAATCAAGGTACCCAACGATCTATGAATTTATTTTTGATATCTAAAGTAAACAAGAGAACAATAAAACTTAAATAATTACTCATAAATGATAGAACCCTTTCAAGATACATACTCTCAATCTCTCAAGGGTTTAGGTTTATGTTTTACACTCAAGCGCTCTATGCTAACTAGCACTACCAAGCTTTAACTAGCCTCTAATTTCAACAACTTTAAACACATGCATGCACAAATGATCAAGAGGGCTTTTATTAAGGTTGTCATGTGGTCAAGGACAATGTGTGATATGAGAAATAATTTAAGCTTACACAACCAAAGAGAGAAGAGGAGTAATGGGGAATAAGTTAATAAGCATGAACGTCATCCCCAAAACAATGTCACCAAAAATAATGCAAAGAAATACAAGACAACTAAGGTCCATTTTGTCTCCTTTCCTCTTATTTTTTTTATATTCTTTCTTTCTATTTCAATTTCACTTCTCTTTTTGTACCACTACAACCTTTTGTTACATTTTTTCTTTCAACCTTTTTGTTGCCTTTTGTCTTTCTTTAATGTACTTTTTTTTCAAAAAGTAATCAACCCAACACCATAACTTGTAAAAGCCAAATTATCAAGGTACCACTTGCAAATCCTAGGGGTATCACCCTCACACTTATTTAGAATTTATTCCCAAAACAATTTCAAAGCTCCTTTAGCCTTTAAGGTTAAGGTCATCATTGTTTTCCACTTTCAGGCTTGTAATAAGCTATAATATCAAAGAAAAGGTTAGATAGGCTCAAAGGGGTAGGCAAGGGATTTAATGCAAGACAAGTCCATTTGACTATTGACTATAAAGAAAGAAGGCCTACATCATATCACCAATGCATGTGAGACAAGAGGCATAAAAGAGAGTCAAGGTAAAACTTAAAGTAACTACCAACACATGTGCAAATCACACAAGAAGGAAGGAAGATAATGACAAGATGCAAGCCATCAACATACAAGGCTCAAAATCTCACAAGGATAAATGCTTTATCGTCAATGATTCAAACTTTTATTTTCAAGCTACTCATTACACTAAAGATGCAAAAATGGTTCCATATCAAGTTGTGAAACCTCAATCAAGAATGATGCAACTATTCATAATTTATACAACTTAGAAATCTACTAAAATATGCTTAAAACTGCAAAAAAAATTTTTTTTTTAGCAAAAACGAATTTGATAGCATACAACAAAATTGAAAAAGAACAGTGAGAAAACAACAAAAATATTAAAAATAGAAAAAATAGAAAATAGCAAAACTAGTAAAAATAGAAAACAACAAAACTAGTAAAAATAGAAACATAGTAGCAGAATTATTGCAAAAATAGAAAAGCAGCAAAATAGTAAAACAGCAAAATAGTAAAACAAAAACAGCAAAACAACAAAGAGAATAGAAAACAGAAAACAGAAAACAGAAAAGAAAATAGGACATAGTAGAATTATTATGGAAACAGCTACAACAACAAATTATTATAGAAACAACAAAACATAAATAGAAACAAAAACAACAACAGAAACAGCAAAACACACAGTAAAACATCCCCCACACACTTAAAACGAGCATTATCCTCAATGTAAACATATATGAACACAACATAAAGAGAACACATGAAGCAATAACAACAAAGGAAGGGGGCGAAATAAAAAATCTTCTCTCTCAAGGTGAAAAAAATGTGTAAAATTTCGCATGCAAAATCTTTTCTCCGCTCTTATTTATAGTTACTTGAGAGAGCCTCATCCATTTTAACAATTCCAATGCCACATCTTCTAGTGGCTTCTTCAATAGGAAGCTTAAAGTGGAATGCTTGACAAGGTGTTCATAGAAATATCCTAGCTTCTTAAAGTCATTCAATAGCCTCTCCTTTTGCTCAGCTTGGAGTTTGTTGGCTGTGATTGCTGGGGGCTGTAATGGCTGCGCAATGGATGGTAATGGAGGTTGAACTGCTACAACCTCTACAACTATAGTATTCATACCTACAATATCTAAAACTCCTACACCTACATTAATATCACAACTAATTTCTGTGCTAACAAGACACTCAATTAATCTAGTACAAGTACAATCATAGTCAGTAAAATCATCAAAATCAAGGAATTTAGAATGTAGATTTACTATTTGCTATTGTGGTAGCTCCGTGCCACTCCTCAAGGTTGTGACACTTACATTCACAATGGTGTCCAATTGGCCAATTTGTGTCCAGAACCTTTAGACTACAATCGCTTCACAGTTGCTGATAATGGTTTGAGAAGAAATATGTTTAGAACCTTTAGATTATAGTTGCTTCATAGTGGTGGTCAATTGGCCAATTTGTGTTTGCAAATCGTGAATTGTGGCTAATACATTTTTCTGGAATTGAATATTACTTGTGGCCATCTACTTGACCAAATCCTCCAAGAAATTCTATTGTATAGTTTGCATAGGGTGAGAACCATATCTCAGGTTTGAGTACTAATCATGAGACTGCCTATACTATTGACCACCCATCATTGTAGCAACTTCAGCACTATTCAGTTCAGGTTCTTGCAAAGTGGGGCACACATGAGTTGGATGTTCTATAGAAGCACAAATACCACACACTTTAGCTGGTGGACTAGTGTGGTGTTGTCCAATGGCTAGTTGTCTAACAAGAGATGTTAACTTAGTTATCTTATTTTCCAATCTCTGATTATTAGCAATAATTACATCATTCACTACTTTAGATGAAACAGTCTCCCTAACACCAAATTGTTGAGTGTTACCTACCATATTGGAAATTAAATTTTTTGTGGTAATTGGGGCTGGTCCATTAAAGCTCTACCACTAGCAACATCTATCATACTCTTGTCCATTAAAATCATCCCTTTATAGAAGTATTGGATCAAAAGCTGCTATTTGATTTAGTGATGATGACAAGTTGCACACAACTTTTTGAACCTCTCCCAATACTCATATAATGTCTCACCACTGTGTTACCTTATACCACATGTCCTTTTTCTGATTAATGTTGTTCTGGAGGCAGGGAAGAACTTTTCTAAGAACATCATCTTCATGTCTCCCCATATATTAAACAATGCTAGTTGTAGGTACAACTAGTCCTTGGTGATAATTGCTATCGACACACTATCAAATTACTAGATTTCCCTTAATTTTTGTAGTGTAAGGACTAACCTAGGTCGATTCTTACAAGAACACAATCATATTATGACTAATCTTTTTTATCAAAAGCCAAAACGAATATGAAAATTGGAGATTTAATGCATAATAAGAAATTTCATAACAAGAATTATGTAGAACAAATTTGGACAAAACAGAACTGATTCTAAATAAATTGTAGAAAATCAATTCAAGAATTCAATCATGCAATTATTATGGTTCTAAAGAAAGATGAAATTTCATATCAACCTAAGTTTCTTTAGATAATCATCTAACTTTCAACCATGCATATTGAGATCACAACCGTAGTCCCTAATTAGCATGGATTTAGGATCATATAGGTTTATTTTAGGCTATCAATTGATTACCTAATAGAATATAATCCAAAACTTAACGAGATTACAATCATGAAAATGTATTAAGAATTAGAAAGACACAATGGTAGAAATTGCATAAAGAAAGTAAAGAATTAAAAACTCAAACCGATTGCATTCTTGAATCTTGAATTGACAATGAAACTTAGCATTCCTTGGCCATCATCATAGAAAACATAGCAAAATAAAATTGAGAAGAGAACTTAGTAAAATACAATTGAGAAGAGAGGAAAAACTTCTTCCGAATCCGAGAGAAACTCTCCAAACTCCAAAGTGTCAAAAATGTCTCCAAATGAACAAAAACTCTCTAACTTTTATAACTTCTCTAACTATATATGAATTTTACTAACTACTAACCAATTAAAAAACTAACTACTAACCAATTAATAAACTAAATACTAACCAATTAAGAAACTATTACTAACCAATTAACAAACTAACTACTAACCAATTAACCAATTTCCTAACTAAACTATCTAACTAATTCCTTAACTAAACTACCAAACTAACCTCCTAAATACATGGTTGAAAGTGCTAAGGAGAATGGACTTGGATAGAAGCTTTAGCAGCCAAACAAGCCCACCAATTTACAAAGAAAAGTCTAATCCAAAGTGGTTCAGAGGCAGTGACTTCACGTACATATTTGATAGTCCAAATGGTCGAACCGGGTTAAAGATAGAAGTTGTAGATCTTTGTCTTAGCTTTCTAGGACTACCAAGATTGTCCAATTTGGAGGTTTGTAGCTCCAGATATGGTCTGCACAAGATAGAAACCTTATAATGAAAATTAAGTCCAAAAATAAGTAAAGATTGACAACTAATCCCAATTAAGCTAAATGGCCCAATACTCAACCAATGTGTGATTATTATCTAGAAAATAATTTCAAATATGTTCAGTATAAATCACTATTAAGTGCCTCAAAATCGCTCTATCACTTGACAGCTCCATCTAGGGAGAAGTGGAATGCCTTCATGTCGATCTTCACCTGCAAGACCATGAAACTTAGGCAACAAATGGATTAGTCCAGACTTAAGCACATATGATTGAACTTATCCCAATTTAGGATATTGAATACACCAAGGTTGATACATAGCATCAGGTGTAGCCAACTCCTTCAAGGTCCTGTTATTGTCGACCATATTATCCAAACTAAATTGAGATATACAAACACCAAAACTAGAATTAGAGTTAGTAATATCAGAATCAAAATCACCATTATTAGAGATAAAAACACTAGAATCAGATGTAAAATCACTACTCTTATGATTACTACTATTAGATACTTCACTACTTTTAGGACTTCATATCGACCTATGAAATGTCTTATCTATTTTTGGGATCATAAGCATGTAATTTATTAGGATTAATCCTAGTCATATACCACAAAAATAGATTGATAGAAACAATGACAAAAAATAGTAGAAAATAGCATAGTTGACAAAAAATAATAAAATGATAGAAATACTCATGTTATATTAAACGCTTGTCAAAAAGGGTATAGAAGGGATAAAATGATACCAAACAATTTGTTAAAAAAATTCTAACACCACAATGATATTATATGATGTATTTACGATTTTCTAGAATTCTTTAGTAAATTTTTAAAATTAGGAAAATAAAAAATTGGAAAAGTGGTCTAAACGATTGAATTTGGCAAAAATAGGACCCCCCAACTTTGTTCATCCTTTGTAGGTTGCCCCAAATCTATAAATTTTTCTCTATCACTTGGCCAAGTTTTAGTTTTGAGTTACTCACTTTTTTTGCCTACTATTATCACTCACTATACTATGATCTTTACTACAACTTCCCAAGGATTTCTATTACTACAATTCTACTATGCCTTTTAACAATACTGCAACATAAAAGGAAGTGTAAACCAATCATGTAAACAATCTATATACAAAAATAAACCAAATATCACAAGATTAAGACACAACAACTTGTGTCCCTAACAATAGTGCCAGTTTGTCAATGTTGTCGAAACACTATTAAAATTACTAGATTTTTCTTAATTTTGCAGTATAGGGACTAACCTAGGTCAAATTTCTCAATGACACAATCATGCAATGCCTAATCTTGTTGAACAGAAATCAAATTGAATGGAAAATGAGGGCTTTGTGTGTAAACAAAATCATGCAGAGGAACTATGTAGAACATAATTTAACTAAACAGAATTACGTAACATCAATCAAAGCATTCAATCATGTAGTTATGTTATCATGGCTCTAATAAGGGTGCAAATTCACATCAATCTAAGATCCATTAGATAATCATCTAACATTCACCCATAGATTGAGATCACAATCATAGTCCTTAATTAGCATGGATTTAAGCACATAATTGGTTGATTTTAGGTGATTAATTAGTTACTTAACATAACACAATCCAAAACTTCAAGCAAAATCATAATCATGAAAAAGGGTTAAGAATTGGAAAGGAAAGAATATAATAGAATTTGCATAGGAAAGATTCAAGAACTTAAATCGAACAACAATCTTGAAACCTTGAATTGATAAGATAGCTTAGTCTTCCATGACAATCGTTATAGAAAATGTAGCACCATACAAAGTAAGAACCAAAGGAAAAGAAAGGAAACTTGCGATTCAAGAAACCTCCTAAAATTCAAAATCTAAAGTCCTAAAAACATCTAACTTCCTAACCCTACTAACCAAATACTATTTATTATGTGCTCTGAATGCCAAGGAAGGTGGTTTGGCCTTGAGGAATTTGCAGTCCAAAGACCTACCAACCAAGGTAAAAAAATTGGCCTAAAGTATACAAAGAAAAGCCTAATAAAATGGGTGCAGAGGTTGCAATTTCACATGAACTTTTGAAACTGAAGATGGTCAAACTGGGTTAAGCATAAAAGAGAAATTGTAGATCTTTGTCTTAGCTTTCCAGAGCTACTAAGATTGTTCAATTTGGAAGTCTGTAGCTTCATATATGGCCTACACATGATAGCAACATCATAACGAAAATTAAGTCCGAAAATAAGCAAAGATTAGCAACTAAACCCAATTAAGTCCAATAACACAAGACTCAACCAATGTGTCAATATTAACCATAAAATGATGTCAAATATGTCTAGAATAAGTCACTATTAAGTGCGTAAAAAATGTTCTATCATGCCTCTTTGGAAGATCAGGTATATCATGCAATCAGAGTGGAGGCACAATAGAAGAGGCGCCTGACCTTAAAGAAATCTTAACCCAATGGCCCCAACAACTAGAGGGGTAAGGAGAAGGAGAAGCAAAAGTAGAGCCCTAGAAAAGACAAAAGTTATAAAAGGGGAGTTCCATACCCCAAGCCCGTAAAGCAGAGAAGATGTTACCTAGTCTAGTTCTTGCATCTAAAAGCAGTAGTATCAAATGCTTCAAGTGCCTAAGCAAGGGACACATAACATTATAGTGTCCTAACAAAAGGAGCATGATCATGCATGAAGATAGAACAATGGACAATGATAGCTCTAGAATAAATTTCTCATCCCATAGCGACTCAAAAGCATCCTACGAATACTCACAAGATGAAGAAGGAGATTTATTGACAGTAAGGCATCTAATGAGTGCACAAGTAGGGGAGGATGGTGACCCACAAAGAGAACATTTTCCACTCACGTTGTCATGTTGTAGGTCAGCTATGTTCAATCATCATTGATGGTGGTAGTAGTGTCAACGTTTCAAGCTCGAGGCTGGTAAGAAGCTGAAGTTGCCAACCATGGCACATCCTAAACACTACAAGCTGCAATGGTTGAACAGTAAGGAGGAATTAATGGTTACAAAATAGGTGTCCTTGGCCTTTCCCTTGGGTAAGTTCGAAGATGAGGTACTATGTGATGTAGTACCCATATAGGCAATATGACCACAAGATAACCCATGTTGGGGTTACCAAAAAATTCACATTTGTCTATAGAAGACAGAAGGTTACCTTCAAGCCTTTGTCACCTAAAGAGGTGAACGAAGACCAAATCAAAATGAAGTTAAGGAGAGAAAAAAAAAAGAATGAAAGGAGAGAAAAGGAAAGAAATGAGGGAGAAAGAAAAGAAAGGAGGACGTAGTGTCCAAAGCGATAGTGCGTCTAAAGAAAAAAACTGATAAAAAAAAAGTGAGAAGGGCAAGGAGGTACTTGTAATGAGTAGGAGGGCAGTGTGGAAGGTATTGTTGGCACAAAAGGACCATTATATTTATTACTTATTAATATGTGTTTTCATTTGATTGCACAGTTCCCTGAGTTGCTTGCAAGTTTCAAATAGATGTTGGAAAGCTTCCAAGATGTCTACCCCAAGGATATCCCACATTGATTACAACCTATCAGGGGGATAGAACATCAAATAGATCTCACTATGGGAGCTACCTTGCTGAATTAAGCTGTATATAGAGTTAACCTTAAGGAGAGTAGAGAAATTCAATAACAAGTGGGAAGCTCATAGAAAATGGATGGGTCATGGAGAGAAAAATCCCATATGTTGTGCTGATGATCCTAATTGTAAAGAAGGATGGGTCCTAGACGAAGTGTATGGATTAACATCCAATAAGTGCTATAGTTGTTAGGTATAATCACCCCATTCCCCATTTGGACGATCTTCTAAACGAACTACATGGTGCTTGTATCTTTTCAAAAATAGACTTGCATAGTAGATATCACCAAATCCGCATGCGAAAAGGTGATGAATGGAAGATAGCCTTCTAGACCAAGTTTAGTCTCTATGAATTTCTTGTCATGCCATTTAGGCTAACGAATGCCCTGAGTACGTTCATGAGACCCATGAACCATGTTTTGAGGAGTCTCATTGAACTCTACGTGATTGTCTATTTCAATGATATCCTTCTATATTATGCAAGTTTGGATGACCACGTGAGAGATGTCCAACAGGTTCTGAAATTGTTGATGAACCCTATATGTGAAGTTAGACAAGTGCACCTTCTACACTCAAGAAGTTTTTTGGGGTTTTTTGTGGGCTCTAAGGGGGTCCAAGTGGATCAAGAGAAAGTAAAGGCCATCCAAAGTTGGCCAACACCTACGTGTATGAGTGATTTGCAAAACTTCCATGGGTTGGGAAGCTTCTATAGACGCTTTGTTAAGGACTTTGGCACCATTGCTGCCCCCTTAAATGAATTTATTAAAAAAGACATGGGGTTTAGATGGGAAGAACCCCAAGAACAAACCTTCCAAACTCTGAAGGAAAGGTTGTTCAATTCCCTTGTGCTAGAACTCCCAAATTTCCATAAGTCTTTCGAGTGGGAGTATGATGTATCGAATATGAGTGTAGGGGTTGTTTTATTGCAAGAAAGGTACCCCATTGCCTTCTTTAGTGAGAAACTGAAAGGTGGCCAACTTAATTATTCCACTTATGATAAAGAGCTTTATGCTCTTGTTCGGACCTTAAGTGTGGTAGCACTACATGTTGTCCAATGAATTCATTGTCCATAGCAATTACAAATTGCTTAAGTACTTAAAAGGCCAACACAAATTAAACAAAAGACATGCCAAATGGGTAAAGTTCCTTAAATAATTCCTATATGTCATTAAACACAAACAAGGAAAGGCGAATACAATGGTTGATGCCCTATCTAGAAGGCACACTTTGCTAGCCATACTGGAAATAAAAAAGTTGTTGGCCTTTGAGAGTCTCATGGACTTGTATGTGACTGATGCCAATTTTAGTGAGCCTTATGATCGTTGTGTTGTCTCAAACAATGAGGCTTCTTTTGGCATGAAGGGTTTTTATTTAAAGAAAAGCATTTATGTGCTCCTAAGAGCTCTATCAGAGAATTGTTGGTGAAGGAGGCACGCGAAGGAGGATTGATGGGTCACTTTGGTGTGAGTAAAACATATGAGGCCTTATATGAGCATTTTTATTGGCCAAAGATGAGATGCGACATGCACCATATATGTGAGAGATGCATGGTTTGTAAGATGGCCAAGTCCAAAGCATCTCCAATTATTTGTATACCCCTCCCACCATTCCCACTACACGTCAAATTGACATATCTATGGATATTGTGCTAGGACTGCCCAAGACTCATAGTGGGAGAGATTCAATTTTCATAGTTGTGGACAGATTCTCCAAGATGGCACTCTTCATTATGTGCCACAAGAGTGGTGATGCCTGTCACATAGCTAACCTCTTCTTTAGGGAAGTAGTAAGGCTACACGAACCCTAAGTCCATTGTATCCGACATGGATTCAAAGTTTCTCTAAGCCATTTTTGGAAAACCCTTTAAGGTAAGTTGGGTACCTAACTGTTGTTCTCCACCACATGCCACCCTTAGATGGATGGCCAAATTGAAATGGTGAACAGGGCATTATCACAACTATTAAGGTGCCTTGTGGGAAGAGATCTAAAGACTTGGGAAGCATGGCTACCACATATAGAGTTCACGTATAACAGGATAGCCAACAAGACAACATCACATACACCCATTGAGTTGGTATGGCTTTCACCCTTTATCACCTTTGAAATTAGTATCTTTTCCTGTACCATCTAAAGTAGATCCTGAAGGCTTGTCCAAGGCCCAATCTATGCTAAGGCTGCATGAGAGAGCCAAGATGTTCATGGAGAGGCAAGGTAAGAGGTATGCTGAGAGAGTAAATAGGGATAGAGAGGGAAGAGTGTTTGCGAAAGGTGACCTTATTTGGGTCCACCTTCGAAATGAGAGGTTTCCCTCCTTGAGGAGGTCCAAACTACTTCCACGAGGGTTGGACCTTTCTCAGTATTGAAATGGATTAATGACAATGCCTATGTCCTAGATATGCCCAAGGAATTTGGAGGCAGTTGCACTTTTAACATTTCTGATTTGTTCTCTTTGATACAGGTATGGACAACCCGAATTTAAGAAAATTTTTTTTGAAGAAGAGGAGTGTGATATAAATTGGGGAGACTAAGAAGACTTACAAAAGGACTTGGCAGGAACTACAAAGGAGATCCTTCAAGGACCTCTTACTAGGGGTAGACTGAAGAAGTTAGAGGTTGAAGTACAAAGGAACATATACCTCCTTAGAGGGCAAGGGGTGTCCAAAGCAAGATCCACTTTGTTTGTATTGTTCTTGTGTAATTTAGAGACTTTTGTATTGACGTTTACATAGCTTGTACTAGATAGAAGGGCCTCGTAAAACTCTTTGGATGCATGGCGCCTTATGGATGCTCATAGCCTCTTTGGACGAAGGGCTCAATGTGACATATGAAGTCTCTTGGAAGTTTCATGAAGCCTTTGGACGAGGGTGCCCTTTGGATGACCCTTTTGGTTGAGGTGTTTGGACATTGAGGCCTTTGGATGCTCCTATTGACTTTTCTTGCCTTTGAATGCACAACCTTAAGAAGGCTTTATTGGTTGAATTTTCGGGAGTTTGACTTACGACTTGTGGCCCAAGGCCTAGTTAGCTTAGTTTGAATTCTTAGCACGCCTTCTCGTGGCCCAAGACATAATTTTGACTCAAATTTGAATGATATTTTCTTGTTAGCAATTGAGAAAATGACTCTTGTTTGCTCTTGGATTGAACACTTTATTCTCATCAAGTTCTATATGAGGCTTATGACGAATCTTGATTCTCTTGGTTTTCCATTGAAAATCAGTGGCGAGTCATCTCTTAACTTCTTTCATTTTTCTATTTCAATTCCTTTTATCCTATCTTAATTTTCTACAATTTACTTTACTCTAATATTTCAAAATTCCTAAATATCTATTTTATTCAGTTGCAGTCATGGCATTTGTGAAATGTAGAGGATCGAGATAGAGTTAAAATGGTTCATGAGAGTAATTCTAATCAAGAGTTATCCAAATCTTATGTTATGAAATCCAGATTGTATCACCAACATTTTCTCCAAGGAGATTCCATATGGATTACTTGGACACCAAATAGCCATCACTCCAAGAGCATCCATGATTCCTAGAAATAATTTTGTACTTGTTACAAGAGATCTCATATCTTATGCAAATGACTTGTTACCTAAAGCTTATGTTAATTACTTGCATATTACTTTTAAAATAGTTGAACTTTTTGGTGTTTTTATGCATGTGGTAGACACCCAAATTTGTCCCAATTTTTTTAAAAAAAAAAAAAGAAAAAAAAGAAAGTAGTGTGTGGGAAGCTCCTTCCCCCTTCCCAGGCGCCCTTGAACATGCCAAGTAGTTGCCGACAATTGTTGTGTCCTTCTACTTTTCTAAAAAGGTGCCTCCAACACTCTACTCTCTTGATGGTTGTGCTTCTCAAGCTCCTGCGAAGGTGTAGAAGCAAAAATGAGGTAGCTTGGCCTTAGTAGCTGGAGACAAAAAACATGGGGAGGGTAGTTTCAATTAATGAAGGGGATCTCCTTAAAAGATCTTGGGGAGGGGGAGGGGGGAGTTAACTTATAAAAGGGGACGACGACTTGAAGTGAAGGGACTGAAAAAAAAAGGGAGAGAAACTCTGCAAAATTTTCTCTAGAGTTGGAAACTTTGAAAGTGGGAATGCAAGAGGAAGAAAAGGAGGATACAATGCTCGAGCAAGTTTGAAGAAAAGAGGAGAAAAGGCTGAAAAGGGGAAGTAGAGATGGATTTGCAAGGCAAGAAAAAGTTTATTCGCTAATAGTACTACCCTCTATCCCTTGCTTTTTCCTTATTGTCAAAGAATGAATTCGCCAATGTAAAAATTCCACCCTATTGATATCCCTTGGACAATCGGCTTCTTGACCCTCAACTCCTCGGCCAAACCCCTCGGCCAATCAGTTCCTTGGCCAAACCCCTCGACTAATCGTCTCCTCGGACAAACCCCTTGACCAATAAGCTCCTCAGCCCTTAACTCCTCGACCAAACCCCTTGGCTCCTCATCCAAACCCCTCGGCTAAAAGACTCCTTGACCAAACCCCTCAACCAATGGGCTCCTCGACCAAATGACTCCTCGACCAATCGACTCCTCAACCAAACCCATCGACAAATTGGCTCCTCGACCAGACCCTTCGACCAACAACTCCTTGGTTGGATCCCTCGACCAAATGACTCCTCGACCAAACCCCTCAGCCAATCGGCTCCTCCACCAAACCCCCAACCAAATGGACACACGGCCAAAATCTAAATCACCATGTCACCATTTAGCACACGGGAATGTGATTATTATAGAATAAAACCAAGCTATTTTGGTCATCCCACGCGCAAGGAGTGCCACTGCCAATTCCATTTATTTGATACGTTAAGCAATGAACGCTGCCTCGTCATTGCCAATGAATTGGATTGCGAATATCACATGTCACAGGGTATCAATATTCCCTTAATTCCTTTATCCCATGGCATGATATTTGACGGGGATGCAAACAAGTTGGCGTGGTTCTCAAAGCTAGCAAAAGTATTGCGCACGTAATGCCCAAAATTGAAAGCAAATTGGAAAAGCTGCTGCACATGGGCAAAGCCATGAACTTTTCTTCAATTAATTTTCAGCACCTCCAAATTCAACTTGCTAATATTGCAAGGTTTATGGGCTGCTATTTTTTTTGGTTTGTGTAGTTTGGCTATCACAAAATAGGCCTCATGTAGGGACTGCATACGCATACCAAATTCCATGTCATTTGTTACTTTTTTGGATAGTTGCCATTTGACATCTGCATTGGAATTGGAGAACCGTGAAAGCCACGGATTTGGCACATCAAATGGACATAAAAGAAATTAAGAAAAAGGGTCCACGCTACGTAATATTAGCTTCCGTGTTGTCCGGATTAATTTGAATATGCATGGAGATCATTTATGTGATTCATCCTTTCTATTTTTTTTTTACTTCAATGAATAGTCTATTCTTTTTTTTTATTTGAATGTCAATGGATAATCCATCCCATCCAATTCTTTGGATGTCAATGGACAATTCATTCCCCTTTAATCATCTTTGGACGATAATGGGCAGTCCACCCTTTCTCTAATCCCTTTCAAAGCTTCCCCCAAGAACTACGTAAACTTTGAATTCTTCATTTCACAAAGAGATACGTAGGAGCACGAGACAACTATTGTCAAGTTCAAAAACCCAAAAAATATATCTTTCCTCTTCCAATAATAAATTTCATTTTTGTTTGCGTTTAAAGGGTAAAAATAACAATTTTGAAGTCATAATAAATTTCACACATCTAATTAAGGTAACTGTCGTAGGACGAACGTCGTAGGGTGCTAATACCTTCCCTATGCGTAATGGACTCCCGAGCCTGAAATCTGTTTATGTAGACCAGTCTTATCCTCCCCAAGGTTTTTTGACGTTTTCCTTAAAACATTGGTGGCGACTCCATTAAATTCATTTTTCTTTCTTGGAAAGTAATATGAATTTCTTTTTTCTATTTCTCGCCATCCCCATCACGGTCACGATTGTGACACATGCTCATGGACACTACAAGTTACTTCTTAGTGATGCATCTAAGCTGGATAAACTATCCTTTACTTATGTGTTTGATTGGTATAACTATGAAAGTAATAAGATAATGTCTGCCCAAGTAAATAAGTTAGCACACAATAAACTTAGATTAGGAACATGCAATCAAGTTGGATTAGGTGAACACATACATGCATACATGGGTAAAAGCTTTGATGTATCATGAGTTTGTGCTTTGTTAAGAGTATATGCTAGCTTATATGATAATAAATGTTCTCTTGAATTGAAGAGTGATGATATATCCCCTAAGCATCCCTTGCACATGTTTGAGTATGAACTTGATATATCATCCCCTTGATTTTAGAGATGATAGTATGCATTCTTTACCCATGCATAAATATCAAGATAATAAAGGCAAGTTATAAGACTTCTAAATCCATAGTTTCTAATAGGGACTTCAAATTCCTCAGTCACTTTTGGAGAACCCTATGGAGTAAGCTTGACTCCAAGCTTCTCTTTACTATTGATTATCATCTCCAAATAGATGGATAGATTGAGATAACCCATATGTTAACTAAAATAAATGGCATTGCCTATGTCATGGACATGCCTCAAACTTATGAGGGTAGTCATATTTTCCATGTTACTAAGTTGTTTTCTTATGATACAGGAAACCAAGAGCCAAATTTGAGAGAAAACTCTTTTCAAGAAGGGGGAGCTTGAAGTAATTCTAGAAAGCCTTAGAAAAGAATGTCAAGGGGATAAGGAGAACATGAAAAGCACTGAGGAGTTTAGAAGAGTCTACCCAAATATACTTTGCCTTATCTACCATATTTGAAGCTATAGACATCCAAATTGGACATTCTTGGTGTCTCTAGAAAGCTAAGACAAAGATCTACAACGTTTCTCTTTTGGGCTTAACCCAATTCGAACTTTTTCAGTGTCAAAAGCTCATTTGAAAGTAGCATTCTCTACACCAAATTCCTTAGACTAGTAAAACTTTAGCTTGTTTGGCTAGCTAGACTCACTATAAGAAATTTTAAAATATGCTACAAAATAATTAGCTACAAAATTTTAAAATTAATAACTATTTTGTAGCTAATTTCTAGTAAAAATTAATTAGCTACAAATTACTAAAATATTGGTGGTAGCATGAAATAAGTAGCAAATTAGCTAAGAAAATAATCTTAATTAATTTATAGTAAATTTTTAAAATTTATAGCAATTTTCTAGCTAATTTGTAGTAATAAGAAATATAAATGAATATAATTTAAATTTAGCTAGGAAAAATAATATGCTAGTTTATTAATAGTTAATTAACTAGGATTTAGCTACTAATTTAAATGATAGCAAATTAATAGCAAATTAAAATAATCTTGTAGTGAGTAGATGCTTCCTTGCATGGATGAACATCCAATCCTCTTATCCAATCATCCCTAGACCCTTTAGGCTATCCAAACCATTAGGCCAAGCCTATATAAGGCACCCTCCAGCCATCACAAAGGTAACTTTGAAGTGAATGAAAAATAGTTGTTTTGCAACCTTTGAGAGAATTCTCTTTATTTTGTTTTATACAAGAGCCTTTCAATTCTTATAAAGCTTTCAAGATACTTGTGGCGAATTTTTCACACACTCTTATCTTCCTCATTTTCGTGAGTAAGTGGCAAGCATAATCTCATTTATTTCTTACTCACATTTTTCATGTTTCCTTCTTCTTTGTTCTTTCATTAGTCTTCGCAGCTAAGCTCCTTTCTTGAAGTCTTCGGAGAAAAATTGACTCAAGAGGATACTAAGGAGTTATGAAGTGCTATCAAAGCAATCTTGGGTCTTTCTTGCATGATTTTTTTGAGTGGAAAAGCTACACATTTGATCAAGCACCTTCCATACATGGTGCATCTACCATGTAAGTTTCCTTGAGATTTCGGGTACTTGGTTCTTGCTCCTTGTTGTTTTGTTTTTCAAATTATTTGTTGGGTTTCTTTCGCCTAGCTAAAAATTGAGTCATGTTTAGGGTTCTTGAATGGGGGTTTGCAAGGTGTTTAATGAAATGCCCATGAGAAATTCTAGTTTCTTGAAATTTTTGATGAGTTCTTATATTGGGCGGGCTGGTTCTTACTTGTGCCAACTTCAATTTGGTCTTAGAACTTGGTTTCACTTTGTATAATGATACTGCAGTGATGTTAATGAAAGATGCATTCCATGTGTTTGTGGAAATGCCACGTGAAAATGCTACATAAATGCTGAAAATTGTTGCTGGAAATTCTTGGACCATAACCAATCTTTTTTTATACTTTTTTCAGTGGCTAACCTTTGTTTTTATCTCTGTTTTAAAGCCAAAAAAAAATACTTTTTCAACCATAACAATTTTTCTTTTCTTGGTCCACAAACTACTCAAAACACCAAGAATTTTCAGCAACAACTTTTCAGCATTTGGTTACCATTTTCATGTGGCATTTCCACAAACAAATGGCATCCATCTTTCATTAACATCACTGTAGTACCATTATATAAAGCAAAGCCAAGTTCTAAGACCAAATTAAAATTGGCACAAGTAAGAACCTGCCCACCCAACACAAGAACTCATCAAAATTTTTCAAGAAACTAGAAATTTCACATGAGCATTTCATCAAACACCTTGCAAAACCTCATTCAAGAACCCCAAACGTGACTCAATTTTCAGAAAGAACATTGTGGACATGAAGTATAATGCCAGGAAAAGAAACCTAACAAAGAATTTGAAAAGTGGAACAAGGAGGAGCAAGAGCCAATCATCCAAAATTTCAAGGAAACTTACATGGTTAACACACCATGTATGGAAGGTGCTTGATCAAATATGCAGCTTCTCCAGTCCAAGAAACCTTGCAATAAAGACCCAAGATTGCTTTGTAACCACTTGATAGCTCCCTAGTATCCTCTTGAGTCAATTGCTCTCCAAAAACTCTAAGAAAGGAGCTTACCCGTGAAGATTAGTGAAGGAACAAAGAAGAAAACATGGAAAATGTGAGTAAGAAAGAAATGAGATTATACTTGCCACTTACTCATGGAAATGAGGAAGATAAGAGTGTGTGAGATTTGCCACAAGCCTCTTAAAAGCTTGATAAGAATTGAAATGTTCTTGTACAAAACAAGATAGAGAGAATTCTCTCAAAGGTTGCAAAACAACTATTTTTCATTCATTTCAATATTACCTTTACAATGGGTGGAGGGTGCCTTATATAGGTTTAGCCTCACGCTACTTTCGGATTTCAATGTAGAGAACGCTACTTTCGGATGACATTTAGACACTAAAGGAGTTCGAACTGGGTTAACCCAAAAGAGGAAAGTTATAAATCTTTGTCTTATCTTTCAAGAGATACCAAGATTGTCCAATTTGAAGGTCTGTAGCTCTAGATATGACAGATATGACAAAGTATGTTTGGGTAGACTCTTCTAAACTCCTGAGTACCTTTCATGTTCTGCTTGTCCCCTTAACATTCTTCTCTAAGGCTTGTGAGGATCACATCAACTAACTAGTTGTTGGATAATTCTTGGGTTTAACATAGTGGCTCTACACTTTCCACATTTATACCATCAAAATTTAAGCATAGGATCTCATTTCTCCCCATTCTCTTAAGCAAGAATCTATATGAGTAACTTGAATTTGAGTCTCCCTTTATTAGCCACCTAACTTTGGATTTCTACCATATTGAATTTCATCTTATTCCCATGAGTTTTTTTTTATTCTTACAATAGTCTCCTTTATTTTGTCCCCCTCAATCTCATCCAAGCCCTTAAATTTCCATTTAATAACAAGCTAATGAAGTGTTTTTTTTTTCTTGTTGAATATTTTGATCAAGGTATCTAAAGTGGTATTTGTTCTATCACAATTTATTCTTTAAGTTTTTCAATTTTAGCTTTCATTACAAATGTCATTTGCCCCTTTACATGCATATTGTAACACTCCATTTTTTTCTATTATTTATTATTACTTGTAAATATATTGTTTTATTATTTATTTTTATTAATTAAGTGCTTGAATATTTTATCTCTGTTATTAATTTAACATAACGTTTATTTGGAAAAATATATGTGGGTGAAAATGGGTTTTAATTAAATTAATAATGAAGAAAATGTTTTTGGGCTTGTTTTGTTTTATTTAGCCTATTAAGTAAAATCCAATGTGTCTTTGGAGTCAAAGTCACTTGATGTTGAGTTAGTTTCTTTAAAACCATTTTCTTGGCAAACAGAAAGAGAAGGAGAAGAACCTATAGAGGAAGCACTAGAGAATCACTAAGAGGAGACTTAAATGTTGCTTTTTGTCGTTTTAGCATACAAGGTAACAGGGAGTGAGATTGTCTCCCTACTGTTAAGCTTTCTTTATGTAAGATAGGTAGTGGGGTTGTCCCTAGGACCCCTGTTTATATTTGTTTTTTATGGTTCATGGTGATATCTAAAGGGAGGATTAAACCTCTGGATTAGTGTGCATCCTTGCTGCAAATTTTGTTTGAAATTATGTAATAATTGTTGTTATTGATTGATGATTTTCGTGGTTGTTCTTGGTTTAATGGTTTTTGGGTTCAATTTAGGTTTTTTTTATTTGGATGTAATTGGATGCAATTGAGTGACGATTTATATATGTTTTTATATGCTAAACTCATGTGTGTAAGAGAACTTAGAATTTATTAAGTTTCCTCATTCAGTTTGTGAGATTGTTTTTGGGTTTTTTGCAAAACTCGCAATTCGTGAATTGTTGTTTGTCGCTCCTCCTTGGGCCCAAATGCGTTGAATAGAAGAGTTCTCCTTTGTTAGGCCTACTCGCTAGGTGAGAGCGATGCTCACTAAGTGAATACAATCCTTGAAGCCTTTGTGATTTTCTTCATTGAGCGAGTAGTGAGGCTCATTGGGCGAGAGTGTCAAGACGTGAGAGTAGTGCTCTTTGTGGTGGGTGTCTCACTAAGTGAAAGCAAAAAAGTGAAACTCTCTATGACTTAACTTGTTGGACGAGGGTCACGCCTCACTGAGCATGTATAGTTGTAGGACCTTTGGAGTCTAACTCGTTGAGCATGGAGTAATCTTCCTAAGCGAGGGTGTACAATAAAGAGTTGAGACTCCCTATGGGGTGTGTTCACTAAGTGAGCAAGGCGTCTAGTTGGGCAAGATAGGGGAACAAAGAGCAGCAAGATAGGGGAATAAATAGTAGCAAAACTCTCTGTGAGTCCTATCATTGGGCAAATAGAATGGTTCTTTGGGCGAGAGTGTGTATAGAGCTCCTTGTAGCTCTAATTTGTTGAGCAAGTCGCTAGGCTAAACATGCAAACTTAGTGACTAGATCTCCTTTGTTTATGGGCTTAAGAGGTGCCTGTTTTGAGATCTTATGTATGTTATACGCTTAAGGATTAATTCAGATGGAATTATAGTTCAAGTTATTTATTTGTAAATGAAGTATAGTTTGAGGATCAATCGAGAAGAAACTAATATTTAGGTTGTCTATTTGCAAAAAAAAAAGGATAAAGTTTAGGAAAATTAAATACTTTTTCTTCAAAATAAATAAGAAAAAAATATAAAAGTTGAAAGTTGATCTTATACATATGAATTCGGTAAAAAAAAAATGGTAGTAAAGTCGTAAATACAATTACGACTTCTATTACAAGTCATGCATCCCATTTAGGTACTTTTATTGTTCTATTTTAGGTAAATTTTTAAAATGTACCTCATTTTAGTAATTATAAAAAAAAATTATCCTTCTTGGGTAGAGATGACGATGGTTAGGCTTCAGTAGGGTATTATAGTATCATCTCTATATTTGAGTTTAAAAAAATTATGCACAAACTTACACTTATGTGAATAATAACTTTAATTCATATCCTTGTATTTGTTGGTTACCTCTTTACTCATATTCATACTCGCTACCCATACTTTACCTAAATGTGAAATTAATTAAAGAAATTGCTACACCTAAATTGAAAATTCATTTTGAAACCATTCAAACATAACCATAGTACATTACGAACATATATAATCATTTAGCATAATCTTTTTTAAATATAATGTTATAATTCTTAAAGTTAATTAGATCTAACAATAAAATTCAAGAACAATTAATTTTTAAACTTAGACATCATATGCGGGTACTCTTCAAGAGTTATCAAAAAAAAGATACATTGACACTAATTAGTTTGAAAGCATATATTAATTATAAAGTCAAAAGATATGTGTGTGTAAAGGTACATTGACACTAATTAGTTTAAAAGTATATATTAATTATAAAGTCAAAAGATGTGTATATGTGTGAAAGGATACATTGACACTAATTAGTTTAAAAGCATATATTAATTATAAAGTCAAAAGATATGTGTATGTATGCATGTGTAAAGATACATTGATACTAATTAGTTTAAAAGTATATATTAGTTATAAATTCAAAAGATATGTATGTGTTTTAAAAGCATATATTAATTATAAAGTCAAAAGTGTGTGTGTAAGGATACATTGACACTGATTAGTATAAAAGTGCCAAAAGGTGCGCGTGTGCATGTGCACGCGTGTGTGTGTGGGGGGGACATGGGGGCGTGGGTGTGGGTGTGGGTGTGTGCGTGTGCGTGTGTGTAAGTAAGGGTGCATATGCGTGGGTGTGCGCGTGGGGTGTGGGGGTGTGGACGTGGCGTGGGCGTGTGTGTGCACGTGCGCATATGTGTGCGTGTGCATGTGTGTGTAGGTGTGGCTGCATGAGAACATGTGTGGGTATTGGTGTGGGTGCATTTGCGCGTGTGTGTGCGAATGTTGGTGCGTGTGCATGGGTGTGGGTGTGGGTATAGGTGTGTGTATGTATGTATGTACGTGTGTGTAGGTGCAGGTGTAGGTATGGGTGGGCGTGCATGAGTGCATAGGCGTGAGTTTGCGTGTGTGCGTATATGGATGCATGTTCGTGGGTGTGGGTGTGCATGTGTGTGTGCATGTATTTGCATGTGTGTGTGCGGGTGTGGGTGCAAGTGCGCGGGTGTGGGTAAGGGTGTGCTTGTGCGTGTGCGTGCATGTGCGAGTGTGGGTGTGTCTGGGCATGCATGCGTGTGTGGGCGTGTTCGTGTACGTGTGTGGGTGTGGGTGTGTATGCGTGTGTGTCTATATATGTATGTGATGTTTCAATTAAATAATTATATATGTGCATTGTTTTAGGATTTAAGACCATATTTTAATAATTAAATAAATAGTTAATAATATATATAATTATACATGTATGAGATATCTTAATTAAATAATTATATATATAGATGTGAGTATGAACGAGCTGGATAATAAACTATTTATACCCACAAAGTCCCATACTTATACCCATTAAACGTGTACTTACCCTACTTATTATAGGTTTTGTAGGTACTCATAGGGTTTGGGTTAGAATTGTCTGTTAAAAATTTGTAATTTCTTTTCCTCTTTTGGGCATTATATTTTAATATACAATTATATTAGATATTTATTTTAGGTGATTATAATCCTAAAGTGACCCAATTTAAGTAATCAAATGGACTTCCTATTAGAACTCAATATGGACTTAATGAGTGGATACCCATGTTGGCCTGTTAGGGGATAATGGAAACCGTATATGTAGGTTAACACATTAGGAACTAAGGTGGTTTGGTTGAGGAAAACCATAAACCAACGGCTCGCAATTACTAAAGAATTCACTTTAATCTCCTAGCAACAACAAATAGATCCAAGTATTTATAGAATCTTTAAAACTTTAGTGATGTAGTATAACGATAATAAAAAAATAAGTAACTAAGTGTAGGAAAATATTTTCAACAATTGGTATTAGAGCCACCATTAGTATTAGATCATTGAGCTTTATAATAAGTTGTATAAATATTGTCTCTAAAAATAATTAGATTTTATAATAATTTATTAATATAGTGTCTAATTATATGAATTGAGCCATGATATAGATACGAGTATTTTTCTTTGCGATCCAACAGTCAAATTTCATCAGGTAGATTGTTGTTGTTACATGAGTACTAAATCCAGTTTTGTTGGATTTTGAAATGCCTGCAAAAAGATCTATGGAGAAGTTAGGAAGAGTGTTGCATTTTCCCGGTTCCAGTTTCCGCGAATTGAAGTTTCTGCAATAATGGATCCAGTTTGCGGTTTCCGCAGATGTCCCACAATTGCACATTTCCAGTTTTTGTGGACAAATAAATAAATAAATAAATAAATAAATAAATAAATAAATATATATATATATATATATATATATATATATATATATATATATTTTTATTGAACCAAGACAACAATATTTTACTACCGTTAAACCTATTTGGAATTTACAAATATGAAAAGATTTATTATTATTATTAATTGGGACATTATAGGTAAAATGTGTAATTATTATATTATTATGTCAATTTTTATTTATTTACTTATTTGGTTATAATTATTGTTATTATTATTGGGTATATTATTAATAATAATAATAATAATAATAATAAGTAAATAAATTATGGTATAAAAGACATATAGAGTACTACATGATTTGAGGAATTTTGTACTTTTCTAGTTAATTTAGATTGTCTGTAATTTTCAAAATTAAATTAATTGAAGCAATATATTGCTCAAGAATCCCTATTGTGTAAATTGATTTAGTTTAAAATTACAAAGATGTATATTAGTATGAAATTATTTATACAAATTGTGATCGGCCAAAGAAAGACGCAGTTTGGTCAAATAATAACATACTTGTAATAATAAATATGTGACAATTATAAAGTTTTATTTTTCATGTGAATAATAGTCGGTCCAAAGAAAGACTATTATTTGATAGAATTAATTGTCAATATTTGATTATTTTGTTGAGAGTATCGTTTACAAATTATTTTTTCTATCCAAAGACTTAAAAATAATGTTGTGCTAGGTATCTTGCAAAGGGTCTATTATGTAGTTTATCTACACATATCTTGTTATATACTTTGTATGCCTTACATACCTTAAAGTATCTAGCTGCTAAGTGGTGATATAAACTTACAGTTTTGGGTTTTGCACTTATACGTGAAACTTGTATAAATTTAAGACCTCCCATTTTGATTAAATTGTCTAGTAATTTTGGTTGGATAAATTGAAACAACATGTTGCCAAAGTAATATTTGTTGTGTAGATTAATTTGATTGAATTTACATAGATGTTGTGTGGAATTATTCATGTGAATTGTGTTCGATCCAAAGGAAGACGCAATTTGACCGAATAATTACATGCTTGTGATGGTAAATGTGTGGTGATTATAAGGTTGTTTTTTCTATGTGAATAATGGAGTGTCCAAAGACAATCATTGTTTAACAAGTCTTATCACCAATGTTGTGTTGAGAGTACCACTTGCAATTAGTTCTTTCAATCCAAAGATTGAGGATTAATAGTGCGCTAGGTATCTTGTTTGGGTTTTTAAATTTATCATAAAGATTAATTGTGCTTTATATTTTCAATGTTATCTTTTCAATTGTTGCTACTAGTATGGTCAACATATCTGCTCAAATTAGTAGTATCCCAATGCTGAATGGAACGAATTTCAAATGGAAGGAAGTTGTAGTGATAGTACTCGGTTGTATGGATTTGGATCTAGCACTTCGGATAGAGAAACCTATTCTTACAGTGGATAACCTTCAAGAGGTTAAAATTGAGAAATGGAAACGCTTTAACCGAATGTGCCTTATGATCATGATGCGCTTGATTTCAGAAGCAATTCGAGGCTTTATTTTTGAGAGTCAAAGTAGAGAAAATATAAGAGAGTACATAATGGAGATGTCTAATCTCACAACAAAGCTCAAGTCACTCAAGTTAGAGCTTGGTGAAGACTTGATCATGTACTTGGTTTTGATCTCACTTCCTACACACTTTGGGTAATTCAAAGTGAGGTATAATACTCAGAAGGACAAATGGTCTCTTAGTGAATTTATATCTCACTGTGTTCAAGAGGAAGAGAGGTTGCGGAGACATAAGATTGAAAGTGCTCATTTTGCTTCAACCTCTCAGAATAAGAAAAGGAAGAACATTAAGGGTGTTGCAGAAGGGTCTTCTCAATGAAAGAAAATTAGGTGCCAAAAGAGCTAAGAATGTCTTAGAACTAATACATACAGATATTTATGGTCCTTTCCTTACAGCTTCATGGAATGGACAACAATACTTTATTACGTTC
This sequence comes from Mucuna pruriens, assembly GCA_025330945.1. Taxonomy (NCBI): domain Eukaryota; kingdom Viridiplantae; phylum Streptophyta; class Magnoliopsida; order Fabales; family Fabaceae; genus Mucuna; species Mucuna pruriens. The sequence goes on along the minus strand of JAENHJ010000384.1, from coordinate 486,354 downwards.
ATAGATGATTACTCTAGATACGATTACCTATATTTGATACATGAGAAGTCTCAATCTCTAGACGTTTTCAAGCCTTTCAAAGCTGAAGTTGAACTTCAACTTGGAAAGAAAATTAAAGCCATCAAATCTGATCATGGTGGTGAATACTAAGGTAGATATGATGGATCAGGAGAACAACGTCCAAAGCCTTTTGCTTTTTTTTTCTCAAAGAGTGTGTTATTGTTTCGCAATATACCATGCCAAGAAAACCTAACATGAATGGTGTGACAAAACGATGAAACCAGATTCTTAAGGATATAGTGAGAAGTATGATTAGTCATTCTTCTTTACCAGGGTCACTCTAGGGAGAAGCTTTAAAGACCATACTTTACATCTTATTTAAGGTGCCAACTAAAACAGTTACCAAAACCCTTTATGAACTTTGAACTAGAAAAAAGCCGAATATCAAACATTTGCACATTTGGGTTGTCCAGCTAAAGCACGGCTCTATAAGCCGCATGAAAGAAAAATGGATTTAAGAACTGTTAACTGTTACTTTGTTGGCTATGTTGAATGCTCTCGGGGCGATAAGTTTTATGATCCCAATTCAAGATCCTTTTTTGAAACAGGTAATGCGAGAATTCTTGAGGAAGTTGAGTTTGGGAAGGAAGAGAACATAAGGAATGTTGTCCTTGAGGAAGAATCTGTTAATGACATTGGTTAAGTCCTTGTGCCTATTACTGTTTAAGAAACAACTCTAGTAATAGGAGACAATGTTCAAATTATTGTTCTTGACATTGTTCCCAAACAAGACTATGATGAGGTTGTTCCTCAAACACCTACAGAGCAACCTCAACAACCTTAAGATGTGCCATTAAGGAGATCCATCAGAAAGAGGAGACATGCAATTCCAGATGACTATATTATCTTTCTCCAAGAACATGAGGATGATATTGGTTTAACAGAAGATTATCTAATCATCTTCTGTCAAGCTATGCAAAGTTCTAACTCTCAAAAATGTATTGATGCCATGAAAGATGAGTTGAAGTCTATGCAAGACAATGACATTTGGGATCTCATCGAATTACTTGAAGGTGTGAAACCTATTGGTTGCAAATGGATATTTAAAACCAAAAAGGATTCTAAGGGTAGTATCAAGAGATATAAGGCTTGTCTAGTTGCTAAAGGCTTTACTCAGAAGGAAGGCATTAACTACAAAGGATTCTTTTAGAACCGTAATGGCACTGGTAGCTCATTTTGATTTAGAGCTACATCAGATGGATGTTAAGACTACGTTTCTAAATGGTGACATTGATGAAACAATTAATATGATGCAACCTAAAAACTTTGTTTCAAATGAATCTAAGTCTATAGTGTGCAAACTATAGAAACCCATCTATGGCCTCAAATAGGCTTTCCGTCAATGGTATTACAAGTTCCATCAAGTCATTACCTTATACAGTTTCAAGGAAAATGTAGTTGATGATTGTGTATATCACAAGTTTAGTGGGAGTAAATACATATTCCTGATATTATATGTCAATGATATACTACTTGCTAGTAGTGATGCAGGCTTGTTGCATGAAACCAAGAGATTTCTAATAAAGAATTTCGAAATGAAAGATCTTGGGGAAGCTTCTTTTGTATTAGGTATTCAAATACTAAGAGATCGTTCTCAAGGTATCTTGAGGTTATCACAAGAGAACTATATCAGCAAAGTCTTAGAAAGATTCGACATGAAAGATAGTAAACCAGGAGACACCTTGATATCCAAGGGAGACAAATTTAGTCTTAAGCAGTGCCCCAACAATGACCTTAAAAGAAATGAGATGCAAAAGATTCTCTATGCCTCAACAATGGGAGTCTAATGTACGCTCAAGTTTATACTCATCCTAACATTGTTTTTGTGGTAGGAGTTTTGCATAGGTATTTGAATGATCCTGGAATGTAGCATTGGAAAACGCATGATGTGTTACTTAAGGAGAACAAAAGGATACATGCTCACTTATCGAAAGTCTAAAGGTTTGGAGATCATCGGGTACTCTAAAGGTTTGGAGATCATCGAGTACTCTGACTCCAATTTTGCAGGATGTCAAGATAGCAAACGCTCCACATCTGGATACATCTACATGCTAGCTGGAGGAGCTATCTCTTGGAAGTTTGTTAAACAGACTCTTACAGCCCCTTCAACCATGGCTGTAGAGTTTGTGGCTTGCTTTAAGGCATCCAGCAATGGGATATGGCTGTTAAACTTTGTCACTAGTTTACGGGTGGTCGATGACATTGAAAGGCCATTGAAAATATACTATGACAATAATTCGGCAGTCCTTTACTCCAACAATAATAGGAGTTCTACAAATTCAAAGTTCATCGACATCAAGTTTCTAGTTGTTAAAGAAAGAGTTCAAAATAAATAGATTTCCATAGAACATATAGGAACAAGTTTTATGCTAGTTGATCCATTGACTAAAGGGTTAATACCTAAGGTCTTGCATGAGCACACTGCTCATATGAGTATTATTCCTTAGGATACCTTAGTTCAGTGGGAGCTTGTATGTTTTATGTTTCAATTTGAACAAATTTTATTGTTCTTTATTTTCTGCAAAAATTAAGTTGATGGTTAATGCTTATATTTTGAACTCGCTTATGTTTCATTATATGTAATAATTGTGTTACATTCAAAGAATTTGGATTGATCTCCACTAAAGATTAAAAATAAGGACCACTTAGAAATAGACATGTTTGAGATCACATTGCATGTAATTTCCATGTCACTCATCCATATTTGATCTATATCATTGAGTATATTAATATGGTGATCATTGTGATTTAATTATGCTTAATTGTGATGAAAGTTGCAATAGTTTCATTGTTAACGTACAAGATGGAAAAGATTGTATTAAGAGGAAGTCTAAAGATAGATAGCATATAGGCGTGCCTAAAGAATTTTGTAATATAATTGTTTCAAGAAAATATGAAGTTTAAGTGGGAGATAGTTAGAAATTTGTAATTTCTTTTAATCTTTTGGGCATTATATTTTAATATACAATTATATTAGCTATTTATTTAAGGTGATTATAATCTTAAAGTGATCCAACTTAAGTAATCGAATGAACTTCTTATTAGGATTCAATATGGACTTAGTGAGTAGATATCCATGTTGGTCCATTGGGGGATAATGGAAACCTTATATTAGGCTAACACATCAGGAACGATTATGGTCTCCAATACATCAAATCGAAAAATACATTCTTTATTCTCCTCATCAGAAGAGAGAAGCGAAGGTCTCTGAAGGAATTAAGGTGGTTTGGTTGAGGAATACGACAACCCAATGACTCGCAATTACTGAAGAATCCACTACAATCTTCTAGCAACGACAAATGGATCCAGGTATTTATACATTTTTTAAAGCTTTGTTGGTCTAGAATAACGGCAATAGAAAATCAAGAACTAAGTGTAGAAAAATATTTCCAACATTGTCATCCCTGCTCTTGGGTAAAATAGTCATTCTATTTAGTTTATTTTCTTAATAAAAAAATAGTGCCTTTAGTAATATCCAATATGTCTTTTGCCTTGTTTATAATATTTTGTATTTATCATAAATAGGCTCTGTAACTCTAAAATTTTTAGAATTAATTTGTAAAACTTGACAATTCCTCACGGTTTCATAAGCAAGGAGGGGCAAGGAATCAAGCCTCTTCGTCGTTTGATTGAATCACTGGCTTATCATTGTCTTTATTCTGTTCCCCTAAACCAACACATGATGATTATTTCTTTTAATTTTTAAGTTGTGATCAAAAGCCTAGGAGTAGTTTTCATAGATAAAGCTTTCATGAAGCCCTTGCTATTGGTTAATTCTAATCACTTCAATCTTTCGTTTGCTTGTAAAGATCCCCTTTACGTAAAATATTCTTATTATTCTTTTCGAGCTTTTGTCTTGGTCTTTAGATTGGGATAGGTGGCAGGTTGTGTGTTTAGAGTATGGTTTTAAATTGCTGTCTCTAATCGTAACTGCAGCATTCATAACATAAAAGTTTTTTTACTCACCATGACTTTATGGCTATTGCAATTGGCGCCATATCAACTGTATTTTTACACGTTTTTTTTAATATCAAGAATCGCAACGAAACAACGACCATAATTTAAAATCATGGTTTAGACCAAATTGTATTCTATCTCAATGTACAACCCAACTGAGAACCTACAACTACCACCTCATAATCTACCAGAAAATGACGTGCTTGTGTGTAATATGTGCCATGTGACATGTTTTAATTTGCCATTACTCCACGTAAACGCCAGGATATATGGCTGTATTATTATTAATTGAATTTTACAAAACCATATATATCAAGTGATTCCATGTTATGTTTACAAAGAAAAGAAACTTCTCCGATTTATTTGTATAATGTAGCACAACTACGAATCAGGAGTGTGCATTAATTAGGGCATTATTTGTGAGTAGCTAGGAGCAAGAAGATGTGGGGATATGGATCACGATCATTTAATCAATTTGGGAAGAAATTGTTAGATAGTTTTAGATTGTATGCTTTTATGATCTCAATTAATCTTTATTTGATTTGTATTCAAAATTTTAATTTTAAAAAAATTAATATGTAGAAATGAATTAGAACCATGATAGTAATTTTTTCTAGAGTGGTGTTTAATAAAGAGGTGTGAATAATGTGGACTTTTAGATCATATCAAGATTATTTCTGGGAAGTGATTTTTGGCTAAACTAAGAGCGAACTTTGCTCATTGTCTCATTGGTGTATCAACCCAGCTGCATCTATTGGTTATGGATCTAACATGCTCTTTCAATTCCTTTCAGTTAGTTCCATGTGATTTTCTGTTTTTTAAATTATGGTTTGTGTTATACTATGGTTCTGTTCTTAGGTGGAACCTTGTAAAGGTTATGTTGTATTCCGGGATGAGTACCCCTGTTTTTATTTTTAATAATAGTGAATTTATCTTTTAAAAAATTATACTGAGAACATAAAAGATGCTCATATAGCAAAGTTCTACCATTAGAGTTGGGAAAGTTTGAGTAATTTACACACCAAATTTTAAGTTTAAACGTTATTATTGTCTTTGTAAAAAATAACTTAGCAAAGCCATAATTCCAGTACAAAATGAATAAAACAAACACGGAAGATCCAGCTAATTGTGAGCAACCATGTAAAAATGTTGAGTAATAAAATTTGGACATCCATTGACATCCAAAATATACCTATTAGGTCTATTGTTTTTCTCTTTTATTTCTTCCTCTCTCCGGTGGTAGGTTATTATATGGGTACGTCTAAAAAGACATTTTCCAAATGTTTTGTCGTACGTTTATAACACAAATCTTATTTAGGTTTGAGGGTGATATTAATGTAGTGGGTTTGGTTATTGTTGGTCAGCTGGTGTCCCAAAGCGATGGGATGATGAGATCTATATAAATGAAATCATCAGCTACGCTTCAAAAGCACTTTGTGATCGCAACAAAGAAGACGCTTAATTCTCCAAAAATATAGTGCAAGCTAGCATGGCTTCAAGGCCTGGAATCCTCACTGATTGGCCATGGAAGCCTCTTGGAAGCTTTAAGGTTGAATAGCTTCCCCTAATTATTAATTTCATTACCTCTATTTTCTCTCTTCACAAAATAACTATATGTTAGTCATACACAGACTCACGTAACTTGAACTCATATTACTCTCAGTATTGTTGCTTCTCTTAAAAAGCAAAAATGCACGAGAAAAGGTTTTCTTGTAAGAATATATTTCCATAGCGTAAAAATAAAAATACCTATAAGGAAGTGTATTTTAGAAGATAAAGTATAATTATAGTAGTTGATTAAATAATAAAAATTATAATTGTGACAAAATGCATATATATATATACATATAAAATAAATTATGAAATTATCAAAATTGTAAAAATAATTATAATTGTACTAATTTATCTTTGACATGCATTTTCTCATTTTAGATGAATTTACTATTAATTTAATTTGAAGTAAGTCCAAGTTTGTTTAGTTTACTTTTTTATTTTTACATCAACTAACGTGTTTTATTAATATTTATAATAATTTTATTATTTTTTAAATTCATAAAAATTAGAAATCAATATGAAAATGTTGTAGTGTGGATAGAAGCATATAAACTGAAACTAAAAATTTTGGGACAATTTGTTTTTATAAATAGTTTTATTAAAAAAATGAGAGTTTCTCTTTCATTCTTAAATAAAATAAAAGTAAATAGTACACTGTATAAAAAATATTATATTGTCAATCAATAAGAAATTTTCATATATAATAATTTTATTAATTTTTATAATAGTTATCTCAAAAATAATTTTTAATATAATTTTAATTAATTAATAGTGTAATTTTCTTTTACTTTATTGGTGCACGTAAAAATTAAATTCATAAAAAAATACTTGTATCTTTATAATTATGAATAAAAAGATATCAATTAGAAATAAAAAAAAAACCTTAAAATGCAATTTTATTAAATTTCAATAAAATCTCAAACTCGAATAGATCGAGTGAGTCAAATCCAATCCACAAACCAAATTCACCTAACATTTTTACCCTTTATTTAATTGTTAGTTTTGCTAATTTGCTGTGTTGCCTATAATTAATCAAGATATTAATTGCATATTTTTGCAGTATGCAATACTAGCTCCTTCTGTCGTTCACAGCTGGTATTGTATGTTGATGAAAGATAAGAGTGAAAAGGACATATTTAACTTTCTCATATTGCCTTTTTTGTTGTGGCGTATGCTTCATAATCAAATATGGATCACTTTCTCCCGTTATCGAACCGCCAAAGGGAAAGCTAGAATTGTTGACAAGGGAATTGAATTTGATCAAGTTGACAGAGAAAGAAATTGGTTAGTTTGTCACCCTCCCCACCCTCTTAATTAGTTTTGGTAGCTATATAAGAAAATTTGTACTTAAATTATAATTTTCCTTTCTTTAAATCTCAAATTTAAATTAATATTATTTTGTAGAGATGATTGTTTTTAATTTTGAAATATAATTTGAATTATATTTTAATTAATTTAAAATATATAATTTGTTTCATTAAATTTATTTACATGAAAATTATAAAAATCAACTAAATTTTAAATAAAAAATATGTCATAAATAAAATAAATAAACAATTGAAAAATTAAAAAATCTTATATTATATTTTTTTCCATCTTACCACTATTTTTACGTGATTTTTATTATGTTTATGATTTTTTTTAAATCTTAATTAAATTTCATAATTTTTATGTAATGAAACAAATTTTATATATTGAATAAGTAAAAAAATAGTTTAAAATTATATTATAAAATTAAAAAACAACAATTACTTTTTTAAAAAAATAATATAAACTTAAATTTGAGAGTGAAATGAAGTAAAATAAATTTTTTAAAATATAAAAATTAAAACAAATTTTTACCATAAAACAAAATCTTAAATAATTATTCACACATGTTATATATGTTTTGAATGCATGTGTGGCATGTTATAATAATAATTATTATTATCCTTCTTTACTGCTGCTATACAATACAAAGGAATACTTAATGGTATATATGCAATGTGAATTTGTGCATGTAACATGAAAATATAAAGAAGAGAATAAAAAAAGATTTCATATTCTTCTTAAGGTAGGTAATTAATTACCTTAATTAATTTAATTATTTTTTTTATGATGCAGGGATGATAATATATTGTTCAATGGGTTAATATTCTACTTTGCAAACTATATATTTGATGGGGCATCACGTCTTCCATTATGGAAAACAGACGGAGTAGTTATGGCAATACTGCTTCATATGGGACCAGTGGAGTTTCTTTATTATTGGTTACACAGAGCACTTCATCATCACTTTCTCTACTCTCGATACCATTCTCACCACCATTCCTCCATTGTCACTGAACCCATTACCTGTGAGTCACATTAATTGCTTTTGCTTTTGCTTTTGATTGATGTCCAATGTCTATCACCTTTGAATGTCAATATCCATGCTTTCAGATGCAGTGCATGCTTGTTATTAAAAAAACTTAAATAAATTATATTGTTATTGTTTATGATATTTTTAATTAGAATTATAAAATTTTACATAATAAAAATTGACATTAAAAATATTGTACAAATTATATAAGTAAAATTTCAATTTTAATTTGAGAATAATATATAATATTTATAGAACTATATCTAAGTTTTGTTTTTTTTTATTGTTATCACGTTGTTTTCTTTATCTAATATATATACAAATTATTTATCTGCTTTCACTCAGTGATTTAGCTTTCAGAATAATTAATCTAGAAGCTTAAATATACTCTTTCATCTTTATAATACATTTTTTTTAATTTTGATCATCGTAAATTTATCTTTTTTAAATAAGTTTCTGTAATTTTTAATTTAATTTTTGTTATTATTTTTAGTACTTTTAATATATTTATTATTTTGTTTTAAATATAACAAGATCTAAAATAAAAATAAATAAATTTTACAAAAATCACTTAAAAAAAAATCTTTATAAAGATCAAAAACTAAAAAGAAAAAATATTATTAAGACTAAAAATATATTTAAACTTAAAACTCTTTTCCGATTAAATTCGTTCTTTTGTTTCGTCTAAATAGAAAAGGATTTGGAGGACCACCTAAGAGTTCGGCTAAAATTGTTTCAAATTGAAAGATAAATTGAACTTCACTGAGAAGATTTCAGGATTTTATAATTTAGACTCGTTCAAGTGCATACATCTCTCATAATTTTATACTAAAATTTTGACTAGCATATCACTTTAGATTTTAATCAATATGTTCACTACAAAGTATTTTTATATATTAATGATTAAAAATTAACTGGAGTAGTTTTCATTTATATAACCTTTATTTAATAGAACCTAATTAAATTATTACTATTGACATTATAGATTTATATATACTAACAGAGTAGTATTTACATTAATAGATAATTTTCGTGGTATGAAAAGTTATATATGATTTTAGTATGTTAGTACCATATATATCAGTATAGACTCAACCTATACATCATTAATTTTATTTTTTCTTAAATAAAGTTTTTTTAACAAACATAACTTTAATTAATACTTGACAATTTTTGTTTGTTAATTAGTAAATTACAATCTTTTCATAATAATCATTTAGAAACACAATACATTTGAGGAGAGGGTAAGGTAAAATTTAATTCCCAAATAGAGTTTTCTCCTGCACTGAATTTACTGGTTAACTGGATATAATACTAAATACGAGACAATTACAGTTTGAATAGATGAAAAATATGTCAATCATATTATATATATATATATATATATCATAATCAAACAGGTACTTAACATGTAATAGAGTTTGTATATTTCAACTTAAGATCACTTATTCTTTTGATGTCACTCTTAACGATGTAATATATACTTAATTGTGTATTATTTATTACAAGTAATATTACTAGTTTTGTAAATTTGATTATAGCAAAATGTATCCTAACTACTAAATAAATTTCATACTATTTTGATAATCCTTCCATTTTGTCGATACTATAATTATTCTAATACTTATTATATTCTGGTTCTATTTTGATTTTTTTTAAAATAAAAAATACTATAACGACAATAAAGTTAGAAACTAAGATATTGTGTATAATAAATAAATTTTCCATATCACTAGATAACTCTAATAGTTCTCCTACTATTTAGATGATACTTCAATTTTGTCAATAATATAATTATTAATTGTAATACTTATTATATTTTTATCCTTATTAATAGGTGGCTCCCATAATAGTAGGTGGGAGTTTATAGCGCATTGACCAGTTTTTGGTTTGCAACAGGAATGTACAATCTGTTTTTTTTTTTTTATATTACATAGTAATATATGTATAGTTTCAATTTTTATTTAATTACTTGAATTCAATAAATTTAAGTTACTATGCAAAATTATAATTTTGATATTTTATCTTATGGTAAAAATTCATTTTAGTCATTTATTTTTTACAAATAACATTTAAAAATAATATAACATTTAATATTACTTTATAACAATTTTAGTAATATATAGAAAGGAAATTTTCAATTAAAAGATTGGATCGACAAAATTGCATACCCTACTCTATCGTACATGTAGAATCTAGTAAATATGTATTTGAAAAAACAATGTTTTTTTAAAAATAATTATTCAGTTTCCAATATAATTCTTTTAAAAACTTAAGCATTATTCTTTTTAAAATAAATTCAACCAAATATATTAATAAAAAAAGCTAAAACATAAAGTTGAGGAGCACCATGTTAGTTATTTAAATATTTTTGTTAGTTTTATTCTTCAATGCACAAATTAAAGCAACACTTTCTGCAAAGTACCTTATTAATTTTTATGAATTTAATCTATATACACTATCAATGTAAATGTTTTTACATAGTAAAAAAATATATAACTTTTAAAGTAATTATTATAAAAATAAATAAATTTACTTTACACTTTTGTTGCATCCACTATTTACTCAATGTTTATAGTCATTTCATTTATATTAACATCTAAATCCCTAATTTTTATCATTTGTTTTCTTTATAAATCACTGCATTATCTTGATGCAGCTGTCACCCATCCATTTGCTGAGCACATATCATATTTCTTTCTCTTCGCAATAACCTTGCTAACTCTTGTCTTCACAAAAACGGCCTCTATGATGGCCGTATTTGGATACGTGACTTACATTGATTTTATGAACAATATGGGCCACTGTAACTTTGAGATTGTTCCTGCGTGGTTCTTCAACATCTTTCCACCTCTCAAGTATCTCATGTACACCCCATCGTAAGTATTTACCATGCATGTCTACCTACACACATAAGAAAAAGTGAGTATAAGAAGAATTAATCTTGTTCATATAACTATATATAAATAATTAATATTATTTTAATCTTAACCATTTATTTAAATATATAGTCAATATTCACTTCTCTCTTTCACATAGACACAATTCAAAATAGATGATAAAAATTAAAACTGATTTAATATATAATTTTACAATTTATGTATAGTTATATGACCAAAATTTACTCATGTTATATTTCATTAAATATATGTGAGTATTAGGTAAAAATTACTACAAGAATTTTTTGATTTTGCTACTAATTTTAGCTACCATTTAAATTAGTAGTTAAATCTTAGCTAATTAACTATTAATTAACTAGAATATTATTTTTTCTAGCTAAATTGAAGTTATATTTATTTATACTTCTCATTACTACAAATTAGCTAGGAAATAACTACAAATTTTAAAAAAATTACTACAAATTAACTAAGATTATTTTCTTAGCTAATTTGCTACTTATTTCATGCTACCATTCAATATTATAGTAAATTTGTAGCTAATTATTTTTATTAGAAATTAGCTACAAAATAACTATTGATTTTAAAATTAGCCACAAAATTATTTTGTAGCAAATTTTAAATTTCTAGTAATTATTAATGAGAATATTTAATTATAATTATTAAATTAAAATTTGACAATTTAAGTTTCATATTTAATTACTCCAAGGTACGAAGTATACTTATTATCTAATATCTCTCACAGGTTTCACTCTTTGCACCATACCCAATTTAGGACAAATTACTCTTTATTTATGCCATTTTATGACTACATCTACGGAACTATAGACATGGCTTCAGATCAACTACATAATTCAGCATTAAAACGAGAGGAAGAAACTCCAGATGTTGTGCACCTGACCCACCTTACAACACCTGAATCCATTTATCATCTTAGGCTTGGATCTGCTTACATGGCCTCCAAGCCTTACACACCAAAATGGTACTTTTGTTTAATGTGGCCGGTGACAGCTTGGTCCATGATCCTCACATGGGCCTATGGTCAGACATTCATTGTGGAGGGGAGTCGTTTTCACAAACTCAAGTTGCAAACTTGGGTTATACCTAAGTACAGTCATGAAGTAAATATCAAGAACTTCTTTCCCTATAATTATTTTTTTTTTTGTTCCATAGATATTTATTGAAAACTATTTAGTATTTAAAATAAAATGGAATATACTATATTTTTGTTTGAGAATTTTTTCACAAAATCCTGAAGAATATTGCATGAAATTCATATTTGTATGTGTAACTAGCAAATTCAACGACTACTTTTCACATATTTTATTTTTCACATTTTAGGGATTAATTATTTCAATTAAGATTTAATTATTTGTTTATTATATGACAACTGTAAAATAATAATTTATATAACTATGCAATTATTGTTTTTAGTACTTTCTACGATCAGAAAAAATGGTCATCAACAAAATGATAGAGGACGCAATATTAGATGCAAATAGAAAGGGCGTAAAAGTGTTGAGCCTAGGTCTCATGAATCAAGGTGAAGAGCTTAACAACTATGGAGGGCTATATGTTAATAGACATCCAAAGCTAAAAGTTAAGGTTGTAGATGGCAGCAGCCTTGCTATTGCTATTATTCTAAACAATATTCCTAAAGGGACAACTCAAGTATTACTCATGGGAAAACTCACAAAGGTTGCTCATGTTCTTGTCCACTTATTGTGTCAACAAGGTGTTAAGGTTCGCTTATTTAATTTATATGGATTTAAGTTCTCAATATATATATATATAGGAGAAATTTTTTTTTTATGAGAGTGACTAAGAGAAATAAATATTAATAATTCGTGAATTAACAAGATTAAAACACACAAATCATGTAATTTTTTTTAGAAAGGTCATATGATCTTTTATGTCACCAAGTAATTTTAATTAACTTTTATTTCACAACTTAGATTTGCTTCTCACACTCTCATGAAAAATATCTTTCTCAATATATATATATATATATATATATCCAAGGAAGTAGGTTTGCTTAATTTTAAAATTTCTTAATTTTGGTATCACATGATTATATATATTGTAGGTTGCTATAAAGCATAAGGATGATTATGTGCAACTCAAAAGGTCTTTCAATACCTCTAAAACTAATTTGATCATTGCAAAGAGCTACAACCAGATGGTAATATATCAAAATTTTCCTAGTTTTATTTTGAGTATTTTCTTTTCTAGTTAATTCTAGTTAGTCTTCTTTTTGTTTTATTTTTAGGGTATGAGAATGCATTACAAGGATGTTTGGGTAATATCATTAGAATAAAGGATAAACAAAATTTATAGATCAATTTTATGTAAAAAAAATTGGATGAAAATAACAATTCCTAATTTTTCACCTTTATTTTTATACAACCTTGTTTAAATGAGAAGCAAGTTTTTTTTTTAGAAGTAAAAAAATTATTAAAAATAAGAGTACAAAGAGTACTCTAATCAAACTACACCAGTCTTACAAAGATCAAATCAAAGGAATAAATAAAAAAAATAAAAATTTCTTTCCTCTTTCACATTTCATTTTTATTTGAACAGACTTGGTTAGTGGAAGATGAATTAACTAAAAAGGAACAACTGAAGGCACCTAAAGGTACATTGTTTATTCCATATTCGCAATTACCACCAAGGAAATATCGTAAGGATTGCTTCTATCATTGCACCCCAGCAATGTTAATTCCCAGTTGTGTTGAAAATGTCCATTCTTGTGAGGTTTGTTCAAATAATCTTTTCATGGTTCAATTGATTCAATCATCATATTCAATTTCTACTAGCATTAGAGGATTGTTTGGTTTGGTTACAATCTCAAATAATAAAATTTCAAACATGGTCTATATACATTGTAGGATTGGTTACCAAGGAGGGTAATGAGTGCATGGCGCATAGCTGGAATAGTCCATTCTTTAGAAAGATGGAGTGCCCATGAGTGCAGCTACTCGGTGCATAACATAAACAAAGTTTGGCGTTCAACTCTTCGGCATGGGTTTCAACCTCTTACTACTCCACCCAATGAGTTAGCTCATTGTAATGAGTAGTGTAGAAATTAAATAATTAATGTGTATTATTGTTTCATTTGACTCTTTAGAGGATATTAATCCTTCCTAGTTATAGTTGTAATTTCCTTTAGCAAGTATATTAAGTATTGTACTTAAACAAGCAAATGGATGTATCTATCTATCTATCAATCTATCTATTTATCTCTCTCTCTCTAAACCCTAAACCCTAAACAAGCAAATGGATGTATCTATCTATCAATTAATCTATCTATTTATCTCTCTTTCTCTCTCTCTCTCTCTAAGAGAGAGAGAGAGATAGAGAAAATCATGAGAAAGAGCTCATTAAATAAGGAATGAGACCTACACAATTTTGTAATTTCTAATAAATTTCAATTCATACTAAAAAAGTGTTAAAAAAAGTATATTGTTAGCATTTTTCTAAAAGAAACTTGGAAGGATTAAAGTTAATTATAAGTCAACAAACAACATAAACTTATGAAAATGGGCACCATAAAAAATGATTATTTAGCTACTAAAAATTTTGATTGTTGTAGAATGATATTTAGTTGTTAAACAATTTAGTGATTGAATTGAGGACTTAAACATGGTGGTTGCAATATATATAGTCTCTAACTTGTTTAGCGACCAAAATAATACTTGATTGGAATTAATGACTATTAATATCAGTTTCTAAGGGGTAAAAAGATAAGAACAAATCATTTAGAAATCATACATACAGATATTTATTGTATAGACATAGATGCAAGTAGTCTGAAATACTTTATTACCTTTATAGATGATTATTCACAATATATGTATCTCTATTTACTTTGTTATAAGGATGAAGCTTTGAATGTCTTTAAAGTTTTTAAGGTTGAAGTGGAGAAGCAATATGGAAAACAAATTAAGATCATGAGATTTGATAGAGGTGGAGAGTATGCTAGATATACTGTGAATGGACAAGCACTTGGTCCATTTGTAAAATTTCTTCTAGAACATGGGATTGTTGCCCAGTACACTATGTTTGATTCTCTGGATCAAAATGGTGTGGCAAAACAAAGAAGAAATCAAACTTTAATGGACATGGTGAGAAGTATGAGGAGTAACGCTAAACTACCTCAATTCTTGTGGATTGAAGCACTAAAGATGACAATATATATATTAAATTGAGTTTTGACCAAGGCTGTCTTGAAGAAACCTTTTGCGTTGCTCAAAGGTTGGAAACCAAGTTTGTGACATATATGCATTTAGGGATGCCTATTTGAAGTGAGAATTTATAGCCCACAAGAGAATAAACTAGACCCAAGGACTATTAGTGGATATTTCATTGGATATGCTGAAAAGTACAAAGGATATAGAGTCTATTGTCTAACAATACACAATACTAGGATTGTGGAATCAAGAAAATTTCTTGAAAATGACTTAATTAGTAGGAGTGATCGGTTTCAAGACATTGTTAATGAAAACGATCACTGTAAGGCTCAATCCTCTCGATCAAGTGATAAAATGATTGTCATTCACATCCCTCAAGTACAAAAACGAGTGTTAGACAACCAATAATTGAAGTTTCCTAAGTTGTTGAAAATGATCGTATAGATCAAGCTATTGATGAGGAACAACAAGATTGTATTGAACAATAATCAGTTGAACATGTTCCTCAATAAGATAATGACGCAACATTAAGAAGACCTACTATAGTAAAAAAAAGTCAACAATTCCTAGTGATTATGCTGTGTATCTACAAGAATCAAAGTATAATATTGGAGCTGAAAATGATCCTGAAATGTTTTCACAAGCCATGAGTTCTAAAGAATAGAACTTGTATAATTCCATGAAAGATGAGATGGATGTTATGACATCTAACCAAGTTTGGAATCTTGTTGTATTTCCTAATGGTGTTAAAGCCATTAGATGTAAATAGATTTTTAAAAAAAAGAAAGACTCACAAGGCAACATTAAGAGACATAAAGCAAGACATGTTGGCAAATGATTCACTCAAAGAAAAGGAATCAACTATATAGAGAGATTTTCTCTTGCATCAAAAAAAGATTATCTTCAAGTAATTATGGCATTAGTAGCTCATTTTGACTTTGAGTTACATCAAATAGATGTAGAAATGGCATTCCTCAATGATGATTTAGAGGAAGAGATTTACATGAAACAACCTAAAGGATTCTCTTCTAATGATGGTGAGCACTTAGTCTACAAGCTTAATAAATCCATATATGGATTAAAACAAGCTTTCTGCCAGTGGTATCTAAAATTTCAAAAGTTCATTACTTCATATGGTTTTGAAGAAAACATCATGGATATCTGTATATATTTGAAGGTCACTCGGAGTATTTTGTTTTCTTGTGTTGTATGTGTATGATATTTTGCTTGCGAGTAACAATAAGGGATTACTATATAAGGTGAAACACTTTCTCTTAAAGAAATTTGATATGAAAGATATGGAGGAGGCATCTTATGTCATTACCATTAAGATCCATAGAGAAAGATCTCGAGGCATTTTAAGTTTGTCTCAAGATACCTATATTAACAAGGTCTTAGAAAGATTTAACATGAAATATTTCTCACCAAGTATAGCACTCATTATGAAGAGTGATAAACTCAATTTGAGTCAGTGCCTTAAAAATGATTTTGAGTGGGAACACATGAAAATTATTCCATATGCTTCTGTTGTTGGAAGCCTTATGTATGCTCAAGTTTGCACCAAACATTACATTGCATATGTCGTTGGTGTTTTGGGAAGATATCAAAGTAATCTAGGTGTTAACCACTGGAAAGCTACAAAGTAAGTAATGCGATATCTTCAAGGGACAAAGAACTACATGCTCATGTATAGACAGATTGATGATTTGGAGGTTATTGCCTACTCCAATTCAAACTATGCTGGCTACGTTGATTCTCCAAAATCAACATCTGGTTATATCTGCATGCTAGCTAGTGAAGTTGTATCTTGGAGAAGTGCAAAGCAAACCTTGGCTGCCACCTCCATTATGGAAGCTGAGTTCATCTCTTGTTTTGAGGCCACCTCTCATGGTGTATGGTTGAAGAGTTTCATATCTAAACTTCGAGTTGTGGACTCTATTTCTAAACTTTTGAAATTATACTATGGCGACTCAGTTGTAGTGTTTATGGTTAAGAATAATAAAAGTGAAAGTTGAAGTAAACACATCAATATTAAATACTTAGTCATAAGAGAACATGTTAAGGAAAAAAATGATAATTGAACATGTTGACATTGAGTTGATGATTGCTGATCCTTTAACTAAAGGCATGCCACCAAAGAATTTTAAGGATCATGTGGTACATACGAACGGAACTTGGATCCATTGTGTGATTTCATTGTATGTACATTTATTATTTTCAAAAACTCTTATTCAATTTGATATTTTCTGATATGGTATTGTGCACATATTTGTTTTGAGAAATATCATTAGAAATAGAACCAAAATAAACATATGGTTTATTCATTAAGTTAAAAGCTAATAATATTGAAAGACTTAATATATTGTGACGCATGGAAGATAATACTTATCATTAAAGGACCTATCACCATGATTCTTATATTTTTCTTGTCATGATTGTTAATGGATTAAATGGACCAAGTGGGAGAATATTAGAATTTTCCGTTATAGTTATTTAAATCATTGAATAAATTTTTATTACTGAACATTCAAATTCAAAATCAATAACAGGAATTTTGTTATAATTGGATATTGATTTTACTATCTAAAATTGAATGTGAAAAATAATATCAATGGTTGAATGTGGTCTCTTTTGTTGCAAGATACAACCCATTATTTTAGTAAAACGTTTAGGAACATTTAATTGTCCAATAAATTCTGTGATGGGCTGAACTCTATAAATTGAACATGTTCTTTGTTTTGGATCACTATGCCTACTCCTCTCTTCAGAAAATACACCATGGAGTTTGAGCGAGTAACGGTTTAGAAAAGTCAAAATTATATGGGTCTTAGTGATGACATATTTTCTCTACAATAACTGGAAGTTACTTTCCAATTAAGCTTTTGTTCTATATATATATATATATATATTTAGGTCAACTTATTTAAGAAAAAAAACTTTTGGTAGTTATTTTTCAATTCAAAATACTCCAACCTTAATTAGAACTTAGCTTATTAGTAATTCCTTGTGAATTTTGACAAATTTAAATTAAAATTAATTTTTTTAATATAAAGAGGTATTCGAAGCTTTTTTCACCCAACTAATTCCATTCTCACCAGGTTGACCTATTTGAGAGTAAAATAGTACCACCACATGTCTAAGTCAAGGATTGAATCTCAAACTTTGGTTAAAAAACACAAGTGACAAACCATTTGTGTTAGCAACATTCGATATCTAAATTTATCTAAATTTATATTTAACTTGTATATATATGCTTAAAAAGCTTAAAGAACAATCTATTAGCAAATCTCCCCCTCCATTCATTCGTAAGAATGTAAGTAACATGCATATATTTTCCAAAGGATCATTTCTGCATTATTTAAACATCCTTTCTATTACACAGCATATATATATATTATTGCAAGACACAATATAGATGTATGACATAGGGAAGAATATAATATTACAAGAGCTATATAGTTTGATATATAGAACTCATATTGTATCTTGGATATATCATAAGATGGTTGATTAAGACACACAATAATTAAAATGCTAATTAATTTAGAATTGATGAAAGGGAAGTAATCTTGAATGGCCTAAACCCATGCTGAAGACTAGCTTGCCATATTTTCTCAACGCTAAACATGACATTTCCACACTCATTAACATTCCAACCTTCTAAGGCATGCAGTATTCCAGCGACACGCCATGCACTCATCACTCTTCTTGGAAGCCAGTTCTGTTGCATATTGAAATTCGTTACTTATGAAATTAATTTTGGCACCAAAATCATAAAAGCTATATGAAATTAATGTATCTTCCTACCTCACAAGAGTCCACATTCACTAGAGAAGGAGGAGCCATCATGGCTGGTGTGCTATGATAGAAGCAGTCTTTGCGATGTTTCTTTGGAGGGAATTGGGAAATAGGTATAAACAATGATCCTTTTGGTGCTTTCTTTTGTTCAGCCTCGTTACATTGGTTTCCTACCAGCCATATCTGCAAATTCAAATCAACCCATGATTTCAAAAATATCAATTTTTCTTTTTTTTTATCCTACGTATTCTTTTTTTTTTTTTAAATCCGAAGTATTCCTTAGTTGAGAATGAAAGACCAATCCTTCGAAATACATAAATTTATTTAAGAGAATAACATTTTTTAAATATTTTTTTCGTATACAACAATCGAAAAAATATTATTATTCTTGTTGGTATTAAACTAAAATATTTTTTTCGCTCTAAAATTTTTCAATTCAATTTTAGTCTTCTAATTTTTTTTTTCCATTTCTTCCATATAATTTGGAAATACTTCATTTTTAGTCATCAAAGTGTTTTTTTTTTTCAGTTATAATCACCATTAAATGTTAATTATAACCACTCTGAGATCCAAAAGTAGAATGTTAGAGACAAAAATTGGACGAAATTTGTTTGAATAAAAAAAAAGTTGGAAAAATTTAGAGAGACAAATTATTATTATTATTATTATTATTATTATTATTATTATTATTATTATTATTATTATTATTATTATTATTATTGTTGTTGTTGTTGTTGTTGTTATTATTATTATTATTATTATTATTATTATTATTATTATTATTATTATTATTATTATTATTATTATTATTATTATTATTATTATTATTATTATTATTATTATTATTATTATTATTATTATTATTATTATTATTATTATTATTATTATTATTATTATTATTATTATTACTATTATTATTATTATTATTATTATTATTATTATTATTATTATTATTATTATTATTATTATTATTATTATTATTATTATTATTATTATTATTATTATTATTATTATTATTATTATTATTATTATTATTATTATTATTATTATTATTATTATTATTATTATTATTATTATTATTATTATTATTATTATTATAATTATTATTATTATTATTATTATTATTATTATTATTATTATTATTGAAATTACCGAATAGAAAGAAAGAAGTGTATTATTAAATAGTTAGAGGGTTTTACCTTTGCAGTATAGGATCCTGGGAAAAGCAAGTTCTTTTTGGACTCCATGGAGAGCTTTAATCGAAAACTGTCATATTCATCCTTATACATAGTTGTAACCTGAAAAATGATTCCACTTATCAAGGAGAGATATACATTGCCCGAGTAATTTTCAATTTAAATAAATTATAAATTAAAAAATCTAAACAAAAATGTATTTAAAATTCAAAATAAAATACGTAGCATTGATTAATTTAAATAAAATTTTGAAAATAATTTAAAATAAAATATTTAATATTACAAAAAAAATGCATAAGTAATTCCTATGAATTTGAATTAAAAAAATTGGGATGTTATTTTCTTTTTTTAAGAAAAGAAAACTGTAAGAGATTAAGTAATTCTCAAGAGCATACTTTAATTCAATATATAAAAGTAAATTTGAAAGTAATTGATTTAAAAGTATAAACAACTATTATTTTAAGAGAAGAGAAAATTAAAAAGAAATAAAATAATTAATTTTAGAACATAAGCAGTAAACAATGTTTTGAAGAATTAGATGGAATTTCAACATAAAAAATTGATAATAATTTGAGAGCTTTAAAAAAATAGAAAAATAAGTATTTCTTTTACAATGAGGCCTTGTGTCTTACGTTTAAAGAAAGTAAAATAGGATATCTCACCCCTAAGTGAGATCTCTATTTGTTATATACGTATGGATTTAACATTTTTTATGGATCGGAGTTCAAACACTTAATGAAGATTTTCAGATCAGCACTTTTTTATCTATGTATTTCTACTAATTGTTTTTGTTAAATGATAATATGACTAATAAAAGCTGAAAATAGACCTAATGTTGCTTAAATAAAAAAATATTTTTATATTTTTTTGGTACATAAAAAATATAAAAATATTTTTTATTTTATTATTAAAAAATTATAAAATACTTTTTCTTTTATTATGTATAAGAAACTTATATAAAAATTATAATTTTATAAAGACTGAAGTAATAAAATGAATGAACTGGGTGTTATGTTAAGGACTAAAAAATAATAACAGAAACACAAGCTGATAAATTTCTTGAAAGATCAAAATAAAAGAATACACATTTTATAAAACTTGACTAAAAACTTATTTAAGCATTGAATAAATAATAACTACACTCTTACCATTTTAATCAACAAAAGTGATGGCGGACCCAATTATTTTACTTAGACGAGTACAGTTCAACTTATTGAATGGCTGACCTATTTTATGATGCCAATTTCAATAAATGAAATAAAATATTACTTCGTGTTATAAGTAAATAATTTTATTGTTGTTAAATATAAAAAATTATTTCTGGTTAATTAAACTATTTTCCACAAATTCTAAAACTCCCCACAAGTCTATTGAAATTGTACGAGTTAATAAGTAAAAAGAAAGTTTTGAGGCATTTCAAATAAGTTTGGGATAATAACAACAATCAATGAACACTTCATTGACATAGCTAGCTCTAATTACCTATAATACAATAAGGAACTAAAGAAATCAAAATATTTTCAGTGAGAAAAGCATGCTTATTTATAAGGATCGAACATACACTTTTTGTTGAAAGAATATCCTCAAATAAAATTAAACATACCTTAGTACCCCTTTCACATAAAGCACTCACAATGGCATACGAAACCTTGTTAGCTTTGCCACAAAGAAGCACTTGGCTAGCTTCTTTGGGAATACTGTTAAGAACAATAGCCACAACTAAGCTACTGCCATCCACAATCTTTATCTTAAGCTTGGGATATCTTTTTATGTAAAGTTCACCATATTTATTGAGCGAATCTCCCTGCAACCATTGAACACATGCTCTCATCAAATAATTGATTTAAGCATATATACTATTATGAACAAAGCAAAATTGAACATATTTTAAAATGAATATACACAGTTTATAGATGATTGCTAAATAGATAGGTTCAACCTATACGGAGGTGGCCTTTTTTTTTTTTTTTAAGATTCTCCATTTTTGTTCTATAAGTATGGTAATAGTTCAAAAAATAAATTTTATAAGCAGTTCGCTAATAATTAATGTTAAAAAAAAAAAAAGCAGTGGCATTTCTGTAAACAAGTGAATTTTTTTTAATATTAATTATCATTTAATTATCATTTGAATAGATGTAAAAAGGTTTAAGAATTGACTTCTACAACTCAAAACATCATTGTCAAACTGAACCCCAATATTGCTCACAAACCTTAACATCTTCTCCTTACAAGTTCTCGTGCTCCTAACACAAACAAACCCCAACATAGGAACTTTCATGCTCGTGCTCCAACATTGTCATATTGTCGTTTTTTATAAGCCAAATGTCTCTCTTTCTCTCTCTCATTTTGTTTATCATTCTCTCACTATTTCTTTTCTATTTCTCTCCAAGTGTTGTGCTTCTCTCTCCTCCCCCTCCCAAAAGAAAATCAGTCCTTCTTTTAGTTGGCTATTGCATTTTCTCACTTAGGGAGGGTTTTTATTATTATATTTGTTTTTCTTATTTCTACCTTTTTATATTGATCACCAGCCTTGTTATGATTTTTCATTTGCATTCTCTGTTTTGTTTCTTTCCTATTTGTAGGTTTTGAATGTTGAGTTGGTTAGGTTAGGATGTGATTTGGTTTAGTGATGCAAGTGGGAGTGCTTCGAGAAGGAGAGACATTTCGCACTCCCAAAAGAACAATTTCAACTTTCATCTATTGAAGATTCAAGCCTTGAGAAAGGATTTTCAAGAATTAATGCAATCTTCTACTTCTATTTTTATAATTTTCTTTGTTATTTTGTTTTTCTCCATGCTTTACTAATTTCCTTTTGGTTAGGGATAGATAAACTTCATAGGAATTCTCAATAATTGAACCTATTTTAATTCAATGCTAGTTTTATTCTTTAGTTTGAGTAATATTTCTCTTTGCTTAATGCACTATGCTAATTGACCATTAGCCAACTCATTTTAAGTTGTGTTTATGATGAGAAATCTTGAAAATTTAGTTGCATTGACCTTGTACTGAGATGAGTCTTGAGATAAAATTTTTTGATGTAAGTATTCTTGTGTATCTTTGAACTTAATCCTTGATTTAATCTTTTTGTATCTAAGAAAATAAAACAATGGGTTTGATTAAAGGGATTAAGAGCCAAGAAATTGTACTTAATTATTTTAAGCTAATATGAACTTCATTTCTTATGAATGAACTTGTGTTAGGTCAATGAAACTATAGGGAATGACCATGCAGCGTATTGAACCCTAACTGTATTCATAATTTCTTATTCATCACTAAAATCTTGGAAAGTTTAAAAAATTAGATAATTAGTAGATAATCAATAGTTTAGTTTTATATTTTAGTTCTCAGTTAATTCATTACACCTTACCCTTTACGTCCAAAGTGTAGCAAATTGTTAGAATTGGGGAATGTCAACAATCATCGGGGACGATATCTATATTTATCATTGTATTACTTGTACAACATGTCTATGCATGTGATTTTATTCTAGGATCTAATACATAGAGTGATTTAGCTATAAGAGAAAAAAATGTATTACATCGTTTCTAAGGGAGGAATGTAAGATGTCTAAAGGTTGGTTTTTTTCTTGTACCATTGACAAACTCAAATTTATGAACTGCAATTCATTCTCTTAGCAATTTTCTATCGGGTCATAACATTATGAACTACAATAATATGTTTTGGTGGCAAAATGACACTTTTGAGGCAAAGAAAATTTGGGAGATAGGAAGTGCTCTACGGGTGAGGGTCGTAGTAGGAAAGGTGGAAATAGTTAAAAAAAAAAAAACATAGAGCTTGAACAAAGAGTTAAAATGAATTTCTAAAGTTGCAAGTAGAAGGGGTGGGGATGTTGGTGTTAATAAATGAAAGTACTATGTTATAACATTAAAGGGTTGGGGGAAAGGGTGGAGTAGAGAACCATAAGAAAAATGATAGCTTTCAAAGGGATTGAATTGGTATGCATACAAGAGAAAAAAATTAGAGTGAACAAAAAAGTATGTTATGCAGTATGGGGATCATGAAGTAGAATGGAAATTCAGTCTAGTTGTGAACACATTAAGGGGCTTAATTTGCTTATGGAAGAATGAGACACTATATAACTGATATATTCTATGGGTATGGACACCTTGGCTTGAAAGGAGTATGGAAGGAATCAAATGTATTTATTACTATTGTCAACGTATACTTACTAGTTTCCTCTCTATAAGAAAAAGAAGATTGTGGAATGAACTTGTGATGATTAAAATTAATAGCAATGACAAAGCATGGTGCCTTGCGGGGGATTTTAATTCAGTTAGGAAAACAAATTAGAGACAGGTAAAACATCTATAAAGGTGTCGAGAAGAAGGAATATAGATGAACTTAATCAATTCATTTATAATATGGAATGAAGGACCTCGTTTAGTGTTTGTATTTGACTGTTCTGTTAATTGATAAGGTGTTTAGTCATTTTTTTGTTTAGTGCTTGTGTTTGATTGCCTCTTCCAATTGAATAAGTGTTTAGCTGTTTTCTATTGGTTGTTTGTGTTTGATTGTCCTATGCACATCCATGCAAATTGTGCACTCAAATGTAGATTTTGTGCATGCCCGTCTAGAGTCATGTTGATTGTGCACGCTCATGTTAAGGGGAGCACATCATGCTGCCCTATTTGTGCTATATGTGATTTTGGTGTTACAATTGGAATTTTTTACTTATTTGTTGAACTATATGCTTGTACGAAATATACCAGTGTGGTTATTGTTGAGATTACATTGAGGATAATGGGATGTGGTATAAAAATGAGTAATAAGAATAAAAATGTTCGAAAAGTAACCTAGTATGTGAGAGACAAGAATAGGCTCAAGGAACATTTATCTAGTGAGTGACCTAGCCTGTGAGAACCAAGAATGATATTCACTAATTTATGATGGATTGAGAGATAAGGTGCCTAGCCTGTGAGAGACTAGAACAGTCTTCATCAACCCAATGTGGAAAAGTGAAATAATGATTTAATTAAACCACATCCATGCATCATTTAATGAAACGAGTGTGTAAGGAAGTAGACACAAACTTGAGTGGTAAGGTCACTAAACCTTTTGGAGCTACTTGCTATGGAGATTCCAATGACCATGACTGATCCCACTAGCCGGATCAGACGATGTAAACTGAGTAGTACCAAATGAGCTACCAAAGGGATATTATGCTAGCGTGGTATGGCTAACCGTAGAGGCGAAGATTAGTAGAGTTTTCCCTACCCTACTTCTTATATTAGAGTTGGTACCACATGACATATGAAGTAGTACTAAGAGTGCATTGTTAACATTCATATGCATACTTGTTTGTAATTATCTGCTAATTATGATTGCTTATTGTCTGTTAATTATGTGTTTGTGTACTATTTAGATTGTGCTTATATCATGAGCTTGAGTGAGGACATTTCTCACTACCTTCTATTATCGGTTGTCTATGCTTGGGCTAAACACTACTTTGTAGTTGATGTTGAGTAGGAGTGTGAGCATTGAGATGGAGCTCTTCATTTACTACTTTTTCTTTATTTTGGGGTTTATGCTCTGATAAGACATGTGACATCAAGGTGCTTTCTATAATTGCATTATGATTGTGTAGTTTGATTTATGTTTTTTGACATTAGAAATTGGCCTTTGGAGTGTCAGTAAGGATGCATGTTTGTTTTCATTATAGTATATGACTATATTTTGTGAATCCTTTGTTAATTGATGTATTTTTCAAATTTTAAATTGTTTTATGTTTATTTGATTAATATTGTTAGTATTTGGGGTAAAGGGTGTCACACCCAAACTCTATAAAGAATACCTGAAGAAGTTATCAGGTGTTGGGGTGGGGAGAATATGTTTTTAATGAAAAATTAAGATATATGAAGGAAAAATTGAAAAAATGAAACAAGGAACAACTTGGTGACTTACAAAATCAAAATAAAGAATTGGTTGAAAAGATTAATGCTTTTGATATAAAGGATGGGTTAGGAAGACTAAGCATTGAAGAAGTCCAACAAAGAAGGGAATTGTTAGTAAAATTATGGAAAGTATAAAAGAGGTATAAATCATTAGTACACTGGAAATCTAGAAACAAGTGGTTAAGAGATGGAGATGCCAACACAAACATTTCATTCATTAGTGAACTATATGGCAAGAACCAATATTATAAAGGGTGTGTTAACGAATGGTCATTGGGAAGAAGATCCACCAAAGGTGAAAAGAGAGGTGAAGCAATTAAAAAAAAAACAGATAAAAAATGTAGATAGGAACGACCAATTTTTGATAATGTACCTTTTAGAAATATTGGAGAGGTGGAGAATAGTATGCTCACAACTAGGTTCGAGGAGGAGGAAATCAAAAGTGTAGTTTGGGATACAATGGGAGTAAAAGTCCAAGTTTAGATGGATATAACTTTAAATTTATCAAATCTTTTTTAACCACATTAAAGTCAAATGTCTTGAGTATTGCAGGATTTTCATAATAAAGGGGTGATCCCTAAAGGAGTAAATGCTTCCTTTATAGTCTTCATTCCCAAGAATGATAATCAATAAAGTTTAATGGAGTTTAGACCTATCTATCTAATCGGGTGCATGTATAAAATTAAAGCAAAAATCTTGTCTAAGAGATTAGGGCTGGTGTTGAACAAAGTTATTAATGAAGGACAATTTATACTCGTTGGTGAAAGGAATGTGTTAGATAGGGTTGTTAATTGCTAACAAAGTGGGTGATATGGCAAAATCCTAGAAAAAATCCATATTTGATATTCAAGGTGGACTTTGGAAAGGCCTATGATTCATTATGTTAGGAGTTTTACTATTATATGATGAATCAGATAGGGTTATGTGGTAAGTAGATTAACTAGTCTTGATGAATGGAATACAACAATGTTAGTCTTGATGAATGGAAGCCCTATTCGAAGAATTCAAGGTTCAAAAGGGTTTGAGACAAGGGGATCCTATCACCCCCTTCCTTTTCTTATTGGTAGCAAAAGGCCTCAATAGATTGATGATACAAGCTCTGCGTCAAAAATTATTTTTAGGTTTTAAATTGGGAGATGATGAGATAAATATCTATCTATTACATTTCATTGATGACACTTTGTTTTTGGTGAGTAGATAGTACAAAATATAGTAACTATAAGGAGCAAGTTGATATGATTTGAACTAGAATCAGGGCATAAAGTAAATTTCTACAAAAGTAGGTTGGTAGGAGTTGTTGTGGAGGACATGGTAATGCAACAATTTGTTGCATTGTTAAACTATCAATAAATAAACATCCCTTTTGTTTACTTGGGCCTCCTAATAGGTGTAAACTCGAGAAGGGAATTGACTTAAGAACTAATTTTGCAGAAGCTAAAAGGAAAATTGTCCCTTTTGTAACAAAATCATTTCTCATCTGGGGGGTTGCCTTATTAATTTGGTATTTTTTCTCTTCTTTTATTTGATCTTTATTTCTTTTGGATGCCTAAAGGGGTAGCCTACAAGGTCAACTGTATTCAAAGAAAATTTTTATGGGATGGGGTGGGGAGGAAAAAGGTAACTTGGGTTAGTTGTGATAAGGTATGTTGTTCAAAACAGGCAGGAGTTGCTCAATACAAAGATGTGCTGTTTTCAATAGAACTCTTAGGAAAATGGGGGTGAAAAATGTTGAAGGAATAGGATAGTCTATGATGTAGAGTATTGAAGACAAAATGTGGAGAAATAATTGAAAGCAAAGTAGTGAGGTATTTTAGGAAGGGGTCAATGTGGTGGAATGACTGAAAGGTTATGTGAAAGTAATGACTAAGAGAGTGGGTTTGAGAAAAATATAGTATTATGAAAAAAGGGTGAAATTTTAGGATATCAATTGGATAAAAAAACGGAAAGACTAAGTGTGATTTATATGATAAAAACCTTAATTTTTAACTAGTAAAAATTACCCAACAACAACTATTTAATAATGTAAAACTGAGTGTAATTCACACTGATACAAAGAAAGAGAGATAATGCAATGCAAATATTAAAAAAATAGGGACTTGCCTGGTTTGAAAGACCTAGACTTAAAACCTTAACTTTCCTTAACTCAGCTTGAAGTATTGCTTCTTCTATAAGATTGTTTAATGTTTCCCTTTGCCATTTGAAAAGATACTGCAGAAGTGTAAAAGAGAAACAAATATTATTCACATGAAATATATTTCCTCCTTGGAAATAAAAAAAAATAACATTACCCAAATCTTACTTGTACATGGAATCTTGGAATAACCCATGATTGCAAATTGAGCATTTTGAAAGCATTTCTCTCCAGAACAAATGTTTGACCATAAAACCAAGTCACAAGAACAGACCAAAGAGTGAAAGGCCACATCAAATAGAGGTACCATTCAG
Source organism: Mucuna pruriens (assembly GCA_025330945.1). Taxonomy (NCBI): domain Eukaryota; kingdom Viridiplantae; phylum Streptophyta; class Magnoliopsida; order Fabales; family Fabaceae; genus Mucuna; species Mucuna pruriens. The sequence goes on along the minus strand of JAENHJ010000384.1, from coordinate 458,004 downwards.
AAGATTGGGATCTAGAGGCTAAGGATGCAAATCCCAACCTTAGATGGTAAATGGACTCAGGGGTAGTGAGGTGTGTTAGATAGACCACATCAGGTGAGGTTTCTTCTCTCTTCAACGATGTTTCATATGTGGTGTCTGTGGTCTTGTCCATGGTACCATAAATGTAATCATAAATGGGCATGAAGAGTGAGTAATTGGTCCGAAACTGGGTATGATGTAGTGAGTGGAACCTGTCACAAACCAAATTTAATTGATTCTTTTTTTTTTCATTTGTTAACATAAGTTTTAAAAAAAAATGCAATATATTTTTTTCTAACATGAATTTAGTTGAATTAACAATATAAAAGTTTTTCTTTATTGTTCAATCATGGATTATCATATAATTAAAAATATAAACTTTTGTAATAATTATTTTAGATTTTATATATAAAATAATTCCTAATTAATTAATATTGTAAAAATCTTTTACATAGATAGTATATCGAAATTAAACTTCTTTAACACGAATAATTGACTTAGTATTTATTCACTGATTAATTAAGTGAGATTCTAACAATTCAAAATATATTACATATATTATTTTTAATAACTTTATTGTTCTATTTAGTAATAATTTTTATATCTTTAATAATATTTAAAATATTGTTAATAATATTTTGCAACAAGATTCAAACACAATATTTATTAAAATATATAAGAATTAATAGATTTTTTTTATATTTTTGTAACATTTTCTAAATGTTATAAAAAATTATATATGATGTAATATATAATAGTGAATTTAGATTATTTTATATTTTTCTTGTATATTGGAATATGTATTGAGCGAACAGGCTACTAATGAAGAAAGGTATTTAGAAGGTAGATTATTTTTTATATATATTATTAGTATAATTTTATTTAACTATCAACTAATGAAATATCATTTTAGATATAATCTTAAAAATAATTACTAAAAATAAATAATATATACAATGATAGTATAAATATTTTTTAATACTATTATTTAATCAGAATTCATTATGTGTAACAAATTTATTTGTATAATAAATACCTTTAAAATTAATAATAATTTTAATTAGTTGATAATTACGATCTTTTCCACTAAAAGTGGATGTATATTAAAACTCTACTACAGTTTTTTCTTAAGGTCAATTGGATATAATTTTTAAAAAAATAATGCAAATCAATGTAATGTAAACATTAAAACAAACAAACAAAATTTAAAAGTTAAACATTTTATTTTATAATATTAATTTTAAATTCAATATATTTATGACTTTTATAATAATAATTTTTAAGATGTTATTAAAAATAATTTTTAATTAAATAACAAGAATGAAACAAGTAGGGAGTGTTTTCAAATATATAATTATAAAAGTAACAAGAATGAAATACTACATATACGCTTTATAATTTCTCTATCTACTGGCTTTTGGATCTATCCTTCAGATAACACCACTTCATATAATTAGTTTTAATTTTTAACTATTAAGTTGATTTATTTATAGTGGAAATATGCTTCTTTCATGCTTTTATCTTTAACCTAATATACTATGTATTTATCTATCTATCTCTCCATATACATTTATATAATCTAAGGGAACGTAATATAAAAGTGTAAAAGCTTAATTAAATTTATGAAAATTATTTTCTATTCCATTATGAATTAGATATCTCTATAATTTATCAATTTTGTCGTCGGAGTTCTTTAGTCTATTTTACAGATTCACGACATCAAAACTACAGAAAGTGAATTATATATATGGGATTTAGTTTACCATAAAAATAGAAAATTTAGTAGACTACATTCAAACAATTTCATTTATTCCTCTACATTTTATATACTTTATAATAGTAATTAAAAACTATAGCGCTTCCAAAATGTTCTTCAAACCAATGATTCAACTATAACTCAACAGATATGTCGATGATGATAAATTAAAATGCAATAATTAATATAATTAAATTATGAAGAATTAAAAATAAAAAACTTAAAATAACATAATTTATATTAAATGCAATGATTTGTAACTCTTCAAAATTTTTTATAAAATGACATATACTATAGGATTTTTAAGATTCATTTGGTGAACACAATAAAATAAACATAAATAAGAGAGCATGATAAAAATTAAAAAAGACATGGGTATAATTATATCTTATGCTATCATATTTTTATATACATCAAATAACCTAATATATATTTTATGTAAATAATAAAATTAAGTTAATGAAAATTTTTAGTAATTAATAAGCGAGGACAAGAATAGGAGTAGTGATAATATTGGGTTTGGTGAAAATGGCATTCATGATAATAAAGAAGGTGAAGAAAATTAAAATAATAATAATGATAGTAAAAATAATAGTATAAATAATGACAATGATATTATTACGATGTAATGATATTAATATTAATAATAATGATGGTGATAATAATTATAATATAAATATTAAATCAAATTATATTATTGAAATTTTAGTATTTATGTCTTAGTTTTGATATTCAAATTAATGCTTTTTAGTAAAAAAAAAAATAGTTTTTTCAATGTATCAGAAAACATTTCATTTATTTATTGTGAAAATATCTAATATTAAAAAGAAAATGCGACATTAAATCTACAATAATTATCACTACTTAAAAAAAAAAAAAAAAGTCAACAACTGCCCCAAATCAAAATATGACTAATTAATCATTATTGTTTTGAATTTACATAGGTTCTATATTAAGAAATCGTTCTCCAAAAAAGACTGAAAGTATGACATTACAAAGTAGGATGTGTTAGTCACACGTGATCGATAGGTGGCTTCAATGCATTGGTAACACATTAATGATCTAACTAATGGAATGTAATTCAAGCGTACTTTGTAGAAAGCCAAGCATATGAACAAAAGATATTAATTAGGTTAACATTATTAGCGGAACTAATTTAATGCAATCTTAGTTTAAAACCTAACCATTTACTCCATATAAACATTGACATACACGTGGAACATCTCAACCAGTATATAGCGAAGCAAACCTATTATATTTGCTGAATGTTTTATTTTTCATTTTTTATAGGAAAACAAACCTTTGAGAAAAAGAGATATAAGTTCCACGTATCGGGTACATAGATTTCAATGTTGGAAATTAGTTAGTTCATATGCTTAGCCTTGTACAACGATGGGATTAAATTAGTATTATTAGAAAATTTAAAATTGTTATAAAATAATTTTATAGTTAATTTTAAAATTAATAGTTATTTGTAGCTAATTTTTAATAAAATAATTAATTACAAAATTATTATAATATTAATGGTAGCATGAAAGAAGTAATAAATTAGGTAAGAAAATAATTTTAATTAATTTGTAATAAATTTTTAAAATTTATAATTATTTTCTAATTAATTTGTAATAATAAAAAATATAAATAAATATAACTTAAATTTAACTAAAAAAATAATATTTTAATTAATTAATAGTTAATTAACTAAAATTTAACTAGATAAAACAAATAATTTTAACCTATTTAATAACGTTTGTTCATATGTTTACCTTGATACAACCATTGAGATGTATTCCATTAATTAATTCATTAATGTTACCAATGCATTGAAGCCACCTGTTGGGGAACGTTAGTTATATATGATAACACTACATGATATCTACAATTAATACTTATAGGAACAGCTCACAGAATAGGATGATATTGTTTAATTTTTAAGAAACAAATAAAAGAGCAATTTAATAGTTAAGGAGACAGCATACGTGTCAAAAGTAATTTAAAATAACAAATTGATTTTATGATGTAATATATATATATATATTCAATTTACTTTCTTTCTATCGGTAGTGAACAAAAATAAAATAAAACAAAAAACAAATTTAAATAAAATAAAGATCGAGTCGATATCAAGGTTTAATTTTTGACAAATATTAAAAAATGTTTTTACAAAAGAAAATAATCTTTAGTATCGAATTTAGGTTTAAAAATGAATTTCATATAAAAAAAATATTAACACTTTGATGTCCATTTTTTAATAATGACTTTTTATTAAATATGTAACATTCCAATAATTTTAAAATATTTATTTTACTACTAATAGATCAAGAAATTAATTTAATTTATTATTTTTTTAATATATGAACCTTTATTATTTCACTACAATAAATTTTAAAATTTACTACAAAATAATTAGTTACAAAATTTTAAAATTAATAACTATTTTATAGCTAATTTCTAGTAAAAATAATTAGGTCAAAAAATACTATAATATTAATGATAGCATATTAATTTTAGCTACCATTTAAATTAGTAGCTAAATCTTAACTAATTAACTATTAATTAACTAGAATATTATTTTTTCTAATTAAATTTAAGTTATATTTATTTATACTTCTTATTACTACAAATTAGCTAGAAAATAACTATAAATTTTAAAATTTTACTACAAACTAACTAAGATTATTTTCTTAGCTAATTTGCTACTTATTTCATACTACAACCAATATTATAGTAATTTTATAATTAATTATTTTTACTAGAAATTAACTATAAAATAACTATTAATTTTAAAATTTTGTAACTAATTATTTTATAACAAATTTTAAATTTTCTAGTAGTGCTGAAAATAATATACAGGAAAATTATCCCATCCAATTTTGTTATATATCACACAAAATAGGACCTTAAAATTGACTAATATTTATTAATTTTAAATAACTTAATTGATTTTTTTCTCACCTAAGTTTTTAAATAAAATAAATGAGATATATCCTTGTTTATTTAAATATAATTAAATAAAAAATACATTTCGTCTTTTCATGATTTATTTTTTTATTTTTTTTTGTAAAATCGATCGAACATCATAGGTACAAAATTGAAAGCAACACACACCTGCATTTTTCACCTTTTATTGAGCTGTCGGGTTTCTGAATGAATAAATGTGTAAGCATAAAACGACCACTACCAAAGTGCTCTAACTCGATCCCCGACTGGATCTATATCAAATATAATGAAAGCTACGTGCATTTCATATAATAAATTGTGCAAGTGATTATATTATACTACTAATAATAATAAGTGCAAATGAAGTATAAAAAGTGCAGAGTATTTTTTTTTTTTTTACTCCAGAAAATTTCACATAACATTTTATTATCCCAATTTTTTTTTAATATTGAGTAAAGCTAGAATAACATGAAAAATAAATTAAATGAGAAGTTCAATAATGAATATGATATTCTTTTAGTTCTTATAAACTTTAATCTTAACCTCTTGATCACCTTCAAATCAAGATACTAAGTATATTAATTGTATATAGGATAAATAGCTACTACTAGAAAATTTAAAATTTGTTACCAAATAATTTTGTGGCTAATTTAAAAATTAATAATTATTATGTAGTTAATTTCTAGTAAAAATAATTAATTACAAAATTACTATAATATTAATAATAACATGAAATAAGTAGCAAATTAACTAAGAAAATAATCATAATTAATTTATAATAAATTTTTAAAATTTGTAATTATTTTTTAACTAATTTATAATAATAAAAAATATAAGTAAATATAACTTAAATTTAACTAAAAAATAATATTTTAATTATTAATAATTAATTAATTAAAATTTAACTACTAATTTATAACGATCTTTACTGGTTAACTCTGAATATGTATAAAATGTTCAGGGATATGACAGAGTTCTACTTTACTCAATATTAATGTTAGTACCAGCTCGTACTTACAATTAGGTAGCACTTTCTATAAATATATACCAGCAATATAAAAGATATGCAAGGAATTAATAAATATAGTAATCTTTCTAGAGAGTCGTTTTGAATAAACTAAATTTTTCTATAAATGAAAAAAATTATAAATTAAAATTAACATATATAAAAAAATATAAACTTTTAAAGAAGATAATACCAAAGATTTTTTACAAATTAAATTATATAAAGTTAATTTTAATTTATAAGAAAACTTGTTTATTTTTTTATTTTTTAATTTAATAAATGTTTATAAAAAAGTTTATTCAAATAAATCTTAAATAAGAATCTTTTAGTATTATTTATGTATTTTTTAAGACCATTAAATTTCAGAAAGGGGAGTTAAGAAACTTACGAAGGTGTGTAGATGAGATACTTGAGGAAGGGAAAGGTGGAGAAGATGGCCTTTGGAATGCACTCGAAATTGCAGTGACCCATATTGTTCATGAAGTCAATGTATGCGAGATAACCAGCGTAGGATGCAATAGAGGCTGTTCTGGTAACCACAGTTGTGATTAATGGAATGGCAAATAACATAAAGTAGGCTATGTGCTCAGCAAATGGATGGATCACAGCTGCAAAATTGAATAACTCAATTAAATACATTTGTTGAAAATTTGAAAAATATTTATTTAATTAATCATTTAATCCGATATATATATATATATATATATATATATATATATATATATATATATATAAAAAATAATTTTTATGTTTTAGTTTATATTATTAGTTTTCTGATGATATAAAACATAAAAATATTATTCGTGTATTACTATTAGAAAATTTAAAATTTGTTACAAAATAATTTTATAATTAATTTTAAAATTAATAGTTATTTTGTAGCCAATTTTTATTAAAAATAATTAATTATAAAATTATTATAATATTAATGATAGTATGAAATAAATAATAAATTAGTTAAAAAAATAATTTTAATTAATTTGTAGTAAATTTTTAAAATTTGTAGTTATTCTCTAGCTAATTTGTAGTAATGAGAAGTATAAATAAATATAACTTAAATTTAGCTAAAAAAAATAATATTCTAGTTAATTAATAGTTAATTAGGTAGAATTTATCTACTAATTTAAATGGTAGCTGAAATTAATAACAAAATCAAAAAAATCTTGTAATGTACTTACTAAGAAAAAAAAATTAGATATACAGAATTTAAAACAAAAATTGACACAGATTAAGACATATAACAATAACTAATTTAATAAAAAAAATTTAATGTTTTAAGGTGTGGCTAGCTACAATTTTTTCCCAATTAATGTTCCACTCAGTAATAAAGTCGTATGCCCTGTTGAGTAGGATATAATTTATCTTAAAATTTATGTGGTCCATGTTACAAAATTAAAACTACTCCTATGACAGCATGTATGTTGGAAAAGGGCAATAGACGTCCTTAACTAACATAAATTTTTGGAAGATATATACTATATAAGTTTTATGTAAGTTCTACTAAATAAAAATAGGCTAAAAATATTTAATGAGAAATAGATAAAATTCACATAATAATAAACATTGGGCAAAAAATATATTTTCCTGTTTCAATTGTATTCAAGCCTATCTAAAAGTTTATATTAATTATATCGGTCGCAATACTGTTTCTATTGTTATTGGTATGTTATGGGTATGGGTCTTATATGAGGTTTTGCTTTTGTTAGATTTTATATGGACCTTATTGCTCCAACCACTTCTTGTTCTTAACCTTTTTCTAATACCATTCTTTTACTTGTAAAAAATAATATTAACATTTTTTATTCCTTAATCAATACTCTAAAATCACTTATTAACATTTTTCTAAAAAGGGTTTTTAAAACATTTTCCCCACTAAACAACCATACAAGTGTTGGTAATTGATTAGCATGAAATAAATTACAAAACATTTTTCATTGTGTTTTTTTTAGAAACAAGCTAAAAACATTAATTAAATAGATTTTATATTAAACACTTTAAATTATTTAAAATAATAAACATTGAATATTTTTTGTATTTTTATATAATAAATAAGGCTTAAATATATTCTAATCCATATAAAATAATAAATTTTGATTTTAATTCCTATAATTTTTTTCTTTCATTCTTATAAATTTTGAAATTTTTTATTTTGATTCCTATTTTTATGTGAATTACTTGTATTTTTAAGAAAGAAAGGTTAATTGACTAACCCAAATAATACCCACTAATATATGTAGTTACCATATGATATTTTTAAATTATTTTTTAATCTTTAAAATAATATTATAAACTAAAAATAATTATTTTAAATTTTATAAAAATAAAAATAAAAAAGAAATATTTTACAAGAATTATAACCAAAACATACTCATGGTATCAAATCAATCATTTCAAATTTTATAGGAATAAAAAAATTATAAAAAGCAAAATAAAAACTTGTTATTATACATAATTTCTTTTTCAATTAATCGTTTCAAATTTTAATGTGTGTTAATGGACTAAAAAAAGAAGTGAATTACTAGAAAAAGAAAATGGAAAACATACAAGTAATGGGTTCTGTGACAATGGAAGAATGGTGGTGAGAATGATATCGAGAGTAGAGGAAGTGGTGATGAAGTGCTCTGTGTAACCAGTAATAAAGAAACTCCACTGGTCCAGCGTGTAAAAGAGCAGTGATAACCACACCATCTGTTCTCCACAAAGGCAAATGAGAACTCTCTGGAATTAGCGTAATACCTATATAAAAAATTATCCCATTGAACAAGATCTGGTCATCCCTGCAAAATTTTCATTTACATAAGATTCATAGAAAAATCAAGAGAAATAAATATCTTCACAATCTCAACGAATATTATGAATTGAGTCACACAGAGAACTATTTTCGAAAATCTTACTGATAAATAAAAATATGATGAAATAAAAAAATATTATTTAGACACTAACCAATTGCTTTCTCGATCAACTTGTTCAAACTCGATGCCCTTGTCAACGATTCTGTTTTTGCCTTTGGCAGTTCGATGGCGTGAAAGGGTGATCCAGATTTGATCGTGTAGCATTCTCACCATCATGTATGGGAAGATGAGGAAGTAACCAAGGTCCCTCTCCTTTGGATCATTCACTAGGAAAGAGTAAGTGCTGTGTGCAATCCATGGTGTCAAAATCACCCACTGTCACCCATTTCACACGTTGAATTAATTAATACCAAATAATGTACGATATGATTATAGTAAATATGGTATGGTAATATTGTTATCAAAGTTTCAAATTTCAGGCTCCAACTATACAATTGTGACCGTAATGTTAATCTTTTGGATGTCTTCACATATGGAAATTATATAATTATAATTGTCACCACCAAACGCATTATAATAAGCTTTTCCAAATATTAAAGTTTTAGAAGCCTCACATCTAAATAAACAAAGGGATGAAATATTACACATAGAAGAGATGTAGTAATATTTAGCTTACAATAAAAATAGTTGAAAAATATAACAATATAACCTTGAAACTCCCGAGAGGCTTCCATGGCCAATCAGTTAGTATGCCAGGTTTGGACGCCATTTCCACTCAAACTTAGGATAAGAGAAAGTGCCAAAGATTTGTGTATATGATTACTGAAGAAGGTAGTATATTTATAGTGGCTAAAAAAGAAAAAAGAAGGCTGGCTATATTTATGAGCTTTGATTGAGGTACGTGTAGGGTAGATATATATTCAGTCAATAGGATTAAAACATCTAAGTCACTGCTACTTAATTATATTATTTTTAGAAATATTCTTTTGTAAAAATGTTACTACTGTTGTCAAATTTTTTTAGTAACTTTTAGTAAATATAAAATATTATGAATAGTATTTTTGCAATATGATTTAAATGTAACATTTGTTAAAATATTATTAAAATTAATTGATAATATTTTTTTTATATTTTCATAACATTATTTAAATATTATAAAAAATTATGTAATAGTGAATTTTCTGTCCATACTAAATGTGATTTAAATTTAATTTAAATATTTTTGTTATTAATATACGATACATAAATTTTATTGAAGTCACTTTTAGTAACATTTTAGGGTAAAACTGTCACTAATAATTTTTAATAATATTTTTTTATCTAATAATATTTTAATGATACTAATGACATTTTATTATATATTATTATATATATCAGATAAAATATATTTGTTAAAATGTTAACAAGGAACAATTTTTTTATATTTTTCTAATATTTTTAAATGTTACACATGGTTATATACATGGCGGTAAGTGAGTGGTCTTTCCTTACTTTGAACATGGGTGTCTCATTCCCTAATCTAATATTTCTAATATCCATGATTTTTTTTATATTATAGACACACAAGAAAGTAAGATATTTTCTGTCCAAAAGTCCGATTTTGTCCTCTGACGTTGAACCTGCCATCACTTGCATCTGAAGAGGAAAATAAATTATGTAAGCAGGATCTGAACAAGAAAATAAATTTTGTAACCACTCCGTGCAGTTGGGTAAATGGGGACGCAAAGCTAATTTTGGATCAAATCTATACTTCATATTATCTTAAATAATCTTAAGGAGACATAATCATATAAAAAATTATTATACTGCAAAAAATATGATATTTTATTCATTAATTAACATGTTTTTTTTTTTTAAATTATGTATACACTAACGGTATATATTATTTCAAATATTAACACTGTTTAGATGAAAAATAAAATAAGGAGAAATGAAATAGGAGGGCGAGAAAGAGATTGAAAACGATATGTTTGAATGAATAAAAATGGGAGAAAAAGAAGTAAGAAAAGTTCTTTATACTTAAATAAGTGAAAAAGAATAAGGAAATAATTAATAAATTTTATAAAAAATTATAATAATAACAATATTATTTAACCAAAAAAATTAAAATATTACTATAATATTTTAAAGCTAACTATTATGTTATTTCGGGTTTAAAATTCTTTCCTGCAGAATTTATTGCCTGGAGTTAAAAAATAAATTTTGTTTGCTAGTTAAAAATTGCTATTTGTATTTTAGCCAAAAGAGGAATTTTTTTTTTTTATTATTTCTTTCATATACCAATCAAAGACTACTTTTTCACGTTAAACAAGTGAGTAGAGAAAAAGTGTTTTGATTTCACACACGTAAATATTAAGATCGAATTTAATTCTAACGTACTTAAGTTGGCAAATTATTGGCTGACATGTTTACAATTCTATAAGCTATCAAAATTTGTTTGAAGATCGTTAGATCTAAATGAATTGATTTTCTGTTGGCAAAATTCAATTTTTTTTAAATGAAATAAAATATTCGGTTCAATTATTGTTACATCCTTTCGTGGACACGTAGTGTGTATAGTAATGGATAAAAAGTACAGAAAATTGTATCCTGTCAACAAAGAGTGAAGGGTTCTAGTGCAACAATATTTTCTTGAGAAGCTATGATTATTGACAGAGACAGGTACGATTTCAATGTCTTCTTTAATTCTTTCGTTTGAAGTTCCATACATTGTATTTTACTCTTTAACTGTTTAAGAATAATTGTTTTCTAAAATTACGTGATGCTAGTTGTTCCAAAGATAAGCATTCACCTACTTTTGCCGAATACTTAATCGGATCTCTCGGTATGGCAGTCACCTACTCCGTCATGAAATAAAAAGGAGTGCCTGGTTAGATGACTTTATTCTACAATATATATATTTCATGTATGGTTAAGAGTTTATATTTGTTAAAATGTTTGTAAGAGTTTTTAACTTTTCAAATTTACAAATTTGAAAGTGTATTTGTATTTTCTATTATAAATTGTATAATTTATATATATTTTTTCAATATGTTATATAGCTCAAAGCAAGAAAATGCACTAAAACTTAATTTTCATGTTAAGAAAAATGGATAATAACAACCTTCGAAGAGGAGCACGACCAAGTAAAAGGAGAGCATGTCATGACATGCAATAACACAATTGAGTAGAAATTTGAAGACGAGTATAACTATGTAATGAAGAGCACTCTCTGATTTCCTACAATACGGTTGCATCACATTGAGTAAGATTGTGCATATGACTGGAAGACCTCTTTGCACATAACTAGCATGACCATACATGTCGTAAACACAACTATCATTGTCAAGTGCACAACTGAGTTGATCTAAGCATAGTCATACTTAGTCTATTACGTCTTAATAACTAAGGGGAGAACAAAAGAGATATCTCAATTTTTAGCACAAGTACATCTCAAGGCTATTTAGTGAAGATAAGGAACAAGGTAGAGCAAAAGAATGACTTTTTTTTTTTTTACTATATATATGTTAGTTTTCTATGTTTTTACCATGAGAATTGATAACTAAACCCCCTACTTAGGGTTATGGTGTAATTTGAATTTAGAAACCCTAACTCTTAAATGAATTTGAATTTTCATCTTTATTCATCTAATTTAAATGTTTTATTTTTTTAACTCTTGCAAAGATTTGATCATTCTATACAATCCATTAATGAATTAATTAACAGTAGTTGTTCTGTGATTAATTGGTGGATTTATAATACAATTTAGTTCTAGAAAATTGAATGATCAAAACTTTTCCTTAACTTTTGACTAGATTGATTGTATTAATTAATCTACCTCTATGTTCGTCATGCTTGTTTTGAATTGGGTTTCTATTTGATCAACTACGATGACAATTTGGAGGGAAAGATTATTAGGAGTCTAAATTAAGGATCCTTAATAAAATTACGAGGTACAGTTAGCAATTGGGGGGATAAGTTAAAGAATTCATATGAAACTAGGATTGATGGATAAAGAATATAAACAAAATTGTAACCTTTCCTTCTTGCTTGCAATCTATCACTAAGTTCTTTTCTTTCTAAAGTTGTCTTATGATTTTTAGCTTTTTGAAAATAACACTAAAAATTGTCCACCCATACTACAAGGGAATCTATAGAAATTTATAATTACAAACTAGTTTCTTAAATACGATATTTGGACTCATGTCCTCGATACTGTTGCGATAAGATACACTTGACCTTAAATGTTTTTAAACACAGTTGGTTATAGAATGATAACTTTGGATGAGTTGATTTGGTAAACTCAACATTGTAAGGACCAAAGGGACTACCACATGAGGATAAAACAAAAGTAGTTAAATTTTAGGATAGCTCAAATAAGAAATCCAAAACTAGGGTTATTCACTTCATTTTTCTCCACATAGTCCTTCTTCAAAAGTCATTGAAGGACCTTGTGATATAGTTGAATCATTTTTTCATTTTCAATGTTCTTAGTCAACTCAAGGTTAAACTATCAAGATTGGCGGCTCTACCAGAAAAGAATGCTATGTGCAATTCTTTTCACTAGGCTTTTAAGGGCAACAAGAACAAGGTTTTCTAGATGGCAGTTTGGGACACTTGAGCAAGGGATCACCATTACCACGTTTCATAAAATGAAAGTTGTTTAGGACTTTCCAGTTTACTATTTTAAGTATCAAGTGAAAGAGGAACTATTCGAAAAAGTAAAAGAGCAACAAACAAATAAACTAGTTGATATAACACATTTGATTCTTTTCACCAACTTACCACAAAATGTCCACCCTCTTCTCTTTAACCCACTTGTTCAAAAGCCACCAACCTAACAAATCCAACCATAGACAAAACCTCATACTTACTTCATTAGAACCACCACTTCAGTAAAAGCTATATCTAACCTCAAACTAAACCTAAGCCAAACATAAACTCCAACCTTAACCAAAACATAACACACCCTTATCTCAATCTAAACATCAAACACCTCTACCCTATCTTTTTCCATCCAAACATCATGATATCCTAAAATACCAAGAAAAAAATAACTCGAACCTTAATCTATCCCTTCATCTCAACCACAACCTAAAAAGCCTCACACCATCCATTTGAAATCGATAATTATTGATCTATTTATTATGCACATAGCTTCTTTTTTAACTAAATCAACTCATTTTGTTGACAAGGACTAGATTCTAAGGATTAAAAGACATTTTCTCATATGATTGCTAAGAAAAGAGTAATAGAAGATTATTAAGGCAATTATGACAAGTGTTGTTATGAACCAATCTTGATGGAAGTAGTAGCTAAAACAAGTGGTGTTAAATAAACAAAGAGCCATTTATCATTAACTTAGATGATGATGAACCAAAACCAACAACATGATATAATGACTTATTGTTGCTACATGATATTAACTAACGTAATTATGGAATATTCAATTTTAATTAAACTTATTAATTTATTTATAAAAATATGAGTAAATTTTTCATGTAATGCAAACAAATAACATACATCAATAAAGTGAACGATAATATAAAAAATTTGATAGAATAAATACTAAATAATGTTGGTCATACATATCAAATAAAGAAATACTATAGCATGCCCCCATGATACTACAAACCATAATAATAATAATACAATATCGAATGTATGTACATAACTAGGAATGGAATGCTTGATGGTAGAAATACATTAAAGTCAAGGGACCAAGATATTAATACAAAACACATGCACCTTCTAATTTGCTACCTTAAAAACACCACCTATTATTGGGAGGCCTTAGAAGGTCTTCCTCCTCCTTGAAGTCTAAAACTTTTATCAAAGTTCTCCTTAAATGCAGACCTTCATAGAAGCTACTTTAAATAAAAGAGGCGATAGATTTATCTCATGGTGTGTAGAAAGGTGCTTATTACATCTCCTTTATTAAAAGTCAAAAATCTATAGTCATGTTCACAAAGAATGAGCATAATGACACTCTAGCTAAGGTATACACGATAGTCAAGTTTCTCGTATACTAGACTTGCTAAAAATCTCAATCAACTCACCATTAATTGCTGCGTCCGACAATGATCTCACTAAACTCCATAAAGAATGTTCTCACATGCGAACACAATCCTAAATACAAAACAAAACATACAAGAAAAAACTTATTTTAAAATCAAACATTTGAGTATGTGCATGATACACATATTTCATGATATGCAATAATATAAAAATATAATTTAAACAATATATATCGTATAAAGAAACAAATTGCATAACAATAGCATTAAGATATCTATAAGAATGCAAGACATTGGTAGTCATGCATCAACTTCATGGAGATTTTTAATCAATTGAGAAACTATCCAAATGTCATAAATCATTTGAGAGACATTAGTACTGATCATGGAACAACTAGTGACATCGTCAAGATAAATATACAGAGATACAAGCCACTACAACATATAAGGTTTATAATAATTTTGGCCACTAATAAACAAACTTACGTGCACGTTGCTCACAACAATTGTGAACTTATACATGAATGCATGATTATCCATCAAATATATCATCAACAATGAACTATCTCAAATAAATACTTTATATAGAGACGAAAGCAATACTTCACTTGGATCTTGATCTCAAGTTTTAGTCCAACACCATCATTGTAAGTTCAACAAATATGTGATACCATATATAAATCTTCACTAGGTCCTAAATACCTAAATCATCTTATAATTAAAGTAGAATTTCCAAGAAAATTCTTTAGAATTTTCTACTAGCATTTTGCACTTTGACATTCAACATTTCCTTCTTAACATATAAAGTAGGTTATTAAATTTTATGAATAGCTTTTAATTATATTCTACTTAAATATCTTAAATAATTAGTTGAAATATTTAAATTTCAACCATCATCTCTGAAATATTATTTTAAATATTTAAATTAAATTAAATTCGAAATTACGAAATACCATTATTTATAAAAATCTATTGAAGTTTGAGAATCCATAATTAATTCAAATAAACTTATTTTAATTTGAAACTTTGCGGAAAGCTACTATAACTATTTATAATATCTGGGAATTTTCTCAAAATTTTTCTAAAATATTTTAAAGTAAAATAACTTATTTACCCCAGTATTAAATAAAATAATAGAATATCTATATTTAATTAAAAATAAAAAGAAATATTTCTAGCAAATAAAATTAAAATACACTATTTTAAAGTAATAATTCCTAAGTATGAAATGAAACTTTTCCCCTTTATTTCAAAATTTTCATAAAAATAGTTTTAATTAACTAGTTTTATATGTTTAGGTTTAAACTTTATTAAAATTAATATTTTAGGACTTCTAATGACCAACCCACGTCTTGGAACTTTAAAGGCGAGTCTCATTCTCCAATCTTTGTTTAATGATTTCATCTTCCTTTACCCCGCGCGTGGTTTTCTACCTTTTTTTTTCATTCTCTCTGAATAAATTTTTTAATTTATTTCAAATAATAGGGATTTGACATGTAGCTGTATTATTTTGCCGTTTTTTTTTTTCATATTTTAACAACTAAGATGAAATAAAAGATTTAAAAGAGAGGTTCCAAAAGATGAAAAAAAGAGTATTTTTGTGCTACAAAACTTAGGTTTATACTTTCTCTGTTTTTTAAAATTTTATTTTATTTTGTTTGCTTTTCTTCTTTCTTAGAAGTTTCTCTTTTATATATTATTGTTTTAATTTTTTTTCATCTTTTCACTTTTTTTTTTACTTTTTTTATAGGTAAAGTATTTTAATCAAATTTATAGTGCCCATTCAAAGGAATAAATTAATTATAAAATTAAAAACAAATAGATCATAGATAAATCATCCATTATGTGAGAAACAATTGTATATTTAGTCAAATTCAAATTAAATAATTAAATATAATATTAATATTTTTTTTTTTTACTTTTCTAGTCTCATATCATGTATCACTACTATATTCATTCTCTTTCCTCTAAAAATATTTTTTTTTTATAATTACCATTTCTGTAATTAATAAAAAAACAATTTAATAAATTAATGATTTAATATAATTCATGATTATGTTTAAACAAATAATACAATTAAAACTTGTAATTAGTTTAAATTATTTGAAATGATACATAATAAATAATTATTATAAATATTAAACAAAAAATTTAGTAAAACATACTTAGACAACAAGAGTGATGAAATGAATGTAAATCGCGAGCTCCTGTGCTTAAAGATTATCAACACCAACATATGAAACATAGAAGTTTTAATAAAGACATGGAAGTTTTTATTATCATAACTAAATCAGAAAACTACTTTTACTTATCATCCAAGTAGTTTCTATATGCAAGTGTATATTTCTGATAGATCAAAAATTAAAACTAATGATAACATAGTCTTAAAGCTAAAGATAAAAATAAAGATAATATAATCTAAAAATAAAGATAAAAATAAAGATAATATAATAATCTAAAGTTAAATATAAAAGATAACAAAAGGATACAACTAAAAATAACAAAAGGTAAGGTAGAGGTAGAAGATAATGGAAGATAAAGGAAAAGATAACACAAGTTATCTTTTAAAATTAACTAACATTAAATTATTCCTCTTTTTTGTATTATCGGGTAACATCTCCTACTAGTTGAGTTGTATATATCATACATTCAACTTGGAAAGAAAAGAATGGAATAATAATGGATGTAAAGGCTTTGTAAGAATGTTTGCTAATTGATCTACAAAAGCAATAGGTAGAAAATCGATGGTGCCAACTTGAATTTTGTCTCGAAAAAGGTGGCAATCATTCTCAATATGTTTGGTTCTATCATGAAATGTAGGGTTGTATGCAATTGAGATAGCAAATTTACTATAACAATACAAAGACACTAGATTGTTTTGCGGTTGATATAGATTTGCAATGATATTTCACATGTTGTTGATGCAAGAACCATGTATTCTACCTCAGAGGAGGATCGAAATATAGTAGCTTATTTCTTTGACTTCCATGAAATGAGAGAAGGACCAAAGAATATTGAGAATCTAGTGACTAACTTTCAAGAATCTGGGCAACCAATCTGAGTCATTAAAAGCAGTGAGTTTGAGATCATATGAGGTGAGAAAATATGTCGTTCCCTAGTAAACTCTTAATATACTGCAAAATATAAATTCTGTCTCTTGATGAGCTATTTTGGGATTAGAAACAAATTTGCTAACCCTATTTATAACAACAGAAATATCAAGCTTAGTGTTAATTAGATAAATTAGTGGATTTCATAAAAAAAAAAGAATTAGTGGATTTCATAAAAAAAAAAGAATAATCTGATTTGGATTGAATGTAGCCAGGAGAAATTAAGGCAGTAGTAAGCATAGAGTTCTATTTCCTACTTGCTTGCTTAAGTCCATAAAGTGACTTAAGAAGCATGCAAACCTTATTTGGCTTAAACATTTGAAATGTTTGAGGTATCATCATGTAGATTTCTTCATTTAATTCACCTTGTAAAAAGACATTATATATATCCAATTCCTACAAATGTCAATTCTTAGTAGCTGCAAGAGAAATAACAAATCAAACTATTGTCATCTTAACAACTAGACAAAATGTTTCAAAGTAATCAACCATATCTTATTGTGTTATATGACCTTTCACCACAAGGTCAGCTTTATATCTTTCAATGCTTCCATCAAATTTAAGCTTCACTTTATAAACCCATTTACAACATTTAGTTGTTTCCCTAGAGGCAATTAAGTGAGCTCTCATGTTTTATTTTGTTCAAGAGTTGAGATTTCTTAATCCATGACCTTTTGTCAACATTCAAGTTTGGAAGCATATTTGTATGTTTTTGATTCACAAATATTTGAATGATAAAGCAAAGGATTTATAGGATGAGGATAAACAACCAAATGTGAGAAAAGTCATATGGAATACTAGATGAAGGGCTTGTTATATATTGCAAATGGACTATATTGTAGTGGTAGTCTTTCAAATAATTTGGTGGATGTCTCTAACTAGTAGAAGAACTGATTAGATGTGTGTGTGTTTTCTGGTTAGGTAAGTTGATTTGATGGGGGCAGTTTTAGATATATTATTAGAATCGTCAAGGTTTTGTGAAGTAGTGTTTGAAGGTAGACATATGGTAGATGGTTGTGTGGAAATGTCAAAATGGGAAAATTTAGGAAACGATAATATAGTTTCAAAGAATATTATATTCTTGAAAAGAAACAACTCTCTATTGTGTAAGTCAAATAAAAATAACCCTTTGACACTCCATTTGTAACATAGGAAGAGACACTTTCTAGCACAATAATGAAACTTCTTTTTGTTTGCTACAAGTGTGGATGCATAACATAGATTACCAAAGACTCGAAGATGAGATAAGTTTGGCAATTTGTTGTGGAGGACTAAAAATGGTGACAAATTGTTTAGTGTACTAAATGCAAGTAAGTTGATAATATGAATTGTAACACCTCAATTTTTGTGTTATTGTTATTGTTATTGTTGTTCTTATGTTCTTCTTGTTGTTGTTCTTCTTTTTTTTTATTATTATTCTATTAAATAATTGGTTGTAATATTTTATCACATTTTAAAATAATTATATTTTGTGAATAATTAAATAAATTGTTTTTTAGAAAATTTGTGTTACTTAAATATTAAGTAATATTTAAATTCAAATATAATTACTAACTTTTAGATATTTATATTATCTTTATGGATAACAAATGTTTAGAAAACTTTTAAAATGGTAATAGATATTGAAATATTTAGAAAGATATTATCTATATTTGAAAAACATTATCACTAGATATAAGATATATTTAATACACTACAAAAAAAATATATGTTGTTTAGCGACCGAATAAATCGATCGCTATTTAAAGGAAATTGGTTACTAAATGAATTAGCAATCGATTTTAAGCGGTCACAAAAACCACATTCGCTATTCCACTAGCAACTGATTTTTTATTCGGTGGCTGATTAGCAACCAAAATTTTCACTACTAAAGGCAATAGTGGGTTAGTGACAATTCCGGTTAGCATGGGACCAATTTTAGCAACCAAAATTTCACTTGATATTTCAATCACTAAAAAATTGATAAAATAATTAAAATTAAAAATAAATATTTCTAGTCAAATAAATAGACACAAAATTTACAATAAAAATTCAATTCGGTCGTTGTTTCAATTACAAAATATTTTTAAAAGAACATGTGTGGAAGCAAAATTGTTCGCTAATTTTTTGTTAAAAATTGGAAAATGATCACTAATTTGGTTATTGTTTAATAGTAATGTTTGTTTAGTGAATGATTTTTTCGGTCGTTAATTTTTGAAATTTTTTTAATAAATATTTTAAATAGGTAAAATATAATGTGAACATGTCAAATAATTATAAATAATTAAAATCTTAATAACAGTATAATTACCAAAGGATAAATAAATTTCAAATAAACAATTATACATAAAAGCATTAGCCATTTAAAGTACCAACAAAAAATATAGTATTTGAAGATAAAATGAAGCATCAACATAATCATCATCAGCATTGTCAACATCATCCTTTAATGCATGTTGAAGATAATCATCCTAAGCAATCTCATCATGGTCCTCATTAGTATTTAGTGAAGTGGGGTTTGACACAAGTGATTTCAATTGTAAGTGGTATATAATTAGTTGCGTTTGTTCATTTTGTTGTCTTATTTTCTCACTTTGCTTCTCATGATTATGCATCAATTGCACCACTTTTTCCTCAAGTGATTTCTCCTTAGCTTCTTTTGTAATAAGTTCATTATTTAATTTATGAATGGTCCTGTGCATCTCTTCTAGTTGTTGTACCATTGACATCTCAATCAAATTACTCTGAATACGTATTGATCGAATGAACTTGTTGCTTAATCTGCCAATTCCATATATGTTCCCTTTCCATTCTTATCTCCAACAATGTCGTAATATACGTCATTATCATTGGTAGAGGCAAAAGAGGAGTCATTTGCATATGTGCCTTTCTTAGTGGTAGATTGTTGGAGTTCTTGTCAACGTTGTTGATATTTCACCTTCAAAACAAAGTTGAATATAAATTGAGTGTTGGTATACAATTAATAAAGTTTAAAATAATGTGTAAAAAGGTAAAAGATTGAATTTATAGTAAGTTCACGAGTTTTATCATTGACCCATTCTCTAGCCTTTAACTTTTTTTGTTTTCTCACCACCTCCCAAGCACTTGGCGGTCATTGAAGCTCTATAGCCTACTTAAATTTAAATAAAAGCTCCAATTGTAATATATGTAGTCAATTAAATTGAACTTAAAGCAATTAAGTAAAATCAAAACCAAATAAATTACCATTTTTTCATAGTGAACTGATGTAGATATAGACCCATCACAATATGCTAATGCTCCCTTATCAATTGCTTGATTTGCGTTGGCAATAAAGCTCTTGTTTTGGAAATCTATAGAACTCCAATGTTTTTCCAAGGCTGCTTGGACATTGGGTAAAATCCAAGTTACATGATCATGACCATTCCTAATCTTGTTCATTGCATTTTTTAAAATGCGTGAACCCTTTTTCTCAAAAGTAGCTCTGATACTTTGCTCCTATTCAGGATCCTACCTATACTCTTTCTGCATTAAAAAGAAGTTAAGCACCAAGGAAGATACAATTACAATATAATTGAAATTGAACCATAATTTAAATTACCTTAAATTTTCTGAACCACATGTCATGAATAGGAAGTCGTACTTTCTTCCAATTCAGCCATTGTTCATCAAATTTTTATCTAATGATCCATGAGATCACAATAGAAGGGCCATGCATTGGTATAAATCTATGAAAAATGATATTGTCAATGTCTATATTTAAAGAATGTTATTTAAAAGATTAAGTACTATATTAAAATTTACTTACTCTTTGTCTATTGCTTGAAGGAAAGGCCTTTGATCCACTACATGTTTAGAGTGCAGAGTTGAGTATTCAGCTGTTAATGAATCTCGTTGTACTGAAGGTGTGACCACTACATCACCTACAAAGGTATGCTATGGTTTCTCTTCAATCGTAGGAACTGTGCCTCGTAGTTCAACGATTACATATTTATTATGTATTTTTATTCCTATATTAGGAGTATTATCAAACCAATCACACTTGAAGAGAACTAACTTCGTTATTCGATAATCATTAGTTCCTCGTACATAAACACTATGATTTAGGAATTCATGCCTTCGCTCTAGAGAATATTATGAAATTTATATCCATTTATAACATAGGCCATGATTTAACTTTTCTCTTAGGCCCCAATGCTAGATTAACCAATAGTGAATCTTGAATATTATTTTCTGAATTTAGAACCTTTGGTGTACGAGGGTATTTGGTTAGGTAATGGTGTAGAAGGATCTTTAGTTTAGGACTTTGGTTGGATAAAGGTGTAGGAGGATCTTTAGTTTAGGGACTTTGCAGTTGGGGAATGTTAAAGAAGGGGCGGGAAATTTTTTATAATATTTGTAAAATCCTTCAAAGTTTGGCAAATTTCTTGCAAATATTTTATTTTTAGACTTTAAAAACCATTCATATCACCAATTTATCAAAAACACCATTATTATTTTGATAAAAAATGACAATATGACAAATTTAAATACAAAATTTGACAAAAATTCTAAATTTACTTAATTTTAAATATAAATACACTCTATTGACTTAAAAAAAATCAATACCACAATTACACATAATTTAAATTCAACTAACTAAAATGCAACTAAAGGTATAAAATATTTTAAAATCGTTAATTATTATTATCATTTCAATCGCCACCAACAAAGTAAAAAAAGAATATAACATACATCTACTAATTGTCATAGGGTACAACACAAAAAACATGATGTTGGTTAAGACTTGATAGTCACAACACAAATACCACCTACAAATTATTAACTCAATTGCATGACACCTTTCCTAGGTTATTACAGTAAGTCTAGCTTTCGATCTTCTTCTATGTTTTAAGAACGAAAAAGAAATTTTGAAATTTTGAATAATTTTCTTTATAAGTTTTATACCTTACATAACAAAACTATTTTAAAATATAATCTAACGCATTTAAGGAGTGAAAAGCAATATTAAAAATTTGAATAATTTTCTTTTCAAGTTTTATACCTTACCTAACAAAACTATTTTATATTTTCAACTTAAGTTATGAATTTATTTATATATACCAACTTTTATTACAATAAGCTATTTATCTAACAAAAATTGTCTAATATCTTATACAAAATTTTGTTAGAAAAATCGATATGTGCTTCTATTAATTGTCATACGGAACAACGCTCAAAACATGAATTTGGTTAGGACTTGTGAGTCACAAGAGAAATACCACCTATAGATTATTATTTCAATTACATGACACTTTTTGTAAAAAGTATCTTTCTATAAATCCTAAACATCTTTACAAGATTCTAAAAATACAAAATTAATCTAACACAAGATTAAATTTTAATAAAATAACTAAAATCTAAAAATTATAATAAAATATTATAACTACTTTATCAAATATAACAACATATAATAGCATGTGGATTATTAGTTTTTGTTAACTAGATTGACATAAAATATACATACAAAAATAACATATTCTTTAAAACACTTTTATAGGGTTTCTAATGGGTATAAATCCTATTACAAATATGGTCCAGCACTAAATATTGGTATTTTTTAAACCTATTTAATTTTTAGTTTTATTAATAATAAATTTATATAATCTTTAAGTTTTTTTCATGTTTGGCTTTCAGTTTTTTTATCATACATGTTCTTTTTAGATTGTCTCATTTTTTTTCCTACTCCTATTTTTTTTGTATAAGTTATTTTTTAACATTATTTATTAAAATATTTTACAAAAATTATAAATTATAAATGCAATAAAACACATTTAAGGATTGAAAAACAAAATGAAAATTTTAAGAATTTTCTTTTAAAATTGTATACCTCAGATAATAAGAAAAGTGTTTAATATTTAGAACTTAAATTATCAATTTAGTTAACTATATGAATTTTAAATTTTAATAATATTTTTTATTCTTAGTTGACATAATAAAAAATAATTTTCATTATTTTAATTTTTTTAAATACACTATAATTATTTTTAATGTCCATTTACATAATTTATATATTAACTTAAATGGTGATATTCATTATTTCTTCAAAATTAATTAAATCTAAATCAAATAATTTAATATTTATATTAAATAACTTTTATTTTAAAATATTTATAACTATTATTTCACATTAATTCAGTCGTTAAAACGGGCGCTAAAAGCTGCCAAATTGCTATTTATAATTTCACCTTCCATCACCGACGAAAATAGCAATGGAATTTTAGCTACCCTTCAGTTTGGTTGCTAAGCAAAAACCAACACTAATTTACTATTTAGTCACGAAAACAATCACTGTTAGTGACTAATTTTTTCCTATGGCTATTTTCAGTTTCTAAAAGAATTTTTCTAGTAGCAATAGTAGATAAATATTTAAATAATATATATTTAACAATCTAGCTTGACCCCTTTTGATGTTATAAGAAGGGGGATTTGACACAACTTCTAGTGCATTAGAAACTCTTCTTCTAGACCATTTTGTGTTCCTACTTTAAGATCCTCGATTTTTTAATTTTTATATTATTGGTCGTAAATATTGTATTTTATTAATTACTAATAATAAGTGATTTAATTGTTTTATAATTAAATAAATAATGTTTTAGAAAAAATATATGTTTGGTTTTAATTAAATAAATTAAGAAAAATAAGTCATTTAATTTATGGTAAAAGCTAAATCTCACATCAAGCAACACAAGTTCATATATCACCTCGTTCATCTATATAATGAGTAAGATAGCTCAAGTCCTATATTCTGCAACATAAGCTCATGCATCGCCTCTTTCTCCTATATAAGGAGTGAGATACCAAAAAATAGGAGGGTAAGAAAGCTTCCAAAGAAGATGAGTTTGATGCAAAACATTAAACCTATCATAGTTTAATTTTCTTCTTTTTTTTCTCATCACTTGAAGCTTCCACTAGAGATGTAGGGACTATTTTGTTTGCGCACTCTCAACAAATAGTCATCTTTAGATGACAAAGGAGGGGAACCCCTAAAGAGGATGTATGAGGAATAGGAGAACGACCCCGAGGAGCGGGGACTTTGCTTAGGAGTTAACATTCCAGGTACGGGGAGGGTGACAAATTTCACTCATAATTGTGAGTAGAAGGGGTTGTTCCTAGGATCCCTAGAATTGTATGTTTTAGGTTATCGAAAAGGGAGATTGAACTCCCTAGATTAGGATATTACCTTTTTAATATTAATTGTTGTTAATTGTATGATTATAATTTGTATGTTCTTCTTTGTCTCTAAAAGGAGTTTGAGCTCCCTGTATTAGGTTGTTTGTTTATATTTTGTTTTGTTAAACTGCTTGTGTAAATGTTCCTATGTATGCAAAACATAGAGAATTCTAGGTTCCCTTGTTAAAATTCGAAATTCTGGACGAAAATATGAAGGATGAGTTGTAGGTTGTGGAGCACAGTCATGCTCATGAAGAACAACTTGTGTAAATTGTGCATGTTCATATAGACTCTGTACATGCTTGTGAAGATTATGCACGCCTGTGTAGATTCCATGCACGTTTGTGCATGGTCATGTTGATTATGCACGACCATGCAAATGAGAGCATGCATATGTTGCCCTATCCATGCCTGTATGAGTTTTATATTGTATTGTAATTGTAATATATTGCTCTATTATTTAACTATATGTTTATATGAAATATGTTTGTATTGTTATTAAAATGTTATTGTTGAATTGCATAATCGATATTTTGGTATGTGAAATGGAAATGAATAATAAAGATAAATGTCCTTTGAAGGGTGACCTAGTTTATGAGATACAAAGATGGACTCAAGGGGACATTTGTCTAGTAAGTAGCTTTTAAGAGGAAAGAATGATACTCACTAATCTGTGGTGGGTTGTGAGATGAGGTGCCTAGCCTATAAGAGACATGAATGGTTCTCATTGGCCTATTGTTGAAAATGGAATAATCATAAATTAAATTTCATTTCATATATCATTTAATGAAATAAATGTGTACGGAGGTAGACATAAACCTAAGTGGTAAGGTCATTAGACTTCTTAGGGCTACTTGGTACGAAAATCCCAACAGTTGCGATTGATCTCATGAACCGAGACAAACGATACAAGTCGAGTAATATTTAACGTGCTACCAAAGGGCATCATGCTAGATCATGCTAGTGTGGGACGACCAATAGAGAGGTTGAGTTTCATGCTCCTAGCCTACTTTCCTAGATTATAGTTGGTACCACATGGCAATTGATATATGTTGGAAGTTTAAAATTCTTTTGAGTTTATTTATTATAATTATTTAGCATTGAGGGTAAAGGATTTCACAACTGTAGTAAATGACAAAGGAGGAGCACCTTAAAGACATCTTAAAGCCTTTGTTTTACACCTTCACTATAGGGGTGCCAATATGCATTGTGGGTAGTAATGTCGTTCCTTGGACCTCTGATGTTTTGTATGTTTGAAAGCTAAGATTATGAGATCAAACCCCTAGATTAGTGTGCATCTTTGTATATGGTTTTCGTTGACTTTGTTAGATTATTTATTGTTATTTTGATTGAAATCCCTACTATTGGGATTTATCAGTTTTGCTATGTGGTTAGGGGATCAAACCCCTAGATTAGTGAGTTTAACATGTGATTCTCGCATATCTCGAATGGATAATCTCTAAGTAATTGAATGAATTTGTAGTTCTTAAAAGTTAAGATTATGGGTAGAGGGGTCATCCCTAAGACCTACATCTTTGTATTGTTTTTGACAATATCTGAAAGAGGATTAAACCCCTATATTAGGTTTATTCTCTTCTAATCTACTATGCTAATAAATATCTATGTCTTTGTGTTTAAATGTTCAAAATATTGTGTGGATTGTGTTATTGTTATGAATTGAGACCTAAGAATATAATGTATTGAAACAAACATAAGAAATGAACATGAAAACACGATTAAGGAGTTATGTGCACAACGACCAATGACCTAGTCCTAACGGGGCAAGAATGGACTTGGTGACACTTCTCAAATGAATTACCTAGGCTTTTGAGGGGCAAGAATGATGCTCACTAATTTGTGTGGGTTGTAGATGAGTAGCCTAGCCCTAGTGGGGAGAGGGTGGGGTGAGGACAACTCTCATTGTCCCAATCTTATGACAAGAGAAGTTAAGAAAATGACTATGTGACATGCATCATATAATTAAACAATTGTGAGAGAAAGTAGATATGAGCCGAGTGGTTAGTCACTAGACCTCTTGAGGGCTACTTAGTATGAAATCTCAATGGTTGTGCTTGATCTCATGAGCTGGGACATACAATGTAGATCTTGACGTACTATTAGAAAATATCATGTTAGATGGTA
Organism: Mucuna pruriens; assembly: GCA_025330945.1. NCBI lineage: Eukaryota > Viridiplantae > Streptophyta > Magnoliopsida > Fabales > Fabaceae > Mucuna > Mucuna pruriens. Next base: position 431,077 of record JAENHJ010000384.1, on the reverse strand, counting down.
TGACTAACCAATAATGATTGAGGAGAATTACCCTAGCCTACTATTTTGATTGTGATGGTACCACATGAATACAAAGTAGAAGATAGGGTGCATCTCATCATGGTATATGCATTGTAATTATATGTTGTACTACTTGTGAGTATGCATTTGTTGCTATATATTGTATATGTTGTGTTGAGTAGTCTACTCAGCCTTGCCGAGGTACTCCCACATAGTTGTGAGATGTATTCTCACTCCTATATATTTGTATGCTATTTGTGTTTGGGATAAATGCTACTTGCAAGTGTTGAAGAGATAGATCATGAAGACTAGTGTCCCTGTGCCTTATGGTTTTATTTATATTTTGTCTTGGGATGCTTTGATAGGTTGTGACATCAAGACAGGTTGTAAAAATTAAGTTCTATGACATTTTATCTTTCTTTGGTTTGTGTTTGATAAATATGACCTTTAGAGTGTGATCCTTTTAGATCTAATTTGATTTTTTTCACATTTTTTTTAAGAATGTGAGGTCCTGTTTTCGCATAATTTTCTGAAGTGTATATTTGCAATGTTATTATTTTTTATTATAATTAATTTAACAAATTAAATTTAAAAAATGTTTAGTCATTCCATTAACTAATGTTGTAATTAAATAATTTAAATATAAGTAATTTTCTTTCTCTATAAAAGTATCTGACTCATAAAAAAATTATTTTGCCTATAATAAAACATGGTTTCAAATTTTATATTTTTAAAATTAATTGATTAATTAGTTATATTTATGAATAATCATTACAAGAAGACCTAATGCATTTATTTTTCTTAAACATGTTATGTTAGAATAATACATATTATTGAAGACCATAATCAAACTACCGTATAGATAAATTACCCAAGTTGAACCATAAATCAAAGACATTAGACAAGATTTTGAGAAACCTTACACCGGTGAAAAGACGAAGGCACTTCAAGAATTTTTTTTATATTTTGCTACTAATTTTAGCTACCATTTGAATTAGTAGTTAAATCCTAACTAATTAACTATTAATTAACTAGAATATTATTTTTTCTAGCTAAATTTAAGTTATATTCATTTATACTTCTTATTACTACAAATTAGTTAGAAAATAACTACAAATTTTAAAAATTTACTACAAATTAACTAAGATTATTTTCTTAGCTAATCTACTACTTATTTCATGTTATCAATCAATATTATAGTAATTTTGTAGCTAATTATTTTTACTAGAAATTAGCTACAAAATAACTATTGATTTTAAAATTAACCACAAAATTATTTTGTAGTAAATTTTAAATTTTTTAGTAGTGAGGTATGAAGGGCTTATCCAAAACTAAGACCAATACCGATCATTACTAGAAAATTTAAAATTTGTTACAAAATAATTTTATAGCTAATTTTAAAATCAATAGTTATTTTGTAGATAATTTCTAGTAAAAATAATTTGCTACAAAATTACTATAATATTGGTGGTAGCATGAAATAAGTAGCAAATTCGCTAAAAAAATAATTTTAGTTAATTTGTAGTAAAATTTTAAAATTTATAGTTATTTTCTAGCTATTTTGTTGTAATAAGAAATATAAATAAATAAAATTTAAATTTATTTAAGAAAAATAATATTCTAGTTAATTAATGATTAATTAATTAGAATTAAACTACTAATTTAAATGGTAGCTAAAGTTAGTAGAAAAATAGAAAATCTTATTGTGAATGGGAAATCAATATTTGGAATCTCGTGGTAAAAGAATAAAAAATCTAAAAGATGAGAGAAAAAATTATTGACTAACACGTAAAGAAACAAGAAAACTAGAGGGGAAATAAAAAAAATTATGGTTTAAATTACTGTTATTTATTTATTTATTTTAGCATGTAACTTAAAGTATGTTAAAATGCCTACAAATTCTATTCGTCCTTTTGTTTGATTGATGTTGTCTTTCTTCCATCCCTCCTCCTCGTATAGAAATATAATTTTAAATGATATAATGAGTTATTATAAAATATAATTACATAAAAAAAATTTATCCTGTAAAATATTTCAAAATATTAATTTTAATATAAATATGTGTTTTTAAGTCCCCAACGAAAGATTAAAATCACATCATTTTTTGTAAATAACGTAAAGACTAAAAATGTATTAAATTTTTATAGAAAATAAAGTAAGTTTATAAATATTTTTAGCAAGCAAAAACATATTTGAGTAAATAGTACATGTATTAATAGTATAAAAATATTTTACATTATTGTCTAATCACAAATGTATTTATTTAGATAAATTTATTTTATATATTTATAATAGAAGAAAATAAGAAGGAAAGATGAAATAAACTTATGTAAAAACTAAATATAAAATAGTTTGTGCATAAGTTGAAAATTTTTATTTTTAAATAAACTAATATGAAAGAATTGTTACAAATTAACTTATATATAAGTTAATTTTTACTTTTGAATAAATTTATTTTATTTTATTTTCTTATTTTCTTCTCGATGTGTATTTATAGAGAAATTTCCTCAATATAATAAGTTTCTTATGTTCTCCGATGTGTGTTTTTATTTTAGAATCTACAAATTCAGGTACTCACAGATTTACTTTTTTAATAATTTTTATTCATTTTTCCTTTATGATAAAAATATTTTATTGAATAATGAAAACTATATAATTTAAAATATTTTCATTATGAATATATTTTATTATATATATCATATTTTAAAAGACATGTTTATCTATTTTAAGTATAAATCATAAATATTTTTCACAAAGTTAGATAAGATCGATCAAATTATAGACGATTTTCTTTTTGGTATATCAACTTTTTCAGTACATACATGATAGACGATTGAATTCTTTGTTTGAATATTTAATTATATACTCAAAATTGGAATTAGTTGTTAGGATGGAGCTGGAGACTGACTATTTATTACACTAGTTTATTATAATAATTATATGTGTGTACTATATAACTTCTCCCTATCAACCATGAATCACTTGAAATTAAACCTAGAAACATGATTTATTTCTTGGCTAGATTCTTCGATGTTTGTGCCACGTATCAATTTGAAATTAAGCCTACGTGCTGTAGCCCCATTCTGTGTGGACCACGTGTACATCAGATAATTCACCCTTGCATTGATTGAACATGCTAAGTAGGTATAACTCTCAACTTCTAGCATCTATACATAGCTGACATGAAAGGTCTGTTTTTATTTTATTTTACTTTTTATAAGCTGATGGAAGGTCAGTTTATAGAATTTGGATTATGTGATGTTGGTTGGCCAAAGTTACGTTCATGTTATGATTTCAACCCTTCAATTAATATAATATTTTGGATCGTGAGCCACAGATAGCTTTTCTCATGTTTAATAGAAATTATTAAAAAATAATATATATTAAAAATTCACCACTATTATATTAACTACTCAAACATTCGCGCCACAACATATAAAATTCCTTTAGCTATTTGTAAGTTTCCAAAACATTGAAAACTTGTTCCCATTGTGGATATATTTTTTTTTTTACAAAGAACCAAACTAGGGTTTTCATATTCTTACGTGAGATATCTCCTCAGACGTATTTTTTTTGTTTATTTATTCTTGTAAATATTTAAAAAATCTAATGAAATTATGTTTATTTAATCTCTATCAATTAATTAAGAGTTAAACATAAAATTGCCATATATTTTTATCCATATAAAAATTCACACAAGAAGATACATTTTCATTAAACTAGATTTTTTTTGTGTGAATGAAAGTTCCATGCTGGTCGATCTCTTTGTTCATAGATATCTATCAAATTTAATGAGAATCTACTTCTTTAATTTAATGTTTAAAAAAGAGAAATTAACATAAAATTTACGTGAATTTAAATGGTAAGAGAAAGTTTAAATTGTGATAAGACCAATGATGCCGGCATAATGCCAAAAGAAGTAAGGTTAAATTATGACTATTAAAATTTTAGCAGTAAGAAGTTCACTAAAGTTTTGAGGACTTTGTTAAATTTAAGTTGAAAACAAAATGTATCCTAATAAAAAAAAACTATAATGATAAGAAAGTTGACATTTTTTAGAATACACTTCAGCTTTTCTATAATTATTGATGTTTTAATATTTATATATTAATAAGTGATTTAAATGCTTTTATATATGTTATTAATTAAATAATATTTATTTGAAAATTATATATATGGGTTTAAAAATTAGTTTTTAATTAAATAAAATAAAGAATATGTTTTTGGCTTTGTTATGTTTCTTTTGGACCATTGAGTAAAATCTAATGTGCTTTTGGAGTCAAAGTCACTTGATGTTGAACCAGTTTCTCTAAATTCTCCTTTCTTGACAAACAAAGAGAGAAAAAAGAAGAACCTCAAAAAAGAGCACCACAAGATCACTAAAAGGAGACTTGAAGGTTGTTTTTTGTTGTTTTCCTATGAGATAAAGGGGGTTGAGATTGTCTTCCAATTTATGGGTATCCTTTACGTGAGATGGGTAGTGAGGTCGTCCCTAGGACCCTATTTGCATATGTGTTTTGTTATGGTTCTTAGTGGTATATGAAAGGGGATTAAACCCTTAGATTAGTGAGTCTTGTGTCTGATTTTCGTGTGAAATTGTGTGTTTTATTATTATCATTTGTTTAATTTTTGTGGTTGTATATGTTAGGGTTTTTGGTTATTTTGGGGTTTGATTTGCAGCTTCCAATTGTATGGATGGAATTAGATGTGAATTGATGTTGTTTGTATGTATTTCTATGTGCTAAACTTATGTGTGCAAGCGAACTTAGATTGATTAAAATTTTCCTATTTGATTTTGGATTTGTGAGCAAGTTCTGCTACATTCGCAAATTGTGAACTACTGTTTGTCACTCCTTACTAGGCAAGAGATGGCTCTCACTGAGCAAGAACGCGTAGAATAGAAGAATTTCTTCTCTATGGAAGCATTGCGGCTTCCCTCACTGAGTAAATAGTATAATTCGCTAAGCAAGAGTATCAGGACTTGAGAGCAAGACTCTCTATGGTCCCACTCATTGGGCAAGAGGGTGTCTCATAAAGCTAGAGAAAGGAGGTCAAAGAGTGTATATTCTTTGTGGCTTAGTTCGCTGGACAAAAGGGTGTCTCACTGAGCTAGAGAGAGATCCATATAGTAAAACCCTATATGGCTTAACTCACTGAGTGAAAAGTAATCTCGCTAAGCGAGAGTGTATAACAAAGAGTTGAGACTCTTAATTGAGTGTGTTAACTAAGTGAGTGAGGAGTCTTGCTAGGCAAGGGAGGGGAACAGAGAGCAACAAAACTCTTTATTGCTCCTATCATTGGGTGAATAGAGTGATTTCCTAGGCGAGAGTATGTATAAAGCTCCTTATAGCTCTTATTTGCTAAGTGAAAGAGTGAACTTGTTGAGCGAGAGTTGAACTTAGTGAATAGAATCCTTTTGGTTGTAAGCTTAAGAGATGTGTTTTGAGAGCTTATGTATGTTATACTATTGTCAATGTAATATGAATTGATTGAGATATAATTGTCATTCCATTGAAAGAGACGAGTATGAGATGTGAGGAAGTGAGTAAGGATGAGTAGTTATCCAACAAGATTCCTAGGCTAAGAATTAGCAGGAAAGGAACTCGAATGACCGTTATCAAGTGATATCTGTAAGCGATGATAGTGCTTACTATGTTGGTTATGAGATTAGGTACCTAGCCTGTGGCGGGTGAGCATGGTCCTTATCAGCCTAATTTAAAGAGAAACTAATGAGAATATGAATTGTGTGACATTTATCATGTAATGTAACTAAAGTGAGAGAAAGTAGACATGAGCAAAGCGGTGAGGTCACTAGGCCTACTAGGGGTTACTCGATATGTAAACCTTAATGGTCATAATTGATCCCACAAGTTGGGACACACGATAAAAACTGAGTAGATGCTAACATGAAATTTCTCCTCTATTGGGCTTATTTGTTGGGGTGAATGAAAGCCATGGGGAACTATGGCTTCACTCATTAGTGGAGTAAAAAGGCTCGCTAAATAAGAGAGTGATATAAAGAGTTGGAAGTCTTTATTATGAGTGATTGTTAGGCAAGCTGGGGCCTCATTGAGTGAGAATGTGTAATGAAGAGTTAGGACTCTGTCTATAGTTTGTTGAGTAAGCTAGTGACTCACTAAGTGATTTAAGAACGAGCTCTCTATTAAACATTTTCGGTGAGTAAAAAACCTTGTCATTGGGCAAAAGAGACTATTGGAACTCTCTAGAGCTTAACTTGTTGGGCGAAGGTTGTGCCTCATTGAGTGAGAGTATGTGCAAGACCCTTGAAGTCCTAACTTGCTGGGCGAGCTATGTTCTCGTTGAGTGAGAAAGAGAAAACAAAGAACAATGGCTCTATGTGGTCAATATTGCTAGGCAAATAAAGTAGTCTGTTTGATGAGTGTTAGTATAGAGTTGTATAATCTTTGGATACTTGTAGTAATCATATAAAATTTTAAGTCTTTTTTCAAAAGTGATATCTCAAAATATTTTTTTCAAGCCTCTTATGGTCTTATAAATGTTGCACTATAGCATATGTGATAGAAACCCAACCAACAAAGCCAAAGATAATTTGCATGACACTTGAGGTCCCATACCAAGCCCAAAACCAAAATAATAAAGTAATCTTTGCAAGTCTTGAGTTTGGAAATTACGAAAAGTTTAGAGCAAAGTGAATCAGAGGTTGCACCAAAATGTGTCACTTTATTACAAGTTGATGAAGATTGGAGTCCATCTTGAAGAACACATATAAAGTCAAAAGTCATTGTCATGTAATTTGGGCTGAGTAGTTAATTAGGATTTATTTACATGTATTTTCGCATAAATCACTTTTTGATAGTTGGTAGAAAAGGGAAAGTTGGATAATTGGTGGAAAAATAGGAAGGTCATTAATGATGGAAATAAAAGGTTAGTGGGGAGATCTAACAGATGGGATTTTATGCAAATTAAAGTATTATTGGACATTAAATCCATGAGATTTTATGCCAATTAAAATATTAATAGACATATTGATTTTAGGGTTGTCTAGTTAAGCCTATAAATAAACTCTTGTAACCATCCAGTAGGACAAAATTTGGAATTTAATAAAATTTGTGTTTCATTGTGAGCACTTTTCCTTTGTTCTTAGGTTAAAGAACTTTTATAGTGTTGGTTCTGCAGGCAAGTCATGGTTAGGGTCACACTTTAGATAACTTTGGTTCTAATTGCAGGTCGCGGCTAAGGTCAAGTTCCTCCTTTCAATTGATTTCAAGATGGTCCATTTGTAAGATCGTGTCATTTGGTACCAGAGCTTTGGCTCTTGAAATCAGATGTCTCTATCCTTTGTGTCTTTATCTTTTTCAATTTGTTATAAAAAAATTGTTCTTTCTTTTGATATTTCTCCTACTTTGTCATCTTGATTTATTCTCTTTGTTGGTGTCTATTCATCTTCCTTTGTTTAAGTCATTAAGTTTGTCATCATTCCTTTTGCCTCATTGTGTTTTGTTTCCTTTCTAAAAAAAATCGTAAAAAAAAAAGAAAGAGGTTACAAAAAAAAAAGTGCTAGTAGTCAATCTATTATTTTGCCTTACATATTGCAAAAAAAAAATATAAAAAAAAAAGTTTGAAAATTTATCATATTTCCCCCCTTTATCTATACTACTTTCATTGTATGTGTCAAACAATCTAGAATTCCTTGCTTCTTGCTAATTCTTGTTCTCTAAAGTTATCAAATTACCAAATCCTTATTGTTTCTTGATGCTTACCATCATTCTTAAAGGTTCTTACTTAAGAGCTCATAAGGAAGAGTTGAGTGGTAAAAGGCGAGAGTGGTGAGACAAAAAAAAAGCCAAATTGAGTGATACACGAGTGACTACAACATAATTCGAGCGTAAACATATGGGAGAGTGTTGTGTGAGGATTTTTTTCTGTCTAACTTGATTTTTGCAGTATTTTAATCATGATTAGTGAAGAAGGAAAACGAGATGTTGATCTCAAATTATTCATCAAGGCTGTTCAAGAACAATTCAAAACTCTAAATGCAAAATTGGATGATTTACAATCTATAACCAGGTATAAGAGCCCTACTAGTCGACATAATGATGAGGAAGAAGAAGAGGAGTATTCAGATGGAAGATATAATGAAAATGAAGGGAGAAGAAGAGGTGAACCAAGACGTGACAATTACTTGGGTAACATTAAGATGACAATCCCTACATTCCAAGGAAAGAATGATCCTGACATATACCTAGAGTGGGAGAGAAAAGTTGAACATGTGTTTGATTGTCACAACTACTCGAAGGAGAAAAGGTAAAACTACCAGTTGTTAAATTTACTGACTATGCTAATATTTGGTGGGATTAGTTTGTGATTAACAGGCGTAGAAATGGAGAAAGGCCCATTCGTACGTGGGAAGACATGAAGTCTATCATGAGAAGGAGATTTGTGCCAAGTCATTACCATAGGGATTTGCACATAAAATTGCAAAGTTTGACACAAGGGTCTATGAGTGTGGAGGATTACTATAAGGAGATAGAAATAGCCATGACTAGAGCCAATGTGAAGGAAAATCATGAGGTAACTATGACTAGATTCATTGGAGGTTTAAAGAAAGAGATTGTTGATGTGGTGGAGTTGTAACATTATATGGAGATAGAGGACTTATTGCACAAAGCAATTCAAGTGGAGAGGCAATTGAAGTCTAAAAGCTCTTGCAAATTTGCTTCATCTTCTAGCTCTTCATGGAGATCAAATTGGAAGAACAGTACAACTGTTACAAATCCTAAAGAAGATGTGATTGCCAAATATTCAAATGCTCCTCCTAAAGGTAACATTGACATTGATACATCCTATAGATCACATGATATCAAGTGTTTCAAGTGTCAAGGAGTTGAACATATTGCTTCTCAATGTCCAAATAAAAGAGTAATGATTATGATGGATAATGGAAAAGTAGAAAGTGAGAGCTTAAGTGATGATGAAATGCCACCATTGGAGGATTCTAGTGATGTGGAAGTTGTTGAACTTGTAGATGGAGTTGTACTTGATACTAGGCATGCTATTAGCATACAACCTAAGGAAGATGGTGATGTGGAGCCACGTGAGCATATTTCTCATATGAGGTGCCTTGTTCAAGGAAAAGTGTGCAATATGATTCAAGATGGAGGGAGTTGCACCAATGTGGCTAATACTACCCTAGTGGAGAAAATAAATTTACAAACTGCCCAACACCCTAGGCCTTATAAGCTGCAATGGCTTAGTAATATTGGAGAAGTAAAGGTTGACAAGCAAGTTTCAGTGCCTTTTGCTATTGAGAATTACAAAGATGAAGTACTGTGTGATGTGGTTCTTATGGAGGTAGGGCATATACTTTTGGGCCGCCCATGGCAACTCGACCGCAAGGTGACCCACAAGGGGTATACCAATTGTTTGTTGTTTATTTACAATGAGTAGAAAATTACTCTTACTCCATTTTCTCCAAAGCAAGTATGTGAAGACCAAATAAAAATGAAGAAAATAAGAGACTGTAAATTGAGAGAAGAGTAATTGAGCATTCAAGAAGAAGAGAGAAAAGAAAATATGAGTAAAAATAAGTAGAAGAAAGAAAAACATGAAATTGAGTGCAGTGAAGAGAAAAGTAAGAAAAATAAGTGCATTTGCAAAGAAAAAAGAGGTTGAGAGTACGTTATTAGCAAAGGAGAAACTACTTGTACTCCTGTACAAGGATGTTTATTTCACTAATGAATTTCATCATTCTTTTCCTTGTAAAATTGAGTGCAGTAAAGAGAAAGGTAAGAAAATGAGTGCATTTGCAAAGAAAAAAGATGTTGAGAGTGCGTTATTAGCAAAGGAAAAACTACTTGTACTCTTGTACAAGGATGTTTATTTCACTAACGAATTTCATCCTTCTTTTCCTTGTGAAATTGATTCTTTGTTACAGGAATTCACTAATGTTTTTCCAGATGAAGTGCCTCATGGATTACCTTCTCTAAAAGGTATTGAGCATCAAATTGACCTCATTCCTGGTTGTCCAATTTCACATAGACCAGCCTATAGAACAAATCCCAAGGAAACAAAGGAAATTCAAAAGCAAGTGAATGAGTTGCTGCAAAAGGACTTTGTAAGGGAAAGTCTTAGTCCATGTTTTGTTCCTGTTATCTTGGTTCCAAAGAAAGATGGAACATGGCGCATGTGCATTGACATTTGGGCCATCAATAAAATCACTGTAAAGTATAGATATCCTATTCCTAGGTTAGATGATATGCTTGATGAATTGTTTGGTTCTTGTGTGTTTACTAAAATTGATTTGAAGAGTGGATACAATCAAATTCGTATGAAAGAAGGTGATGAATGGAAAACTGCGTTCAAAACAAAATATGGTGTATATGAATGGTTAGTGATGCCATTTGGCTTAACTAATGCTCCTAGCACCTTCATGAGGTTAATGAATCATGTTTTGCGTTCTTTCATTGAAAATTTTGTAGTAGTCTATTTTGATGATATTTTGATTTATAGCAAGACTTTAGATGAACATGTTAAAAATTCGCATGTTGTTCTTAATGTCTTGAGAGAAAATAAATTATATGGAAATCTCAAAAAATATTCATTTTGTCTTGACTCTATTGTGTTTTTGGGTTTTGTTGTAAGCTCAAAGGGGATAAGTGTGGATGAAGAAAAGGTAAAGGCAATTAGAGAATGGCCTACACCTAAGAATACAAACAAGGTAAGAAGTTTTCATGGTTTAGCAAGTTTTTATAGGAGGTTTGTGAAGAATTTTAGTTCTATTGCTGCACCTTTAAATGAGCTTTTTAACAAGGATGTTGTGTTCAAGTGGGATGATGTGCATGAGAAAGCTTTCAATTTGTTGAACGATAAGTTGACCAATGCACTTGTGCTTTGTTTGCCTAATTTTGATAACACTTTTGAAATTGAATGTGATACTTATAATGTTGGAATATAAGCTGTATTGATGCAGGAATCTAAACCAATTGCATATTTTAGTGAGAAGCTAAGTGAGACTGCATTGAACTATTCTACCTATGACAAGGAGTTGTATTCTTTGTTTCTAAAATCTCAAGGTAAGCTTCAAAAGAGACATGTCAAGTGCCTGAAGTGCATAGAGATGTTTTCTTATGTGAACAAGTACAAGAAAGGTAAAGATAATATTGTGACAGATGCATTGTTTAGAAGAAAGCATAAGGCAAAATTTGTCAGAGAGTTGCATGTCAAAGTTTGAGCTAATATGGAGAAGAGGAATGAGCAATATGCAAGCCAAGAAAATAAATGGTGTGTTATGACTTTTGAGCCTGAAGATTGTGTTTGGGTTCATAGGCGAAATGAAAGGTTCCCTACTCAAAGAAAATACAAATTGCAACCAAGAGGAGATGAAACATTTCAAGTGTTAGAAAGGATCAATGACAATACCTACAAGCTAGATTTATCAAGTACATATGGTAATGTAAGTGCTACTTTGAATGTTATTGATTTATCTTTATTTGTTGTAGGTGAAGAATTTGATTCGAGGACGAATCCCTTGGAAGAGGGAGGGAATGATAGAAACCCAACCAACAAAGCCAAAGATAATTTGCGTGACATTGGAGGTCCCATGACCAGGCCTAAAACCAAAATAATAAAGCAATCTTTGCTCGTCTTGAGTTTGAAAATTATGGAAAGTTTAGAGCAAAGTGAATCAGAGGCTGCACCAAAAAGGGTCACTTTATTACAAGTTGATGAAGATTGGAGCCCATCTTGAAGAACACATATAGAGCCCAAAGTCATTGTCATGTAATTTGGACTGAGTAGTTAATTAGGATTTATTTACATGTATTTTCGCATAAATCACTTTTTGATAGTAGGTAGAAAAGGGAAAGTTGGATAGTTGGTGGAAAAATAGGAAGGTCATTAATGATGGAAATAAAAGGTTAGTAGGGAGATCTAGCGGATGAGATTTTATGTCAATTAAAGTATTAATGGACATTAAAGCCATGGGATTTTATGCCAATTAAAATATTAATGGGCATTGATTTCAAGGCTGTCTAGTTAAGCCTATAAATAAACTCTTGTAACCATCCAGTAGGACAAAATTTGGAATTTAATAAAATTTGTGTTTCGTTGTGAGCACTTTTCCTTCCTTTGTTCTTAGGTTAAAGAACTTTTATAGTGTTGGTTCTACCAGCAGGTCGTGGTTAGGGTTATACTTTTGATAACTTTAGTTCTACCGGTAGGTCGCGGCTAGGGTCAAGTTCCTCCTTTTACCTGTTTTCAAGACGGTCCATTTGTAAGATCCTGTCAATATGATTAGTGAACATAAGTTTTAATAGCTTTTATTATCATTAAAGAATTCTTAAGTGTTAAGAAATTCAAACGTTAATGGTTCCAATAAATAAGAGATAAGTTATAAACTCCAAATGTATGTCATAGGAGGGCTTTTGTACATTGGTTCTACCTATTTTTAGCTTAGGATTATCAATATTCAAATATTATATTAATCACCTGACTAATTTATATCGAATTTGGTAAAACTATATAAGCAATAAATTAAGTTATTTCTTTGAATCTAGTTACACCTTGTATGCAAAGTATACAATATTTTATAAAATATTGTGACTTATATTTATATCACTACTTAAATGTTCAAGGTCTATGTATATATATTATATGATATCCATTTGTATGTTAAGTGTAATACTTAACAAACTTATTTAAAGTAAGGATAATCATAACAAGGAAGGATTAATACCTCTTAAAAGCTCAAATACAGCAATTAAACACAATACTCAATAGTAATAAGCTAACTCTTTGACTGGCATCGAAAGAGGTTGGAACCCATGTTGAAGAGTTGAATGCCAAACTTTGTCTATATTATGCATTGTGTGACCACATTCATGTTCATTCCATCCTTCTAGAGAGTGAACTATTCCAGCTATACGCCATGCACTCATTACCCTCCTTGGCAACCAATCCTGCAATTAACGTATGGTATATCAAATTTTATAATTTGGGATGCTAACCAAATTAATTCAATTTATCCAATAGAAATTGACAAGGGTAACATAAATCAATTGAACAACTCCACAAGATGATTTGAACAAACCTCACAAGAATGGACATTCTCAATAGAACATGGAGCTAACATTGCTGGGGTGCAATGGTAGGAGCAATCCTTGCGATATTTCCTTGGTGGAAATTGTGTGTATGGAATAAATAATGTTCCTTTGGGTGCCTTTAGTTGTTCCTCTTCCGTCAAATCATTTCCTACTAACCATGTCTACCAAAGGCAAAGATGAAAGATGCATGAAGAAAGAAAACTTTGTTTGTCATAAATGACAAGTTGGTTTTACAAAAATGGAGATGAAAAAATAGGAATTGTTTACATAAAACTTATATGTGCATATTCTCCCTAATTTTGAGAGCGTTGCCAACTCACAATATTTTCATACCCTAATATAGCAACCAAAGAAGATAACTAGTGTGATTAAAAATATGAGTTTATGTAATTAAAAATAAATGAAGGTAATTTAATTATTTTACATCCATTTTTTACGAGGAAGTTTTATTTTTGTGTAGGTGAAAATATTTTTTTAACTTTATTTAAAATTTAACACTTCCAAAAAAAATTATGTCCGAGAATTATTTTTAATTTCAGTTCTACCAAATGAAATAATTTATTACTCTCATATCATTTTTCTCAAAAATATTAAAATATTTTTTATACCAAACATTACCTAAGAATTTTTTTCTTTGATTTAAAATGGCACAAACAAGGAAAACAAGAAAATATTTTTGAGGACCATATTAATAATTTTCACTTCTTCACAGCCAAGAAAGCATAGAAAGATAATAGAAAATCAATGAAATCACATAGGTATCCTTGTTAATTATTATTTTTATATTAAAATTGTTTTAAAACAATTAGGATAACTTATTTTTATTTACTTTCCCCTCTCTTTTGTTCTATTTATATGTATAATGCAAGAAAAATATATTTGTCACTTTATTTTCTTGCTTTCTTTTTTTTTCTTTTTTTTTTCAATTCATGTCCAAATGAAGCAATAGAGTGAATTCTATTAAGTTAAGAAAAATGTCATATATATATATTACCATCTGTGTGTTGCTTTTGGTAAAGGCCAAATTAGTTTCAGAGCTCTTGAATGACTTTTTCAGCTTCACGTAATCATCCTCATGCAATGTAGCAACCTGTTAAAATAACAAAGTTTAAAATTTATACCTTCTTATATGGATATTTAATAAAAAAAATTAATTCTATGTAAATTTAAGATACTAACCTGAATACCTCGTTGACACAATGTGAAGGCAAGAGCATAAGCAACCTTTGTAAGTTTACCTCTAAGTAATACTTCAGTTGTTCCTTTAGGAATGTTGTTAAGAACAATGGCAACTGCAAGACTGCTTCCATCCACAATCTTAATATTTAGCTTTGGATGCCTACTAACATATAGTCTTCCATAAATGTTAAGGTCTTCTCCTTGATTTCTAAGGCCCAAGCTTAATACTTTTATTCCCTTTCTGTCGGCATCAAGTATTGCTTCCTCTATCATGGTGTTGATAGCCACTTTTTGTGATTGTAAGAAGTACTAGAGAAAAAAGTCCCAGATAATAAACAAATGATCACATGCAATTATACTTGAGCTTTACAGAAATAATTGATCCCACAATGATACAAAATAAAATATGTAAAAAATCAATAGTTAAGCTTTCTAATTCGTTATGTATGCATAACAGTTTTATGCAATATTCTTTAGGATTTTATGAAGATATTCTCAAAAAGAAAAAGCTAGTTATTCTATTTTGTTCTAAATACTGAATAGTTTTCAATAATCTATTGAATTGACAGAGCAAATAAATAAATATAGAGATTGAATATCTAGATAAATTACTTGGAGACTGAATTTGGGTATTGCCCATGTTTGCAACTTGATTTTATCAAAATGGTTCCCCTCCATAATGAATGTACGACCATAGATCCATGTGAGAATCATAGACCAAGCTGTCATAGGCCACATTAAAAAAAGATACCATTTTGGTGTGTAAGGCTTAGAGGCCAAGTAAGCAAATCCAAGCCTGAGATGGTAGATAGATTCAGGGGTGGTGAGATGTGTTAGGTGCACCACATCTGGGATTTCTTCCTCTCGTTTTAATGTCGACTCATGTAATTTGTCTGAATCCTTGTCCATGGTACCATAAATATAGTCATAAAATGGCATAAACAGAGAGTAGTTTGTCCTAAACTGAGTATGGTGCAATGAATGAAACCTGCGAGATATTAAAAAACACATTTTTTGTTACTTGGTGGTTTCTACATTGACTCTCAAATGGATAAAATACTAGCAATATATTACGTTTCTATTCTCTAATACACTCTTACTTTCAAGACAAATATATTACTATGATTTACAAAATCACGTAAGTCTTATATTTTTATACAATAAATATTGTACATGATTTTATAAATTTCAATAAATTCAAGTTAATAATAAAAAAATATTACAGAGGTTGGACAATTATGTGTTTCTTTTTTTAATTTATATCGTAAAAAATGAACACACTATCAAAAACATGTTATAAAGTATATTGTTTTGAAATTTTACCATTATGTGTTAATGATCGATTTCATAAAAAATATAAAATAATAAAAGATATTTACAAGGTCACATAATATATTACGATAAATTAAAATAATATATTATTTTTCTACTATTTACACAATTAAATATTTACGAAAAAAATATATTTGAATCATATAACATATTAAACTTTAGATATGGGCCTTTTCATTACATTTTATGAAGTTAAAATTATATTTCAATTAAATTTTAATAACAAATTAAACATGAAATATTTTAATTATAAATTTTTTAAATTAAAATTAAATTAGGCTGGATAGCTGTGATATTTTATGGGCTTTAATAAAATCGAATGCTTTATAAACTTTTGTTTTAATCTTTAATGGGTTTTTCACTTAATTTCACATATATAACTATGAGATCCAACCGAATATATAGGGTAAAGTCTCTCTAAAATAGCAATTGTAATATTTAAATTTTTTACGTTACAAATAACGGTGGTCTAAATTTATGTTTCACATTTACTGTAACCTTACTAATATGAGAAGTAATTGTATAATATAAAGGGAAATGTGATTTGTTTGAAAAAAACTTATACAAAAAATTATAAGAATAAATAAATAATGAGAAATGATAGTTGCCAGTTATTTTTCTACAACAATTTGTACAAAAGGGAAAATAGATAGGGGGGCAATGTTTGATAAGATGAGTAATTAATGTAAGAAGAAAAATAATAATATAAAAATTAAAAAATTTTATTTTTTATCCTATCATAACTCATTATTATATGATTTTAATATGTTTATTATAAAAGTAACAAACTTATAATTTATTTATTTTATACTAATTTATTCTTTAAAAACAAAAGGCAATAGTACTATTTTGTATTTTTTTAAATAACAAAGAATAAGAGGAGTCAACAACACGTGTTTAACTTTGAACAGTAAAAAAGGTATTTTTTTTTATAATGGGACATTAATGAAAAAAGATCAAATATGTTTTTAAAATTTTTTGACCAGTATAATTAATGCTACTGAGAAGTTGCATGTATTCAACACCAAACCACAAGATAAAGAAATGAATATAAGGCTGGGGTTTTAATAATGGACCACTCGTACGGTAATATGATAAAAATAGAAGGTTGGTATTATTAACATACAAGGAAATAGGGCTGAATCATACACATATATCATGTTGTGCATTTAATTTTCTGTTAAAATAGAATTTAATGCACATGCAACTAATTATATTTTTATTTTCATACAAATTCATATTAATAAAAAAATCAAAGAAACTATTACATGTTAATATTAATTTCTTGACTACATTTTTCGTTCTCCAATTTAAATCTAGCTTTCTTTTGTTCTAAAAAATTTTTAGTAATTATTTTTATTTTTCTAATTTAAAAATTGCTCATTTTTAGTCTTCATGGAGAAACTAAAATAAGTACAAAAAAATAACTTTAAGAACAAAAGATGAGCTATTTTTGAATTAAAAAACAAAAATAATTACTTTTAAATTTTAGAGAAAACAAAAGGACAAAAAAAATATTTTAATTTAATTTAACTTCATGCAGGCTGATTACTAAATACTTCCTCTTTTTTCTTCTCTCATAATAAATAAATGAATATAACTGAATAAATACTTACGATGGGGTGTACATATATAAATGAATATAACTGAATAAATACTTACGATGGGGTGTACATGAGATATTTGAGAGGAGGAATGACTTCAAATAACCATTTTGGAACAATTTCAAAGTTGCAATGACCCAAATTGTTCATGAAATCAATGTAAAGAACATATCCAACCATGGCCACCACCGAGGCTGTTTTTGTGAAGACTAAGGTTAACAATGGTATTGCGAAGAGAACGAAATATGATATGAGTTCAATACATGGATGGATAACAGCTGCATATCAAAGAAAATATGGTTTTATTAGATGAAAGATCAAGTGCCCAATATTAATTTGCTGGGTCATATCTAGCAAATTGACTATAGGGAATTAAAGATTACAGTTGGACAGGTAGAATGTGTTGCTTTGCACATGGAAAACATATGGTGGTCCTAAGCTATATGTTCCTATTTAACTCAATTATATTTAGAATAATTGTATTTTTATACAACAAATACATACAAGAGAGATAGAAAAAATATATATATACAGAAGAATATACAATAAGATGAGTGATGTTCATAGAAAGAAATAAAAAACAGTTATATGATAAAAAATATTGTAAAAGAGTGAATAAGAATAATTTAACTTCAGTTTTATATCAATAATATGGTGTGATATTTATGGAGTGCATGTATAAAAACATATTTTTCTCTTTTAGCTAGACTGTAGTGTGCATTATTCTAAGACAATTTGTTTCTTTAATCTATTGTTTAAAGTTATACTATATAGGTTAAAAATAACAATTAATTTCTTTATTTATATTAAAATTATTTGTAATTAATTTATTACTATATTCTTTTTCTCTTTTATTTATCACTTTGGCATTTCATAAAAAATAATGATTAATATTATCTTGAAATTAATAAATATAAACAAAAAATTTCTTCAAAAATAACAGACAAAACAAACATGTTTTTAGTTAATATCCTCAAAATATAATTTGTGTAAGTGAAAAAATAAGAATCAGAATTCAAAATTCTACCTCCCTGGATGTAGTGTATCCCCTTAATGGGGTGCAAAAAGAATTGTTAGTTAAAATCTAAATTCACATAAATTATCTAAACAACAACATGAACTATGTATAAGAAGAGAATAAAAGTCATACATGGAAAGAACCGGTCCTAAGTTCAAACTACATTTATCAAAATTAAATACTGTATTAAGTGAGATACTTTATATGTTAGTCTAAGTATAAAAGCAAACCTATAAATATTTGACATCTGTTTTCAATGAAGTCAAACTTATGAAACAAATTTCCACCTGCAGTCTCTTGCATGTGGTCCTCCCAATAACAATAAAAATAACAATAATGCAGTCTGTCTTTCTGTGAAACACCGACACTGACATTTGACAATAAATTACATACATCAAATGCATACTAAAAGGGTTGTTGGCCAACTTTTGATTACCTGAGCAAAAGCAATTAATGTGTTACCTGACTCACAGTTAACATTTTTAGACAAGATATTTTAAAAATACTTTTCTGCTAAAGTCATTTTTCATTCTGCATAATTTCTAGATGATGTAAAAACATGAGTGTTCGGTTCATAATTTCTGTACAATCATTTATAAAAAAATAAAATAATAATTTTTTATAAATTTTATAAAACAATTTTTATAAATTAACTTATACATAAAACGTTTATAATTTTTTATTTTATAAATATTTATGAAAAAATTTATTCACATTGATTATGTTAAATGTTTTAAATTATTTAAAAAGACAAACACTGAATAAGTTATCTTTTCAATTAAAATTTTCTATTTTTAATGTGTTCAATATGGACTTAAAAAAAATTGAATTACTAGAAAAAGAAAATGGGAAACATACAAGTAATGGGTTCTGTGACAATGGAAGAATGATGATGAGAATGGTATCGAGAGTAGAGAAAGTGATGATGAAGTGCTCTGTGTAACCAATAATAAAGAAACTCCACTGGTCCCATATGAAGCAGTATTGCCATAACCACTCCATCTGTTCTGTACAGTGGAAGACGAGATGCCCCGGGTAATGTATAGCATCCTAAGTAGTATAATAATCCATTGAACAATATTTGGTCATCCCTGCACGGTCAGAACAAAAAGTAAAGTAAACAATTCGAATCAATATGTGCATGTTTGTATATAAGTTTGTAAACTTCAATTTGAATAAATTTTATTTACAAATTAAAGTTTTAAAAGTGAGCCTCCCTTTTATTTTCCATTTCAAACTGAGTTTTAAGATAGTATTTAGTTTACAATCAAATTCAAGTGAAAAAAAAAATTTCAGTTTTACTTTTTGAACAGACATAAGTAACTTTCTAAGTAAAAATCAAACATGCCTAAAGTTAAATGAACCTAAATGAGAATATAAGATAATCTTTGTTTCTTTCTCATTTCTACGTATTTGTTTCAAACTTTTTTATGTGCTTGTATAATTACATGCACACGTGTTATCAAAGGAAGGATGTTATGTGTGATGTGAAAAAAAAAAAAAAAAGAAAGATAAAATGAGGTATAAGGTGAGTGTGAAAGAAAAAGGAAGGGTAGGGGAGTTTGAAAAAAAATCAGATAATTTTAAAGAATATATTTGAGAATTAAATTTTAAGAAGAAAAGAGTTTTTCCATTTTTAATAAACATTTTCTAATTTAATATTTTTTAAATAATAGAAATAAAGTGATTTTTTTGTCAGCAAAATAAAATGATAAATTAACATAATATACATGTTTCATTATTTATTTATTTATTTTCATAAATATTCTATAACTATTTTAAATTAAAAAAAAAAACTTATCTTTCCTTCTTTTTCCTCCAAAACACCACACCCGCACATAACAAAAAAAAAAAATCCATCCATACATTAGACTTATATTAGGGGTTAAATGAAGATACAAGATATATGAACTGAATACATGTTTTGAATCTTGAAAAGTTCTCTTTATTTATATGAATAGAAAAAAAGAAAAATATATATATATAATGTTTTTTATAATAATGATAAAAATTTATTTGACAAAAAGGTTTAAAAATTTTACTATAATATTATTTAATAAAAATTTAGTTTAACTTTTTATATTTTATGTTAAATAAAAAATTATCTAACAATAAAATTAACTAAAACTTAAAACAATCCACAATTCTGTTCCTTCCTAACTTCCCTTCCCCAATCAAAGTGTTTGGGGTCCTATCCACAAGATATCACCAGAACTACAAAATGAAAAATTGTTTATATTTATGATGGAAGCACAGTGTGGTGTCATCTCACAAGGACCTTTGTTTTTGATTTTCTTATGTACTATTCTGAGTACCTATTGTACACTTTAGTAATATAATAACTATGTATTTGCCTCTCTATCTTATTTCCAACTACCTAGACAAATTCATTTATCAGAGACTAAAATATCTAAAATGTTTGGTTATGTTTGGGAGGCTTGAGGACCTACCATTTCTATGAACTAATATCTAAAACTATATAATGGATTTGTTAATATTTTATCCCAAAAATATTGTTCCAGCTCTCATAACCTTTGTTTAGTGGGGTAATTAATTCTTAGATTATTACACCAAAAATATGTATCGTGTAAAGAATGATAATTAATTGTAAGAATGAATTTAGCTGTCCTAAATTAATGAGTGACACATTTAAAGGAAAAATATAGAATTAAAAAACTCATGACTAGAATATCAAGAGTGATGAAGCTGAGAACTAAAGAACTAAGTTGCCTCTGAGTACTCAATTATCATTGTAAACTAATCTAATGGTTATGCGTAAATAACATTGAATTGGTTAGCTCCTAATAGGATAAAACAAAAGATTGTCTCCCTCGCACACATACACAAGACAATTAAAAAAACAAGACACATATATATATATAGAAATAGAGAGACAATTAAAAATAAATAATGATGTAATAAATGTTTTCATTCCTCTAAATTGTAGAGTTAGCACTTATAATAATAGTAAGATACTATTTAGATATAAGTAAAAACCACATGCAAATCCATCTATGAATGCGCTTAACTACCAAAATTGGTGTGCAAGACAAACTAACCAATCTCTTTCTCTATCAACTTGATCAAACTCAATTCCCTTATCAACAATTCTTCCATTCCCTTTGGCAGTTCGGTAACGAGAGAGAGTGATCCATATCTGGTTATGAAGCATACGCAGGAGCAGAAATGGGAATACGAGAGAGGTGCTTATGTCCCTTTCACTCTTATCCTTCACCAACAAAGAATAGGTGCTATGAACGACCCAAGGAGCTAGTAACAAATACTGCAAAATTAAATCGTTAATATCTTGATTAATTGTAAGCAACAAAGAAAATGAATTAACCAATAAAAAGATAAGAATAATTTTAAATATTCTTACAACATCTTTTACTCATTTTCTTGTCAATTTTCCTATTTACTACTAAATAAAATGTATTTTATATTTTCAAGATATTAAATATATTAAAAAAAATTGATATTTACTTTATTATGTATTGGGAGAATTAATAGGGAGATATAGTAATATTACTCACAAGAGTAGAAAAGTTAAAATATTTGTGGCTTATTGTTTTTATTTTTTCAGTCGGTATGCTTTCACTTGCAATTATAAAAATGATATTTTTATTTATTTTATTTTACAAAATGTACATTGACATATTTATAAATATTAATAAAAATTATTAGCTAGAAATGAAAAGAAACAAAATAAACGAAACGCTCAGAAAATGACAATTTTATTAATTGCTGTCTTATACGTTACGACTCGCCATCAGTTTGGCATGATATATGTAAATACAATAAATACGGCTTACAATTTTTAAATTTAAATATAAAAAATGAAGGGTATATTTAGAAAAATAAAATAAAATGAATAATTATTGATGAGAAATTTAAATTTGCATATTACCATGTATTTATGTTTTTTTTTTATAAACGTCTAAAATAATTGCTCATTTAATGATGTACTAGACGTGCCCGTATTTATAAAAATTTATGTTGATTGGTTTTTTTTTATAATTTATTGTCTAAAATGCATTGCTTATTTTATAGGTACGATGTTTGTGATTGATATTATGATGTTGATCGGTAAAACTGTATGTGTTTGAATAAATGCACCTTAATGAAGGGTATATATACTAAGCCTGCAGCAAAAATACTGAAATTGCAAAAATTCCTTTAAAGTGAGTTTCTCTCTCTAACTTAACATCACGATTTGACTACACTTTATAACTGTTTGCTTTAGCTGAGTTTTTTCATTTTGCGTTATAATAATAGTAATCATTCTTAATTGTTATGGTATGCGTAAAATCATATATTATTAGTAAATTTATAAAATAATTTTATAGTTAATTTTAAAATTGATAGTTATTTGTAATTAATTTTTAATAAGAATAATTAACTGTAAAATTATTATAATATTAGTGGTTACATAGAATAAATAACAGATTAACTAAGAAAATAATCTTAGTTAATTTGTAGTAAATTTTTAAAATTTATAATTATTTTCTAGTTAATTTGTAGTAATAAGAAGCATAAATGAATATAACTTAAATTTAGTTATAAAAAATAATGTTTTAATTAATTAATAATTAATTAATTAGAATTTAACTATTAATTTAAATAGCTAAAATTAGAAGCAAAATAAAAAAAATCTTGTAGTGATATATAGGAAAACTTGTTAATACACATATTATTTTGTATATAAACAATGAGAACAATTGTCATGTAATAAAAAAATTTGCCAATAACATTTATTTTAATATTTTTTATTATTCATTAAAATTTATTAAAAATTATAATTTATAGTAAGTTCAACTTCATTTGATGAGTCTTTTAACTATTAGTGAAGTATATTTAAAAAGAAGGTTAGGGAATATATTGTTATTATTTATTTCATGGAGATGCATGAATAAAAAGTAAATTTTATTATGTCTAAAATAATAAAAAAATAATTATTTACATCAATGATAATTATTATGATAGATTTTAATATTATATAAAAATTTAAACTTGATTCAAATTTAATTCTAAAAATTAACTGAAGAAATAAAAATTATCTATCACTTATATATATTATTTTAATTTTAATTATATTACTAGTTACGAGCAATTATCTTTCTATAACTATGATGTGTGAGTGGGGTGAATGCATGAATGAAAAATAATAGCTATTCTTAAGAGAAAGAGAGGTAATAACACTAAGGGAAGGTGGGCAACCTTAAAGTTTCCAAGAGGTTTCCATGGCCAGTCCGTGAGGATTCCAGGCTTTGAAGCCATACTCTGTTGACAGCACCACCAGCACGATATCTATGTTGATTGAGAAGTGTCTTTTGTTACGATCACAGTGTTTCTATGCTTTGAAGCAGGTAACTTTATTTATAGACCTGGCTAGCTCACTTTCGCATTGGAACAATTGATGCGTTTAACTACCAACAAGAACAAAAACCCCACCACATGGGTAAGTAGCCACGTAATGTTTTTAAATTAATAAACCCCACGACTTTGGCACGTTAATTTTCATACGTAACCAAATTCTGAAGCCACGACTGATTGGATACCAAATGTATATAATATCTGTACGTGGTCGATCCAATTTATATATCGTACAATGAAAGAATAACTCTACATATGTATGTATGTTGTTTTCATTTATTGGTCTCACCAAACTTTTGGTATGGGTGGGAAGGCCATGAACAAGAGTCATTTATTTAGATGTCTATTCTTGTGTTGTTTCTTACGACGCTTTATGGGCTAGGTCAGAAAAAAGTAAACTCCAATTACTATAGTTATATTATTAAAATTTTTAATTGTAAAACATATAATTAAGATATTTTACGATTAAAAAAAGCAACTGTAGAAAATCCAAAGGCCAATTAATTAAGGTGGTCATAAAACTACATGGGTAACAAAAAGAGGTGGAGGAAAGGTAAAATAAAAGGAAAAGTCGAGTTTTTCGGTGAGCGTATAAAAACTCAATTTATCGTCGTCCATATATAGCTGCATTTGGTGCAACATTCTGCACACACGTAACAATCACTTCTTCTTTTTCCAACATTAATTGGGCATGAAGGTCCTTTTTTTTAGCTCAAAGGAAAATATATTAGATAAAAGATACAGTAAACCTATTTAAAAAAAAAAGATATCACTCTCAGCTTAATACAAGATATACTCTGTTAATTTTATGAACAATTTAAACATTCAAATGGATTTGTTGTCCATCCATAAAAGGAACAAGAAAATTTTTAACTATTACCAAGACCTGAATTTAATATTAAGTAGAATACAAATTCACTGTTAGCTATTTCATTTCATTTCTAAATATAATACCATTTTTTGTGTATCCATAATGATCAAATTACAGCAAACCAAAATAGGGTAGGAAGCTCCTATAAACTAAAAATGAAAAGAAAATGAAAAAAGGTGGAGTCTGAATGAAAAACCAAGATAGGGAGAGATTGCCAAACAAAAAATGTGAGAGTAGAACTCCCACCACCACACTCTATTTTCAAAGGAAAAATCACGTAATTTTCATAATTTATTTTGAAACTTGGAATAACGTAGAATGCCTCTCGGTTCTTCTTATAATTAAAATTAAGTTTTTAAGCAAAAAAATTGTGAGTTACAACATGCAGTTGAGCACTTTGGGTTATTTTATTACTAAAAAAAGTATGATTTAACGACCGAAAATAATGACCACCGATTTTGAGACCAAATGTGAGAAGGTAGTTGTTCTGATTTTAGTGTCACATCAACGATCGAAAAGATCGTTGCTAAAAAATTGATCCTTGATGCAGTCGCAAAAGAAAAAAGAATATATCTATTTTTTAGCCATCGATTTAGCAACCGATTAGATTCCATCACCGATCCTTGTCATACTAGTGTTACATAATAGCAACTAATTTAGCAACTGAATTTAATTTATAAAGGCAAAAAGCAAAATAAAATAGCGACTAACGTAGCAACTAAATTTATTTTTTAAAATAATAAAATCAAATAAAATAGCGACCTATTTAGCGATCGAACTTATTTTTTAAAATTTTAAAATAATTAAATAATTATTTATTTAGCAACCAAATTTGTTTTATCTATAAAAAATGAGCAATTTATTATTTATTGGTTCATACCCAAAATATTAGTGACCGATTTAGCAATCGTTTTTTTATTTTTTTAAAATAAATAAATAGTGACACAAACAAGGTTAAAAGTATTATACTCCACCAATTGACACAAACAAGAAACCATAAGCAAACAACAAGAAAACCACTAAACACTTTGTCAATTTACAGAGGTAATCATACACAAGCATTTCAAATATAATAATTAAGCAGAAAAATGATTAAACACTCTATCAATTGATAGAGACACTCAAACACAAACACTAAGTGGGGTCTAGGGTCAACCCCTCTACCCATAGTCATACCTATACACTTGAGCAAGATTTCTCACTTCCCCTCTTACTTGGAGAAGTGTAGACATAGAAAACATGTTCCTCATGGTCATTCTTCTTGTTCTTTAGGGTTTTCTCTAGAGGTTCCTCGGCTTTGTAGACTTGAAATCATGTGTTTAGGAAAACTAACTCAATAGCAGTGGTCTTTCTAGTTCCTCTAGTTACTACTTTATATGGTCCAAAAATTGGTCTTACAGCTGCCATTGACAGTCCACATGAAACTGAGAGAAAGGGTTCCACCTCTCTTGAGGAATCTCTAAAAGATGAGAAAGATTTAAATTATCTAGGTTGTATCAATCCCAACTTGTTTAGAGACTCTCTGGCCTTCCTTTACTTGGTATCCAACTCCTTCTACAGGAGAAAGAGAGAATACATGAGCTCATTGTGGGACCCCACATCTGTCCACGTCAACAAAAGGAGACAAAATTTCGTACATTCCAGACCAAAGGGGCGCCACTGTCAGCCATGTCAGCAGAAGGAGACAAAAATCTGTGCAAATCTCTACCCCTGATCCACTATCTGCCCAGAAGCAGCCGGAACGTGGAAGAAAATGGCAGAGGAGTTGGGTCTAAGGCTAGAACGTGCCACGATCTAAAGTAGACATCCCACGACCCAACATACGGTTTGAAGCACATGGCTTGGAGACCCTTGACATCAGCAACAAAAGAACAAGAAGAATCAGAAGG
The DNA here is from genome assembly GCA_025330945.1 of Mucuna pruriens. Taxonomy (NCBI): domain Eukaryota; kingdom Viridiplantae; phylum Streptophyta; class Magnoliopsida; order Fabales; family Fabaceae; genus Mucuna; species Mucuna pruriens. The sequence goes on along the minus strand of JAENHJ010000384.1, from coordinate 404,729 downwards.
TTAGGGTCAATCCATGTGGCCAAATCTGTCACATTGATGACCTCAAGCATAGCCTATAAAATGCCTCAAAGAAGAGAAAGGGGATAGAAAATTTTGGATTAAAAGTGGAGAGGTCGAAAAATTTTGGATTAAAAGGGGAAAGGTCGAAAACATTTGGTCAAGAACTGAGAAGGAAAATTCTGAGTTGAAAGTTTGAGAGGTTGGAAGAAAGATTAGCAGAAAGCTTGGCAGAAGAAAGAGTCAAAGAGCTTGTGCGAGAGTTGAAGTTGAGAGGGAGAAGACTTCCTTGGACGCTGATCTACTACGGGCTCCTAGAGAGGTAGAAAGTACTACCAAAGTAAAGAGGAGGAACGACATCAAAACCTTTGGATACCAAGTTAGTCCCCTAGGTTCTGAAGAAATACATCTTCATAGGTCATAATAGATAGCTTAACACATCATAGGTTGCCATCTATATTTTTGCACTATACTGTCATTCTCAACATCTGTTAAGGTCACTGGTTAGCTAACATGTAGTTGGCACTTGCATGGACCGAGTTGGTCTTGGTCCTCCTCTTTGTATACGACCTCTGAAAATGTATCTCCCTATTTGAAAGGTTTTAGACTGGTCCCGACTCTACATAGCTGAAGACCACGTCATTACCGATTCGGTTGGTCAAGTCGGTCTCAGAATCCAGTCACACCTATCACCGAGTCAGTCTCGATCTAACATTTGTTATTAACATATCCTGTCATCTATCCACGAGTTTTCGAGTCATGTTATGGACACCAATGGAAAGTCCTTTGAGAGTTAGCCTATGGATGCATAATGGATAGTCCATCTCTCTCTAATGTCATTTAACTTCTGGATGCCTAATAAATAGTTCAACCTCTTCCATGGTCAGTTAGCTCAAGGATGCCTAAGGGATAGTCTGTTTCTCTTTAATGTCATTTAAACCCTGAACGCCTAATGAATAGTTCAGCCTTTTCCACTGTCAATTAGCTCATGTATGCCTAACGGAAAGTTCATCTCTCTTTAATGTCATTTAACCTTGGGTGCCTAAGGGATAGGCCATTTCTCTTCACCCGATAACCTGTCCAAAACTACATGAACTTTGATTTCTCTGATTAAACGAGATACGTAGGAGCAAGAGGACAATCTTGTCAAGTTATTCATCCCAAAAATCCAAAAAATGTATGTATACATTTTCCATTGTAAGTTTGGTCCATTTTTAAAAGAAGTGTTGAACATAATGTGAGAGTCTCTTTTGTTCATGCAGCCAATTTAGGTAAGTATCATGTGATAGACGTGTGAGGATACTGTGTGATCCCTGTGCGTAACCGACTCTGTACCTAGTTTCTGATTCGTGACTAGTCTTATCCATCTTAGGTTCTCGGCGTTTCCCACAAAAATGCTAGTGGCGACTCCAGTCAGAGCCGAATTGGTCTTGGTCATCCACGAGTTAGTTCCGGCTTTGTATGACGGTTCATCCTCTGGATAGGATCTGGTTTCAAATATCCAATTCAATCTTGTGATTTCCGCATCGCAATTTAGATCGCGACACTCATATTTCTCGATGCAGGACTTGACCTTTTACCATACATGAGATCATAAGCTTATGTTGTCCAACATAGGACTTAAGTTTTTACCATATTTAAATATTCTATTTTTCTTAATTTAATTCATTAAAACCCAACCTATATTTCTCCCAAAATATTATTTATATAATTATAAAAACAATTAAACTACTTATTAATAACAAATAATAAAATACAATATTTACAACTAATAATGAAACAGAATAAAAACTAGGGTATTACATCTTGGATATTTACTGCCAAGATCTTCTCATCTTTAAAGACCATCAATGATTATCTTCTCTACGTACTTTTGTGTGTATGTGTGTATATATATATATCAACATCTGAAAAGACAAAGAAGGTTACACATGAAGTCACAAAGTTGAAAAGCTAACAAATCTTATACACACTCTCATTTGGATGCCTTTGTATAAATTTACTTTTAAGCATTGCTTTTATTCTCTTTACTGTATCTTTTACTTTATTCTAAACAAAGTTATAAGATATGTTCTAAAACATTTTATACTAAACTAGTGAGTTATCTTTGTAAAATATGTTTTACATTCTTATGAAAACCTGAATAGGCTGTCTTAAATAATACTTGGTTTGCTTGTAATTTAATTGTAGGTTACAAGTGGTTGGTTGTAAAGTCTGGAGAGGCTTGAGAATAATTGTTCTAAGTTAGTTAGACTTAGTGGAAAAATCCTTTAGTGGAAGGGATTAAACATAACTTTAAGTTGTAGAGTGAATTAGAATAAATATTCATTGTTGATCTCTCTTTCCATTTCTTAGTTATCCTTCTATTAAGCTTTTGGACGCTTAGCGCTATGCACTCGTTTCAAACTTATATATCTTGCAAAAAGGTTTAAAAATGCATAAAAATCATATACACAATTACATTCTCTCATTTTATGTGTATCTTGTTTATTTCAGTTGGTATCATTACTTGACCTTTTACGATTGAGCATCTAACAATACAAGGGACAAAGATCCATTCAAAGTGTGACACCTTTTACCTCATGATCTATTTACTAATATTAAGTTAATTAATTAAAGCGAATAAAATAAAATTTTGAAACATCATACAAATTATTGGTAATAACAACTCATATCATTAATACTATTAACAATTTAAGCTAGATGAACCAATTTCTAGCCAATAAACACATATACTGTGGTACCCTTGTTTTGTCTTGGGGATAAAGAGGAGTCCAACTAGCTAGGGTGTAGGATCCACAGTTGACTTGAGACTGAAAAGACTAGCTGGGTGGAGAGAGGTCAACAACTAGTAGGATGACACGAAAGCTAGAAATGGGAAGACAAAGTAGAATAAGGTAGGCCCAGGCTGATTGTTCTCCTGGAAGAAGGAAAAAGACAAGGAAAAATTAAGGAAGGAAAGAAGAAAGGCTCAGATTCTTCGCATTAAGCACAACGTTATGAAACAAATGGTGCAATGTGGGAAAGAGACCCACGAAAGACCTCTGCATTCAACACTAGAAGAGCGACAAGAGCCCTCCCCCCCTTCGGACGGCCACGCCAAGAGACAGGCCACGACCCATCGCCACCACATTAAATGAAAAGCTTTCAAAGGAGCTTGAGGAAACACTACGACATTAAATGAGCTTGGAAAAAACGCCACCGCATTTATGAGAAGAGATTGGCTGAAGATATCAAAGATAGGGACTTGAGAAGAGAAGGAGCCTAAAAAAGGGCCCAAGATAAAAGAAAATGGGATCCTTTTGGACAGAGCAAGGAAGATAGGAGAAAAGGAGAGAGGTAGTGGAGAAGAGAAAGAGAAAGACTCAAAAAGAAGCGATAGTATTAGAAATTGATATTGACCAATCAATCCATCAAAGTAGCACCATCTCTGCTGGATACCAGGTAAGTTCATTCAAACCTTGTATCCTCACCCATGCATAAGCATGAACCCCCATGTGGTGACTTAGTTCATTAAAGGAAACACCCGAATATCAACCCGAACAAATAATACTGAATTTGTTCAAGGAGAGACCTTCTCGGCCTCTCGATTGTGCTGACACGTAGTTAGCACCAATCGTGGGCCGAATAGGTTTCGGCCCACCTTCCCCATGATTACAACAAGTTCCTGACCATAGAACTACGTAAACTTTGATTTCTCCATATAAAAGGGGATACATAGGAGCAGGGGAACCTCCCCTATCAAGTTTACCCCCCCCATCTCCTCATTTTTCCATACCAAATATCATCCCATTATACCTTCACACATCAAAAAAAAAAAACAAACACCAACGAGAGTTCTACAAGTTGCATGCATGTAGTTAGGTAACTATGAAGTGATAGTCGTGAGGGATACACTATTTCTTATGTAACCGACCCTTGAACTCTATTTCTCTGGTCCAAACTCTAGTCTTATCCAAACACCATCCATTCCATGGTTTCTTGGAGTTTCTTCCCTAAAAAAAACGCCGATGGCGATTCCTATCCTCCTTGGGGAGGTTGCGAATTGGTCGCGACACATACTAAATTTATTTAAGCTATATCATAAATTTTATACAATAATGATCATTGTATTACCTTAATTATTATAATTATAAACAATTATGAATATCTAATCCTAATTGACATCATAGAGTCTCATCAATTGAACAATTGGTATTTTCATAATTAATCAAATGTTGTTTATTGTTACAAGTGGTGGAAACATATACCTCAAAATTAAAAAAAGTGATTAATAATAATTAGACCTTACAACATGATAGAAGTCCCTATGATCTCCTTGAAGTCTTCGATCTCACAAGTCTCCTTGGTGTAGGAACCTCACGAAAATAATGAAGAACAAAAGGAAGAAACAAGAAAATGTGAGTAAGAAAGGAATGGAATTAGTCAACTCGTCACTTGCCCAAAGATTGAGAAAGATAAGAAAAAATGAGATTTTACATAAGCCTCTTAAAAACATGATAAGAATTAAAGGCTCATGTATAAAACAAGATAAAGATTATCTCTCAAAGTTTCATAACATACTATTCTTTCATTAACAAAAGGTATTTTTACAAGTGGGTGGAGGTGGCTTTATATAGCCTCCTATACACCTAGCCTTTGTTTAGATAAGATGATATCCTATCTTGCTATCCAAACAAGCTACAAGGCTATCCAAGCATAGGTTTATCATAATCCTATTTACAAAGCCAAACAACAAGCCTTTAAATGTGCTGTGAATTCTAAAGCTAAGATTTCAGAAATGTTTTCCAAATGACATACAAATAACATTCTCATGCTTCTAAGATATTAAGAAGCAAGCCTATATAGAGTATATGACTAAGATTAGGCTTGGGCTTGAGTCCTCCAAACTTCTAAGCATTCCTAGTTTTTGAAGCACTTCTTCTTGCAATCTTCTTAGCCTTCCTCTAATCATAAGGCCTTTTAGAGCTTGATTATCTCTTGCCAGATGCTCCTCTTCTATGTCTTCTTAAGTGCTATCCAACAAGCTCACTTTCTTTAAAAGAATTTGACCTCAAATTTGAGTATAGATTACCTAAAAACGAAGACAAGTTAGAAACATGGAAGATATGACTTCCCTTATAAGTTTAAGGCATATAAATGATATAGACATTATTATTTATTTATTATTATTTTAAAAGGACCATCTCCTATTAGGAGTAGTTTAGAAAGTTAGGAAATCTCTCATTCCTTAAGTGACCCAAACTAGGTCACCTTCTTCAAGACCTTATTAAATTTTCCCTTTATTAGCTCTTTCAGCATATTGCTCTACCTTTCTTTCAATGTGAGAACATACCTAAGCATGCAATTCTTTAACTAATTGAGCTTTAGAAACACCATCACATTTAAGCATAACATTCACATTAGGCAAAGGCAATAAATTAAGGGGTGTTAAGCATTAAAATCATAAACCAACTCAAAGGGGGTGTGTGATGTAGTGGAGTTAAGTACCCTATTGTAGGCAAACTCTATATGGGGTAGTTATTCTTCAAAAGTTCTCAAACTCTTACCCACAAAACACCTAAATAATTGAGATAGGATCTTGTTAGTAACATTAGTCTGACCATTTGTTTAAGGATGGCAAGCAATTGAAAAGAGAAGCTCAGTATCAAACTTGCTCCGTAGGGTTCTCCAAAAGTGAATAAGAAACTATAGTTCAAGGGAGACCATGCAACCTTACCACTTCCCTGAAAAAGATATTGGCCACAAGACAAGCATCATCAATTATATCACATGGTATAAAATGGGCCATTCTAGAAAACCTACCTACCACCACAAAAATAGAATCCTTCCACTTTTAGATTTAGGAAAGCCTAAGACAAAATCCAAAGAAAGATCTACCCAAAGCATAGTAGGAACAAGAAAAGGATATTCTATCTTGCTATCCAAACAAGCTACAAGACTATCTAAGCATAGGCTTATCATAATCCTATTTACAAAGCCAAACAACAAGCCTTTAAATGTACTTTGAATTCTAAAGCTAAGATTTCACAAATTCTTTTCCAATGACATACAAATGACATTCTCATGCTTCTAAGAGATTAAGAAGCAAGTCCATATAGAGTATACGACTGGACTTGAGCTTGGACTTGGGTCCTCCAAGCTTTTAAGCACTCCTAGTTTTTGAAACACTTCTTACAATCTTTTTAGACTTCATCTAGTCATAGGACCTTTTAGAGCTTGACTATCTCATGTCTCATGCTCCTCTTCTATATCTTTTTGAATGCTATTCAAATCCTTATCACAACAATAAAAAAAAACTATATTTTAATTAACTTTAAATTAAAAAAAAAATTATTTCCTCACAAGTCATGAAAATACTAAGTCAAGAAAGTTAGAAGAAAACCTAATCATCACAAGAAGGATACGAAAGCGGGCAAAGGTTTTTGGTATTCATTCCTTGACCTTTTTTATACTTATATAAACAAGTACAGATTCATAAACTAATTAAAGGTTTTTCTTTTCATCTTTTACATTTATTTAAATATTTAATTTTAATAAATAATTATTTAATAATTAAAAAATTTTACAAAAATATTTATTAGTTTTACCTATAAAATTAAAACTATTAACTCTATTGTAAAACTAAAGATAGAATCTACTAGATCACTCATGTATTTTGTTGTTTCTCACGTACACTTAACTTTATATCACACACACTCTTGGTTTGGGTACAAGGCATAATAACACTTATCCCGTAACAACAAAACAAAATCACTTTGCATTTTCTTTATGCAAAAATTAACTCAATACCTTATTTTTATTTATTTTCTCTTATTAATATTTTATATTTTTTACTAATATAAATAAAAGATCTTGAGGGAGGGGGACAAGGCACACGCTTGACTCCCCTTGATCCGTCCCTGTATATACGGTTTAGAAACTAATTTGCAAATATAAAATAAAACATAAGATACAAATATCTTAATTAGTTTCTTAGCACTCCATTAATGTTGCATAATCTACCACTTGCTCTTTAACTTTATTCTTTCTTTTCATTGATCCCGATTAGCTCTCTTTTCGTTCCAAGTTGATATTCTCTTTTCCTATATAAAAAATAAATAGTAAAATGAACTAAAAATATGTAATATTTTAAGAAAATATGTCTAAATATTTTTAAATATACAAAGAAAGTGCAAAAAATATTACTAAAATAAAATGAATCGTTATTTTATAGTTTTCACTTTATTTTAATATTTTTCTATTTTAAAAAAATGGTTGGTTAATCCATTTAATTCATCAACCATGTGGATCAAGCAACTGTCGTGGTAACTTTTTTTGGCTCATTCTAAACGTGAGTCAAATAAACTTAATCTACCATTAAAATCCAGTACAAGTACATATATAGATAGGTTTTTTAAGTATATCATTAGACATTAATTATGTGTATAAAGAAAATGTTGTTGGATGAAGCAATACTCATTTTAATAATCTTTATAACTCAAAAGAAATAAGTCTCTCATAATTAATTGGAGGATATGCAAACAAAATAAACAAATAAACGTAACCCACGAGCAAATTCTTTAAGTGTGTACCATCTGAACCCCTACAATTACATTGTTTGATGTCAGAAAATTTGGTGGAATAGTTTTCATTTGTTAAGATTGTCTCTATCCGTATCTTCTAGGTTGGTTGGAGGTGCACATGGATTATAAATGTGGAAGCGAATTGAAATAGAAACAAGATTTTTTTAATATTAGATTAACCCATTTCCTCAAAATGATTAACCCATTTAACGCACCTTTCATAGTCGAGCAAAATTGGGTTAGTAAATTAGCCCACTCTTCTAAGGTTAGGTTTGATTTATGAAGGAAAATTAAAGGAAAGAAAATAAAAAGAAAAAGAAAAGGATAAAAAAGAAGTAAAATGTAAAATAGTTTTTTTAGATTGTGTAGTAAGAGAGAAAACGAAAAAAATAAATTGTTTGATTGTGTAAAAATATATAAATAAAATTATTAAAGATTTAAATATATTTTTAATCTGTATAAAATAAATAAATTTTAATTTTAATCTCTTGAAAAAAAATATTTATTTAATTTTTATCATTCTAAAATTTGAAATTACTTATTTTATTTCTATAAAATAAAAAAATTGTTTTTAGTATTTATAAAATATTTATTTTATTTTCATTCTTCCGAAATTTGAAATCACTGTTTATAATCTCAATATTTCTTTTTAGATTGATAAATAATATTTATTTTATGAATATATTTAAATATTTAAGTCTTATATAAATATTTAAATAAAAAGAGAGACGGATAATAAATATGGATATATCTTTTTGGTTTTATAACCATATAAATCTTCTTTTCCTCCCTCTTTGCATTCGGAATGGGATAAACATGTATTTATATATATATATATATATATATGTATGAGACCCAAACAAATTATTTCTTTCCTTTCGGCTCCATACCATTCCAACAAGAAAAAGGAAAGGATGGGAAGTCTCACCTTGTCCCTTAAATTGTTTTTCTACAAAACCAAACAAATCATAACTTAACTCACTCACTTATAATATATATACATATATATTATGGTAGGCAAGATCGGATTGACTAATACCTAAGTATACATCATTTCATGTAAAGATTTTTTTTATAAAGATATGATTGGATAAAATTTTTTCATAATTATTTATAAAATAATAAAATAAAAAAATAAAATTAGTCACTTTTTTCATAAATTAAAATTAACTTATATATAAGTTTATTTATAAAAATTCTCATATTAATTTTTCCAAAATCTTATTTTTAATTTATACGTATGTTAATTTTAACATATAGAAAATTTAATTTTATTTTTTATTTTTATTTTTTTCTCTACAAATGTTTATAGATAAATTTATTCAACTATATTCTAAGTTTAAATGCAAAAAATATTTAGGATAATTATTATATACTTTATTTTTATCTTTTTTCTACCTTATTTTTTTCTCAGCATATTATTTATCATTTTTTTTTATCTCGGTTCCCATTACCTACATATCTACTTCATAATTAGGGTATACGTTCAACTTTTTTCAAATATTTATTAGGTTGTTGAGGTTGTACGTTCGTCCATTATGAATATGAAAGTGAATTGAGATTCTTCTAGATATACTAGCGTGGTTTCAATATTGGATGACATCTTAGCTTATTAACTTGGATTCCCAGATTGGAATTTAAGTTTCTTTCATGAAGTTAACTACGACTTAACCTAGAAAATCCTCAGAGAGAAGAATCACAAAGCTAATGACAAACTTATATTATAGGTTCTTCACAAAATGGAATTTGAAAAGTTGAACCTAAACTAAGTGGTTAAACTTTGTTTTATGGCCCAACACGTCGGTATTTATTGAATATGAACCTTTTCAAGACTTGCTTCTTAGTTATCATGATTTAGTTATTAAAAAGTTAAGTAACTTGACTAAACACACCCAATTAATAGCATATATAGTGGGCCAATCAAAGTGAGGTCAGTTTGACTAATACTTAAATCTTGGCTGTCGTACGAGTCTAAGTTAAAAAAACATTTATTTGGCAATAGGCAGGTTGAAGTACGTTCGTGAATTATGAATGTGAAAGTGAATGGACACTCTTTCAAGTTTATTTTGTCAAGCTCATTATGACAACTTAACGTGGAAAATCCTCAACCATAAAGCTAAAAATAAATTTAATAAGGCTCTTCGCAAAATGAAATTTGAAAAGTTGAAATTTAATATAAGTGGCACATTTAACAATTACACTTTTGTTTATATCCCAACTTCCTTGTTTTATTGAAATACAATCATTTATCTTAAGACTTGCTTTCTTATCATGATTTAGTTCTAATGAAACATATACCGCCTTTTATATTTATCACTTTTAATAATATTTTTGATAAAATATTATCAATATTTTTTTCATATTTTTTATATCTTTTATAATATTTATTAAATATAAAATATTATTAATGACATTTTGTTACATGTCTCAAATATAATATTTATTAAAATATTACCAAAACTAATAAGTAATATTATTTTATATTTTTAGAATATTTTCAAAATGCTCCTAAAAATTATATACATTAATAATGTATGTAAGTTATATTCCCCTCTCTCCCCCTTTCTCTCTATATATATTTACATATACAGATATCGTATAGCACATTATCTGTATTTTTCTCACCAGAATTTAATTTTTTTTATTTTAAATTAATAAAAATCATAATTATATTAAGGAACTAGAATGATTTTCATAATTTGAACATTCAAATTTACAAGTATATAGTATAATTTTAATTAATTAAAAACACTAATATATATTAGGACTCAAATTTATAACAGGTTTAAATTAAGAAAACTCGGAAGATTAGTTTTTATTTCATAATACAAGTATATAGAAAGAAATTTAAAAGGTAAAATATAATTTTTGTGTCTCAACTAATTTTTTTGCTTCAATTTAGTTTTCTAAGTTTATAAATTTTTATTTTAATCTTTTAAAGTGTCTTTGTTAGAACAAATTGGTTCTTTTGTTAATTCTTTGCACTAACGTATTAATTTTTGACAAACTTGATGAAACATCTCAATTTTCATGTTATTAATATTATTATTATTATTATTATTATTCTATTAAATAATTAATTATTATGTTTTATCATCTTTTTAAAATAATTATATTTTGTGAATAATTAAATAAATAAATAAATTATATTTTTTTAGGAAAATACATTTTGCATATAGATTGAGTAGTTTTTGTATTCAAATATAATTGACAATTTTTAGATATTTAAAAGATATTTATATTATCTTTAAGTTTAACATATTTTTAACAAACTTTCAAATATAGTCATAGATATTTGAATATTTGAAAAAAAAAATACTATCTACATTTGAAAAACATTATTTTTAGATGTAAGAGATATTTAATAGTATTTAAATATTTAAATAATATATATTTAAAAAATTAGGCTAATCTATTATAAGAAGGGGAACTAGCAAAATCCCTAGTGCATTAGAAACTTTTCTTCTAAACCTTCTTATGCTACCACAGTAGAGGATAGAGGAGGAGCACACTAAAGATGTCTCAAAGCCTTTGTTTTAAACCTTTCAGATAAGAGGGAGTGAAAACTCTTGCTCAAGGACGAGGGTATAACTGTGAGTAAAGGGGTTCCCTTATAACCCCAAGTTGTATGCATTGGTTCCCTGAAAATGGGGAATCAACTTAATGAATTTTATTTATGGTTCGAGATTGTATGTTTTGGCTCCCCGAATGAGAAATCAAGTTAAGTACTTATTTGAAATTACATTGATTGTATGTCCTTGGAGATCTTTTGAAAAAGGTATTAGACCCCAAGATTAGGATGTCAATTTATTGTATTGCATGGAATAAAAATATGTAGAATTGAATGTGATAGATTAGTACAACATGTGAGTGGCATCGTGCCATTCACATGCATTCAAATGTTGTGAGTAGCATCGTGTTATTCGTATGCATTATCTTTAATACGAATTGAGTTTCCTTGGTTTTATCTATTACCTTCTCTTCCTTTTTATTTACTTGATTATTTTAATTTAAGTATCTGGGGTAGAAGGGTGTCACACGATCACGAAGACCCGAAGTGTCCAAGAAATGCAGAAGTCGAAGTTGCTGAAACCAGAAAGCCTTCATCTGCACAACTGGCAATGATTTTCACAGCTAAAGGCGACTCGGCTATTGAAGGCCGAGACCGAAAAATGACTAAAGTCAACTTGGCCAATGAAGGCCAAGAGAAAGGAAAGACCAAAGTCAACTCGACTAAGCAACTAAGAGACAAGGCCGACATGCTGGTTGAGACCATCTCGGCCAATGAAGACCAAAAGCAAGTAGAAGTTGTATTCACTGTTCCATCCGGATCCGACCCCAATGCTGCACAAGAAACCAAGTCTGACTCTAATTCGAGACAAACTGAACAGACTAAGAGGAGTCGGCCAAAGCAGCAAAAGGCCGAAATCATGTCGACACACCTGGTGCCGAGTTCAACTCAAGCCGCCCAATTGGATCCAAAAGCACTTCATGATAACTCTCTATCGCCACCGTTACACATGGAACTAAAGCCATTGCCAAGACACCTGAAATATGCCTACCTGGATACTGAACAGCAACTCCTTGTTATCATTGCCAACAACCTCTCCCAAGAACAAGAAGACAAGTTGTTGGATGTCCTTCGGTAGTATAAGAAGGCAATCGGGTGGAAACTCTCAGACTTTCCTAGCATAAACCCCTCCATCTAGATGCATGGAATTTTAATGGAGGAAATCAAGCCTATAAGGCAATAGCAAAGAAGACTGAATCCGACAATCCTGGATGTGGTCAAAAAGGAAGTCACCAAGCTTCTTGTGGCAAGGATCATCTACCTCATCTCGGATAGCCAATGGGTGAGTCCTGTACAAGTCATGCCAAAGAAATCTGAGATGACTATCATAAAGAACCAACATGATGAGTTAGTGCCAATGAGGATTCAGAATAGTTGGCGAGTCTGCATCGATTACAGAAAATTAAATCAGGCAACTCGCAAGGATCACTTCCCTTTGCCTTTCATCGATCAAGTCCTAGAAAAATTATCAGGGAAATCCCACTACTGCTTTTTGGATGGTTTCTCGGGGTATATGCAAATTCATATTGCACCTGAAGATCAACACAAGACTACCTTCACCTACCCATTTGGCACTTTTACGTACACTCGCATGCCATTTGGCCTGTGTAATGCTCCAAGTACATTCCAACATTGTATGACTAGCATCTTCTCAGACTTACTACAGGACTACATGGAGGTATTCATGGATGACTTCACCATGTACGCCAATTCGTTTGAAGCATGCCTGAGCAACCTATCCAAGGTGTTGAAGAGATGTATTGACACAAATTTAGTACTGAATTTTCGAAAAGTGTCATTTCATGGTAATAGAGGAAATAGTGTTGGGTCATCTGGTATCCAACAGAGGCATTGAAGTGGATAAATCAAAGATAGACATCATATCTTCCCTTCCAACCCCCACTTCTGTGCGAGAAGTTCTCTCTTTCCTAGGACATGCAGGCTTCTACAAAAGGTTCATCAAGAATTTCAGCAAGCTTGCCCTACCACTGTCCAAGCTGCTACAGAAGGATGTGGAATTCAAATTTGACCAGCCCTGTAATGAAGCTTTTCAGGAGCTGAAGAGCCGACTTATATCCACCCCTATTCTACAAGCACTAAATTGGGACATGCCATTCGAGCTGATGTGCGATGCATCCAATTCATCACTGGGAGCCGTCTTAGGCGAAAGAGTTGGAGTCGGTAAGCCAGCACATGTGATTGCTTATGCATGTCGAACAATGGACTCAGCCTAGTTAAACTACATAACCATTGAGAAGGAGTTATTGGCAATTGTTTTTGCCTTGGAAAAATTCCATTCATATCTCCTTGGAGCAAAGGCAAGCCATTCAGATCAAATCCACCAGAGTGCAAAGGCAAGCCAAACGGTCCCCTTTGGTAATCTTCGGCCTCTCAGTCTAGGACTTGCGCTTCCTTAATCGAGAGAAACACCAATGAAGGCACTGTGCACCGCCTTGAAGATGGAGACTATGAGACGGAGATAGAACACAAAATGTATGAAACTAGAATCTGAATTCAACAACCATTAAACGTACCCAGCTCTTCCTATATATACACGAGCTGGACCAATACGCGCTAACTAACGAACTCCTAACAGAATTACAACTGAATTTCCTAATCTACCCTTGCGTAACTTGCACTACAAGCTTATCCCAGAGTAGCGGGGCAGCTGAGCTGGATGGAGTTGACCTGGACGCTAGATTGGCTTGCTGATTTGGATTGCTTCACATGGCTACTGGACCCGCAAAGTGGGCTGGTCCAAGAAGGAGTCGGTCTGGCTAGGACAACTCACCTGGGCCGGAACTCTTGATGGGCTGAGATCAATTTAGCCTGCAAAAAGGAATGAACTCTCTTATTAGCTAAAATCCTCAAATTAGCACAGATTTATACTTTCCCTATTTTTAGGTCCATGATATGATTCTTAGCTAAGACTCAATTCTTAAGCACCAATTGATCTATAAAACACTCATCTTTGGTCCGTGTAAGGTGTATAAAATATGACTCATCACTCATTTCATGGAGCTTCTCGAGAGATGTTAGGACTATTTTGTTTGCGCAATACACTCGCAACAAATAGTCATATCTAAATGACAGAGGAGGAGAATCCCCAAAGAAGATGTTTGAGGAACAGGAGGAACAATCTTAAAAAGATCAGGGACCTTGTTTGGGAGTCAACATTTTAGGTAAGGGGGAATGAGAAATCTCGCTCAAGGGTATGGGTATAACTATGGGTAAAAGGGTCATCCCTAGGACCCCTAAAATTATGTTTCCGGTTACTGAAGGTTGCACTCAGGTCCGGATATAGAACCTTACTCGAAGTGTGTGAGTCGTGTAAGCATGGTATGTGCAGAAGACTATCCATAAATTTGCCCATGCTGTAAAATAGAACGATGCATTTGCATGTCTCCTATCCTAGGATTCATACCTAATAGAGCACATAAAGTAAAAGCATGCAATTCAAAATGAGATTGCAAAATAGTAGAATGCACAGAATAACCAAAAGGTAAAAATAACATAAAAGAAATTAATTTCCTACATCTAATTGTACAAGCTTGACTCTCTAAGAATACTCCCTAGTGAAGTCGCTATCGGTCGCAACCGCAATCGCAACGGGGACCACGAAGGGTAAAAAAACTAGTATTTGAATCCCTCTGAATCTGATCTATGGATGAGTTTTGTGGTTTTCCATGATAGATGTACATGGGTAATGGCTCACCATGACTCAAGGTTTGTAATGACCTTAGCCCCTTGTGAAATAGCTTGTCCACCTAAATCTTCTAGGACATCCTCAACTACCTCACTTCTTATTTAGCATAAGGTTTGGAGATCCTTTTGAGCACCAACTCTAGTTAATCATCCAACTTACGTGCTACTAACTAAAATCATTCAAATTGGACCCACACAACATACAACAACAATGTTCTACATATCACCTATAGCATTTAACTTCCTCATGGTTTTAGAGACAACAACTCTACACCTCTATCTTAATATGGTCATCCTTGAGGTATGAAGCATTAACATTAACAACAACATAGAGGTTTAATAATCAACTCTTCAAAATATGAGCTATAAGCACACCTTACTTTAAAAATCTCTATTCATCATCTTTAATCATGCAAATGATAATCATTTTTACATCTTACGAGAGCAGGTCATTAATTCCACCTGAATTCTTTCATATCTTTCTATTTTTAACACCTTTAAGACTTATTGAAATCTTCCGATTCTAAAAGAATTCAATTGTCTAGTTATTGTAACACTCTAATTATTATTGTTGTTATCGTTATTGTTGTTTTGTAGCTATTTTATTAAATAAGTGTTTGAATTATATTTTGTTACTAATTAAATAAATTGTATTTTTGAAAAAATAGGTGTTGTTTTATTCAATTGGGTTTGTTAAGTTAAAATTAAATCTTTGATTTCATACATAACTAACAATTTTGGGATATTTAAAATATATTATCTTTATATCTATAAGATATCTAGCAACTTTCAAATATAGTTAATTATTTTTTAATATTTAAAAGATATTATCTTTATATATAACAAATATTTAATAGCTTTCTAATATTTAAATAATGGATACTTAACAACCTAATTTGGCATATTCTGATGCTTTAAGAATTGGGAGCTACCACAACCCCTAATGCATCAAAAACTATTTTTTAAATCCTCTTGTGTTGCCACTGTGGGAACGTGGAGTCAACATTTTAGGTAAGGAGGAATGATCTTGAAGAGTGGGAACGTGGAGTCAACATTTTAGGTAAGGAGGAGTAAGAAATATTGCTCAAGGATATGGGTATAAATGTGGGTAGAAGGGTCGTTCCTAGGACCCCTAAAATTATGTTTTGGGTTACCAAAGCGGAGATTGAACTCCTTGGATTGGGATATTGCCTTTTTAATTAATTATTTTGATTATATTATTACAGTCTATATGTTGTTGGTTGTTTCCGAAGGGGATGTTGAGCTCCCTGGTTAGGTTGTTTGTTTAGGTTTTGTTTTGTGAAATTGTTTGTGAAATTGTTTGTGTAATTGTTCATATGTATGCAAAACATAGAGAATTCTAGGTGAAAATCTTGAGAATTTGTGTTATAGGTTGTTAACTATGACCATGCTCATGAAGAACAACCCATATAGGTTGTGCACATTTGTGCAGAGTGGCGATAATTGTGCACAGTCATGCTAATTGGAGCACACTCGTGCTTCCCTAATCATGCTTGTATGTGTTTTTGTGTTACAATGTAATTGGAATTTACTGCTTATCTATTAAACTATATGTTTGTACGAAATATGGATATGTAGTTATTATTGAGTTGTGTAATTGAGAACTATGATATGTGACATGAAAGTGAGTAATAAGGATAAATTTCTTTGAAGGGTGACCTAGTTTTTGAGAGACAAGAATGGGTTTGATGGACATTTGTCTAGTGAGTGACCTAGCATGTGAAATGCAAGAATGATACTCACTAATTTGTGATGGATTGTGAGATGCGGTGCCTAGCCTGTGAGAGACAAGAATGATCTTCATCGACCCAATGTTGAATGTAGAATAATGACTAAGTTGAACTACATGTCATGCATCATTTAATGGAATGAGTGTGTTAGGAAGTAAACATAAACATGAGTGGTAAGGTCACTAGACCTCCTAGGGGTTAATCGGTATGAAAATCCCAATAGTCGTGATTGATCTCACAAGTCGAGACGGACAATGCAAGTCAAGTAGTACCTGACATGCTACCAACGGACATCATACTAGTATGGGATGACCAACAAAGAGGTTGAGTTGCATGTCCCTAGCCTACTTTCCTGGATTAGAGTTAGTGCCACATGGCATATGAAGTAATATTAGGAGTAAGTTATTATCATTCATGTGCATATGTGAATTGTTTATTTTCTATTTTAACAATTAATTATGTGATTGTATGTTATTTTGTGCTCATACCATGAGCTTAAGTGAATTTTTCACTCTCTTCTACTGTATTGTTTGTGTTTGGGCTGAATGCCACTTTGCAAGCGATGATGAGCAAAAGCAGGAGGATTGAGCAAGACTCCTCATTTTACTACTTTTCTTATAGTTTCTTTTATTTTTGAATTTGATGCTCAGATAAGACATGTGACATAAGGACAGTTGTAATTACTTAATGATAGTATGCTTTGGTTTATATTTTATGACTCCTACGATTTAGAAATTGGTCTTTTAGAGTGCTAATAGGAAAATATGTTTGCTTAAAATTATAGTACGTGAGCAGGTTATGTGAATCCTTCACCAATTGATGCATGTTGGAAGTTTGAATTTCTTATAAGTTTATTTATTGCAATTATATAGAATTGGGGGTAAAGGGTGTCACATGCCCAAGTTGGTTGACTAGTCCTAGTTCGTACTCATACTTACGAGTCCATAGAATACCATCATCCATATAATAAAAGTCTAGTTGATACAAAGTCAACATTAGACTGCACTGAATCTTCACTTCATTACCTTCGGCCAATAGTCTGGATGGCACCTTCACTTTGTCTCGTCTCATTCCTTGTATGCAGAACTATGTAAACTTTGAATTCTCCCTGGTTCTCGAAGATACATAGGAGCAAGAGCTGACTCTTGTCAAGTTGTTTGTCCGTTAACTCCTTAATGTTCCTTATCCTTTTTATGCAAATATTCTCTAGAATAAATGTAAAACACATGTGATATAGAAGTCCATTTACACCATGCATCTGACGGGGTAACTATTTTAAATAGACGTACTAAGGGTCTCATACCCCTTATGCGTAAATGACTCCCGAACTTGGACTTTGGTCCTCATATTTGCCTTAACCGTGATGGGGAAAAGGTCACCCTTTTGATGATGGGAAGGTGGTACGGTACCACCAATAAGGCATCACCAATGTGGTGACACAACGCAGCGGATAAAAATTTTCCCTAACTTGCAAGAATCCCTAAGGATTAACCACAAATGCAAATGAAAGTGACAATGAGAAGAATCACACAAGAGAGACCAATATTTTTAACGTGGAAAAACTCCCTCAACGTGAGAAGTAAAAACCACGAGTCGTCTAGACCAAAGAAATTAATCCACTATGATTAATTAACAGTACAAGAGTTATTTTTGTATCTCTCACTCACTCTGTGAAAGTTCACTCTTTCTCTCTATGAGAAATTCACTCTCTCTCTGTGAGAAATCAACTTTCTCTCTATCTGAGAAATTCACTCTCTCTATCTGAGAAATTCACTCTCTCTCTATCTGAGAAATCCACTCTCTCTCAATTTACAAATCTAATCCCTTCTCCTCTTATAAAGAGAGACCTAGCGGGCTTGAGAATATTGGGCTTTTGTCCACATAGTTGGGAGCCCAAAAATAACCCAACAATCCGGTCTACGGTTTTCTGGCGTTTTCCATAAAATCGTCGGTGACGACTCCTTTTGTTTTTATCCTTTCAAAAATATGGGTGAAAATTTTATTTTTTCGCCAAACCCGTCGCAGCCCATGTTTCAACAAGCAATATTACTACTAGCCTACTTCCTAATTTAGAGTTGACATCACTTTGCATACAAAGTAGTAATTAAGAGTGTGTATTGTCATAACAATGCATTTATGGATGTTTAAATGTGTGATTATATTGTTTATGTTTTCTATGTGGTATGTCTTGGGTGTTTTACTCGGCCTTTACACTCATACTACAAGTTTGTAGTGAAATATATTCTCATTCTTTATCATTTATGTCATCTTTGTTTTGGGGCTTATCACTCTTTGTAGGTAACAATAAGCAGGAGCATGGGAATTAAGTTGGACTCGTTCATTGCTTTTGTTTTCATTTCATCGTTGGACTTTATACTTTGATAGAATGTGGCATTTGGGTGAGTTGTAAGGATGGTTATAAGTATTATATCTATTTCTTTAGTTGCCCTTTTGAGTGCCATTAGGACTTTCAATGTATGACATTTTATTAAAAACATTAGTGATGTTAAAATGTGCATTATTTGACATGCTTGTGATTGTGAAATTTTAGTATTTTATTAGCCAATATAAAAACAAGAAAAATACAATTATCTCAACACTAAAAACTATAAAAAAAAATAGAATATGTTTATTAACAACTCATCTTTAAGTTAATTAACAAAACAAACCTAAATTTACTCTATTTGATTCATTCATTTACACTACTAACATGTGTAGGAATCTAGTTTAAAGCCTAATTTTATGCTCTTATGAAAATCAAAAGCATATCTTATGGCTTACATTTAACTCTAGGTGTTTTAAAATTTTAAATTATGGATTTGGTATGCAAATGGTAGAGGTGAAAGTAAAGATAAAATGCAAAGTGTGTGAGAGGAAGATGAAGAAGATAATGGATAAAGAAGAGAAGTGAGAGAGAAGATGGTGATGTTTATGTTGTTGCAATTGAAACTCTAACGAGACGACAAAAATAATGTTAAAGAATAGAGGAGTTGTTATCAATATTTATTACGGAAAATATTGGATAAAAATTTTTGGAAAAATAATGGTCTTTAAAACTAGATTTTGAGTTCTGAACTCAGTTACATGTAAGGAAGTTGTTAGCATCTTACAAAGTTTATTAAAAAAATAGTTATTTTTAATTAATTCAGCATATTATTTACTTTTAAAATATTTATCTCACCCTAAAATAATAAAATAAAGTAATATAAAAGATTTATTTTTTATTTAATATGTATATTTATATAATTTTAATAAAAAAATAAATTTTATTATTATTATTTATTCAAAAAAAGGAGATTTATTATCTTATTATTATTTTTTCTCTTTTTAACTTATAGAGTTTAGGCTTGCTCATACGTAATAATCAATCGGAATTACGTAATTCTTTTTTAGAAAATATTTGTATGTCGATATGTATTAATAGTTTTTATTTTTATTGAATTTTATAATTTTTGAACGGTCACAGCTTATATGTCCTGCATTATAAGATTGAAAGGATGTTCACCAAAGTTAATTGTTAAACAAATTTTAATATTGATTTAGCAATTTTATTTATGTTCTTCTTATAGCAATTTAATTTTGATTTAATATTTTTTATTTTAGAGAAGAATTTTAAAGACATCAAATTGTGATAATTTGTATCTCAAAACTCCAAGATTAAAAAATGTCATGTCACAATAATCCTTTCTCTATTTAAAGTTTACCATAACTAATTATTTTATTTTAGATCATAAATTATTATTTTAATTAATAATAATAGTTAAAAAGTTTTTGGACTATCAAACTGTTACAATTATAGTAAAATTACAAGATCAAGACAATGTTGTATCTAATTAATCTATTTCAGTTAAATTAGGCAAAGCCTTCATGATAACTAAATAAAAAGGAATTTTAAATGATTATAACTAATATCTATATTTTTTTTTTTTATTTTAAATAAATAAATAAATAATATTTATAATTTAAAAATGTACAAGGAATAAAAATAATAACAATAATAAAAGAAAAACATAAATAAATTCATCTATATACAACAATTTGTTGTAAGCAAAATGTGCAAACAAAATGATCCACACATCTCTAGTGGAAGTTCTAAGAAATGAGGTAAAAAAAAAATAAAAAAATTATATTATCATAGGTCTCATATTTTACATTAAATTCATCTTTTTTTATTTTTTTTTAATTTTAATTTTTGAGATCGAGACATGAATTGTAGATTTTTTATCAAGTTTTTTAATGATGTTAAAAACACTTCAAACTCAAACAAACAACTATATCTCAAATTATAGCGTCACATTTTCATGATAAAACAAATTCTTCAAAAATATATTCTTTTTTTTTATATATCATTTCTTAAAAAAAATTCTCACACATCATGTTAATTTATTTTATTCAATTTTATATATTTTTTAGTTATTATTTCTTTGTTTTTTACTTTATTTTTCTTTTTAAATTTTTTATTTTTAAATTTTTATTTTATGTTATCTAAACGAAATTAAATGATAATGTATGTTAATAATTTGGATGTAATATGAGATTTAATTGATAATTTAATATTAATTTTAGATATTAAAATAATAATAAATAATTAAATTTATGAAATAAATTAAATATGATATATATTATTATCTTTTATATTAAAAAAATTATTTTAATTTAATTAACTTAAAAAGCTATGTGTCAATCACGTGCATACTGCCGGATACGTGCATACTGTCGGGTGCCGTATAAACATTTAACATGTCCGTTCGTACAACAGGTGACTTTTAATAATGGAGTAATCGTAAATCACATTTTCCAATTTTAGTTTTTTAAAAAAGTTACATCACTATACATTTTCAGAAAACGAAAAGAGTTTCACCCTAAATCAAATCGTGTCTTATGT
Source organism: Mucuna pruriens (assembly GCA_025330945.1). Lineage (NCBI taxonomy): Eukaryota > Viridiplantae > Streptophyta > Magnoliopsida > Fabales > Fabaceae > Mucuna > Mucuna pruriens. The sequence goes on along the minus strand of JAENHJ010000384.1, from coordinate 383,255 downwards.
TATGCAAAATTAGCAAGTCAATAAGTGTGTTGTATCACTATTGATGGGACGTTCACAATTTCCTTAAATAAAACCCAGCATTTTTATTTTATGAAAAAGAACTTGCCTAACATCCATCCCTCATGCTACAAGCCTTTGTTATTCTCGATTCTTGTGGATATAGTAAAGACAAAACATAATTTTTTTATTAAAAAAATTAAATCTCATTTTTTATCTAATAAATCTCTTATTATGCTTTTATACTTTTTTTTGATAAATTTTTACAAATAATAAAATATATATTAAAAATATGTTACTCAAATTCTTCCTTAATAAAATAAAATGACCATCAAATACGTAACCATTCCGTGTGGGTGAAAAGTCTTCTGATCCTTTAAAGAAAACAGGGCATTCTCTGCATAGAAAGATGCATGCATGTCTTAAATACCTGATCGTACAAAGAGTCATTTAATTTTCTTCTTTCTAAAATTCGTTTGATATTTAAAAACTTATCGTATTTTGTCCATTGTTGGAATACAAATGTTAGAAGAATTGAATGTCGCAACCTAACATGTCTTTCTTAATTATTATAATAATTATTATTATCACCAAAGAAAAGAGGTTCTTTGTGAGAAGATAAATATAGAGACTTAAATATGTCTTAAAATTTAGGTTTATTGAATAGGCTTAAGATATTATTTTATTTATTTATTAATATTAATTTATTTCATTTCATTGACACCACTAAAGAACTTGTTTAGGTTTGTGGATTGTTATATATTTAGTATAACGTTTTTATGGTATATCCATAAAATCTAACTTAATGGATTGAGTAAGGTGAGTGAATATTATAAACTTTTTTATATCATGTTGAATTCTTATAAATAAAAAAAAAGAATTTTATATTTGTCGTGACCAACTTGCGACCTCACTAAAGAGGATAGGAACCGCTACCAGCGTTTTATGAAAGAAACGCCAGGAAATCGTGTGGATGGAAAGTGTTTGGATAAAGCTTGAGTCTGGAGCAGAGAAAATGGAATTCGGAGGTCGGTTACATAAGGAATACATGATATTCCTCGCGCCAATCACGCGATGATATTCTAATAATAAAATAATAATAATAATAATAATAATAATAATAATAATAATATAATAATAATAATAATAATAAAATATATATATATATATATATATATATATATATATATATATATATATTACGAAATATGAAATGCTACCCATTTCAATTAAGAATATTGTTAATATAAGACCCAAGGACGGATGTAGGTTAGGGGTGGAGGAGCTTGGTCCCAATAATATACTATTTAAGTATTTTTTTAATATAATGAAATATTTTTTATTTTTTAAGACAAATATTTTATTTTTTTTATAATTTTTATTTTAAAAATAATTATATTTTTTTAGACAAAATATTTGAGTATACATATTTTCTTTTTAGACAAAATATTTAAGAGATACCAATGAATATTTTCTTTTCTTGTTATAATTTTTGGTATATTATTTTTGTTTTTCTCCTTTTGTCATTGGGTTTTTTGGACATTATTTGTAAAATTTCTATGTGCTTAGAATAATTATTTTCAATATGTTAAAATAATAGTTTGTTATATTATTTTTTGTTTGAAAAATATTTATCTTTAAAAGAAAATTGTAAAAAAGTTTAGTGTAAATTTAATTATAAATTATTTTTGTGGTATGCAGCAAAGATATTTAAAAGTTATTAATGTAATTAATATTTTATAATATATACATATTTTTCAGATAAGATTTTTTTATAGTTGGCTCTCTTTTCTTCAAGTTGTGGCTCCGTCCCTGATAAGACCTTATATGAAAAACTAAGCCTTGTATATAATATTCTGATGCAAAAAGTTATATTAGTTCTAAATTATTACTTGTTTTAGAATTTATATGTTATATATTTTTTGTACATAAATTCTAAATTTAAGAAGATATTTTTATTAAAATATGATGAATAGAAAATGTAATAGAATAACTATACGTGCTGTTGTGATTAATGATAAAAAAAGCAATTAATTAATTATTATAAGAAGAAAATTGAATAATAATAAATAGTGTTTTAATAGAATTATAGTTACATAATAATAAGTTTGAGTGTTTAAAGATATAATTAGACTAAACCATCAATTTTGTACGTAAAGTAATAATAAGTAATTTTTAAAGTTTTTTCACATCCATCAATTTAGTCATTGTTATTAATAAAATTATTTTAAATCTATTAAGTGTCTAATTGATACTTTAATTGTTACATACATGCTCTCTCCTATATATATTTTATAAATAGTACTCTATTAAAATTTTAATTTTATACTTATAAAATTATTTCTAAATTCGAAAGTTTTTTAATCTATAAAATATATCAATTTCATAAAAGTAAAGTATTTAAATCAAAATATAAAAATAAAATAAAATATTTAAATTAAAATACATAAATTTTATTATATATTGTGTGAGAATTAAAGTTTCAAAAATTAAATTTAAATTAAGATTAAAATAATCTTAAAATGTAAATGATCTAGAAAAAAATAATTGTCTTTGGATAACAGTGAAATAATTATATTATAATAAATATTTAAAATATCATAAAGATATTTAACATAACAAAAAGTATTATTTATATTTATTATATATATACATATATTAATATTATAATCCTCAGTAAAGTAAATAAAAATGAAACTAACAATAACATAATACAAAAAAAAATATTTCTACTATAATAATATAATAATAGTTTGAAATCTAAAATAATATTATAAAAATAAAAATTAACAAAATAAAAATTATGCATAATAATAATATTATTATAATGAAAATAATAGAATAGTATTATGAAAGTAAAAATTTAATACAAAAATAATATTTATACTCGTGCAGTAGTATTGAATATAGTATAATATAACAAAAGTTATGAAATTTTAATACATTTTAATGTAATTTTTTCTCACCAAAAAAACCATCTTTTATGTTATTATTTATTATTTATAAGTACTATTAAGTAAAAGTTTATTTTAATAAGTTGATAATTGTAAAGAAAAATAGATACGTCCAAGTAGCTTAAGAATAAATGAAGGAAATTAATGTATTTTAAAAGTAAAAGTATTTTAAATTTAAGACTAATTATTATAAATACTAAATTAAAATATTTTAATAGATAAAAATTATTTATAAAATAGATGGGAGAGAGTCATATAAATAGAAATTAATGTGTTAGATGAGTACGTAACCGTTTTAAAATAATTTTATTAATCATAATAAATTAATGAATTATATTATTAAAAAATTTAAAATTTTCTACCAAATAATTTTATAATTAATTCTAAAATCAATAATTATTTTGTAACTAATTTTTAGTAAAAATTATTAACTACATTAATTAGTAGTAAATTTTTAAAATTTATAGATATTTTTTAATTAATTTGTAATAATAAAAAAATAAATAAATATAACTTAAATTTAATTAAAAAAATAATATTTTAATTAATTAATAATTAATTAATTAAAATTTATTAGAAAAAGTTTAAAGAAAGTTGAGTGATTTAAGTACTTTATGATTAATAAACTTAATGTTTGACGATTAGGATTATCTGGTACTGGCTCACCAATGTTTGATATCTATCACCTATCAACATAAAACAGTTGAACACCAAATATAGGACACTTAACATCATACATGGTCCTAAATTATTACCAAACTCTTGGCTCGTGTAACTAAATTATAGGCTTATAGCCTTTTGGGTAGTATCAAATTATAGCCTTTGGGGAATGGGTGTGGCCATTAATGGTTGTGATGTCAACTTGGGTCGTGGCTACCTTTAGCCCTGAAGTGATAGGTTGTGGCTTTAAAACTTAGTAACTCATGTAACCTACGTCATTAATCCAATGCCATAACTAGGTCCAACATGTAGTGGTTGTGACATTTAATTCAAAGTAGCATCACCTTTTGTTTCTTTAATTCGGGATTGAATTGAAAGGTAGTTTTACCGGTGGAAGTCACGATACTAATTCTATTTATATGTGGTTTTTTTTCTTATCATATGTTTAAAAGACTTAAATTACAAGTAGTTTGTGTTATATGTTGTAAGTAAGGATGAAAACAAAATGGGTATTAATTTGACCTATTTACTCGTGTAGTTTTTTTCTTTTAAAATGTCTGATTTGATTTATATAAAAATCTATCTTAGTTTGTAAGTATGTTTAAGGGTTTACTTTATTGAAATTTAATATTCAAATAGAGATAAAATAAGTATATATGTTAGACTTCTAAAATTCTAAATCAATCTTATTTATATGATATAAATATAATTTTAATATCTAATCTGATATTTATTTTAACTTATTTAAAAATATATTTTATAATAAGACTTTTAAATAGAATATAAATTTATCTTTAAATAAATTTATAAATTTAACTCTTCTTGGATCAATATGTTTAACTTTTTAAAAAGTAAATAAATATATTATTTTAATATATTATAACATATAATAATAGTAATACTAATAAATTATTATTTATGTTTACTTAAATATATCAATTTAATAGACTTAAAAAAAATTAAAAATCTAAAGTGTGAATTTTTTACAAATAGATTTTAATGAAAATTAAAACGTCTTACCTTCCTTAAACCTAATATAGTTTAGATTATAATTTTTTTTTCGGACAATTTGACTTATTTTTACCAGCAAGTAAGTGTGACTTTTGTTTGCACTAAAATTGACCTTCGAGCTAAGTTTTTTTCTTTAAAAATGTAATCCTGGGGCTTGTCTCAATCATCACAAGTTGGCTAGGTTTAAAGATGGTCACCCATATGTAAAAAATTGTGAAGACCCGTGGTAATTTTTTCATCTTGAAATATGGGATATTAATGTAATTGATCTTTTTTTCTGAGTGTATGTTCTTAAACATAGGTTGAGTTTGAATTTCTTTCACGAGTACTTGGTACTCATCTTTAATAAATTTTTGTTTGCCTTTCAGAAAATAAAATAAAGAGTTTACAATTTTATGCTTCTAATATTTATTTTAAAAAAATTCTAGGAGTAACTAATATTTATGTACTTTTCTTTTAATATTTATATAACGAATGTTAGTTTAGAAACATCAATATCGAATAGTACTTTTAGAAACATCAATATCGAATAAGTGTTACCAATTAATATGCACAGATGGAAATGAATAGAATTTGCTCAATTTAGGTAGGATATTAATAATATCCATCTCGATATTCTTATTTTGAAAAAAAATGCCCTTACTCATTGTATGAGTAGCTATTTGATATCCATACTTTTACTTATCTATATGCTCATACTTAAATCATTATTAACTTTTCAATTAATTTAAATACCGTCTTTTGTAATTTATTAAAATGTAAACTGATTAATTAATTATAAAATATAAAAAATATATTTTATATATATGAATAAGGTTGTTGTACCCATATGTACCTATAATAATTCTTAAATGCATATTTATTTGATGGGTAAAAATTTTATCTCAACAGGACATGTACACTTGCTCCTCGGGTCAGGAGGCCTTGTGGTAATTGATGACACATAGGTTGGAGGGGACGATTTTGGGACCCATGCCACGCACAATCATTGCATTGACCTGGGGCAGGATGCACATTAAATGTTTCACTTAGTTTTGAGGTGGCGACTGATGACTAATGGGTTTCCCTTCTATTCTCAACTTTCTTGTGCCAAGCCCTCTTCTGCCAATCCTCTCCTTTTGTTTGAGTTCTCGTAGGTATGTCATGAGTTCGGGCAATTCTCTAGGTTCTGAGGGTCGAATGCTCGAGAGGGAGGTGGCTTTCATGGGTGTGACAACTTCGTCGGTCTCCACTTCCACCTCTTCGTCCTCTTCTTCCTCATTTTCCTCATCTAGTGCGTCGAGTGATCAGACTATCCGAGAGGTGGTCGAGGTTGAGGTCATCTCTCAGCCGAGAGATGAGGTCATTTCTTGGCCGGTCACCAAGAATTGTTTGAAGTTCTGAAATGCCTTATCGCACTCGTCGTTCCAATGGAAAGAGGTAGGCTATTTCAAGAGTTGAAAGAACAGTCGTGCTTTCTCAGCGGCTCTTGGTAGGAAGCACGGCAGTGAGGCTAACCGATCGGTTAGTCTTTGGACCTCCTTTTCATTCTGGGGGCTTTTCATTTGGATCATGACGTCACATTTGTCGAGGTTTGCTTCTATCCCTTGTGGGTAAGCATGAAATCCAAGAATTTACCCCCTTAGACTCCGAACACGCACTTGTTTGGGTTCAACCTCATATCATATTTTTGGACTTGGGCGAATATCTCCTCGAGGTCCTTAATGTGTTTCTTAAGGTTGGGTAACTTGACGACCATGTCGTCACGTACACCTCAAGATTGTGACTGATGTGTTTGACGAAGACTTTGTACATGAAATGTTGGTAGGTGGCTCCTACGTTCTTAAAGCCAAAGGGCATGACTTGATGGCAGTAGGTCGACCCATCTATCATGAAAGTTTGTCTTGTTCGCGTTCAGCTAATACATCTTGATTTGATTGTAGTTGACCTCCTTGATAAAGCGGGCGGCTTTGAGTTTGGAAGTCTCTTATTCTATGGCTTTTCACCTGTCTCCACCTGTCTTCCTCTTTCGTTATGCAACCAGTTTGGCCTCTACGCATAGCGCGAGTCAATGACAGATGACTTCAGGATCTATTCCTGGCATGTCAGACAATTGCCAAGCAAACAAGTCGACGTGCTGCCGGAGGGTGGATATCAACTGCTCTCGGCGTGGCCCTTGCATCCTTTCCCTTATCTAAGTGTAATGTTCTTCATCTGTCAAGGAGACTTTCTCCAATTTCTCGATGGGTTTGGCCCCTTATTCGATCTCCACATTGGTTGAGATCTTGACATTTGTCAAGATGATGTCATCCCTTGGGATTTGGTCATTACTTTGAGGTTGTCGATGTAGCACTACCGGGCCATCTTTTGGTTGGCCTTTACTGTTACCACTTGGCCATTTGAAGAGGGTAACTTCATGACCAAGTGTAAGGTGGATATTATGGCACCCAAAGAGTTCAATGTTGGTCAACCGATCAAGAAATTGTAAGATGTGTCGACCTCCACTACGAGATAGCAGACTGAAATTATGCGGAGTGAATGAGGATATCCAAAGGTTGTGAGGAGTTTGACTTACCCACACATAATGACACATTCACTCGAGAATCCTACCAGCTGGTTGTGGTATGGTCGTATCTCGAATTTCGAGATCTATAGGCGTCTAAAGGTCGACATGTAGAGGATGTCGGTGGAGCTGCCTTGATTGATCAATACCTTCCTAATTGTGAAATTGGCAACTTCGGTGGTGATTACCATGGGGTCGTTTTGCTTCGAGGTCGATCCAACGAAGTCTTGGTCAGTGAAGGTGATGGGGGGGGAGTTGTCAAGGGACTTGATTAGGATTGGTATGAACATTGTTGATAGTGCACAAGTATCGCCTTTTGGCCGAGCTCAAAGACCCATTGACAAATCCCTCGACTATGGTATTGATAACGCTTTTAAGTCTTGGAGTGCCTTCGTGCTAGGGCATTTGTTCTCGTCGAGGTGTTCAAGCATGCCGAGTGGTAGCGTCCCTTCTCAACGTCTGTTCCCTCCAGGGAGAGCACTAACTTTGTTTTCGTGTTGAGTAACTGGGATCGACTTCTCACTTCATAAATTTGTGCTGGTAACTCTTTTATCTTATCCCGTAGCGTTAGGCACCCTTCGGTGGTGTGTCCATAATTCTGATGGTATCGACAATATTTGGTTTTTTCAGCATTATGGGCTAGTCGTTGTTGGGGAGGAAGGGTGATGAGGTCAATGTTGCATTCTTCCTCGAATAGTGCAGCCCAACTTGCATTGAGGGGGGGTGAAAACGTGATATTTTGGTTCTCAGGCCGGCCCTTCGCCTCATCCCTTTTTCTCACTACTTTGACCAAGCTGCCCATGTTCCTTAGTGTTACACGATGCCGAGAATTGTGCAGCATGGACACTATTGCAAAACTCGGCCATCTCCATCTTAATATATTTGATGGCCCTTGTCCTAAGTTCGTCATGGTCGGGGGGTTCCCTACATAGACTGTCCAAGAACTACCTAGCTTTTAACGCCAACAACATTGAATGGAGGATGACCTAGGGGTTGAGATCGCGGGTCTTAACTGAGATGTTCGAGAACCGTGCCACGAAGGAATGTAGGGGTTATTTTTGCCCTGTCATAGGTTGACCAGGACTACGAGAGTGAGGTGGTGAGCACAGTTGGTCAAATATTGTGTACTGAACTTCTGTTTTAGCATCACGAATGAGTCGATCGAGTTGGTGGATAGTTGGGTGTACCAATGTAAGGCCAACCCCTTCAGGGAGGTCAAGAATATTCAACACAAGATGGCGTCCTCACTATTGAACATGTTCACCTGAGTGACATATTTGGCTAGGTGCTCATCAGGATTTGAGGTATTATTGTATTGATCCGGGTAGATGCCCCTCCAGCCCTTTGGTAGGGGGACTTCCATGATTTTGTCCATGAAGGGGTGCTCTCATGTGCAGGGTGTACTGGGTGCCCCAGGGCTAGTTGCTTGGGTGCAAATTGTTTATTTGTCACTTCTACTGAATAGGCCTCTCGGGCTTCATTTTCCCCAATCCTTTTAGGTTGCCGAGTAGTTGCGTGACCAACATTTGTGTGCCGAAACTGGCACATAGCTCATCTTTCTCCTGTCTTAGCGCCTTAATCTGGTCGATGTGCCTCTTTCATATGTTGCTCTCAACCGCAACATGTCTCTGCACTTCGGACAACTCCTTGCTGTTGATTGTGGCTCGCTTGTTTATCTCAACTAACTCCTTCATGATAGCTTGGAGGGCCAAGAACTCCCCTGTGGAGGCCAGGGCTCCAAGGTCGGGTGTTGGGTTGGACATCTTGTCCCCATAGACGATGTCAAATGTTCCTACCAAGAATTTCCGAGGGGGAACCTCGGTAGAGACTTCTCAAGTGGGGGTCGAGTTTCTAACCTTGTTTCGCACTACTAGATGAGTAGGCCCTTAATCCTTTCTCATCGACCTTGCCCAAGGTGTTGCTAGGAAGGGGGAGATACCTGCAAAGACACTCTAACACCCAAGTCAGTACGAGTTGGAGTGTAGGCAAGTGAGCACTAAGTAAAGCATACCTAGCATGGGTGTAACTCCCCCTATTTATAGGAGTTGAACTTGCACTAGACCCGTGTGTGTTGGTGGCCCATGCGAAACAGTTTCAGATATATGCTCCCACGATATGTGTTGTGTATAGCGTCAAGTGGGCCAAGTTATAGTCGATTAGGACTGAGAAGGTCATGCCTTGCCGAGAGATTCTCAACAGGACATATACAGGAACGTATTACTCAAAAGACTCGAGAGTGAGAAGATGATATTAGATTAAGAAATCCATCAGTTACAAGGTTATTTGATCTTAGGAATAATAATAGATTGAATTTATTTTTATTTCTATACCGATCCGTACTTTAAGAAATTATTTACACTTAGATTCATATCTACATAGATAACAACTTTAATATTCATGTTCTTTTTTATTGGATACCTAAATATTCATACTTGCACTTTTACACTTTAATTAACTATAAAAATTAATAAATAAATAAATTTAATTAAAAATATGATGGTAATGATTCTATCTCATTTTTTTATTTCTCTTTATACTTGTATCTAAGTTAGATTACTTACTATAATCCATCATAAATTTTATTTTTTTCTAGCATTTTATGATAAGGTTGAAATCGCATTTTGTAACTTTCTTTTTAATTATAACCACTATCATTTTTATCATAAAAGTTTATTACAACTATAATTATTAATTATTATCATTACAATCAAAGGAATATATGTATATATCTTCCTCCTCCTATTCTTCTTCCTCCTCCTACTTATTCTTTCTTTCGTTATAGTTTATTGTTTCAAATGAATTAGTTCTTCCATCCATTATTTCTTATCCAGCAACATTGTCCGCGTAGATCCTAATTAGTGTGTAACTCTTAAATCTTCCACTAGTTATTTTATTTTATGCTCTAATCTTTATTATTATACACTTTTAGAGTTCATGAATTCTAAGTTCTTTTAATCCTAACACTATTCATCCAAATATAATTAGGTCTTGCTGAGTGGTTTAAATTATTTTTATTTGTATTTTTATTCATATATATATAATTTTTTTATTTTCCACCCCAAACGAGAAAGCCCATAAGAAGTAGGGGTTCAACCCATTGCGTATTGTTCCTTGTATATAATATAGGCCCATTATGACCAAAAACATGTTCTTAGTTATGGATCAAAAATCATAACATAGGCCCATGATGGTGGAACACAGTCTTTTTTTTTTTTCACCAAAGACAGCCCACAAGTTGTCAAACAACAATTTTAAATTATTTTAGCGTTATATAAAAAAAGTACTAATTATTTTTAGAATAAAAACATTAAAATACTAATTACATCGCTTTAAAATAAATTTTAACCAAAATTAAGAATAAATATTACTTCTAATTCTTAAACTGGCTTCCTCCCCCACTTTATTCAATTGCTTGGAGCAAAGTTTTAGAAAACAATCAACAAATTTTAGCTGCACAAAGTTTTTAGACTCTTCACAATCACAATTATCGCTATATTTGAATTATTTTGATTTTATATTTAAAAAAATTGTAGTAAAAAAATATTTTAATGTAGTGTTTGAGGAATGTATGTATTTTTAATGTGATCCGTAACAATAGTAAATATTAAAAACTAGTTAAATATGAAAAGTTTGACAAAAACTAAAACTAGGAAATCACCTAAACCATTTGAATAATAAAACACTAAAAGGTGAAATAAATCCAATTTAAGAATATTTGAGACTGTATTAACTGTTCAACCTTTCAGTATTGGAAGTGGGTTGGGTATGCGTGAAGTGGCATAAGAAAAGAAAAAAAAAATCAGGTCCATTATTATAAGATAAAAAATAAATCAACCTATGCTTTCAATGTTAAGGAAAATTAAAAATTATTTTAAAGTTCTATAATTTAATTTACAAATATTATTTTATAGTATAAAAAATTTATTTTCTAGAATCGAAGATTCAAAACGATCATATTTTCTCCTTCATGTTCCTACCATTCTACAGGATCAATTTTCTGAAAAAAAAAAATACTACAAAAATATAAAATCTCTTGAATTTCACAAACTAAAGCATTTGCTTTTAAACAAACGAGTGTGGTTACTTGTGGAACGTACAAGATATTAGTACACGAATTATCACAATATAAATGAAACATGTACAAATTAAAAAAAATATTTTTTATATTTTTAAATAAAAAGAAATGATATTTTGATATAAAAAGAAATATAAACATTATTCATGTAAAAGTATATACATTTAATATATACAAATATCTTTTATATAAAAATTTCACTCATTAAATCATATTATAGAATACATATTTCACAACAACACACAAAGAAGAGAATGGAGCTTTATAAGATGTAGACTCATGCTATGCAAAATATATATTAAAAAAATATAAAATTATACACAAATTATATAACTTTTAGTACCAAAAATATAACTTTTTACACCAAAACAAATATAACTTTTAGTATCCATAAGCGTGGGAATATAAAGAATGATGACCCAGCACTTCCCGTGAAAACTGGAATATTCAATTATTCATAGAATTTTATGGAAAAGATTCATTTTCGTTTGTTATATTTTTTTACATTTTTCATGTTAATATGATTTCAGGTAAATTATTCATACTCGTACGTTAAGAGTATATTTTTTTTTTTTTAATTTTCATAAGAACAAAATTTATGTTTCATAAAGGTAACTAAAACCTAAAAAGGTAATTGAAAATTGAAAAATTAGTATATAACTGAGTTGTTAAAAGATAGTTTAATGAATTATAAGTATTTGATAGAATTATATGTTAAAATGATTTATAAACGTAAAAAGATAGAAATGGATATGTTTATATAGTATTTTTATATAAATTTTAATTTTATTTTATTAATAAAATTGTATTTTAGTCTATTTATAATTTTGTTTTTTAATTAATTTTAAACTAATATATTTTTTATTTATAGATCAATTATTTTAATTATATTTTTTAGTTTCAATTATTATATCTTTTCATATTTTATATTTTACTAATTAATCTTATATTATATCTTAAAATATTTTCAATTAAATTTAAATTAAAACAAAAATAACATATACTTAAGTAGATATTATTATATTTTTTATTATGTTAATTAGTGTGATAATTAAAATATCTTTTTTATAATGTTAAAAATAATAAAATAAATAATATAATAGTTAAAATAAAGTGTAATATAAAAAATAATATAATGATTAAAATAAATAATATAATATAAAAATATCTAAAATATAATAAATAAAATAAAATAAACATATTATTTCTTCTACCTTAAATAAAAGGATAAAAATAATAAAATAGAGTGGAAGAGAAACAAATGCCTAAAAAAAAGATAATATCTCATATCAAACAATGCCTAAAAATTGTAATTCTCTTATTTAAAGAATTCAATTATAACAAATTAACATCAATTTTCATGGTTTAGTGACAAAAATTAGTCACATGGTCTAGTATTCTTTCTACATATTAAATGGTATTACCTTTCACTTCACATTCTATTTTGTACTTATTTTAATACTTGTACTTAATTTTTGTTATGATGTTTATCATTATGCAAAAAAAAAAAAAAAAAAGTTTCTCCTTCTCAATACAACATCAAATTTCACACAAGTTAAATTCATGTCTTTCTAACACTTATGGATGATTTAAATGATGTAATTCTACTTATCAACTTTCATGTAATAATTTTTACTATATACAACCTATAGTTTCATATTTTTTATAAACTAAGAGGTTTAATTTCCTTTCTACCATGTCGGTCCCTTTAAAAATAAAGTGGTATCACTACTTGCGATTTCATGGCTAAGTCGGTAATCGAACCCTAAACTTTGATTAAGTAACATAAGTGAAAAACCACTTATGCTAACAATATTTATGCTAACAATATTTAATTCCTATATTCTCGTATTATACTATGAAATTTTGTAATATGCACTAAAACTATTAATAATCTCTTAGTATATAAGAAGAAATTCCAACACGTATATCTTTTAACAAATTTTCAACACTTCAACAACAACATATAAAGCCAATCACATATACATGCTGGCCTTTACCAAATTACTACATGTGTACAACTTATTAAATACTTAATATTACGTGATCAAACCACTTTTTGTATTTTTTATTAATTCTTCTCAAATCAAAGATAATGCTAATAAAATTTTTTATATATGAAAATTATGCCATAGGACAACTTTTTCCAAGAATCTTACTCATCGAACTTAAACAAAACTTATTCTTTTTTCTATTTAACACGAATTTTACGCATGTTATAAAAAACATCAAGATAAAGTTCATACTTCAGACATAAATAAAAAATTAGAATTTTTAACTTCCAATTGCTTATAAAATTCTTGACTAATTGCATATTTTCAATCTGGGAGGAATTGTAGAAACAATATAAAAAAAATAAATATTGGTTGTTACAGTTAGACTAATTATTAATTATTAAAAACATAAATATCAGTTGTTACAATTGGACTCATTATTAATTATAAAAACATAAATATCAGTTGTTACAATTAGACTCATTATTAATTACACCGATTTAATCAAAGGGAAAAAAATTTAATAAAAGAATTTCATAATAATAGTGTACAAATTACAAATCCATAAAAATGATTGGTTATGTTCTAAGCCTGAATATACCATTGAGAAATATGAAATAAGAAATGTATATACTAGAAGGGGTTGAATTGTATGTATGTGTATTTTAAATTTTTTTTGTTTTGAATAAAATTTTAAGTAAGATAAAACACTGAGTGGAAAACATCTAATATTTTAAACAAGATAAACGAAGATGAAGGATTAAAGAAACACATAAACAAACTTCTAGGTGTTCACTCTATGTCTCAAAACTACATCTAATCCCTTCTCTAGATTGTTTTTCCACTAACTTACAAATAATATTCTTAGCAGTTTTTTTAAACTTTACAGTAATATAATTCTGACATGAGATTATTTTAACAAGTATTCTTTAATACTAAAACTATTCATGTTGTAAAAAAAAAAACGTAAGTTGAGTTTACAAAAGGTAACTCACACAATTGAGGTTTTGAAACTTGAGTTAGAGTCACAAATTGTAAATATAAAGAAATATGAAAGTTTGAGATCATCTAAGAAATTTTCTCTATGTCTTTTGTTGAAGGCAACTTACTTTTATAAATATAAGGAAAATGACCTTTTAAAGAGAAGAGTTTTGTGTTGGTGTTACATTAAATGCATTCATAGGATATAAATTCATTAAAATCTAAACTATTAAATCTTGATTATGATTTTTAAAAAAAAATCTTATAAGTAATTATGTTCATATATAGTTTTTTTTAAATTTACAAGATTTTTTTTATGTCAAAGCAGTCTTTCGAAATCTCAATCCAACAATATATACTCCTTATGATTGCAAGAATTTGTAAATAATATTAACAGAATTTTTGTTTTTAATTTTTAACTTCTTCGTAATAATGAATTGAAAATATATTCAAAAGACATACAAAAAAAGGCACCATAAAAATGTAAAAAAAAACATGAAAAATAGTGGGCTAAATCAATATAATTGCGTGTAGCAAGACAAATATTCTTATAATATAATCAAGTAGAAGATTGTTTTCATACATTTGATTGGGCGTAGAAAAAACCAAATATCCAAAGGTTTTTGTACATTTTTTACATTGCCTTTTTGGTGATGCACATAATTAATTTGTTCAAACAAATTAATTAGAGACAAAAACTAAGTAGAAAGGTCTTTTACCTTAATGCAAAAAAAGCATGTAGGACTGAAAGAAAAAGATTATCAAATATTGTACCAACATCTGTACTGCCTTTAATAAAAAGATAAGAAATTATTTGTAGTAGGGAAAAGAAAAGTTTGATAACAATAGAAAAGGAAAGAATGAAAGAGTTAGGAAATTCTCAAGGGTTTAGGTGAAATTGTTGGATAAGTTATTTACTACTAAAATGTCTTTTAAAATTTATTAAAATTCATCGTACTAAATAATTCATCAAAATTTGTATGTCTTTTTTAATACTAGAAGACTTTTATAAGTTGTAAAAAGTTTCAATTGAATACCACCAAATTTTGATAGATTTTTTTTTAAAAAAAAATCCTAATAGTTTTGATTGAATACCTCAAGACTTATTTATATCATTTAAAAGTCTTTGATTGAATACTACAAAACTTTTTATATAAAAAAAATCTTTTAATTTTTTTTAAAAATCCTAATACAACCCTTAAATTTCTTTTTCATAAAATTGTGAGATATTACATTATCCTCTCATGTATTAGGTAAGATTGATATAATCATATACAATTAAGTGATTAAGTAAATACTCTTTTCAAAAAGACAATTTTTTTTTATACACATAAATCCTTAGATTAAATTCAATGATCACATGTCACCTTACAAACAAATTTTGAAGAGTTGAGTTAGAATCAAACCTACAATCTCAAGATGGTACCGAATCTCTCCAATGTGAAGAGTTTCGCTGCCAAAGAAGATGAGAAAATGATGAAAGTTGAAACTATAGCATTTAAAACAATAATAGAAGAGGAATCTGGAAGCATCGATTGGATCAAGATTAAATTAGAAAAACATCAAGAAATGCAAATACAAGGGTGTGAAGTTAAAGAGAACAATACAATTTTATAATAAAAAAAAGGATTTTTTCATCTCATAACTACCTACCACATTTTTGGTTTTAGAGGTTCGATTTTCTTTGCTCTCACTTCAAGATATATATTTTTATGCTTCATCAAATATTATAATAGATAAAATACAAAAGAAGAAAAAGATTGCAGAAAATACACATGATTTCAAGACCGATTTGTGGTTTCCAAACATCACCTTTATTGATCATAATAGTACCTTTTGGCTCAAAGCATGTGGAACATTATCTTTAATCCTAGAGAAAGTCGTGACTCATCTTTCTATTTCTTTTTATTATTATAATTCATAAGGAACTTTTTTCCTGTATTTTTTTAATTATTTTATGTAATTCAAGATAATTGTAGAAATAACACTTGTTACTCTATATGGGGATGTTACAAGTTATTAGTTAATTAAGATTAATTAACTTATATTATATTCTTATAAATATATGTAATTCTTTCTTGTATCTTTCATCTTTTATCCATCAATCTATTAAAATATATTCCTATAGTTTTTTATTATCCAATTTTGAACTCTATGACCTCAATTTGATGGTCTTCCTTGTATTTTTTTCTCAATCGATCTCTTTTCATATTTTAGATATGGTATAGAGCTCTCTTGTGGCAATTACACTTCTGCATACAGCTGAGGATGACGAAAAGGAAATTGAAGAATTTGTTGAAGCCGTAGTGGCTAAAGTAAACAAGAAAACAATGAAGAGTTTGTAAGCAATCGTGTGCAAGTTCAAGTGCCCAAAGAGAAAAAAAAAATTCATTTTGGACTGTGAAAGAAATGCATATTAGAAGCATTCCCAAAACCTTACTTTTCGGGAGTATAGGTGAAGCCAACCAAGAAAAGGAAGAAAACCCAATGTCTAAGCATCAAATGGTGTCTACAATGAGCAATTTTCCTCCCATATTTCAACTCTCGGAGGTTTTAGTTGAATCAATGAAAACTAGTTCTCCAATTGATGGATTTATGCAATTGCCTATCTCCTCTGCTCAACAATTTGTTGATCTTCTTTGTAGCTTCTCCCTTTCTGGTCACTAGTTTGTCCCTCTTTGGCATCACTTTTCTATTTTTGGGCCTATAGCAGTTATAGGAACTAAAGATGCAGAGAAACTGTTTGAGAAATTGCTTGTGAGAAATGTGATATCATGGAACTCTGACACCTCATGTTCGTGGAATAAAATCTTTGGCGCTTCTTGTTTCAATTCCACAAAAGACAAAAGCTTAGTGAGATAGATAAACCTACACCTTCTGGATCTTGTATTTATATTTCTTTACATTCCACTTCAATGGTTGTTGCTTTGGCTTTGAATACTATGCTATTAGGAGACATTTATTTGGATCATGTAATTATAACTTTTGAGTCATTTTGGAAGGCTTGTGGCCCCCAATTAATGTTGCTTCATGTCTTCTTGCTATTGGAATGGTCATCATACTATCTACATGGTTTTGTTTTACTGCAATATTCATGTTAGCTTCAATACTGGGAAATTCAAGAAATTACCACCTTTGGATAATCAATAGTGATAGGATAGTTATGCAATATATGGGTTTGGTTATGTTAGTTTTGCTTATAGTTCAAGTTGGTGGTGTCTTTGCCACACTTTCCCATCGTATACCTTTCCCATACTTCATTTTAAACTGATTTTGAACGGTTGAATTAGGTGCAAATTACTTTGTTAAGAATTTATATTTGAATTAGGTGCAAATTACTTTGTTAAGAATTTATATTTGAATTAGGTGCAAATTACTTTGTTAAGAATTTATATTTCATTATTATTATTAATTTCCAAAGTGTCTTCATGTTGTAGGTAAGAGATTAACTTCTTGGAACTCTAAATATAACTAGGATGTAACTTTAGATCTTGAATTTAACAATTTTTTCATATACAAAGATATATCTTGCAGTTGAACATAAGACTAAGTGTTTGTAGGATCAAATCCCCAGCCACTCGATCTACAACATACATATTCTTGACTTGCATTTTCTTTAGTACTTATTAATTAATACAACTATTAGAATATAAAACTTATATTTGAAATAATTCGTTCAATTCATTCTGCATTAAAATCTTAACTTTATTTGTATTAAAATTAATTAATAGATAAATATTTAATTCTAATAGTTTTGAGTTTATGAACTAAAGTTGGGTTACAAGAATTCTTTAATTCAATTTTGGCTTAGCCTAATTATATGGATTGGCATATTGTGTTTAATGCTCATTTTGACACATTTATTTTTTAAGGTGGAAATGAAAATTATTTAAGATATTGGAGATTAAAAAGTGGTTCAAATTAATTATTCTATAATTTTATGAAATTATCACATGAAATTATAATTATAATTTTCAAAAGACTTCAAACATGATAAATAGAATTGATAAGATCAATTTCAATTTCATTCTTAATTTCAGACACGAAAAATATATTAAGAAATATAATCATCTTAATATTATATAGATCTAATTTGAATAAAATTTCCAAGAAGTACTTATAAAAAAAAGAAAATAAAAAACAAAATGAATCAAATTTATTTTTATAAGTTGTAAAAAAATTCTAATTATTTAAAATTAATTTATACACCTCAACTTTTAGATAAGTTAGATGAAAGAAATTCTATAAAATGAACTTGAAGTAAATAAATTGATATTAATTTATAAGAAAATTTCAGTATATTTTACTTTTTTTAATTCTATAAAATTAACTTGAAGTATATAAATTGATTTTATCATATAAGAAAATTTTAGTTTATTTTATTTTCTTTTTCTATAAATACGAATTGAAAATTTATCCAAACAACAATTTATTAAAGTATATCTCTTCATAATGATTGAATCTTTTAATATATTTTCTTAAATAATAACTCGTGTCATATTCTTAACTTATTTTCTTTTGAAATTCAAAATAAAGAAATAATTTTAAGTTATTCTATATATTTTTATATTTTTAATTCTATAAAATTAAATCATTAAATTCTAATGATACTAATTATGGGAATGTTTTAGCTGAATTTAAAAATATCCATGCATTATATTAATATTTTTAATGTAAAAGCTAAAATTATATATATATATATATATATATTAAAAGAATAACTATTTAAAATTACAAATAATTCATAATTAATTTTAGACTGATTTATTCTGTTGTTTTCTATAGTGTATAATATTTGGGCTATTCTAATCCTCTAATTTTTATTTTAATCGCCCATATTTTTTAAATGTGCATATTAAGAGAGGTGTCCCAATTTATACTTGATCTGAGCTGACATAATTTTCAAATCCTAATTTCCAACCTTTCAACATTTCAGTTCTATGTGAGCACTTTCCTACACATCAATATTTTCATCAAAAACTTTCCTACACATCAATATTTTCATCAAACGTTGGATATCAAATTAAAGAATCGACCAAATTTCTATATTTTAAAAATATGAGAGATTAAAATTAAGTAATTAAAAATTAAGATCAAAATCATTCAAATATAGTATATTACGAGAAAACTAAAAGTATATTTAAGTTTTAATTTTAAAATTGTTTTTCAAAATGAGAAAAATGTATTTTATACAAACTAATAGTTTCCGTGTCTAACCCTAGTCTCAACTTCTGAAATATTACATTAATCAAATAGAGATAAAATTAATATGAATAATTTAGGGACCACTCAGTTCTATCTCTAAGATGACTCTGATTTTTATAATAATGAATTGATCAAATAGAGATCGATGAAATTAGGGATGAAAATTGTTTGAGACAGACATTATTTGTCTCTAACTTTGTTTCTAAAATATATATTTTTCATTTTAAATAAAAATTTAATATTTTAATTAACAAGTTTTAAGTGAAATAAAAATAAAACAATTTAATAATTATTTTTAGGATTTTAATTAATTTAAATATCAAAATGGGAAATTAAAAATAAAAATAAAAATAAAAAGAAAGATTTAATTGGACTAATTAAAAAATAGGAAATTTAATTTATTTATTCAGTTATTAAAAAACTAAAACAGCGTATTAAATAAATTAAAAATAACAAAATATATTTTTAGTCTCTTAAAATATTTCAAAATTTAATTTTAGTTCTTATAAAAACTTAATATATTTTTAGTTTTATATTTTAACAAAAATAAATATTTTTATTTTTTTATAAAGGGCTAAAACCATGTTACTTTTGATGAATATACGGATTATAAACCTATTAAATTTTTACAAGAATTAGAATTAAATTTTGAAACATTGAGATAAATACATATTTTGACTCAATAAAAAACTAAAAAAAATGTAATTAACTATTTTTCAGTTCAAATTCGTAGAATATTCTATAGAAAATTTTATAAATCTGTCATATTATCTTGCCATTTAATTGGTTGAACATCAGTTTTAAGTGCAGGATGTTTAAAAAAAATTAAAAAAATGTAACAGTCAATTTTTTGTTTTTTTCTGGTCAATCAAACACTGAAGAATAATATATTCGAACTAGCATTCATAACTACCAGTCACGCAAATCAGAAACCACAAACAGACGAAAGTAAATAAAATTTAAGGAAAAAATATATTACTCTCTTTGTTTTCTTACCTGAAGCCCAGGAAAATATATAGTAAAATTGAAAATGATTTTTTGGACATTTTTTTTGGATGTTTATATTTTAAGAAAAATAAGAAAAAGAAATAAATTATTGATATCATTGATGATGTGATGTTTATAATTAAAAAGAAAAAAATAGAGAGAAATGGAAAGTGTTAATAAGATATTTATAATTTGTGAGTGTTTAAATATATCATTATCCTAATAATTAATAAGTTGAAGTAATAATTATTATATGTTTGAGTAAAAAGAAAGAAAATATAAATAATAATGTATTATTCTTATTTGACTGAAGAATATATGAAAAAATAATAATTTTTAAAATAAAAATATAAAATTTTCTTTAGTTGTACTATTTTTTAATTTAAATTTCAATACACTACAAGATTTTTTTGATTTTGCTACTAATTTTAGCTACCATTTAAATTAGTAGCTAAATCCTAGCTAATTAACTATTAATTAACTAGAATATTATTTTTTCTAGCTAAATTTATGTTATATTCATTTATACTTCTTATTACTACAAATTAGTTAGAAAATAACTACAAATTTTAAAAATTTACTACAAATTAACTAAGATTATTTTCTTAGCTAATTTGCTACTTATTTCATCCTACCATTAATATTATAATAATTTTGTAGCTAATTATTTTTATTAGAAATTAGCTACAAAATAACTATTGATTTTAAAATTAGTCACACAATTATTTTGTAGCAAATGTTAAATTTTCTAGTAATGATATATTATTTTTCTTAACAAATAGACTTAATTAAAATTCATAAGAACCCTATTAACCCTAAAAAGATTGTGTATTGTTTTAAGAGAAAACAGAAGGGAAAAAAGATCACATATTTTTTTGTCCCACCATTTGATTTGTTCATCAAAGAGGAAGGTAAAGATGTTTCATATATATATAAAAGATTCTTGAAACTTTAGTTGATCTTTTTATAAGTCTTCTATCAAATTATCTCTTTCATTAATTATTTTGTTACTAAAATATTCTTAATTATTTTATAATTTTTTAATTCTATAAACAATAAATACTATAGTAAGATAAATTTATTATTTCTCTTATAATATGGGAGAAGATGACTAACCTCTATTAATTAATTAGGTGGAAAGTAATTGAGAAGAAAAAAAAACAATGACTCCAAATAATTAAAAAATAAATAAATAAATATTAACCAATATAATTAATAAACATGAATTAATTAAAAGACACACACAATACAAATTTTAGTTTTTCTTTTCTTTCATTTCTATTTTCTTAAACAATATAAAGAATTATCTCACATTTTACTCTCTCTTTTCTTTCTTTCACTTTCTTTCTTTTTACTTTCATTTCTTTGATTTTTTAATATAAATATTTTATTTTTAGAATGAATGATTATATATATTTTTATTTATTAAAGAATATCCTCAACATGGTGAGCGAAAATCTAATTCCTTTTAATGACTTGATAATAGTCCTTACTAATTTTTTATCATTATTATTAGGAAAAGGTTGAATAAGTCATCTTCAATTTCGTTTTTTTTTTAAGTTCGTTAACTTGGTACCAATTACTTTAAAATCTAAATTAAATGTTGTCATGACAATTACTTAAATGAGTGAATTCATTAACCTGAAGTAATTAATTCCTCTCTGCTGGCTCATCATAAAGCTATCTCAATTATTGATTAAAAAGTTTGTTTTTACCTTATTATATTAAAATGCTAAAAGAACAAAAATTGTAAAAGTAATTAAAATTGGTGAAGACAAAAGGTCTATCTTGCCCAATGAATTTCCTTCTATCTATTTGTCTGACATGCATATCGTGTCTTTGGATTTTTCATACTTTTTTTACAAATAATTATAATTTACCATACATTGAATTTCACAAAATCGTTGGAGGTAATGATAACTAACTTGCGACTAACAATGCCTTTTGTTTTGTCAATGCGAATAACATACTTAGGAATGGAGCTAATTAACAAGGAAAGAAAATGGATTTATTGGATCCAAGCTAATTTGTATGATTTTGTTGGCTCCGAAGGTTAATATAAGTTTAATTAATAACTTATGTAAAGTTGGATTATAAAGTATATTATATATCTCGTTTTTGTCTAAGATCTCATCTATGTGGTTATTCTTTTTTTTTTTTTTATACAACATATTTTTTCTATTGTCTTGTCTAACACCATTAGTGCTATCAATCATTGCTCCCTGATTATTTGTTGGTTGTCAAGGATTTTATCAGGTTATAGTTGGTCGGCTTAATGATATTGGATCGGTCGATTGATTAGCAACGTCATTGTTTCCAATGGTTAATAATAGTCTTGTCAAGTTACAATCGGGCAACTTTAGTGATATTAGGTCGATCAGTTCACAGTGTTATCGCTCCCTACTGCTAGGAGTCTTGTTAAGTTACAGTTAGCCAACTCTAGTGATACTCGATTGATCAATTTAGAGAGTCATCGCTCTCTACTGTCAAGAGTCTTGTTAAGCTACAATTAATCGACTCTAGTGATACTCGATCAACCGATTCACAGCGTCGTCGGATGTTCGATCGATCGGCCATTCAATAATATTTAAAAAAAATTATAAATTTTAAAAAATAATATAAAAATAAATGAACTTAACTTTTTTGAAACTCAATCTGACCCAATAGACTCAACAGATGAGACCAAATTAATCAAATTCTATCTAGACTAATTATTTTTATCAGACCACACTTATTCTGCCACCTCAACTTAAAAAAAAAACCCAGTGTTCTTGACGTCATAATAAGCTTTAATACATTCATCCCCTAAATTGGCCCCAGCATGCCTATTGCCCATCAGTTCCTCCCAACACTAATAAAATTTACGTGTTTTCCAAAACTGTTTTCACCACTTGCTTTCCATTTATTTTCTCATTAACTACTAAGTAGTAGACAAAAGAAATAATTGTGTTTCTACTTGTGTTACCTCTTATGTTCATCGATTTCATCATAATATTGTGACCATTTTTTAGTAAGTTCTACCACAAACTTTTTCTCCCGAATCGTTTGTTTTGGTTTAATGATGATGACTAAATGTGAATTATCATTTTATGGCTATTTGAAAAATTTAAGTGTGATATTGCTAATGCTAACAGTAAAATAATACTTAAATTGCCTAAACAGTTGTCTTTAAACTAGAAAATTATAAGATGGTAATAATACAGAATGGTAATAATGGAAAAAATAGTATTGATGCTATCTTATACCTTAATTTAGCAATACCAACGCTCCTGAAATAAAAAGAATGAAAAAATTGATGTTGACAATACTTAAGTTATCTGCAAGAAAATCTATAGAGAAAAAACTAATTTGTTTACAGAAGCTCTAGGGAAAGAATTTAAAGATTTCTAGGTCATTCTTTTTAAATAGTGAAAGGAGATTGATGATTATCAATCTAATGACAATGTTGTATAAGTATGTAATGTGTACTGTCTGTTGAAAATTCATGATGACTAGTGATATATATAAAATATAATATAAGTAGAGGTAATTAATCTTCATTTCACGTTTACAAGTGATATATAAAATATAATATAAATAAAGGTAATTAATCTTCATTTCTTGAATTAATTTTTGAGATTCATTTAAATCTAAATATAAAATTATAAAATAGTATCAGAATTTATTTTAATAATTATTATTAGATTTATCATACCCCACTTATTTTATTAAATTACTCTTAGTTCTATAAAATTTAATTCATTCAAAACGTGGAACAATCAACATAAATGAAATATATAAATGGGAGACAGCTATCCTCCTTAAATTAACTTTTAGGATTAATTTAAAATTTATAAGTACGTTGGGCAATACGTTGTTTTAGAGTTTGTGGATGTAATTGTTGTCGTTTAGGGATGAGGAATAAGATGTTGGGTTGGCAAATGGCTATATTGTAATGATGAGGATGTTGAGAAGGAACACTTTGTAGTTTGCTTGTATTGTGGTTTCCATGTGGTGGCTAATGGGATTTGAATGGATGTATAGGTGGATGTTTGGGCATTATCTCATGGCGGGGTTTGGAGATGCTTTTTTTTTATTTTAAAAAAAAGGCAGTGGTTTATTAATGAAAACAAAAGGTAGCAGTTTTTGGACCATAAATTTCAATTCCAAGGTGCTATATATACTTTCTTGTCTCCTAGTGGTCAGAAAGATTGTGGTTATTATAATTAACTGTTATATTTTTTAATATGGGATTGCTACTAAATACTTTTTTTTTTTGGCAGTGTCTATATATATCACTTGAGATAAATAAATATAAACACCAGAGAAAGGGTTAAATATTATTTTGTAAATTATATTTTTAAAATAAGTTAATATATTAAAAGTTTTTGTTTAAAAAAATAAAAGAAAATATAAAAAGTTAGTTTTAGGAGGGATCAATAATATCATCTTAGGACAATTAAAGATGATTAGCAAAAAAATATTAATAATGTTTTGTACCATTGTTTTTTACTAGACCTTTACTCTTGGTTTCTCCCCATAAGAAATGAAACATTCACCATTCATGTATTAATTTTTTTACGTATTCACAACGCATTCCATTAACATGAACATTACTCGTGTTATGGGTAAGACAATTCAACGTAACAAACAAAGTCATAAATGAATATGTCTACATGGACTGTACTAATCTTATTATCTAAGTACGCAGTGGTAGACTAAAGGAGTGTTTGAACCATTGTCATAACAAAATTTAGATTGTTTAGAAAAGTTTCAATCAATAGCTATTTCATCTTACTTAAAGACTCTTGTCTAATTGATATTTTATTCAAATAATACTTGCAAGTATACTCAAGAAGCTTTTGAGGGGTTCAAATGACTTATGTTGAGTTATAGGACAAGTGTACCCTAGCAATTGTAAGTTTAAAAATAATACCTTGGAGACTAATCGGTGAGTAACAAGTTTAGGAAGTTCTTATACAAATTAATTTTAGATTTAATTATGTTGTAATTAAGTATAAGTAAAATGAATAAGTTCTAATTTTGGTTCTTGTAAAAAAAAATTATTTTTCATCATTGTAAAATTTAAAATCATTAGTTTTGGCTTTTATTGTTATATGATATTTGTTAATTGTTTATGTATTTAATGAAATGTCAAGTAATTATCTCAAACAATATTCATTAGTGTTTATAGTATCATATCAAGAGGTGACCCCTCTAATTTTTTTTTAAAATTCATATAATAAATGTTATTTATATATCTAAATCATAAACCCTAAAATCAACTTATGCACTTAGCTTTTTTAGAAGCTCTTCTCATCTAACTTCTATAGAAAATGAGGTGCGTAAGTTGATCTTAACTTATGGAAGAAGATTAATTTATTTTATTTTCTTATCTTTTTTATCCTATAATACATATAAAGAAGTTTACTCAAATATATAGCCTAAGTAAAATTGAGTATCAATTTTATGATTGGAAGAAATTTAGGGTTGAATGAAATTATATTATGGGATAATTGAGAGGATTTCTGGCCTATCTTTTTTTATTGATTTCTTTTAATCTTAGTTAAAATATAAAACAAAAAACAATCATCATTTGTTGCTCGAATCCTTAATATTGTTTCTTTAATAAAAAATAATTAATTGATTATGTTAGTTGTTAAACCATGTAACCACTAGTAGCCGTCACAACCATTGAACAACTATAAAATTACATTAAAGCGCATAAGGTTAATTTTAACAAGATTTTAATAAATTTAATCATGAAATAAATGGTATTTTTTTTTTCTTTTTGGTGATATGTGGCAACGAGCAAGCATAAAATATTTAAATAGAATTCACCATCATTGAACATAAGTATGCATCATATATATACATTAGAATCATAAATACATAAACTTTTGGATTACAAAAGGGAGCTTGTGCCAGGTGGCACGTATACATATACCAAAAGCATAAAACATTTGAAGTTGGGGACTTACGAATAGACTACTCAAAAACAAAAGGACGCATCAAAAGGGGATGCGGGAAAAACAAAAAACCTTACATGGGTTGGTCCCTACAACAACAAAACAACATTTGGATCATTGTGACAGCGGTGGCAATACAAAGGAAGAAGCTTCAACATGACCCCCAACTCTCGGGGGCACAATCCTAAAATAGCCAGGATGAGACAATTGGGATTGCGACAGCAAACCCCTACAAGCTCAGCTCGGGTCATGTTGGTCAGATGATTCCACATTACTGGGATCAATAGGAACATCTCCACGGAAGTGAAGAACATGACTATAAACCTCACTACTCTTGCAAGTGTGTACTTTATTATCACCTCTCCCCTATACCATACCCATTGTCAATCATGGTGATCCTCCATGTCCTGCCCAAGCCACTTAAGTGTCTCGAAAATGGATACAAAAATGACCTAAGCACACTTACACCATTGGAAGGCCTAGAAACCTCGATCCTTTGTGTGGCCTTAAGATCTTCTCCCATGAACACATTATTTGAGGTTATTGCAGTCATACACATACAATAAAGACATAAGGGTAAGGTACTGCAAGAATATCCTTATATTTTAACAATAACATGAGAAACACATATACATGCACCACATAACATCAAATCATCATAGATATTTCATTCCTCAACAATGAGCCTTAATTCTCAACAATTATAAATCAACATCCCAACAACTCTCACAAACATACATACATACATACATACATACATACATATATATGTATGTATGTATGTATGTATGTATGTATGTATGTATGTATGTATGTATGTATGCATGTATGTATGCATGTATGTATGTATGCATGTATGTATGTATGTATGTATGTATGTATGTATGTATATAGAGAGAGGGAGAAAGCGATTTTTGTAAGAACATGAGAAATAATAATAACAACTATTAGATCACGATTAAAAATAATAGATTATTAAGATTAAAATTTAATTATAAACACATCTTATGAAACCACCACCACTGTCACTATTGTTCCCCCATCACCATCTTTGCCCTACCACCGTTGCTCCCACGATAGGATGAGACGACAATGGTAAGGGCAATGGTGATAGTGGTGATGGTAGGGGCAATGATAATAACAATATGGGAGAAACAACGATAGCAGTAGTGAAGACGGTAGTGGGGACAATAATGATAATAATGACAATAATACTAGTGGGGGCAACAATAATACCAATGGTGGAGGCAACGATGATGGTGGTGGTGGTGGTAGTAGAAGGGGTGTTGGTAGTAGTGCCAACTATAATCATGATGATGATAGTAGTGGTAATGGTTATGGTCATGGGAGTGATGATGGTGATAGTGGTATAGGTGAAGGTGGTGCACCATTGATGGTGGTGTTTATTATTTTTAATCTTGATACAATGATTGTTATTATTTTTTCTCAAGTTCTCATATAAGCAAGTATTCTTACTAGAGTCGCCCATTTATATTTATATATGTGTGTGTACGTGCGTGCGTGTGGGTGTGTGTGTGCGCGTGTGTTATTCTATAGAGATTTTACAACCAAGCGATCACCTCTTCCACTTCTTTAACATACCTCCAACTTTAACAAGAAAAACCAGCTTCGACCCTTGGGTTTAGGTTTTTCCCGAATCAAGAAAGTAGGGACAAGTATGAGATGTAACTACTACCCTGTTCCTATCCTCATCCCCAAACCCACCCCGATATATATATATATATATATATTTTATAATTTGTTATATAATTATATATATTTTGTATTTATATATAATTATTAGTTATATAATTAATTTTATACTTTATTTTTTATAACAATTAAAATATAAATGAATTATTGTAGTAGTTAATAGTTAAAGTAATAATAATAATTAAATAACAAATAAAATTATATATTTAACTAAAAGGAAAATTTAATCCTTAAATAATTTTTAAGTTCTTTATTATTTATTAATTTTTATATATTATTTGAATTAAAATATAATTATTAACTTAATAAATTGTTTATTTAAAAGTATATAAGTAAAATAAATAAATGTTAAAAGAATATAGAATGGGTTCTCCACGAGTTGTATGTGGGTAGTAGCTTATCATAGTTTCAAGCTTGTAAGCACATGGTCCTCTTGTGGAATTCGTTCATCCATCTATCCCAAGGCTACCCAACCTCACTTCTCCTTTCCAGCACTAGTCGTGGACCTCACAAATACCCCAATGGTCCAACAATTTACATGCCTACTCAAAGAGACTTAACAACAACAACTATGACTCCTAGGTCACTTTCAACTTTCTTGAACATGGATATCAACACCTTATATCTACCATCTCAACATGATCACCTTCAAGACAAGTTAGAATCATAACAACAAGAAATGATTCACAAATCAATTCCTTAAGAGTAAGGCCAACTACTTATTATTCAACATCACCAACACATGTTCTATCCCTCATAGATAGCAACAATTTAAATCTTATGAAATTCAACTTGATTTATCATTTCACTTTAAGCTTTTATATCATCCTACCCAATCAAAATTTTTACAAATCAAGTCTTGTAGAAAGCATAATTACTCTAAGAATTAAGTTTTATTAACTTAATAAGTCTTTTCATTGTCACTAGATTTACCTAACGAGTGGGATCTCTCGCCTAACGAATCCTACCCACAAAGAGGGTACTTTCTCAAGTACATTCACTCACCAAACGAGACATTAGTTTAGTCAAATGAATGGAGCCACAAAGAGTTCTTACTATGTTTAGATTGTCCAACGAATGTACCATTCATCCAACGAGCCAAGCTACAATGGCTTAACTTCTAAATTCTCACATGTTTTGCTCAACAAGGATCCATCCTTGCCTAACCAAAGAAGTTACAAAGAACATCCTCTAAAACTCACTTTTAATTTGCTTAGTCAGTGGGTTGTCTTGCTCAACGAATGAAGTCATAAAGACTTCACACTCTCAACTTCTCTTAACTTGCTTAGCAAAGATATCCTTTTGCCCAACGAAAGGAGCCAAAAAGAGCCCCTTAAACTCTTGCTCACCAAAATGCCAGATTTTCCCGACAAATCTATGTGTTTTTGGATTTTCAAGATTCTCGCTCAGTGAACACTAAACAAACCTAGGTTTTCTCACTAAGTTTAATGGTTTCGCCCAACGAGTAAGGTACTCATTCAGCAAGCCTTCATCTAGTTCATTTGTTCTTGAGCTCTCACCCAGCGAGCAAGACTTTTGCCCAATGAGTGAGACATTCGCCCAACAAGTGAGACATTTGTCCAACGAAAAGTCATAGTTTTCATAAACTACCTAAAAAAGCAAGGTCACTTAGCGAAAGTCTCCCCTTGCTCAGTAGGCCTTGAATAGAAACTTATAAAAGAAGGATCCATTTAGTGAGCTAAGGACTCATCTAGCAAAACCCTAGAATAGCAACATGTAAAATCACTCAAATCATCAAAACTCCAACCAAATTAACATGCAATCCATTCAACAACTCCAAAATAATAAATAATCAATATTCATATGTGAAAATAACAAGAATTCTAACATGCAACCACAAAATCATCATTAACTCATCATATTCACAAATAAGCTTAAAAAATTCACAATAATGCCTACCAAACCTAAACAGTTTCATATTCATGCATTCCTACATAATTAACAACATATATAACAACATATTATCAAATAAACTAAAAATATTTTACAAAGATCAAAACTAAGATTTGCACATTGTATAAGGACTAAAATCAATGATTTCAAATTTTAGAGTGAAGAAAATCAAACAAAAAATTTTATAAGGACCAAAATCAAAATTCACTCATTTTACGGAAACTAAAAACATATTTAAGCCTTATAATTATTATTCAAATATTTTATTTTTTTAAAATATGAATAATAATTACTTAATTTTTAATATTTTAGTTAATAATATACTATAAATTTACATGTCACAATTATTTTAATTATTTATAAGATAATATGTTGAATACAAATTTTATATAATATATATAGAGAGATAGAGGGAAAGAGAGGGAGAGATCCACTTGTAAAAGAGTTATTCTCCATTATCATCATTTATTTTTCTAACCTAATAATAAAAAATAAGTTAGTTGTTAGAACCATGAGATTAAAAAAATGAATGATGAAGATAAAGAGTAAGTGGATCCCTTCTCACAAACACATATAGTAGGTGTATCTTACAAGAATGACCTTTTTAAAGTCAGAATGAGAATAAATAATCTCAACCTTTATATTCAAATGGAAGACTAAGATTAAAAGTCCCATATAGAAATTCACTTAGATGGTGGTGGTGGTACCACCATCATCACCACCATTATCACCAACAATGATAATAGTGACAATGATTATAATGGTGGTGATGGTAAATATGTACTATCACCGTTGACAATGACGATAATTATAGTGTGACATTGGTTGTTGTAACAATGGTAGCAATGATGGTTGTGCATACTTACTATCATCACCACCACCTTTATCATTGTTGTTTCCACCGTCGCCATTATTACTATTGTCCTTGTTGTTGTCTCTACCTCCATTACCACTGTCATTATCGCCAACAATGGTGGTGCATACTCATTTGTTGCTGTTGCCACCACCACCACTAACGCCACTGTCTCCATTACCACCACCAATAGTGATGGTGGTGCATTGTCATTCTCAGTCAAGGAAGTCTTTCTTATAAGATATGTTATATATATATGGAACAACTCTTGTGAAAATACTTGTTTTTGTGATAACATGACAATAACAACCATTAGATCAAGATAAAAAATAATAGACCGCTAAGATTAAAACTCAATTATAAACACCTTTTATAAGATCACTAATATTACTGTCACCACCTCTACTACTATTACTATCACCACCTTATCACCATCGTTGCCTCATTGGTGGTAAGGATGGTAGTGGCAAGACAACAATGAGGATGAGGTAGCGGTGATAGGGGCGGGGCAATGACGATAATGGAACAGCGATGGCAGCAGGGCAACAACAATGATGAGGTGGCGGCCACAATAGTAGTAATGATGTTGGTGGCAGTGCTAGGGGATAACGACAACATGAAACGACAATGATAGGGCAACAACAATAATGATAGGGCAACGATAATGACATTTACGTCGACAATGGTGGAGGTGGCAATAGTTGTAATGGTGGTGGCAGTGATAATGGTAGAGGTGAGGTGACAACATTGATGATGATGTTTATAATTGAATTTTAATCTTGACAATTTTTTTTAATATTAATCTAATAGTTGTTATTATTTGTCCTCATGTTCTCTCATATATACATTAGAATAATTATATTGAACACACACTAGAATAATTATATTGAACAAAAGTATCTTTTTGTCATTCTTTAAGAATAGTGTTTTAGCTTTTCAATTTAACAAGAGTATTTTTAGTTTTTCAATAAAAGTGTTTGTTGAGATTTTTTTAATCTCTTATTTCTTTCAACTATCATCTTCAATATAATGTTTTAAATTGAGTTTCAATATTTTTTAACAAAAATTATCAATAATTAAAAAATATTGTTTCACAATATAAATTATTTATCATAAATCTAAAATATAATTTATATGTTAAAATTTATTAAAAACATTAATTATAATATTATTTATATATTCAAAATTACTTATTTATTATAAATTTTAGTTATATAAAATAAACATTTATTTTGTGTAATACACAACCTAAAATACTAGTAAGATGAATGTTAGCAACACTCTCTTAAACTCTCTTTTTGATATTTTTTTTATAATTGAATGAAATTTATTGAAAATCATAAATTTTTGTGGGATCCACTATTATTTAATGAGTCTCTTTCGTAATTTATTGGTAGGTCTTAGCAAAATTTGTGATTGTCAAAAAATTTTAACCAATAATAGAAAAAGTTCACAGGAGAGTGTAAAAGAGAGTCATATGCTATCTTGTTGCTTCTTAACTTAACATCACCTTTAAAATAAGAAATACAAGATATCATAAAGGATATAATAAGATTATGATATCTTATTTGAGCAACAAACAACTTATTACAACATAATACAATAATTATCTTGTTCTATTATATTCTGTCCACGGAACATACCTATAAAAATTTTATATTTATTACAACTCACATACCTTAACTTTTTCTCTTTTCTTTATTATTTCAAGTTATTTACAATTTTCTGCAAATTTACTTTTTTTGTGCATTTACATTTCAAACACTTTAAATTTTGCACATATTTAAAGTTTCATTTTCTTTTAAGTCTCGAATTGCATTTACAATTTGCAAGTATAATCAATTTAAATGTTTTCATTTATATTCATTGTCTCTTTATATTTTTATCGAAATCTCATTACTCGAAAATTTAAAATTTGCAATCAAATAATTTTGTGACTAATTTTAAAATCAATAGTTATTTTGTAGCTAATTTCTAGTAAAAATAATTAGCTACAAAATTACTATAATATTAATGGCAACATGAAATAAATAGTAAATTAGCTAAGAAAATAATCTTAGTTAATTTGTAGTAAATTTTTAAAATTTTTAATTACTTGTTAGCTAATTTGTAGTAATAAGAAGTATAAATAAATATAGCTTAAATTTAGTTAGAAAAAAATAATATTCTAGTTAATTAGCTAGGATTTAACTACTAATTTAAATGATAACTAAAATTAGTAGTAAAATAAAAAAAGATCATGTAATATCTTGTTATATTTCATCTTTTCAAGCAATTATATTCTATATTTGATCAAGTTATACTAGCAACTTTGAAATCCTTAAGAATTTTGAATTTGTTATAAATTTGATTCATAGCGAAGAAAAAATCAAATGTTTTGTACTTGTTCAAAAGCAATAATTAAGATTATTGTCAAATTCTAAACTTGCTTACTAATCATGGTGTTAATTAAATTTATTGTATTAAGATTTCGAATCGACTCTATGTCATTCAGTTAAAAGTTAAACATCGTTGGTTTAATAAAAAAAATAACTTATAACTTGTTCTTTTATTCTAAGAATTTCGTAAAATAATGGAATAGTTCTTACAATAATTTGTACAATATTATTGTGTTTATCTTTCTTCATTTTATTATTTATTACATTTCAAAGTTCTTTTTCTTTTTTTTACAGGTGTAAAATTTTCTGTACAACATATTTTACATATATTATTTCTCATATAAAAATATATTTTTTAAAATGAAAAGTAAAAATTTATCTTTTCAATATTTAAACTAAAATCGAAGTTCCAATGGTTTGTTTGGAAGAGGCAAAAAGAAGAAGAAAATAAAAGAAAATAAAAAAGATTAAAAAGATGTTTTCTTCTCCTATTTGGATTTCTTTAAAACATAAAAAAAAAAAATCATGTGAGCTAATATTTTTTTTCGCCAAATTAAGAAGAAAGGAAGAGAGAAAGTTTTAGTATATTAAAATAATTAAAATAATCTTATTTTATCTATATATATTATTAAGAATATTTATATTATTTTATATACATTTTTTTTTTCGTTTTACTTTCTACAAAAAAAAAAAAAAACTTAACTTACTTTTTTTATTTTCTTTTACACCAAATTATCTTTTTATTTTTATTTTCTCTCTTTGTTTTTTATTTTCCTTCCCAAACCAAAGAAATAATAAGGTATGTCCCTAATTTGAGAGGACCCTAACTAACAATATTCGAATTTGGATGGTAACCTTAGTTTAATAACAGATAACGATCCAGCTGTAAATAAAATGTACCGCGACTACCCGCTGACAATCTAAACTAAAAATTTTAGTTATTCGGATGCAAATTTCCAATTAGGATCCCATAAGATAAATAAATAAACAAAGTTTAGTTCCTTTAATTTATTAAACGGATAATTTTAGTACTTAGTTTGAATTTTTCATATTAAATTTTTATGTATTGAAAATTGATAAAATCCAATCTTAATACTTAATTTATTATCAATTTTTTATCACGTTAGATGACATATGACATGAAAATTAGGAATAATATAATACTAACATGGTAACATTATGCTAAAAATTTGAGATTAAAAATAAAAAAATATACATATATTACGGTTTGAATTTACTATCACTACTTACCTTTTATATATATATATATCACTAAACTACTTAATTTATATATATATATATATATATATATATATATATATATATATATATATTTATATTTTTTTTTTAAAAAATATATCATATATTAATGGAATCTAACTCAGTTGATTGGATCAATAAGAATATGAGTGTTATAAATTTTTCTTAAACGAAAAAAATAAAAAAATACACATATTTATTATTAGTAAATAAATAAAATAATATTATAAACCTAAATAAATAATAATTTCTACTTTTTAATATTATATATCTTAATTACAATTTATTCATTCTTATTATAAATATTTTTTTAATAGAACTGTGTTGTTTTATTTTATTTAGTAACAAATAATTTATCAATTATATTATCATATTTAAGTAACTAAAGTAATATTTCTGACGTTTATATTATATAACTTGCTTAGTATTAAATTAAAATGATTATTGGAGAAAATTTATTATGTCAATAATAATATTTTATTTTATTTATTAAAATATTCAAATAAAAATATAATAAATTAAAACAATCAATTTTATAAAAAAAGAAATTATTTAATACAAAATAATTAAATTATAATTATAATATATATTATTAAAAAATAGTTTAATGATCACGTAGGTGCATGTTGATTTATGATTAGAAGATCTTGTAAATTAATGTATAACTTATTTTTATATTAAAAAAATACATATCATCGTTTATTTAATTTTATAATATTATATTATTTATTTAGTAATAATAAATATGTATATTTCTTATTACTCATACATTTAGATTATATATAATATATTTTTTAAAAATATATACTAAATTAATTAAATAATATATTAATTCTTATCTATGATATTAAAACTTAAGTAATAAGTTTAAATCTCACTTAGAACATTTTTTTAATTTTTAAAAATAATTTGAGCATCACATAAAAAAAATTACACAATTTTCTTAATATTCTTGTTAGTAAAACCATTCATTTAATAAACTATAACGCCAAAAACCACAACTAAGCCATAAATATATAAATAATGCAAAATTTCAAATATACATTTCTGCATTAATAATTATTTATTAAAATACCCTTTTCTAAAATTTCCAAATTTAATAAAGGAAACCCACTATTTTTTTCTTTTTTCTTTTTTCCTTAGGTAAAGTTGCGATCCAAATGAAAGAGGTATTTTCTCTGTATTAGAGTATGAGTCTGTATAAACATGTTAGCCACGCCGTGACAAAAAACCAAAGCATCAATCAAAAAATTCTAGTTTGGTGTGAATTTGAAGGATTAATTCAGAACCTCTCACAATTCTGATCCTTAAACCAATCCCAAACATCCTTCAATTATTCGACAACCATAAACTCCAAGATTTTGTGCTCCAGATGTTGACATCTAGGTATGTTCAAATTATTGATTTCCTTAGCAATTTCTTTCTTCATATGTGTGAAACATGCGTACCATGTATACTATTGTACTTGCATACGCAATTTCAGATCGTTCTTATTCAAGCTTTGTATGATTGAAGAAATTTTAGTTTCTCAACACAATGTATGGCAAATAATTCTTTTTTGTTGTTGTTGTTGAAATGGGTAAAATTTATAGTTGAATACCTTGTGCATTAGATGAATAGATTCATACATGAATTTTTTTTTTTTAAATATTGTTGTCTCTGAAAGCTTTTATAATTCCAAATATTTGATACCCAGATAACTCAATGTTGGTATATTCTCCATAAAATACCAAATGCTAGTTAAATTGTTTGACTTTCTTTACCCATTTCTATGACGTGAAATACTCATTTGTAAAAGGATTAATTAACACAAAAGTTGAATAAAAGAGAAAGAAATGTGATTTCTGAAGATTCTTATGTTTAATCATTAATCCGCTGATTTCTGTCACAGGCCAATTTCAGCTTTTGTACTAAATTTGTAAAAAATTTCTGGTAGCATATAGCAATGCTCTTCTTTTGGTGTGTGTAATTGAAGCAATGGAATTTGAATTTAAGATATCGTCTAATCTACTCAAGCCAATTACTAGACCGTTCTTAATACAATCATAGCAATTATCTTCTATGCTATCCCATGTTCAAATTCAAGAAATAATCTATCTTCTATTAGGAATAAGAATAAGATTTCATAAATCATCTTCTATAAGTAAAAATCTCATAACATTTAATTAATTTTGTATAGTCTAGTTCAATAAGTTAACGTGACATGATCAATTGAATAATTATCTATCTTTTAAATTTGGTGTTTGAGAGGATGTGGATCGTCTGGCTCAATAAATCAAATAATTTGGTGTTTGAGAGGACGTGGATCGTCTGACTCAATAAATCAAATCAAATATGATTATTTTATTTTTGTAAGACCAACTATCTGATATAATAGACTAATTCTTACATTAGAGAAGTTTTAAGGTATTAGAAAGTTAAGTAACTAATGAATCCAAACTATTTGATACGACACACTAATTTTTACATTAGAGAAGCTTTAAAACCTTAGAAAATTAATTAACCAATGAATCTTGAACCTTTATAATGAGTATAATGAAGTTTTAAATCCTTTCTCACAGGAGGTATCATTGACACCCTCTTACATGTAACTAAAACATCATTTGCACCAATCTCAAAAATGGTAGAACCATTAGAGGATACACTTGAAAATGGACGTGACTAGCTCAATTCACGTTTAGTCATGCTTTTTAGAACTCATTAGGATTTATTGATTTTATATATCGTTTTAGGCTTATCTAGCAAGTATATTTTTTAACATAAACAATTTTTTTTTTAGTAATGTTATATCTCCCGAACTAATCTGTTAAATAATCTTCTGACTTAGTAGAAATGGCCATGGTGCAAATTTTCTCAATGCATAATCGGAGACATTTGCACCAATCTCAAAAATGACAAAAACCATTAGAGGATATACTTAAAAATGGGTATAACAAACTCAAGTCATGTTTAGTCATGCTTTGTAGAACTCACTAGGATTTGTTGATTTTATATCGAGTTTTAGGTCCATCTAGCAAGTGTATTTTCTAACATAAACAACTTTTTTAGTAATGTTAGATCTCCGAATTAATTTGTAAAATAATCCTCTGATTTAGTAGAAATTGTCATCGTGCAAATTCTCTCAATGCATAATTGGAGAATAATTTGGTCAATATGTTGGAGGAAAAAAACATTTCTCATGTTTTTAAACAATTACTTAGAAATTTGTTTAGTAATTCAACACTAGTACACTCATGCGTTCACCTGGATTTGCTTTTAGCACTTATGGGTCCATCAGATCTGTTTTTTGTAATATGCTTAGCAGCTTTTGCCACCATACTTTGAACGCTAAAGACCACGAAGCATCCATCAAACATAACATGCCAAAAGCCAATTATGTAGACTTGCACGTGACGTTTAATAGTTCAATTTTCTTTCTCACCACGAAAATTGACCAAAAAAATAAATAAACAATATATTTTGGTCACATATTTTACCCTTTAAAAAAAACTAGTTCCCTTCTTCTTTCTATGACTGCAAGGACCATAGTGCTCTTTTAAATTTTCCCTGCCTCTTCTCTCTCTATGACTCCCTCCCCTTTGCTTGCTTGCTTCCTCTGCTCTCAAAAGCTCTAACTCCATTATATGTTACTGGTTAGTACATATATTCCTAATATTGTTATTTATTATTATTATGATTATAATAATAATAACATGGTGAATCTAAGGACAATCATATAAGTAACGCTTCTTGCAGAACTAAAAGCAGAATTTGAGCTTCAAGTTGAGAGAAGCAAGCATGCCTTTGGAGGACTTCTACAACATATTTGGTGCCACAAGTAAGTTCTAACCATTACTTTTACAAGTTTCATGCACCTATTCTTTACATCATTACTAAAAAAATGATTGAAAGTTGAAAGGGAGAGAGTAACTTTTCACTTTTACTAGTAAGTTCATACAAAGAGAAACCATTTAAAGCAAAAAGTAGTTTTGAAGTTCTTGTGAACAAAGAATGCATTGTGTGTGAGCATTTTGCTTCATGTTTTATTCTAGTTGTCTTTTTGTTCTTCAGTTGCCTGATTGACTACTCTTTGTTGTTTATCTACAAAGTTTTGAAGGATTTTTCTTTTCAGTTTCAAGAGATTTTAAGATTTGATAGAAACGAAGATGTGTGTGTGTTGGGGAGAGGGGAGATTGCTTACTATCAAATATTTAAAATCTTTGAAGTACATGTTACTTATGCATAATATGGAAATACACTTTTTTTTTTCATAATCAGTTTAATTCATCTAAGACATAGTAAACTATATGAGTTTTACTCCCAATAACGTAATATAATATGGATGATACATAATTTTTTCTTTAAGTATGTAGTTAAAATTTTAATTTTTAAGTTTGTATATATAGAAACACACCTGTCAAAAATATTAATCTCTTAAATAAATCTTAATATTTTGAAAAATTAATTTTTTATCCTGTAAAAAAATTACTCTCTACTAATCACTCCTTAAGTAAGAAGTAATGCGGTTAATTTAATAAGTTTCTCATGAATTTAATTTAATATTAAACTTTTTCAATTATCACTCTCAAAATAAATGCTTGTGCAAACTTGATGCTTTCATAGATCCCTATATATGCCAATCCAAAATAGAGTATAAACAGGAATCATGCTGTTCAATAGCAGTAACAGAGCAGCATTTTGCATATTCATTCTGTAGCATTTAGGCATCACTAATAATTTGTTTGTATTTAGTGAAAAAATATTTTTATACGACTGAGAAAAGTAAATTTATCTCATAATTTTATATAGATTGTCAAAAATTATAATTATATGATTATTTAAAGAATTTATATCTTTTAAAATAATTACATTACTTTTGTATTTTAATCTTCATTATTCATAATAACATTTAATGATTTAACTTTACTCATTTTCCTCACCTAATTTTTTTTTAAATACATTATATATATATATATATATATATATATATATATATATATATATATAAAAGTAAAAGAATGGAAAATTAATATTATATGGTATCAGTTGGTAAAAAAAAAATATAATATATTATTGAGTCTCATACCATATTTTTGCTTGTATTTTCAGAAAAAAAAAGTTATGTCTTATCAATTTTTTTTTAATAAAAACAAAATATTTTTTACCATACTTTTTTACATAATTTTATTATTAATTAAAATTGGTTAAAAATTGCTAATTTAACAAATTTTAATTAATATTAAAACATGTCTCGAAAAGAGTGTCCTATAATGTATTCATATGCCACTCTAAACGTCTAGTCAGTGTGGGGCCTTCATTTGTTTAAGCTCAGATTTTCTGACGTCTGATAATATTTTTTATTAAAATAAAAAAATAAGTTCACGTACTATTATATATGTTAATTAATTTTTTTAATAATTATTATAAAAATTATGTTATAATATAAAATTATTATCCATTATGAGGGCATCATTATTAAATTTGAAAATAATATATTACAAGAATTATGTGATTAAGGTGTTACGTATCCAAAGTGAAGTGAAACACTTATAAAATAGTAATATGATGAATTATTAAACAGAGTGTTCCACTTAAGTGGTTTCCAAGTAGGTTCCACTTAGGAGAAATTGTTTGGTTGGATACTGAAGTGACAAACCAAACCACATGCTGTAGCTGTCAGTAACGCCGTTGTCTTCGTCTGTGGATTCATTCATCTAATAATTTCCACCGCTTTCCATTAATATTATTTCCAACATCACTTCATTATCAAATTCGCATTTTCCCTAACCTCGCAACAAAACAAAACCTAAATATTGTTCAATATTTCATGTTACATACTTCCATAATTCTAAATTCTCGTACCAATCTTTTTACTAAGATAAATACTAAATATTTTATATTCTTAAGATATTTTTATTTAATGCTCTCCTTTTAAAATAACGAGAAGATTGGTAGGAGGATAGATTATGAATATATAATATTATTCTATATATAAGTTTTAAGTAGAGAGTATTTTAAGGAGGTTTTAACGTTATTTTTAATTGAAAATTGAAATTTTATGTTAATAATTATCTTTTAGTTGAGAAAATAGATTATATATTTATCGTATAAATATATTTAAATTATATTTTAATTATAAATTATCACAACAATGTATTATTACTAAACTTATTTTAAATTTTAATATTATGAATGAAAAAATGTGATTAGAAATGAAAATTTTATTAAAAATGGTTAGTTGAATTTCTTATAAGAGATTGGCATTTGAAAAAATCGATATATATTTAACATGTATAACACGTTGAACTAAAAATTAATACGTATTTTTTTTTCTTAATATTGATTTTTATTGTGTGAATTATTGAATAAAATGTTTATTTTGATTTTAAACTATACCAGGAATACTCCAAATAGTTCTGGTGAAAATGACACCAGGCTTGGAAAATTTTGTCCATTTCAATTTATGGTTTCGAGGTGACAAATATTCTTTGCTTTATTTTGTTTGGTTTGTTCTGTATGTGGTAGGCATTTTGACAACTGTGTACAATGAACGATGATTTCGAAGTTATCTCATTATTTGTTTATTGTAAATATTTGTGATTGTCAAATTTATCTTAGTTGATGACTAGGTATGTTTGAGGCAGCTGAAAAAAATAATAATTTTTTTTATTAAATTTCATCTTGTTTGAGATATATTAGTTAAAATTTTATTAAAAAATTTTCATGGGAAAATGTGTTTTTTAGACATCCAAAGAGTAGAAGCTTGTAGGTTTTTGTTTTTCAACAATTTAAACAAAAGTAGTTTCTATTATAATTAATTGTTAAAATAATCAAAGTTTTACATCACAATCACATATTATCAATCATGACAAAGGATATGGAACAGAAATGAATTAAAAATAGGAATTGGACAAAGTCTTCTACAGAATCATTACTGCGTAATTTCGTACGTTTAGTTTTCAATTTGACAGAAACAATTTAAAGTAATATTAAAAAATGATACTGAGTCGGATACACTTGTACAAATGTCTATTTTAAATTACTATTATACTACCAGCCATAAAAGTCCTAGTCTTTTGACTTTTCAAATAATGGTAAATTTATTTTAAGTTTAATTTGATGACAATTAGAAACTTCATATGACTTTCATATAACCCTTTAATCTCGTTCAAGAAGTTTTACAAGATGTTATATTATGTTATGTATATAATACATCTGTGATATATGTAGATAATTATATTTTTTAAACATTGTTAGGAATTTCCTCATCAAATATGTGTATATAAAAAAAATATTTATTAAGATAAGTTAATTTTTTAAATAAATTTTAATATTTTGAGAGATTGATTTTTGAATTTTGACTAGAAAATATTCAGAGTATATAGAAAATATATATATACAACAATTTTTTTTTTGGCCAAATCAATAATATTTCTTATAACACTATTTTTTTTTCTTTTTATCTAGTTATCTAATCTACTATCTTATTATACATTTCTCTTTCATCTCTTTGTATCTCTCTTTGTTATGTAAAAGTTGAAAAAAATATATAAATATAAATTTTCTTTTACAAATTACATAAACAATTAGAATCAAACAAAGATGAGAGAAATATATGAATACATCTTAGTCTATTAGATTCCCAAGGTTTCATAGGCATCATAAAGGTGCTTCATTTGTGTTACAGTTTGAGAATATTTGGTACCTTAATGCAAGATATAGAATCCAATATTTGAATTCAATTAGTGTGTCTTTTTGTTTGATTTATTTTGAAGAAATGATCACTTGCTTTTATTAGCTTTCTAGTATAGCTTTTCAAAAATAAATAATTATGTTTTCCAATCAAGTGTTACAACCTCAGACCTCTTAATTCGATATTCTGTTACTAATTAATATGCTTGAGACTATTTAAGAAATGAGATTCATTAAAATTTATTTTTAATAAATTTTAACAAATAAAAGACGATATATTCAAAATAGTGTTGCTAGCAATTTTTTTTTTAAAAGAGTGATTGCTTTGTAGGTGGTAGCTTAATTAGTTTCCAATTAATTGATCTATAGATTTCCATATTGAGAAAAGTTACATCTTGCAAGTTTATAATAATTTTAACATTAACAACTTGCTTAGATGGTCTTTTGCAATTTTTCATGTTGAATGTCAACTTTAATTTCTCCATTTAACTTGGTTAGGTTCAAGTTTAGTCTGAGTTCGATTTAGCTACAATTTATATAATTCAAATCCCTAACTATTTGACACTATACTAGTATGATCGATATAGATAAACATGAGGAACAAAAGGGAGGATTAAAGAAAATGACATCAACTAATCTATTAATTTAGTAAACTATTTATCATTTATTTTAATTACATATGGTAAGATAAGAATTTTGTGGTGAATAATATTTCTTAAAATTTAATCTTTATTATTGTTGTTGATGTTGTAACGAAAGTTATTAAAGTGGAATTAAATTCAGTCAGCGATGCTTTGGTGTGATTGAAGTTAAATGTTATACCAAATTAACAATACCCATCAAAAATTCAAATTATATAGAGAAAGGGTGCACCCTAATATACTATATTGTACACTCTTTACAAATATTTGACTTCAGCATAAGTTGCATAACGAGGAAATATCAAAACCATGTTTTACATGCGTGGATCACATGCCTAATTTTGAACTATAATACCGAACTACAACCTTATCACATTTAATATTTGCTTTTGTTGGAACCATGTGCCATTGTGCCATGTATGGTGTATCTTTTATCACTATGACAAAAATAGTCATTAGGATGAGTAAAAAACATCTTATAAGTCATTATAGGTGGGATAAGTATTTTTCATAAATATTTATAAAAGAGAAAAATATATAAAAAATAAAATATAATTTTTTATAAGATAAAATTAGGTTATGTACAAATTAATTTGTAAAAGCTATTTTTAGCTTATGAATAAATTTTTTCTTATTTTTTTCTCTTATAAATTTTTATAAAAAAATTTATCCAAAATCTTTAAAATCTATTAAACTTATTTTACCTTAAAAGTAGTTTTTTAAAATCTGATACACTGTTTTGGCTTTTGTTGAAACTATATGGCATGCATCTTTAGGTCAATGACATCAATTATTATTTGACTTTGACAGATCTCAAAAGGCTGTTTTGGACTTCATGGCAGCCATTAGAGTCACCATGCTTGTTGGAGCATGTAATTCTACCTGTGGAACTTGTGTTCTTAGTGATATTGTTAGTACAACTCCTAAGCAAATATGTGAACCTGTTGAGCATGCAAACCAAGGTCCCTGACAATGGCACAGAGATGATGCATCCAACTGCAACCAAATTTGGCTTTGCCTACAAAGCCAGCTTTGTTTGCAGCATATTATTGTTGGGTGTCCATGCATCAGTCTTATTACTGATGCTGAATCATGGCACTGA
Organism: Mucuna pruriens; assembly: GCA_025330945.1. Taxonomy (NCBI): domain Eukaryota; kingdom Viridiplantae; phylum Streptophyta; class Magnoliopsida; order Fabales; family Fabaceae; genus Mucuna; species Mucuna pruriens. The sequence goes on along the minus strand of JAENHJ010000384.1, from coordinate 339,369 downwards.
ATGCACCTCAAAAGTCCAGGCCTTCACATCAGAGACAGTTGAGGTGTTATCATGGGCAATTAGTCTTGCAGCAATGTGCAAGATGTCAAAATCAAGAACTTACTTCCCTTGGATTCTAAGGGCATGGTGGCTTTGCAGTTTCATTTTGTGCATTACAAGTACAGCCCTTCATGTCCATTTAATTGTGAGCAACAATGGTGAGATTGGTGCAAGAGAGTGTGCAGACATCCTTGGGCTCCTTGCTTCAACATGCCTGATGGTTGTCTCCACAAGAGGGAAGACAGGCAGTGTCTTCCCTGTTACCACAAATGGTGCAACTGAGCCACTTCTTGGAGAGAAAAGTGAGAAACATGCAGAGTGTCAAAGGGAATCTCCATATGGAAAAGCCACACTCTTCCAACTCATAAACTTCTCATGGCTCAATCCTTTGTTTGCAATAGGGTACAAGAAGCCCCTTGAACAAAATGACATTCCTGATGTTGACACCAAGGACTCTGCTGAGTTTCTCACAAGCTCATTTGATGAGAGCCTAAGGAAAGTGAAGGAGAAAGATGGCACTGCAAACCCATCAATCTACAAGGCAATCTATTTCTTTGCCAGGAAGAAAGCAGCAATGAATGCAGTCTTTGCAATGGTAAATGCTTCAGCATCATATGTTGGTCCATACTTGATAACTGACTTTGTGGATTTCCTAGGAGAAAAGGAAAAAGTTGGCTTGAAGACTGGATACCTTCTATCACTAGCTTTTCTATGTGCCAAAATGGTTGAGACCATAGCTCAGAGGCAGTGGATTTTTGGTGCCAGGCAATTAGGCCTTCGCCTTAGAGCAGCATTGATTTCACACATCTACAAGAAGGGCCTGCATCTGTCGAGTAGATCGCGGCAGAGTCACACCGGTGGCGAGATCATGAACTACATGAGTGTGGATGTGCAGAGAATCACAGACTTTGTGTGGTATGTGAATGTTATATGGATGCTGCCTATACAAATTTCCCTAGCAGTGTTCATTCTGCATACAAATCTAGGACTAGGCTCATTGGCTGCATTGGCTGCTACATTGGCAGTGATGGCTTTGAACATCCCTCTAACAAAGATACAGAAAAGGTACCAAGCCAAGATCATGGATGCTAAGGACAATAGAATGAAAGCCACTTCAGAAGTCCTCAGGAACATGAGGACTTTGAAACTTCAAGCATGGGACAGTCAATTTTCTCAAAAGATAGAATCACTTAGGAAGGTAGAGTATGATTGGTTGATGAAGTCATTGAGGCAAGCAGCATTTTCTGCTTTTATCTTCTGGGGATCACCTACATTCATTTCTGTTATAACATTTTGGTCATGTATGCTCATGGGGATTGAATTGACAGCAGGAAGAGTCTTATCGGCTTTCGCCACGTTTCGAATGCTGCAGGATCCTATCTTTAGTCTTCCTGATTTGCTCAATGTCATTGCTCAAGGGAAAGTTTCAGTTGATAGGATTGCTTTGTTCCTTCGCGAGGAAGAAATCCAGCATGATGTGATTGAGTATGTTGCAAAGGAGAGAACTGAATTTGATCTAGTTATTGAGAAAGGGAGGTTCAGCTGGGATCCTGAGTCTACAACTCCAACTATTGATGAAATAGAGTTGAGAGTTAAGAGGGGAATGAAGGTGGCAATTTGTGGATCTGTAGGTTCAGGAAAGTCTAGCATGCTATCAGGCATTTTGGGAGAGATATATAAGCAGTCAGGGACAGTGAAGGTTAGTGGAACAAAGGCTTATGTGCCACAATCAGCATGGATACTGACTGGGAACATAAGGGACAACATTACCTTTGGGAAAGAGTTCAATGGTGATAGGTATGAGAAGACTATTGAGGCATGTGCATTGAAAAAAGACTTTGAGCTGTTCTCATGTGGTGACATGACAGAGATTGGAGAGAGAGGGATTAACATGAGTGGGGGGCAGAAGCAAAGGATACAGATTGCTAGAGCAGTTTACCAGGATGCTGACATATACCTCTTTGATGACCCTTTCAGTGCTGTTGATGCTCACACTGGCACTCACCTCTTTAAGGTTACTTGGATTTTTTTTTGTACTTCAAATTTGTCTAAATGTTTCATGCTATGAGTGCAGATTTATGGAACAATTGCTTTACTATTTGTTCCACATCTTCTCTGCAGGAGTGCCTAATGGGGATTCTCAAAGAGAAAACTATAATTTTTGTTACACACCAAGTTGAGTTTCTTCCAGCAGCAGACCTCATTCTGGTAAATTAAGTGTGGAAGTTTGTTTATTTCTTTCTTTAGTCACTAAAGAATAAATCAAATTATGCTAGTAAAAGACATTAAAATCTGTTAAACTACTCATTAAGTGCCTTACTTTTTTCCATTTTTTATGATGTATAGTAAATTTAAGTAGGATTGTGATGGTACCACATTGTCATTGTGGTTTACTGTATAACAACAACTGAAATCCAGGTGATGCAAAATGGAAGGATAGCACAAGCTGGAAAATTTGAAGATCTCCTAAAGCAAAATATAGGATTTGAAATTTTAGTTGGTGCTCACAGCAAAGCTCTAGAGTCAATTCTTGTGGCTGAAAATTCAAGTAGTAGAACAACAAACTTAAATTCAATAGCTGAAGAAGGGGAATCCAACTTCAACAAGTCAAAGTCAAATCTTCAACTTGTACGGACACAGCATGACACAGTGCAAGACAATCCCCCAGAGGGCAAAGCCAATGATGGAAAGTTGGTGCAAGAAGAGGAAAGAGAAACAGGAAGCATAGCAAAAGAAGTTTACTGGGCTTATTTGACAACTGTCAAAGGGGGGCTCCTTGTCCCTCTCATTCTCTTAGCACAGTCTTCATTCCAAATACTTCAGATTGCCAGTAACTATTGGATGGCTTGGGTTTGTCCCACAACAACTGATGCTAAGCCTATTTTTGACATGAACTTCATACTACTTATTTATATGCTACTCTCAGTTGCTGGTTCATTCTGTGTTTTGCTGAGAGCCATGATGGTGCTGAATGCTGGACTTTGGACAGCACAGATACTTTTCACAAAGATGTTGCATAGTGTGCTCCGTGCCCCCATGTCATTTTTTGATTCTACCCCTACTGGAAGAATCTTGAACAGGGTAAGCATTCATATCAATTCAATTTATGTTTATTATTATGACAAAACTTGGACGTAGTACCATATATGCTGATAGTACTATTCTTCAATTAGAATTGGAATTTCATATCAATAATTCTATTAAATGTCAATGTATATTTTGATGAACAACACCAACCATACAAATGATATTGCATTTAAGTTTTGTCTGTATTATTATTATCATGATAGTATTTCGTAACACACCCAAAATTTGACAATAAAAGATTACAATGGGAGTGCTTGAGTATAAACATTATAAATTCGAGCACTCTCAATTTTTATATACATTTTGGTTTTTTTTATTCTCGTCAATATGGGACTTGTATACTCTCTAAACACAATGGAATGTACTAATGATTTTCATTGTAGTGTGTAAAAAAGTAGTGTAAGAGTTCATCCTAGGTCACTTGGATGCTTACTGTTTTATACTTTAAAACAATTGCATGTCTCTCTGGATCTTTCTTGAAGTGTTCTTTTCACAATGATTCCAATTTCCAACACTTGAAAACTTTTATATCAGGCCTCCACGGATCAAAGTGTGCTAGACTTGGAAATGGCAAACAAAATAGGATGGTGTGCTTTCTCAATAATACAGATTCTAGGCACTATTGCAGTGATGTGTCAAGTGGCATGGCAAGTATTTGTCATCTTCATTCCAGTAACTGCAGTATGCATATGGTATCAAGTATGTGATCCTTTTTTCCTTCTTGATCTATGAATGTGATCCAGTAATTTATACAAGATATAATACAATTTCTCAAGTTTATCATATAACCAAGGAAAGTCATATCAATAATGTAACATGGTTAAAACAAAGACATTGGAATTGGATGTTTCAAACTATGTAAAGTATATACTTAAATTTTAAATCCAACATTTAAAACAGAATAAGGAAATGATAGTACTCATGTTAAATTAGTCTATCTTTCTCACTCTCTCATCCTAACAGAAGTTGAACGGTGTTCATTTCAGAGATACTATACACCAACAGCAAGAGAACTGGCTCGCTTAGCGCAGATACAAATCACTCCAATTCTCCACCACTTTTCAGAATCTTTAGCAGGAGCAGCATCAATTCGAGCTTTCGATCAAGAGGGCCGTTTCATGTACACAAATCTTCTCCTTGTGGATGGCTTCTCAAGGCCATGGTTTCATAATGTGTCTGCAATGGAATGGCTTTCTTTCAGATTGAATTTACTTTCAAATTTTGTCTTTGCCTTCTCACTGGTCATGCTAGTGAGCCTCCCAGAAGGAATAATCAACCCAAGTAAGTACTAAGTCTTTATTTGGAAACAATTATGAAAATTAGAATCCTTTAACATCATCAATCACAATCATCCATGTTACATTACAGCAAATAAAGTAATCATCAGATAATCATGAATTAAGTCACACTTGTCTGCATTGGATTTGTTACAGGCATTGCCGGGTTGGCAGTAACATATGGGATCAATCTGAATGTGCTGCAAGCTTCAGTTATATGGAACATATGCAATGCAGAAAACAAGATGATATCAGTTGAAAGAATTCTTCAATACACAAATATAGCAAGTGAAGCACCTCTTGTGATTGAAGATAGCAGGCCACCAAGCAACTGGCCAGAAACTGGATCAATATGCTTCAAAAATTTGCAGGTTCGAGATAGCAACAATTTAGGACATACAAACATACATGTTACTACATGTATGCTCACACATATAAGAAATATGTTATTATTTGTATAAGAGAAAATAGGCTATGCACTGATAGTGTAAAACAATTTTACATAGTCATCCAATCAAAAATTGAGTATGTAAGTTTGTTGACTTTTGCAGTTACTATGTTGAAAGTTATACCAGCGAGGATTGGTAATTGGATGACAATGTACAACTGTTTTACACTATCAGTACATGATCATTAAACATATGTGCATACAATAACATATTTCTTTCAGTTACAATTTGTTTTTTATGTCCATAAGTTTTTCCTTACTTATATTCTACTATGTAATAAAATTTCTGACAGATACGTTATGCTGAGCATCTACCATCTGTGTTGAAAAACATCACTTGCACATTTCCTGGAAGGAAGAAAATTGGTGTTGTAGGACGCACAGGGAGTGGAAAATCAACTCTCATACAGGCCATTTTCAGGATTGTTGAACCAAGAGAAGGAAGCATTATAATTGACAATGTGGACATATGCAAAATAGGTCTCAATGACTTAAGGTCAAGGCTTAGTATCATCCCACAAGACCCTGCCTTGTTTGAAGGCACTGTTAGAGGAAACCTGGACCCCCTGCTGCGATACTCTGACATTGAAGTGTGGGAGGTAAATAATTTAATCAAACAGTTAGACCAAGAACATGAAAAGGAAGCCAATGTGCCTCTATTATTATGAGCAGAGTTAAAAATATCTACTCATCAAAGAGTAACCAGAAAAATATTCACTTATTACATACAATACAATTTCATATAAATAATTTTTTTTTGTTCTGTATGGATGAATGTATCTAAATAGGGCTTATAAAGAATGTATCTAAATAGGGCTAAAAAATTAGGTTAAAGTAAAAAATTGTGTTCCTACACTTGAAATTGTTTTTTTTTTTTGTCCCTATGTATAAAAACACTACGTTTTAGTCCTACATGAAAAAATATATATAAATCAGTTCTCACCATTTTCTGAAGTTATAACAATGGTGAAAGAACTAAGATCTAAAGATAAAAAGGTGTGTCATAGGGGCTATAATGTAGATTCTTTTTTCATATAAGGCCAAAATGAAGTGAAATTTTTCTCAAAGATTATCATCATTTGACCAAAAGAATTTTTTTCATTTTCAGGCTCTGGATAAATGTCAGCTAGGTCACCTAGTGAGGGCCAAGGAAGAGAAGTTGGATTCCCCAGGTTGAATTCATGAGCTTTAGACTTGCATAGTTTGATCATGCTTGTGATACTAGTAATCATTACTAAACTGACTTGAATGCTTTTTCTCAGTGGTTGAAAATGGTGATAACTGGAGTGTGGGCCAAAGGCAATTATTTTGCCTTGGAAGAGCCCTGCTGAAAAGAAGCAGCATATTAGTACTAGATGAAGCTACAGCCTCAGTGGATTCTGCAACTGATGGGGTGCTACAGAACATCATAAGTCAAGAGTTCAAAGATAGGACTGTTGTCACAATAGCTCATAGAATCCACACAGTTATTGATAGCGATTTGGTTTTGGTGCTCAGTGACGGTAAGTCTATCTGTCTATCTATCTATTTGTCTGTATATATTTATGTATAAGTGCATGTGTATTTATGACATTGATGAATACTTCACATCTAAATAAAGTCACTAACACATCATACACACAAACACAAACACACATTTGTCTACGTGTTTGTTATATGTATGTGTATTTACGACATTTGATATAAATACTTCACATCCAAATAAAGTCACTAACAAATCATAAACACAAACACAAACATACATTTGTCTCCATATTTGCATATATATATATATATATATATATATGTGTGTGTATTTATGACATTTGATGAATACTTCACATCTAAATAAAGTCACAAACACATCATGCACACAAACACAAACATACATTTGTCTACGTGTCTGTATATATGTATGTGTATTTATGACATTTGATGAATACTTCACATTCAAATAAAGTCACTAACACATCATGCACGCAAACACAAACATACATGAGGACAAAAATGCAAAAACATGGTAATGGATCTAGAAATTTGATGTGTAAGACTGTCAAGAGAGTTGCATAATGCAATCTTGTGTTACAGGGAGAATTGCTGAGTATGATGAACCATCAAAGTTACTTGAGAGAGAAGATTCCTTCTTCTTTAAACTTATAAAGGAGTATTCTGGAAGATCACATGGCTTCAACAGCTTGGCAACTCAACATGACCAGAGCAGGGAATAATTATAGGACTTTATGTATACTAATTAATATATTGGATACATATAAAGGGGTTTCATGCCCCATGTGAGATAGCACTGTTGTGGTACTTTCCACAGCAAGAAGGGAAATCTTCAAGTGGCTCTTCATTAGATATGTGATGATGAGGCATAGGAACCAGTTTTGAGCATGAAAGAGTAAACTGGGAGGGAAGAGAAAGACCATCTACAAATCCAGGATGGATTTATCATAGCATAAGATGGCAAATAGGAATGTTTAACATGTGTAGTTCATGTGCATTTAGTTATGACTAGTAAACTGTAATAATCAGTTCCCTAGAATCTGTTAAGTGCAGTTTAAATTGGCCTTGGCCATATTATACAATGTAAGTAAATTTTATCACTATTTGAGTTTACTTATTTTGTTTAAAAATGCAATTGACCTTCTTGTTTAAACATATTTGTTTTAGGATTAAATTTTTTTAATTCTTTAAATTTGGAACAAATTTTCTTTAGGTCTTTTAAATTAAAAGGTATTTTTTCCTTGAAATTTGAAAATACTTTTTTTAATTTTTTTTATACTAACGTGTCAACATGATTATCAACACCTACATCAACATTCGTGAACTAAAAAAATCTTAAATATATTTTTATCCCTTAAATTTGGATCAAAATTTTTTTTAATTCTTCAAATTTAAAAATAATTCTTTTAGTCTCTTAAATTTAAAAATAATTTTTTTAGTCTTCTAAATTTAAAAGTGAACTTTTTAGTCTTTAATTTAAAAATAAAATTCATTTATAAAATTTGCTGATATAACTCGATATCTTTTTTTATAATTTTAAACTACGATATATAGCAATACCATAACTAAAGAACACTTTTGATAAAATATTTGAAAAATATTAATCTAATAAAAATATTAATCTAATATCTAAAATGATTGGACGATCTATCTGTTCTTGTCCTTGAGTATAGGTAATTAGTTTCAAAAATCAACCCCTAAATCCTGGGCTAGTCTGATATATATATACTATGGGGTACAAGCGGGAAGGTTACTTGTGTTGCCAACTGCCTCCTAATCAACTCATAACCATCTTAACGAACTCATTGTTGGCTTATGGGTTGTACGTCCCCCAAAGCAGACAAGCCCATTGGACCGACCCAATTTACGGGGTTGTTGGCCAGCTTGAAGGTCCCTCCTTCTCTAAGAGCTGCACTGGGTCAGGATGCCCTTCTCAATGGGCCTGGGCCAAATGGTCGGCTGGTACACAGTCCCCCAAGCTCTTGACCACAGGTGAGGAGCTTATTGTTCTTTTTTTTTCTTTCTCCTTATGTCGGTTGGACATGCCTCGTGGCCTTACGGTCAGTCGATCATGTTGGTCCTTTTTTCGAACTTCACTCTTTCCTCTGCATTCCTTTGCATTCCTTTTGCTCTCTGGTTTTCCTGTGCCTTCTTCGCGAGTTCTGCAGCCTTTTTCATCTTCGTTACTTCGCCTGCCTACTCCCTTTCAACTTTAGCAACCCCCCCCCCCCCCCATTGCTTCTGATGGCCAAACGAGGAGGTAAGTCTTGTTGTCTCTCTTATCTATCTATGTGTTTCTGCTTGGTTTATTGTTTCCTTTTCTAGGTTTTTCTCCTTTAAGGGGGAGATTTTCTTTCCCCTTTTTGGCTTAGGCCTCTTGGTTGACCCTCGCATTTTGGTCGCAGGGAGCCTCTCCAATGGTCTTCTGGTTCTTCCAACCCTAGTGGCTCTCCTCTGTGCAAGGGAATGAGCCTCAACATTCTACTACTGCGGCAGTGGAAGAGGAGTTTCCCTTCAAAGTTTTATTTTGGGAGGGGGAGGAGAGTGATTCATCTAAAGTATTGCCTTCATGGATTGACCCTGGGGTCGTAGAGGTCTACTCCACCTACACCCATGCTAACTCCTTGGTGGGGATAGCCGACGCTATCTACCGACGGGGTCCCTGGTCGGTTGAGGTTCTTCCCTGCTGGTCGGACGAGTTCGTTTGTGAATGGCCAATGAACATCGAGGAGCCGTTCTCTATTTTTACACACTATGTTCTTGAAGCTGGACGTCAAGCTTCCATTTACTGACTTCGAACAAGCGGTGCTGCGGGTGCTGAACATCGCCCCTACCTAGCTTCATCCTAACAACTAGGCCTTCGTGCAAGCTTTCAAGCTTTTATGCGAGGATATGGGGAGGGAGCCTTCACTTAGAGTTTTCTTTTGGTTTTTTAGCCTACGCCGGGTGGAGAAGGTCGGCTGGACATCCTTGAGCAGCCGGCCTTGGAGTAAGCTAATGAAACCTTTCCGGGAGAGCTACAAGCTCTTCAAGGATCGCTTTTTTCGGGTGGTTGTCAACCGTACCAGACCCAGTCTTCTCTTCAATGACTTTGGGAATCCCCTCTTCCCCCTAAACTGGACAAATCAGTCGGTTGTGGCAGTCACAGTCGACCGGGATGATTTGGAGTATTGGGAGGAGCAGTTTGTAGAGGAGCTTACCTGTCATTGGGTCCAGGTCCAGAGGGTGTCGGTTATCGTGCAGCCCTACACACATATGGGAGTCCTATCGGCATGACCGACCGATACACTATCTATCTAATAATCTTTTTATTTCAAAGTGTTTTCTACATAAAAGACGTAATTTTGCCGTTGAAAAGCACTTATATAAAAATTTTAAAATATATATATTATTTTCACCATTATTTGTAAAATATTTAATTTAGTAATAAGAAACATAACGAAAATAAAATTAAAAAACGAATAAAAAATATATTTTAAAATAAAAGAAGTCCATTACATTTTACACTTTACTTTTAGAACTCATCGTTTATAGTTAAAGGTCATTTTTTAGTTTAACATTTGATATTGATACCTTGTTAGACAATTAACTCATCTAAATAGATCAATTTATTCAATATATTCTTTGTAATTTTCATTATTATGAGGTAAAATTTATTAAAAAAATTATAAAAAAAACTTAATTGTATTTTTAGTTCTTATAATTTATTAAATAAATAATTTTAATCCTCATAATTTTAATTTCTTAAATAAAATTTTTATATTTTAAAAATTGATGAAATTAAGTTCTAACACTTAATTTATCATTAAATTCGTAACAACATTAAGTAACATAAATTTTATTTGCGCTAAGTTTGGCAGCAAAGAAATATAGAGGAGAGGCGACAACAAAAATTGAAAAGCTTATTTAATAAAAAAAAAATTCGACAAAATAAGAAATAAACGAAGAAACATAATAAAAATAACAACCTAATATAAAATTATAAATTAAACTTTCGTTATCACATGTCACTCTCTCTTATATATAATTTTAATTGATTATAACCACCTTCGTTATTGCATGTAACTATTCTTTTATATGCAATTTTAATTGATTATCTTTATATATAATTAATTATATAATTCAACATAATAGATTAAGTTAAATTATTTAATCGATTAGATTGAATTATATAATCTAATCAATTATGATTATATAGTTATATTTTTTATATATTTATATATTTATATTTTTTAAATACATTATATGTTTATATGTTTTTAATGTATTTATATATTTAATTATGTATTTATTTTTCATAATAATAATAATGCAAAAGTTTATTTATTTTAATTTTTAATATATATATATATATATATATATATATATATAATTAATTATTATATATATTCGTAATTGATTATGAATATATATAATTAATTACTTATATATTTTTTTTTTTTAAAATTATATTATGTAGTTAAAATTTTATATGTATGTTTTTTCTTTAAAATGATTATATATTTTAAATTTTATTATGTTATACTAAAAAATATTATATATCTATATGTTTTATTTTTTAAATTAAAATTATTATGTAATTAAAAATGATTGTGTTAAAGATAATCTTTTATGTTTAAAAATATTTTACATGTACTTTAAAAAAAATCAGTTATATAATTAAAATTCATTATGTAATGTTGGACATGTGAGTGTTTTATTTTTAAAATAAAAATCATTATGTAACCAAATTTTGATTATGTTAACAATAATCTTTTATATTAAAAACATTATATATATATATATATATATATATATATATATATATATATATATATATATATATATATATATATATATATATATATATATAATTGAATAAAATTTTTAATTTTTATTATTTAAATGTTTGCAAACTATATTTGTAGTCTTTAATTTTTTTAGTTTGTTTATATTTTTTTATACACTGATCATATAATTACATTGTTAATTGTTTGGTATTATATTATTTTATTTTATTTTGTTTATGTTTAATTAATATAAATCTTTATATTTTTAAAATAATTGATTATATATACAATTAATTAATTAAAATCTTTACAATTTTGAAATAATTTATTATAACTAACATTTAATCGATTAAATCTTATAGTGTAACTTTAAACATAAACCTCTATCTATTTATTTATATATATATATATATATATATATATATATATATAAAGTTACCGAGGATAAAATTGAAAATTGATATATATTTATATTTTATTTTATATTTTAAAATAACTGTATAAATTTATTTCTCCTCAATTTTATTGTTACCAAACAATTTAAATTTTACTCTATTTTTTATCTATTTCTCATCTCTCTATTTCTTTCCACTTCACTCCTCTTCACTCTATCAAAAAGAACGTTAAACATAAAATTTGCTACCTTATTAGAAATTATGTGACAATAATACGTTGATGTAACACAAAAATTGAAGGAAAAAAAAGTGTACAAGATAAGATTTGAACCTACTACATGATTTACTTAATCTATGTATATATAAAACATATATTATTATGACTTAAATGCATGAAGAACAAAAAATGTACATACATTTTCTACTAGTAAATAGATAATATAATATTATAAATATTTTTTTTATAGAATTGCCTTGCTTTATTTTTTTTTTCGATAGTTTAGTGACCAAATAAAATACTATTATTAACGTAATATTTTTTTTATATTTCACTAAAATATAAAATAAATTTTTCTTTAAATATCTTGAAAAAAATTCAATTTTTTTATAAAAATTAAAAGAACCTTTTTAATATTATCTTAAAAACTAATAATAACCTTTAGTTTTTTTGTCTTTCACAAAAAATATTATTACATTAATAATATCATATTTCAGTAACTAAAATAAACTTTTAATTCTAATATTATATAACTTTTTTAGTATTAAATTAAAAATATTTATTGCAAAAAATTGATTATAAAAATATAATTATATCTGGCAATTTTTTTAATAAAATGCAAAAGGATTATGTTAACAAAAATATCTTATTTGACTTACTAAAGTATCCAAATAAAAATATAAAAATTTAAACCAACAAAATTTTATAAAAGAAATTATTTAATATAAAATGATTAAGTTATAATTATAATATATATTATTAAAAAGTATAAGATACAATTTGTTCAATTTTACATTATTAATAAGTAGTTATATTCAAAACCTGCTTGTGTTTCATGTAATTATATTAAAATTTCAAATTTTTTTAAGACTCACTTCACATATACGTATTGGCGAAGTACCTAAAAGTATCAATATCTGATACAGGTACATGATGATAAAGCAAATGAAAGTTACGGCACTTCATAGACAAGACACCTCTTATATGTTTAGTTTAGTTTGCATTTTTGTTTTAAACAACAATTAAATAAGGTTAATAATATGCAAAACATATATATGCTTGAGCTGGTAATGTTTCTGTGAATACACAATTAAACGTCCGAAAACAACATAGCCACACGCAATTCAATACCATTAGTGTGGTAAAATTCACCATTTTGACTAAAAAATCTGTACTAATAGAAAAAGAAAGACACGCCACGCGACTTCAAGTGTGGATTTCCAATACCTATAATGAATTTTGTACGTACAAAAATCTCCTGAAACAGCTCTCTATAAGGTATCCTTAAACAAAAGCTTTCACTAAAAATCAACTTTACAAATTCTGCCGCTTGTTACCGCAGTGTCATAAGCTGGAACGAGCATACCAATGACACAAATTGTTCAATCAATGCCCAAACTGGAATAAGGTTCAAATCCACCCTGACAAAGATAAAAGAAAAAAGAAAATATTGCAAGATAAATCTATTTTTGGCACCACTCTATCCCATACAAAACAAGTAAAAATTCTAGCTCAACTGTAAATTTTGTTTAACAAAAGAGCAAAGGCCAACATACTACATAAATCGAAATCAAATTTAACCACCAGACATGCGATTATCAATACAATCTAGTGATGAACAGGAAGAGCCAATTCTATATAGCATAAACATTTTTTTTATGATTTTAATTTGAAAAAATAGATGTATATATGTACGCAAGCATGCATGTGGATGAGTATTGAGGGGGTCTCGTTTTCTCTATCAGGAATGATAAATACTAACTAAACTTATTTTACAGAAATATGCTACTCACTGAGCAATCATCATGAACACGCCATACAGTCTCGCCCAGAAGGTTTGCCACCGATAGGACGGTTAATTGGGGGAAATAGTTTTGTTCTGCCACTGGAATTGTATTAGTTATGATAACTTCTTGGAACAAACCGCTTGACAACCTCTCAATAGCAGGAGGACTGCAAAGGTAACAACGATGCGCAAGTCATGAGTAAAATGCCTTGCATCAAAAGACATAATTCTACTTTTAACCATAATTCCAATACATCCTTAATATATCCATCAATGTCACAGGAAAAGAAGAGAACAAACATTGGAAATCTTTTCTAACTTTGTAAATACAAAAATCTTATTTGGGGCAGGATGTATAGAGGCCAGAAAGAAAAGGTGAGGCTCCCACATGATAATTGCCATTTATACATGACATATTAAAGCAATTATCTTTTTTCTTAGGTTTAAAGCTATGTTTGACCTAGTTTTTGTGTAGTTTTGTAAATACATAACATTAAGAATCTTACTCTTAATTTATGAAGTTTTCATTAGATTTTGCTAATTTTTTATATAGGAATAGAAGAAGCTTTTGAAGCCCTTTTACAAGCCAAAAAAGGTCTACCTTAGCTTAGTGCCTAATGTGCCTCGCTTACCGAGGCAATCATCCAGAGAAGGAACCTCTTTGTTTTCTCACTAAGTGCATGTTATGTACACTTAGCAAGAATGGACAATAAAGAACCCAGTATTGAATCGCTTAGCAAGACTAAGCAACACAGAACCCAATTTTTTATCACTTAGTGCTTGGCACAAGCACTTAGCGAGTCTAGAGACCAAAGAGTATGTTATTACAATCACTAAAGGAGGGAAGATCTCACTCAGCGAGTGAATGGTCCAGGGATCCTTATTTGAGCAGCTTCACTAAACAAAAGTAAAACCTCTCTTAGCAATTAACTTATGACCTGGCATTTAATGAGCATCAAACAAAAGGAAATGTTGGGGTTTTGCACCACACTCTTAACCTAATCATTGGTGGACCTACCTTGGATAGTGTGCTACGGCTGAGTTCTCTCCAATGGCTTCTTCATCTTTTATCATTTCTTCATAGATTCATCGTTTACACATCAATGAGTAGCTAAACTTCTCATCATTGGGTTAGATGTAACCAAATCAAACTTTCATGTACTTATTCTAGGTTATCTATTTAATTTTCATATTTCAATATTAGTGTTTTACTTCTTTACTTAATGCTTGTTGTGGATTGTGATTGAAAAATACTTTCTAACCTTTCAACCGAAGTAATACACCTAATAGACCTTGTATCTAGGAATAAAACTAGGTTTATTAGTCATCTTTTAATCTTTTTTCTTAATATAAGTTAGTTGGTTAAACTATTTGAGGAATCGAAAGTTAACTAAGTAACTTAGGCTCTTATTATCTAAGAGATTAGGGTTTGAAATTTTTTATAGATTGATGTTAATATTTAATATATGAAAATGAATGAATAGTTCCTACATTGCATGAAAGGGAAATTTGGTGAAGTCTAACCTCAAATTATTTTATTATATTTGTCAAAAACGTTTCTTCCTTATAAGTGTTCGATAAAAATCCAAAAAAAAATCAGTGTTAGTTTCTTTTTAATCTTTTGTTTTACTTCATGATACAATAAGTAAATCTTATTCCTTCAAATCATTATCAAACTCGATCATTTAGATAGTGAAAAGTGTTTTATGCTAAGTATTGCGCAAGTTCTCATTGGGTTGCACAATTTGGTACGCTTGCCATAGGCATAACCCCCATAGTTAGGAGAATAATTAGTTGGAGATTTAGTAAGATGGAGCTGGGATAATTCGAAAAATAAGGCATGTTGCCTATAAATAAGAAAAGGGATTGAGAGGGAAATTCATATTGTTGTGAGAAAGTCCATGCCTCTCGAAAGTTTTCTGTTAATAGAAACTTTTCTTTCTATAGAAACTTTATACTATTAAAATAAATAACTGAATCATATAGCAGCCATTATACCTGAAAACAGCATGCGTAGAGCATGCATAGACTTCTCTCGCCCCTTCTTGATGCAAAAGAGCTGCACCTTTGGCAATAGTCCCTATAACAGAGTCAAATTTTATTGAGAGGACAATTGATAAGACTAGCTAGTCATACCATGCTGAAGAGAAAAAATTGACATAAGCAAACAAGACTCTTAGAAGTGTAAGCTATCCCTTGTGGTACAAAAATTTTAGCTAAAAATAATTACAACGAAGGAATAGATTGATTATACTACCAAAGAACTAACTATTTGATGTTTAAGCTGTTAGGTACAGAACCAGTAATGATTTTTCATCTCTAACATGCCCACTCAAGCAAAAGCCCATTGCACTCAAAACTTTGGACAAAGCACAGGCCTCACTATAATCTAATTAATGTAAAGATAGGAGAAAGGATCAAACTCTTGACTGTTTGGTCAATACATGCATTGATGCCATGTCAAGGAATGACAAACAAAAAAGGGATGTCACTACATCAAATACAACTGAATTTGGATTCTCTCATTCTAACTCCAACCACGATAATGCCGTTTTGGAAGAGAGATAGGCACAACAACCAGTATTGTACATGACCCACATCACTAGCACAGGTTCAACATTCCTGAATATGATCTCACCATTGTGTCTATCTCTCCTAAATTGACAAGAATAATTTAGAATATAAAAATTCAAGCACTCAATGATTTATCATCTCCAAAATTCTCAAAATAAAAACTACTACCAAGACAAAAAGGGAAAGTACTGTAAAGAAAAAGGGGAAAACAATACATAACGTAAAAAAGTAAAAAAGTAAAAAAGTAAAAAAGGAAACAAAATCAATCCTAATAAAGTAAAAAAGGAAACATAATCAATCCTAATAAAAAGAAATAAAAAGTGCCTAACTACTTTCTAAATAAATCTCTTGATTCAAGGGATTTTATGTTGACTGTCCTAATAATATATTTATAGGAAATAATCATATATTCACTACTCTACACTCCCCCTCAAGCTGAGGAATAGATGTCTTCCATTCCCAGCTTGATGATAAGATCATGGAAAGTTGAGCTGTTCAGCTCTTTTGTAAGAACATCAGCCAGTTGTTGTGTTGATGGAACATAGAACATACACACTAGGCCTTTCTCTAACTATTCTTTAATGAAATGTCTATCAATTTCAATATGCTTTGTCCTATCATGCTGCCAGGATTATAAGCAATATTGATTGCTGACTTGTCACAATAGAGTTTCAGCAGACCCTTCAATTCAATTCTTAAATCATCTAGAATAATTTTCAGCCATAGTAGTTCGCACAGTCCCTTCATTTGAATAGGCAACTTCAATACCGAGAAAATATTTAAGCTTTCCCAGGTCCTTTATCTCAAATTCTCGGATCAGTTTCTACTTCAAATCGCCCTTTTCTTTCTCATCATTTCCTATTATAATGATGTTGTCAACATAAACTAAGAGTGCAGTCACTCCCCCTGTAGCTATGTGTTTAATAAAGAGGGTGTAGTCACCTTGGCTTTGCTTATACCCAAACTCCTTCATAGCTTTTGTGAATCTCTCAAACCATGCTCTAGGGAATTGTTTTAGTCCATGCAGGACCTTTTGAAGCTTGCACACCTTGCTACCTCTATCACCTTCAAATTCGAGCGAAATATTCATATAGGTTTCCTCATTTAGATCACCATGAAAGAATGTGTTCTTCACATCATACTGTCGTAGCTTCCAATTGAAGTGGGCAGCCAATGCTAGCAAAATTTTGGTAGCGTTCATCTTTGCGACTAGGGCAAAAGTCTCTTGATAATCTGCACCATAAATTTGAGTGTATCCCTTGACGACTAACCTTGTTTTATACCTCTCAAGGGAGCCATTTGCATTGTATTTCACACTGAATACTCACTTGCAATCAACAATGTTTTTTCGTTTCAGCTTATCAACCATCTCTCATGTGTTATTCCTCTCTAATGCATTCATTTCCTCTTTCATAGCTTGCCTTCATTCGCCTTTTGATAATGCTTCAAAAACAATATTCGGAATAGCAATAGTATTTAAACTCATGATAAAATGTCTATGAGGAGACAATTTGTTAAGAGGGACATAATGAGATCATAGTAGTTAATCCTAGATAGTGAAGCAAAGCAGCCAACCCCCAAACTGGGATAGTGGTATGGTCACTATTCTAATATATATATATATATATATATATCATAGTAGTTAATCCCAGATAGCAAAGCGGAGCTACCCCATTATTCTAATATTATATATATATATATATTAAAAATTATTAATATATATATATATATTATATATATAAGCTCAAAAACATAAATATTACTCAATTTATAGACTAACAAGTATCATTAATAATAAAAATTCATTAAAGGATTAAAATTCAAATAGTAAAAACAAATAGTCAAAATGTCAAATACAATAACATCTAAAAAAAAAACAGAAACAGAAACAGCAAAAACAAGAACTGAAGCAGAGCATGAGTTGTTGGAAACAGAGAAGGAAAAGGGATTCTGGTATAGGCAGAAAAAAAAAAAACTAAAAAAAAATTAACTTCAAAGCTGGTGATCACGGGAGAAGAAGAACGACAGTGCGTTGTCGAAGAAGGTCGTCGGAGAAGACAAGACACTGAAACGTAAAGGAAAAAGTAGACCAGAGAAGGTAGAGGAGAAACAGTTTGAAATATTATTTAAACTAAAACCCTAAAATGGAAAAAGTCAAAAATGTCCTCACTAACGTTTAAACAAGAGGGCATTTTTGACTTTTCCCCTTCATGTGGACAATAGCGGCCGCTCCGCCGCGATTTCCCGCTATAGCAGCCGCTCCGCTCCGCCACTATCGCAGCCGCTATAGCCGCAACATTGAACTGCGCCGCTACGCAAGTTATGTCGCGCCCTGCTACCGCTCCGCTCCACCGCTATAGCGACCGCTATTGACTACTATGATATATATATATTAAAAAATTATTATTATATATATATAAGCTCAAAAACAAATATTACTCAAACAAAATTCATAAACTAATAACTATCATTAATAATAAAAATTCATAAAAGGCTTAAAATTCAAATAGAAAATAGATAGTCAAATACAATAACATCAATCTTCTTCATCCTCTCCAAGTTCCATGTCATTGGTTGGTTGGTTGGGAACCAAATGCCATGATTGAACAATAGAAGCTTCTGTTGGCCAGAAAAAGAAGGTACAAAAGTAATGAGAAAAAAGAATATATTGCTACATTGTGAGCATGAGAGAAAGAGGAACCAGAGAAGGAAAAGGGGTAGGCAGAAATAGAAAAAAAAAACAAACTAAAGAAAAAAAAATTACTTGAGAGCCGGAGAATACAAGCGGTCGAAGAAGGCAAATCGTCGGAGAAGACAAGTCACTGAAGAAGACGAGTTGCCGGAGAAGGCAAGTCACTGGAGAAGACGCATTGCCAGAGAAGACAAGTCGCTGGAGAAGAAAGTTTAAAACCAGAGAACAAAAAACGCAGGCTGAAAACAAATAATCCCGAAGATGCAAGGTGAAAACGCAGGCTGAAAATGCAAATTGAAGAACCAGAGAAGGAAGGGGAAGAAGACACAGGTTAAAAATGTAATATTTGAAACCCTAAAGGCCAAAAGTCGAAAATACCCTCACTAATGTTTTAAACACGAGGGCATTTTTGACTTTTTTCTGTAATGCAACAGGAGTGGCCGCGACAGCTCCTGGATCGCGCCCATGACAAAGAACTGCGCTACTACGTGTCGGCCATCGTGCATCGCCGCCGCTCTGCCCTACTCCGCCACGATAGCAGCCACTCCGGCCACTATTGACTACTCTAAATGAGATCATGGATAGAGAGGCCTCTTTGTGCCCCGACTTGTACCTTTTCTTATACCAATTCTTTGATGATGGATTGTAGCATTTATACCCCTTTTGAGTAGGTGAACAGCTGAGGAAGATGCACTTTACAACTCATGGATCAAATTTACCTCTATGCTATTTGTGAACATGGACAAAGGTTGTATTGTACACCCAAATATTCTAGGTATTAGGCCATTAGAGGTCCTAAAATGATGATAAAGTTGTTGAGGAATTCAATGGGGCTTTTGTTGTCAAGAGTCTGTTTTGGTAGTCAGTTTATCATATATGAGGTGATAAGCACAGCTTCTCCCTAGTAGGATTTGGGCACGTCTCCTTGAAATAATAAAGCTCTGGTTGTATTGAGTAAGTGACCATTCTTCCTCTCAGCTACCCCATTTTGTTGGGGTGTATTAGCATATGATGAATCATGGATGATGCCTTGTGAAGTGAAGTATGTACATATCATTTGATTAATGTAATCTTTAACATTATCAGTTGATTCAATTTTTTATTTTTTAATTTTGGCCCCAAATTGAGATTGAACCATTGAGTGAAAGCTAGGAATGATAACACTTACATCATATTTATGTTTGAGTAAAAAAACCCATGTTACTCGAGTGCATCATCAATTAATGATAAAAACCATTGTGCCCTGGAAATACTACGTGCCCTAGAAATACTAGGTATAGCAGAAGGTTCCCAAACATCATTGTGTACTAAATCAAAAGGATGAACACTTCTTTTATTGCTAGAAGGAAAAGGTACACGAGTATGCTTAGCCAACTCACATACATCACAATGAAATTTAGAGACATCTAATCCTTGAAACAATTGAGGAAACATCAATTTTGGAATATGGAATGATGGGTGTCCTAAATGAAGATGGTGCAACCAAACAACATCCTTGTTTGAAGAGCTAAGAAGAGAGAGATAAATTTTTCTTCTTGAACTTTTGGGCTTCAAGGTGGTAAAGGCCATTTCTCCCCTTAGCAAGTTCAATCTCGTTCCCCGATCCCTGCTCTTGGAGAACACAATAAGAAGGAAAGAACATAGCATAGCAATTGAGATCATTAGTAAGCTTCTTAATAAAAACAAGATTGGCTGATAATTTTGGCACATGGAGAACATCTTTTAGAATAATTGTTGGACTAATGTATATGTCTCCAACTCCTGCAACAGTAGCTACAAACCCATTTGCTACCATAATTCCCTATACTTGGACAAGGATTATAAGAATGAAAAAATTGTGATGTAGGAGTCATATGATCTATTGCCCCTAAGTCAATTACCCAAGAGGTGACACAAGATGAGACATTCATACAAAGAGGAGTACTTGAAAGTGCCAAAGAGCATGATCTAGTGGGTGAATAAGTAGGTTTCTCAAATGTTCCAAGCATGGATTTTAACTTCTGAATTTCCTCATCATTGAAACCTCCAACCCTAGTTGACTCTAGGGATTTTTCCACCATGTGTGCTTGAGGCCTTTAGTGCCCTCCACGATATCCCCACTCCTTACTTGGTGGTTTTCCATTCAACTTCCACCGTTTATCTTTAGTATGCCTTGGTTTATTACAGTAGGTGCACCATAGATTGTCCTTGTTGTCCTTCCATTGGCCTTTATAATTTGAAGGTTTGTTGGGTAGATCATTTCTATACTTTTGTGGCAGCTCTTGTTTGGTTACCAATGCTGAACCTTCTATATTTTGAGGCTCAAGCATAACACTCCTACTTTCTTCTGTTCGAACCATAGATATTGTTTCTTCTAAGGAAGATGTGTCCTTACTAAGAATTTGAATCCCAACTTGATCAAATTCAGGGTTCAATCCAGCCATAAAATCATATACACGATCTTTTGCAATGAACTTTAAAAGGGTTGCATCTTCAGTGCACTTCATATCAAACAGATAGTAACGATCCAACTCTTGCCACAAATTCTACAATGTATTGGCATACTCTGTTACTGACTTGTTTCCTTGCTTAGTCACTGCAGTCTTCACATTTGTCTCGTACACTTGGGCAGCATCATTGGCCTTCAAATATGTACAACTGATGTAGTCCCAAATGTCCTTGGCTGTCTTCAAGAACATGCAAGTATCGCTAATTGTGTTGTCTATGGAATACCATAACCAGGACATTATCATAAAGTTCTTTTCATCCTATGAATCAAATTTTGGGTCATTCTTGTCTAAACCAGCAGCCAGAAGATGAGAAAGATGTCCTCTGCCCTTGAGATAGGTCTTGACAAATTAGGACCACTTGAGATAGCTCTTCCCATTGAGGCGATTAGAAGCTCGAATACTCTGTAATTCTCCAGTTTTCTGAACCGAGGTGGACTTGTCAGAGTGGGTATTAGTGTTGCTGGTCACTATAGTTTCTATTTTTGCTTCTAACATGGTGATAAGGTAAATACCCAAAAAAGATAAACATGCAACAGCAAAGAAGGTTGTGTAGATTTGCTTGCAGAGATGGAACAATGCAACAATTGAGGCTGCTTTCAAGTAGATCAAAGGCGCAACAATAAGGCTACTAATGAAAGGACACAGGTCCAGCAATTAAGGCTGCCCTAGCACGCGGAAGAGAGAGTCACAGCAATAAAGGCTGTGTAGGTGGGAATAGGAACCAAAGACCCTAGCAAGAAACTCTAGAGCTCTAATACCATTTTAAGAAAAAGGAGAAGCAGAATTGTTTTCTGTTATTATTCAATGAGATAGTATCTCGAATATATAACGTGATACAATAAAGTAAAAAAGGAAAACAAAATCAATCCTAATAAAGTAAAAAAGGAAACATAATCCATCCTAATAAAAGGGAATAAAAAGTGCCCAATTACTTTCTAAATAAATCCCTTGATTCAAGGGATTTTATGTTGACGGTCCTAATAATATATTTATAGGAAATAATCATATACTCACTACTCAACAAGTACAAATAATGGTACAATCAATAAGACCTTTCATCCTTCAGAATAGAATAGACAAGCAAAAAAAAAAACTTACCTAGAATACAGCAGAACTGTACAAGCCCATAACAAATAAAAATGGCAACTCTATTCAAGTTTTCATTAATTCAAAAAGCAAGTCCTATCAATCCAAGTATTGCTTACATGTAACACTGTCAAAGCCCAATGCAAAATTAAAAGATACTAATACATCTATTTCTAGTAATTCCCACCAACAAGACAACTCCAAAGTTTAAATCCAATGATATTTAATAGTCCAAATCAAGCATGCTAAGTAATTAGATAGGATAGCACCTATTTGACTTAAATTTGCAGATTAAAAAAACTCAAATTTTATGTGCCCTTCTATTACAAGCCATTTTTACAGATAAGGACTCAAAAATTGTTTCCAGTTTAGCAGGCTAAACATATACTATCTCCATTCTTTTTTATTTATCTTTTTAGAAGAAAAAATGTGTTTATATATATTATCCTTCAAAAAGATCAAAAAATCAAAATTTCCAAACATACTCATCTTCACATGATTATTAAATGAAAGAGAAACAATAGTAGAGGGAATGTTACGAGTTTAATGAATAAAGAGATAAAGAACATATTAGGAAGTTTAAAATAATTTTAATATAAACAAGAATATTAATTATATTTCTTAATTTGTGTACTACAACCTTTAAAGAGAAAAAAATAAGGAACAAAGTAAGTTGGAAATTGTATTTTCACAAAGCACATCACTGATTAGAAGTGACTGAAAACCAAGAGCAAAAGACCTCCAACTTTACTACTAAAACTTAAAATTACCTTCGTTGAAGCTAAAATAAAGATTCTTGTTAACCTATAATGATACAGTTCATCAGTTTCTCTACAACATACAATGTACAATTTACTGAGAAAAAAATAAGAAAATCACTCAATTGCTTGAAAGAATGTAATGAAGAGAGAAAGAGGGACATAGGGAGGAGAAAGCAACTGCATAAATCTTGAGGGCCTAATCTAAGTGATTAAAGGGTTACAGAGACAAACTATCATTATTGCACTAGTACATTAAGAGTTTTAGACATAAACTAACCAGCAGTATCAATCATGTCATCTACCATAACAGCTACCTTTCCCTTTACATCACCTATCAAATTCATCACCTGCAAGGTAAGATTCACCTAATCAGAAAGCCTAAAAGGTACTTTTATTTAGAACTATAAACTATGATTTATCATCAACTTTAAGGGAATAACAGCAACCAGTGGTCACCCATCAGAGGTCTTAGGCATTGTTTTAAAACCCAAACCGTCCTGGTTACCAGTTTGGAATTTAGTGCAGAATAACTATGATGATCAGATAGGATTGAACTTCCCCAAACTGCTCAAATCAGGACAAACCTGTGAACCAGACTTAGTTCTGGTTATTAAAAACCAACTGCCTGCAAATTGATATATATATACAAAACTTCCAACCAGAGGTTTACCAGAACAAGGACACATGGCAGGTGCAAGGTAAGTGGCTACAACTTCCAAGTCCCTTCTTCGTTAAACAAATGCATGAATATATATATTTATGGTCAAATTGCAAATTAACTGCATCTTTGATCTGTTTGCAAATAGCCCGTAGTTTCAGTTTTGGCAATTAACCCACTTAGCTCTTGTGGTTTTAATTCTGGCAGTTAACCGACTGAAAGTTTTGAATATATGGAAAATTAACCCTTTTTGGATTCAATCTTTGCAAATAACCACACAAACTATTTGAAAATACATGAAGTAATTTGCCATATATTGAATGTCTAGGAGAGTTAATTGTCAGATTGAAATAACCAGAGCAAATGGACAAAAATTGAAGTGAATAATAATTAGCAACTTAACCTATATTTGTTATAAATCTACTATGACTTTTCAAACATTATTTCAATATAATCAGTTATTTATTATATCCTCTTATTATAAATATAAAAGATTAGAAAGTATTTAGCACACTACCATCAATTTTTAGCTAGGTATATTTCAAATCAAGTAATATTCAACCAGCACTTTTTTGTCCAAAAAATAATAATTTTCTACTTAAACTTTTTAACCAAATACATGAGAATTATTTAATAACATTTAAATCGCATTATTAATCTATTCATGTGATTTTATGAAGAATGACAGCAAATAGTAGGGATATTTTTCCATAAAATTCATTGGAAAATTGAAAATGCTTGGGATGGAAATGAAGGAATCTCTACACTACCCAAATTGAATATCAGATACAATTTGAAGGATTTTGCAGGTTCATTGATTGGGGCTTAACAGAAGGACTTTTTAAGTTTCCAAAAACTGAGGATACAAATCAAGAAATTGAATTTCAATTATTTGTAGAAACACATCAATTGTTAGAACCTTTGATAAACAAAAAAATTCCAAATATGAATCACTTACAAATTCCTATGATACTTGAAATTTTATAAGGATAGTGTAATAATTCTATTAAACATTTAGAGATATATGTTTGTGTGGGATGGGTGTAACAGAATTATTTTACGTAACTATGATGTCATTTAGTTCAACCTTTTTTGGTCTTGAAACTTGACAGAAGCGACAATTTAATATGATCAGAAGAAAATGGGAAAAAGGAGAAAACTTCCACAACCATTCAAAGATATCAAAATATAAAATAATAAAACATCAACACAATCAAATATTCTTAACCTACCAAAAAATTATCTAAGCATCATGTTAGAAAAAAAGTATAGCAATTACAAGAAAAACAAAAGATTGCAATATCTACATGAACAGTTTGGTTACCTCTACTTTATGCAAAATGAACCAAAGGTACCATTCTTTGTGCAAATGGGAAAAATAACAAACCATTTTAGGTTATGTGTGGCCTAGTTTGTTTTAGCTCAAAAGCTACTTCAAAGTTAATTGTGCTTTAAAAATAAAGTAGTTGTCTGTTTGACAATTTTAGCTTAAAAAATCCTTTTAAACTAAAACTTTTGTTTCATTTCCCACATCAATTAATTCAATGAGGGAGAGAAAGGTTAGGGTATGCAGCTAATATTTAAAAGCTACTTCAGTTAGCTTTTTTAAAAAGTTACTTTCTCCCTTTTTCCTTTATAAAAATTAAGGGGTCATTTGGTTTGAGCAAATGTTTTATGTTCTCATTTTCTGCTTTTACTTTGTTTCCTGTTGTCTGAAGTTAATAAAGGAAAAGGTGAAAATAGAAAATGAAAACAGAAAACAATAAAAAATAGTTTATACCGTTTTCTGTATAAATAGGAAACAAAGTGAAAAAAATAGAAAATGGAAACAGAAAAAAAAAATTTAACCAAACAGCTCCTCTCAATTTTTAAGAGCTTTTCTCCAATTGTGTTTGGCCCAACTTCTCCTTTTAAGGAGAAGAAATGCCAAGAAAAAATCCTGGGCCAATAACTACCTTAGTCATGCTAACAACAGTCTTATTTGTATATTTCATGCAACCATAAGTCTTATTTCATGCTAAATTCTAAAGTATCTGTATATTGTAAAAAATTCTAAATATATTTCATGCTACCAAGAGGCTCATCTTGCGTCATTAAATCTGAACAGTTTTAGTCAAGACATCTATTCCCGAACTTAGAAAGTATGGAATATACCTCAGCAACATTATGCCCATGGCGCCTTTTGTCAACAATAGCTAAAGGAGCATCAGATAATTTTTTGGCAAAAGCACGTGCTCTGGCAACACCACCAACATCTGGCGAGACAACTACCAAATCGTCTGAACAAATAGTCTTACTGGCAAGGTAATCAAGTATAACAGGCTGGCAGGGGCACAAACAAACATGTGATTAATCAATGAATTGAATTACATTAACAGTTCCAAGTTAAGAACTTCTGGTTAATCCACAATTAATAAAATTTAATACAAACTGAATATATCATTAGCAGAGATCTGAACTATTTTTATAGAAAATGACAGGTACCAATTAGAAATTTAGAATACTATATTATATGTACCTTCCTAGAATAGGTTTACATAGGAGTACTGGAAATCCTCCAAGAACATCAATTTGCTAACTCCAACTATTAACAAACCCACCTTCTTAAGAACCATCCAAGCTTAGACCTCAACAAACATCATGCAGTTAAAATATTCTATTTTCTTGGACAAACTGAACAGCACAAAAAGCCAGAAACTTATCATTATTGCCTCTAATCACATTCATTACTATGATTAGTACCATGATCAACATTTGTTTAATCTAACCTGCCTCCAGCACAATGTTTGACATAATAAAATTGCACAAAAGGGTCTAGACACCACAATTTGCATTGCACAACAGCAAATAACCAAGAAAGATACTAAATGGGTAGCTCAAAGGTCTATTAATAAGAGAGCAAAGTAATTCAAATAATTAGAGTCCATGTGTCACTAATAGGGGACCAGCAACTAAACAGTTCTATGTCAGAAGAAATGGGGATGAGCCTCAGGTTGACAGGACACAAACTGACCCGAACAGTTAGAGAAGTTGTCAGTCAGTTAGTTACTATTTGTATTATAACAGTTATGGAAAAAGGGGCTTTTGGCTTAGATTGTTGATTGATAGGAGAGTCCATAGTCTCGAATTTCTCAGGGAATTCCATTTTTTCTACACCTGGTCTACACTCACTTTTAGTCTAGTCTGGAATTCTGTTCTTTAATAAAGCAAGATCCATTTTTTTCATTAATTCTGTAGTGCCAATGTAACAGTGAATGAACAGGAAAAAAATAGAAAGGTTTCAGTACATCTAAACGAAACTAGGTTTGAAGTTTCTTAACGGCAGAAATCAGAAATTTACATGATCATACAAACAGTAAAATTGGCATGACACTGGAAGATTGTCATTTCAATTCAGAATTGAGATGCATCGATACAATAAAGAACAAATTAGTGAACTGACTATAAATTACAAATATACAGCATATCCAAGGCATGTTTGTCTGAGTTTAATAGAGGAAATGTTTTTTATTCTTCCATGCTATTATATGCTAATGACGTAATATTCCATTACCTGTCCATACACATGATCAACTGGAATATCAAAATAGCCCATGGACTGGCCAGAATGGAGGTCACAAGCAAGTACACGATTTGCACCTGCTTCTGTAATTAAATTTGCTACAAGCTTGGCAGCAATGGATTCACGCCCTTGAGTCTGAAACAGTGGATGAAGACAATGTTTAAACTAAACTGAATTTGGATGTTGGATATTTTCAATTAATCATGAACCTCAGCTGTGACATAACTTTTCTATAGCACTATACAAGTACTGCTAGGTAACATATTAAGAGCTAACAATTTATAAATTCAGCTGCGGAAAAATATGGTGGAATGAGGACAAAATTTCCTCCAAATAACAAAAATATA
The DNA here is from genome assembly GCA_025330945.1 of Mucuna pruriens. Lineage (NCBI taxonomy): Eukaryota > Viridiplantae > Streptophyta > Magnoliopsida > Fabales > Fabaceae > Mucuna > Mucuna pruriens. The sequence continues at coordinate 311,697 of JAENHJ010000384.1, read as the reverse complement.
TTGTGCACATGTAAGCTGACAAACAGACCTTTCTGTCAGCTCTGGCATATCCAAAATATGGAATGACAGCAGTAATATTTTTGGCTGAAGCTCTCCTACAGGCATCAATCATTATGAGAAGCTCCATAAGATTCTCATTGGCAGGAGGACATGTGGGCTGCACAAGAAACACATCACACCCCCTGACACTCTCTTGCAGCTGAACATATATCTCACCGTCCGCAAAACGCTTTATCTTAATTTTTCCTAGCTCCAAGCCCAGGTAGCATGCAATTTCCTACTTAAATACATGAAAATCAAACATTTCAGTAAGTAATCAAAGACTATATGTGGTGTAAACATAAGACTTCAAATATTAATGAACAACAAAAGTATATTCAAGGAGTACTATAAGCATTCATTACTGACCAAAAATATTATACATAAAACACAAAAACCGAAAAGGAAAGGAAATGGAAAAAATAGAGTGTTGTTTGGTTGATCTTCCATTTTCATTTTTAGTTGATATCTTTTCTCTTATAATTACAAAAATATCACCTTATTTTTACATTGTGTCTTGTTTTAAAAAAAATGCAAAAGAAATGGTTAAAACAACAAAATCTTGGAAACAGGTAACAAGATGATCTTTTTGTAATCATAAACAAAATTATATCAACTGAAAATGAAAACAAAAAATAAAGTCAAACACACTTTAAGATAGCCAAAAACAACTTTCATTTCTATGAAATATCATGCTAATCAGAACTACAGAGTATTATTTAGAGCAATTAAATAAAAAAAAGGTTCATACCTATTGACTACAACTACAAGTTAGTTTACACTTAAAAATGGTAGTACAAAATGAGTAATTAGTTTTTGTACAATTTTTCATATAAAATTAAGGTTTTTTCCATTTTGATGCATTGTCAATGTAAAAATTTGAGTACCACAACAATTACATGAAAAAATCATATTATTTTAGTGATGAATGAGTACATAATTCAATGACAGTGTATAAAACTTCCCATATATTTTTAAATTGATAGAAATGGATGGAATGAAGGAAAATAAAATGACATTCGCAGCAACCGTTTGGATTGTCTAACATAAGATGGAATGGCACCTAATTGAATAATGGTATCTATTCTATCTCATTCCATCCAATACCTCTTTTTATTTCCCAATTAGGGTGGAATGAGATGAAATCAATATCTTTATACAAGTTTAATGGTCATCCACAAAGAATGTAATCCAATCCCAAATCATCGTTGGTATAACTTTAAGGTAATTATTTTAAAGTCAACAAACTTACCATACATGGTGGTTTGTTATTGGATGACTATGTAAAACTATTTTACACTATTAGTGCATACCCTATTTTCTCTTTTTCTATTTACAATCTCCTTATGCTCTATTTGTATTGAGTTCAGCCAATGGTATGATGAAAGCAACAAATTTCTACATAGTTAGGAAAAAGAATCAAACAAATCATGGCCATTTCTTTTGTCCTGTGAAGCATGCATGTCACGTTGGATTATCCAAAATACGTTGAAACTAGAAATACCAACTAACAATTTTTGGTAAATTTTCACATGTTTGGTTTCACATCGAAGAATTAATTTTGGGTCCAGAATTGATTTTAACTACAAACAAATTTAGATGGAAAATTTAGATAGCTTCTGTGTTGAATAAAATAATTTATACTGAGTTTTGCTACTAACTTGCTTTTAGAATAAAAACATTCAAACATAAATCATGCCACTTTATAATTAATTTTTCCAAAATAAATTTCATAAATGTTCACCCAAACACCACACTAAACAAACACATGCTTACTCCTTAGCATTTTATTCACTTTCCAAACAAACTCAGATTCAGCTCCTAACATGCTCTTGGTGTGTCACCTCGGTAACATATGCTCCTTAATGCAAACTTCTATTACTCGAATTACCAAAGTAAAACTCTAATCCCAATTACGCTGATTCTGAATGCAGAACAACACCTAAAGAACTGCATCTAAGTTCTGTCCTGAAAAGTTTCCTACATTCCAAAGTTCCAATGCTATGAACTCTAATTTCATTTATTATTATGGATTTATTTCACTTCGTGCATCGAAACACAACCTAGCAACAAAATTGAACTCTAATTTTACTATTCAAAAATTCCAACAGCAAAACGAATCACCTGAGCAAGTGCCGGATTGGCGGTGCCGGTGAATATCCGAAGACGAGTGTCGTTTCCGTTAACCAAATCCTGAATGCGCGCGTTCGGCGCCACGACGAAACTCGGAACCGCGCTTCCGCTAACTACGAACTCGCTCGCACTCGGCCTCCCATTCTCCAACCTCACTGCTTCTGTCGCCTTGCACCTCTGAAACAGAATTCTCCGTTCGGTTAACAAACGCGCTTCGTTAAACGTTTAGGAGTGAATAAATAGACGAAAACCGAGAAATTCGAAACGGAATTGCGAGGAAACGAAAGGTGTGTGTGTGGAGAAAGAAACTTACGACGCCGTTTCGGAGAGAGATGCGAGCGATTGGGGCGAAACGACGAGTGATGATCTGAGAGAAGGAAGAGGAAGAAGCGGGAGCGGAGTGAAGCAGAGTGGACATTGCGTTAGGAAAATTTTGGGCTCGATGCTCAATTCAGATTGGGTATATCTTTATATTTTCTTTTTATTTCACTTACTTTTACTACACTTTTCTCCTTACTACATATTTGTTTAAGAAATGTTAACTCACTTCTTTCTTTTAAAGTATATTACACCCTCTCCATGCCGGAATTATATTTTTTTTTTTTAAAAATTAGATTATAAGTGTTTTTTTAGGTTAAAATATATAATTACATATTATTTAAACTAAAATTGATAAAAAGATATATTTATTATTAATTTTTAAAATATAATTTTAATTAAATAGTAAATATATATATATATATATATATACACATGTACGTATAATATTAACACACCCTTAAATTTTTTATTTCAAGACATGTTTTATAAACTAATTTTTTATATAATAATAAAATAAATAAATAATTTAATGTATTTTTGAATATATTTATATACAAGTATTCAATTTTATAATGGTTATATTCAATTTAATAATAGAATTTTAATTTAAAAATTTGTATGTTTTATATATATATATATTAACATTAAATTTAATAAATATATTATATTTTATAAATATAATGTTTAATAATATTATTAAAATTAATTATATTTCATATTTAATAAATATATATTATTTAAATTTTTTATTCCAAAATATGTTTTATAAACTAATTTTTATATAATAATAAAATTTAATGTATATTTTAATATATTTATATATAAATATTAAATTTTGTAATCATTACATTCTATTTAATAACAAACTTTTAATATAAATAGATTAATTTAAAAAGTTACGCGTTTCATATATATATTAGCATTATATTCATTAAATTTAATAAATATATTATATTTTAAATATAATATTTAATAATATTATTAAAATTAATTATATGTCATTTTCAATAAATAAATATAATGATTAATACTGTCGCAACCAAAATCGCGATGCGGGACCGTGGATTGAAATGAACCCGAAACCAAGTCCCTTTCAAGAAGGAACAGGGGATATGGTGTCAGAACTGGTTCGGCCAATAAGGTGGCGAGACCGACTTGACTTTGTTGGAGTCTCCACCGGTATTTTTCATGGGAAACGTCGGGAAATCTTGGAAGGATAAGGCCAGTCTTGAATCAGAGAATGGGCTTGGGAGTCGATTACGTGCAGGGATCACGGGGTATCCCAACACGTCTATCACACGATAGTTACCCTAACTAGATGCATGAATGAAGATGCCTTTTACATTTTATTGATACTTTTCTAATAATGAAGTGTATTTACAAGGGATATACATACATGTGTTTGGGATTTTTGGGATGAATAACTTAACAAGAGTGTGCCTCTTGCTCTTACGTACCTCATTTTTGTCAGAGGAATCAAAGTTCACGTAGTTCTAAATATTAGATGATTAGGCTCTTTGGAGATAGAAAGGTGTGCCAAAGCGAAGTCGATTGGTTGGTCTGGAAGGGAACCGAGACCGACTCGACCCGAGGGTTACATATGTATTTTGGCAATGGGAAAAGACAAACTATCTGTTAGGTGTTCATGCGCTACGATAGTAGAAAGGGGTGGACAGTCCCTTGGGATGTCCACAAAGTTGAATGATTAGACGGAGTCAGTCGAGACGGAGTTGGCCAAGGTAGAGTCAATCAAGACAGAGTTGGCCCGGTGGTGTGAGAAGGAGTTATAAGCGTGTGCTTTGAAAAATGGGAAAGGACGGGTTATCCATTAAGTACTCGCAGGTTAGGTGAGGGTGTGAAGGAATGAACTACCCATTAAACGTCTAGGGGTTAAATGACATTGAGAAGGGAGGGACTATGAGTTGGGCACGAATGATAGTTTAGAGATAGTTATGATTGAAAAGCTCAAGGGCAAATGCCAAGGAATCTAAGGACGAGTGCTGGGATAGGGCTGAGACTGACTCAGCCTACCAATTTTAGGAAGGCGGTCGGGATGGAGTTGGCTAGGTAAAGTGTCAATTTGGTAATTTGTGATGTATATGATGTTGGGTTTGGGGCTAACATAACTCCTAGCTACTTGGAGCTGGGGTCGGTCTGGTTGGGTGTCCACTACATATTGGTCAATGTGTATATATGATTGGAGCTTGGTGTTTAGAGTTTAGTAGGTCAAGAGGTAAATCACAGTTTATGGTATGCTAAGCTATTCTATATTGGCCTTGGGAAATATATGTCTATGGAGTCTCGGTGAGTAACCTGGTATCCAAAAGTTTTGACGTCGTTCTCTCTCTTCTTCTTTCACCAGTGGTTCTGCCTAGGTCGTGCTTCGAATGCTCTTTAAGCCTCAATGGCAGTTTTGTGCTTAGGGAAGTCTCTCCTCTCTCTTAGTTCCAACTTTCCAATGCCATTTTTCGACCCCCTTCTCTTCATACTTGAGTCTTTTATAGACCGCGCCTGAGGTTATCAGTGCATCAATTTGTGGTGCATCCACTTTAGTTCGTAGTGCGTCTACTTGCTTGCTATTGTTTTCCACTATAACCACGTCTACTTCTTGGGTTGTTCCTAGGCAGGCGGCGGATCCAGGGCTGAAGAAGACGTGACGCGCGTAGGATCTTCGGTCCCTCCCACGTATTTGGCCAAGAGTAGGGTCCTATGGGATGTATGAGATTCTTATCCTGTTATGTCCACTAAGACAAAAACGAGGTGCTACAATTGCCCCCTCTTTATTTGTGTTTACTAAAAAGGGATGATTTGCATCCTCCTAAATGAACATAAATAAATAATTTGGTCGAATGATGTGGATGAATGGCTCTCGGGCGGGCTTGAATAAAACGAGGAGTTGGATAGACGTCTCGGCATAGGGCCGGCTTTGAAGATGTTGGCTCATGTTGAAATAAGAAATGAATGGTATTAGGATCATTGTACTTTCTTCTAAGTGTCTGGAGATCCTTTAGATGAAATGAACTATCCTTTTGGCATTCACAGAGATTGATGGGGTCAATGGACTATCCATTTGGTGTCCAAGAATTTGATATGCATAATGGACTATCCATTCGACGTCCATGAGTTTGATATGCACAATGGACTATTCATTCGGTGTCCATGAGTCTTTAGAGGATTGGGTGGATTATCCATTAGGCGTCCAAAGGATTGATTGGATCAATGAACTATCCATTAAGTGTCCAAAGATCCTTAGGGTGAATGAACTATCCTTTGGGCGAATGAACTATCCTTTGGGCATTCACGGAGTTGGATGGGACAATTGGGCTATCCATTAGGTGTCCAAGGGTCCCTTAGAGTGGGTGGACTATCCATTAGGCATCCAAGATTGGATGAGATCATTGGACTATCCTTTTGGTGTCCCAAAGTCTTTGGAAATGGTGGACTATCCATTTGGCGTCCAAGGAGATTCAAGGAAAGGACTATCCATTAGGCGTCCGAGGGGATTTAAAAGGGAAGGACTATCCATTTGAATGATGTAGTGTTATGATGGGAGATTCAGCACAGATCTATATTCGAGGTATTAATATTAAAAATGACATGGAGACAGTCGATGACGTGGCATTGAATGGGGAACTCAACACAAAGCTAGATGTAGTGTTGATATTGGGAGCGACACAAAGTTGGTTGGTGAATTGTCCTTAGAAGAGGACTCGACACAGGGCCGAATGCTCGGACAGAATTACAATTGATGAACTTGGCATGGGGCTAGATACTTGGAGGTTTGACATGGATTTGGTTTGGTTGAACTCGGTGTGGAACCGAAATGGAGGATGCCGATACGGAGTTGGTTGAGATCTCGGCACAAAGCCGATTAGGTACCTTGACACAAAGCCAGATTGACATCTCGACCCTGAGTTGGATTAAGGTTAGTGGACTATCCTTTGGGCATTCAAAGATGAAATGGACTGTCCATATGTCCAAGTATCTTTGATGGAGTGGAGTGGCCTATTCATTGAAAAGTTGTAGACAAAACAGACTATCCGTTAGGCGTTCGGGAACTTAGGTTTAATGACTGGATTTAATTGATTTTGGTTTGAAATTGGATAACACCGGGCGCGTAGGACTGAGGACACGGATTTGAGTAGGTTGTATTTGGCAAGAAATTGGAATGGGCCAGTTTAATTGGCATGGAGCTGGTTAGTAGTCTCGGCACAAAGCCAGTTGGAAAATCCCAGACTTTTTGAATTTTAAATGACTAGGGGTTGTGAAGTCAAAGGTCGCGTTTGAGGAGACGCGCCTCTAGGGTCATTAATGCGACGCTTTGGATTATCACGTCCCATTAAATATTTTTGTCATTTTCTTCATCATTACACTTCTGAGTTTTTAATGCACCATCTTAGGGTTTCGCTTAGATTTCCCAACCGTTACATATAAATGAGAAGTGTGGGACTCTGCGCTACCTTTTTGCTTCATCGTTGTCTTCTTACCCTCGCTGCTTGTTCTTGCTAAATTCTTGCTTTCTCTGTTTCCTTGCCCTCTTTGAGTTCTTTCCATTTTCAAGCCTTTTCCTTCCTTTCAACCATGTCCGGTTCCTCAAGACTCCGATATTAACCGTAAAGCAAGCCCTATTTCTATCTCTTCTTCATTTGAGTTTGAGGCTTTTGTAGTCATACCAAAGTCTTTCGTAGGAGGTAGAGGGGTTTCTTCTCAACCTCTTGTGTCTTGCCTTTGAGCTGAAGAGCGCTTTGAGTGGGTAAGTTAGGAAGTTCTCACTTATCATTTCGACATGTCTCATTCCGACGCGGTATTGTTGGTCGTCGAGGGTGCTTGGTTGAGTAAGTCATTCCTAAGCAAGTTTGACTTGACTCGTTGCTCTCCTAAGGAGTGTGTCTGTCATGCTGCTCGGGAAGGTGAAGACGGCTTTATTTATATGTACGAGACCACCTTCAAGGACTTGGGGGGTGGTTCTCCCTTTTGATTGGTTCACAGTCAACGTCTTTAGGATGTTGGAGGTGGCCCCTTCTCAACTCCACCCTAATGGTTGGGCTGCCATGCAGGCCTTTAGGGTGGTTTGTCGCACCATGTCCCTTGTCCCCCCAGCTCCTCTTTTCCTCAGCTACTATACCACTTGGGTCGGGCAAAACGTTGGCTGGGTTTCCCTCACACCACTCCCTTAGGGGAGTCTCTTCACCCCCTACGTGGCCTCTTACAAGGGGTTTAAAAACCTCTTTGTGAAGGTTCGTGCTGTGAGAAAGGCTCATTTTGCTATGGACAACAAACCCTTGCCCTTCTATTGGGGGTTATCCTCCAAATTCAAGGGGTTTTCCATAGGGCAACTCTCTACTAATGATAGGGCCAGCCTTTGCTTGTTGGATGAGCTGCCTAGAGGCTTGAGTTGCCGGGAGTTGGTGGTGATATCTTTTTCTCATTGGCTTGTTGCACTTCTGAAGGGTGAGTCTTTTTGGTTTTGATTTTTCCTAACTCGGCCTGGTGCCGGTCATTTAACTTGTTTTCTCTTTGTTATTTTGCATAGATGCTCAACAAGCATGGTTAAGACTTGAGCTCGCTGATCAAGAAGTCGACCTCAGTCTCCCCAGCTAGGTTGGCTTCTCTAGAGGCTACCAATATGAAGGATGCCACTACAAAGCCTTCCAACGCATCGAGGCCTAAAGAAGTGACCGCTAAAAAGAGGCTGACTCCACCTCCTTCTACCAATCCTCCACTCATTGTGAAGAGGAAGGCTTCTTCCACTCCAGAGGAGGCGCCATAGAAGAAGGGCAAGGACACCGTCCAACCATCTCCTCAATTCATTCCTCTACCTACTCCCACTTCTACCTCAGCACCCAGGGTCACTATTTCTTTAGGGTTGACTGCTGCCCCTAAACTGCCCCCAGGTGGGCTGCCTTGTTTTGTGGCTCCCTTTACGACTGGTTCTTTGTGGGGCCCCAACCTAGATATTGCTTCCTTGCTACCGACGAATTCTCCTTTCATCGGGGGTCGGCAGCTCTTTTGACACGATGGCGACCTATTGTGTTCGCACATTGGCCATTTTTGATATCTTGAAGAGTGTTGTAAATAAATCCGAACAATTGGTTCTAAAGAAGTCTTTTGTACAGAAGGAGTGTGAAAGACTCCAAAAAGTAAACCAAGGGCTGAGGGCAAAAACCAAAGGCTCTATGCTGATAATGAGCAGCTAAAGGCAGACTCTACTTCTTCCAAGTCTTAGATTGCTGCACTCAAGGCCAAAGTCACTACACTGAAGTCGTCTATGGGCGCCCTTCAAAAGACTTTAGATGCAATTGCTAAGGACTTGGGTGCAACTCGCACCAAGATTAAAGAGGTAAAGACCGTCTCCGCTTCTGACAAGGTGACTCTGCAAACTGCTAAGGAGGAGTGATGAGTCATATTTTATACACTTTATGTGGGCTTAAAATGGGTGTTGCTAAGAATGTTTAATGATTAAAAGTCTTGTCTTAATCAAGATTTGAATTATGGGCCTAAAACACAGGAGAAATACAAATTTGTGCTAAAATGAGGTTTTTAACTAACAAAAAGGTTAAGACTTGTTTTGCAGGCCTGAATGCCAAGCCATCTCGACCCAAGCCATCTCGGCCCAAGTCATCTCGGCCCAAGCCGGGAACATCCTGGCCAATCCAGCGTTCCCGGTCAAGCCAACATTAGTGACGGAAATCTCATCTAAAATCACTTCGACAAGAATGCAAATATGATTTGTCAAGATTAAGGAATTTGTAATGCAGATATGATTTGCTAAGATTAAGGAATCTGTAATGCAAATATGATTTGCTAAGATCAAGGAATCTGTAATTCGGATTGGAATCTTTAGAATTTGAATTTCTATTATTAGGATTAGATTTAGATTTATCTAGCTTGTGTATAAATAAGCACACCAGGCCACGTCTTCAAGTGTGGAATTTTTAGCAGAATCTAGAGCTAGCGTTGTTAGCAATCGCAGACACTCCAAGTTAGTACATGGGTACATGATGCTTCAATACGATGTCTCTCTCGGTCGAGGAGGTATAGGACCAGGATTTGAGAAGTTGGAAGCCTTTAGAGGTGATCGCTCGGTATAGCCGACGCACTCTATTGGACGAAAACCTCAACATCTGGCCACCGTTAATGCATCACTACCGTTCTTCCATTGGTGGTCGTCGTGGAAGGCAGACTATCTAGAGACTCTGATTTCTCACCTTTGTATTTGGTTTGGTATATCAATAAATACAACTAGTTTGCAATTTTGAATTTTCTTATAATTCCTGCGCTTTAATTCTACTCTTAACTTTACCACGACACACTGTTAGGGCTAGATCACATTAGATTAGGACCGGTTGGAACTAGTTTAACAATCTGATTAGGTAGAGAACCTAAAATCAACCAAGTGCATACTCTTTGCCAACTGATGAGGTAGTGGTTGTGTAAATCCTCGGTATGGCAGTGGACAAACGTTCGATGATCGTCGTAAGAATCTAAGGTTGACTCAGAATACAATTCTAAGTAAGAATAGTAAACTATCGTGTTTTGATTCCTAAATTGATACAGTAGTTAGTATAGAGTAGTTTAACATAGTTTAGTTTACTTTCAGCACTTAGCTTATTTTCTGCACTTAAACACAAAATCCCCCCTTATTTACTACTTTCTAGAGTTTGAGACTGAGTCAGTCTGACTCCGTTGCGTCTGTATAAGCTGACCAGCAATAAGTCGACATTTCACAACAATTAGTGTTTTCTGCATTAACTCTGATTTTTACACTTAGCACAATCTGAACACAATGTGTCCTTGAGAGAATCGACCTAGGTTAGCTATACTATAGTTAGCTTTAGTTTTATTTGATGTGCATAAGACGACTAAAAACCCGCTTATCAAGGAGCTAAAGAAAACATCTGAAAAGCTTGGCACGCTGAGGCTAAGGCCAAAGTCTGACTCGACGAGCTTGAGGAAGCTATAGTGGTGGAGCACCAAAACGACTTCGTCAAAGCTCTAAAGCAGGTTGCATTGTTGACTCCAAATGTCGATATCAGCCCTTGCTCAATCACCAAAGAGATCAAGGGTGGGAAATTGGTCTCCATCCTTGATCCCCCCTCGAGTAGTTGTACTTATATTTTGATGTAATGAATGAAAAATTTTGCTCATTTTCTGTCATTCCCTTACTTTTTCTCTCTTTTTTCTTATTTATTTATGCCTCTTCTCTTTTGTTGCTTTATTAAGATCCCACCCTTCAATGGACGAAGGGCTAATTTTAAAACAAAGTGTTTTTCCATATTTTGATATTGAGTTAAAACCGGCCTAATTAACCAAAGAAAAACTAGCATAGGGCTAACAAGAACTAGTTTAACGAATCGTGGCCGAAATAGGAAAAAAGGGTAGATAGGGAGTCAAGATGTCTAAGTAAGAAAATGGACAGTGTCACTATCTAAAAGCCAAAGCAACTTGGAATCGGATTATCGGGTTGGTGTAAAGCCAAAAAATACACCTAAGTTAGAAACAAGGTTGCTAACTCAAACAAATCAACACCAAGTCAAAATGAAAAAGGTTGGTACTAAGCCAAAAATGACTAAGTTAAAAACTGGTTATTAATCCTAGAAATATCACTTCAAGGTTACAATGAAAAACTTTGGCATTAAACCTAAAGTAGTTAAGCTAAGAATAACGCTCCTGAACCTAAAAGAGAATCAACTAAGTTGCAAACAAAATATCTAGCTAAAGGGTTGGCACGAAGACAAAAATGGCTAAGCAAGAAAAGCAAAGTGCTTGGGGTCTTGACACGAGTTGGAAGGGAGGCTCGACACGAAGTCGGCATGGAGACTCGATACGGAATCAGCATGGAGACATGACTCGAAGTTGGCATGGAGACTCGACACGGAGCCAATTAGAGATAGACCTCGACCCCGAGTCGGCTTGTCTCAAAGCTATCATTTTGGAAAGCTCAACTTTTAAGACTGAGTTGCATTGGGGAATGATGCATGCGTGCATGTAATGGCTCTCATCCTCACTTTACATGTATGCTAAATGATTTTTATGTGTTGCCGCCTTTCAAGTGTAGTCGCCATGATTGCATTGCAATTTCGGTGGTCTTTTTTTTTGCCCCCCCCCAATGATTCCAGTGACTAAGGTGGACTCGCTGTTTCAATTTTGAACATTGGAAGCTGGACCTCGTCCAAAGGAGGAATCGACCAGGCAGAGCTGGAACTGGCTTGGGCAAATGGGTGGCTAACCATGATCGACTCAGTTATGAAGGATTAAACTTCAATTATTTGATGGGAGAGTTGGTTAACGCCTATTACTTGGGACTGGAGTTTTTCCCCTCTTTGCACTTTCTAGAAAATGCTTTCCTTTCTTGCCAAGACTAATGAATTTTAACACACAAGAGATGAAGAATGAAATATTTTATTGATGTAAAGTATTGTTACAAGTTGATCCCTTCTGGGGGGTTTATTGGATGAATTCTATGATTGAGATCGACTTTCTGGCCTAATGTCTTGTACCGGAGATTGATAATGTTTCTCCTAATGTCAGATTTTTCTAACTCCTCCTTTATACAAATCTGGGATTGGCATTTCCGGCTTCTTCCTGGTCGTACTTCAAGGGTAGAACAGTTTGACTAAATCAACATTGACAAGGAGTTTCAAGTCTCACCCATCAACATCAGTCAATATTAAGGCTCCTCTAGAGAAGGCATGCTTCACCACATAGGGTCCTTCGTAGTTTGGTGCCCATTTCCCTCTCCGATCTTTGGTGTTTAACAATATCTTCTTAAGCACTGATGAGTCATATTTTATACACTTTATGTGGGCTTAAGATGGGTGTTGTTAAGAATATTTAATGATTAAGAGTCTGGTGTTAACCAAGATTTGAATTATGGGCCTGAAAATAGGAGAAATACAAGTACGTGCTAAAATAAGATTTTTAACTAACAAAAAGATTAAGACTTATTTTGCATGCCCAAGTCATCTCGGCCCAAGTCATCTCGGCCCAAGCCATCTCAGCCCAAGCCGAGAACATCCCGGCCAGTCCAGCTCTCCCGGTCAAGCCAACATCAGTGACGAAAATCTTGCCTAAAATCACCCCAGCAAGATGCAGATATGATTTGTTAAGATGCAAATATGATTTGTTAAGATGCAAATATGATTTGTTAAGATGCAGATATGGTTTATTAAGATGTAGATATGATTTGCTAAGATCAAGGAATCTGTAATGCAAATATGATTTGTTAAGATGCAGATATGATTTATTAAGATGCAGATATGATTCGTTAAGATGCAGACATGATTTTCTAAGATCAATGAATCTGTAATGTAGATATGATTTGCTAAGATCAAGGAATTTGTAATTCGGGTTACTAGGAATGCAGATATGATTATGCTAGAAATTAGGAAACTGGGAAACTCCTAAGATTGAGGAGATTGTAATCTGTAATTCGAATTGGAATCTTTAGGATTTGAATTTCTGTTATTAGAATTAGATTTAGATTTATCCAACTTGTGTATAAATAAGCACACTAGGCCACGTCTTCAAGGGTGGAATCTTTAGCAAAATTTAGAGCTAGCACCGTCAGCAATCGTAGACACTCCAAGCTAGTACAAGGGTATACGAAGCTTCAATACGGTGTCTCTCTCGGTCGAGGAGGTACATGACCAGGATTTGGGAAGCTGGAAGCCTTCAGAGGTGATCGCTCGGTATAGCCGACACACTCTATTGGACGAAAACCTCAACGTTTGGCCACCGTTGGTGCATCACTGCCGTTCTTCCATTGGCGGTCGTCATGGAAGGCGAATTCTCTAGAAACTCTAAATTCTCACCTTTGTATTCGATTTGGTTTTCAATAACATAACTAGTTTGCAATTCTATCTCTTGATTATAATTCCTATGCTTTAATATGCTTTTAACTTTACCGTGACACATTGTTAGGATTAGATCACGTTAGACTAGGACCGGTCGGAACTAGTGTAATAATTTGATTAGGTAGAGAACCTAAACTCAACCAAGTACATACTCCCTACCAACTGATGAGGTAGCGGTTGTGTAAATCCTCGGTATGGAAATGGACAAACGTTTGACGGTCGTCGTAAGAATCTAAGGTTGATTCAGAATACAATCCTAAGTAAGAATAGTAAACTGTCGTGTTTTGAGTCCCGAATAGATACAGTAGATTAGTTAGTTTAGTTTACTTTCAGCACTTAGTTTATTTTCTTGCACTAAAATACAAACCCCCCTACTTACTGCTTCACAGAGTCCGAGACCGAGTCAGTTCGACTCTGTCGCGTCTAAGTCACTCTTGGCCGAAACCATATCGGTTCCCTGTTAGCCGAGATCGGATTGCCGAGAGCTAGTCGGCCTTAGCGTCACCGAAGCCAAGTCGACATTTCACAACACTTAGAGTTTCTACAACACTCTTATTTTTACACTTAGCACAATTTAAACACACTGTGTCCTTGAGAGAATCAACCTAGGTTAGCTATACTATAGTTAGCTTTAGTAATTATTTGAGGCGTGTAAGACGACTAAAAACCCACTTATCAAGCACCAAGTCCCCTTCTTTAAATACGCGGGGTCTTGTTTTCTTGTCGAAAGCATTCTTGATCCTTTTTTGATATAGCTAATCGTGGCATTAAGCCATCAAACACTTCTCTTCTATCAGGTTTAGCTGGTCAAGCTGATTCTAGATCCATTTTGCCTCTTCCAACTTGACTTCAACCAAGACTCTTAAGGAGGGTATTTCCACTTCTATTGGGAGAACTACTTCCATGCTGTATACTAATGAATAGGAGGTTTCCCTTAAGGGCATTTGTACTAAGGTACGATATCCATGTAGCGCGTAGGGTAACATGTCATGCTAGTCCTTGTAAGTCACCACCATTTTCTACACTATCTTCTTTATGTTTTTGTTTGTAGCTTTATAGCCCCATTCATTTTAGGATAGTAGGGTGTAGAATTGTGGTGGCGGATCTTGAACCGTTCGTACAACTCGGTAATCGTCTTATTGTTCAGGTTTGTACCATTGTCCATGACGATGTGAGCTAGGAGACCGTATCAGCATATGATGTCCTTTTTAATGAACTTTACTACTACATTTCTCATCAAACTTGGATAAGAAGCGGCTTCAACCCACTTAGTGAAATAGTCAATGGCCACTAAGATAAATTTATGCCCATTGGATGCTTTGGGCTCTATCGGACCAATTATGTCCAAGCCCCACATGGAGAATGGACATGGGGACATCAAGTTGTGCAAGGTGGAGGGAGTTGCATGGATATTATCAGCATAAATTTGACACTTCAAACACTTTTTCACGTGTTGACAACAATCTGATTCCATCTTGGTCCAATAGTACCCTATTCTTAAGATTTTTCAAGCTATGGCATGACCATTTGTATGCATGCTGAAGGTTCCCTCGTGGACTTCCTCCATTATTTCCTTGGCCTCTTGGCCATCAACACATTAGAGTAACATCATGTTTGAGCTCCTTTTGTATAGTATTGTTCCACTTAGGAAGAAACCGAATGCCAGTCTCCTTAATGTCCTCTTGTCATTTTCGGACACGCCTTTCGGGTATTCCCCCTTTTCAAGGTACCTTTTTATGTCATGGTACCAGGGTTTAGCATCCGCTTCTACTTGGTACCAGTTTAGATATTGGCAGTGTGTCATCCTCGGCTGGTGTTGGACGTAGATTGTCATTTCCTACCCTTCGTTCCCCTACACCATGGTCGACAAGGTTGTGAGGGCATCGACCATCTGGTTTTCCTCTCGCGGGACGTGATGGAAGGTGATCCTATCAAAAGGTTCAATCATCTCTTTCATATGATTATGATAAGGGATCAGCTTAGTGTCACACATCTTCCCATTCACCGCGAAGTTGGTAGATGACCAATGCCGAATCACCAAAGACTTTGAAATTTTTTACTTGGTGTTCTAAAGCCATCATGATTCCTATGGCATAGGCTTCATATTTTGCCATATTGTTGGTGTAGTCAAAACCTAGTTTGGCCAAGAATGTGAAGCATTGGTCCTTTGGTGAAGCCAGTACTACCCCTATCACGTTTCCTAGTAGGTTAGACGCTCCATCGAACCACATCATCCATTCATCCGACTCTGGTTCGATCTCAACTATTGCCATAATGTTCTCATTCGAGAATTCATGCAGGAGAAGTTGATAATCTGCTATAGGCTAATAAGCCAAATGTTTTGCCAAGGAACTTCCCTTGATGGCTTTATGGCTCGTGTATACAATGTCGTATTCTGACAGAGCCATTTACCAATGTGCTATCTGCCCTATTAGTGCCAACTTCTCAAAAATGTACTTGATGGGGTCTATCTTAGATATTATCCACGTAGTGTTAGCCAACATGTACTGTCTCAACCTTTTTGCAGCCTAGAACAGGGCGCAACAGGTCCATTCTAGTGCTAGGTATCTCTTTTTGCAATCTGTGAACTTTTCACTGAGATAGTAGATAGCCTATTCTTTCTTTCCTGTGGTATCTTGTTGCCCCAAGACACAGCCCATGGATTCTCCTAACACTGTTAGGTACAATATTAGAGGCTTCCCTAGTATTGTCAGAACGAGGACAGGGGGATTTTCCAAGTACCTTTTGATTTTCTCAAAGGTTTCCTAGCAATCCGGGTCCCAATCCATTTTCTGGTTTTTGTGGAGGAGTTTGAATATGGGGCTACAAGTTGTAGTTTTGAGATCATTTGGTAGTCAAGAATCACATCTTAACTAAGATTCAGACTATGGACCTAAAAATAGGGAAAATATAAATCTGTGCTAATTTGGGGATCTTAGCTAATAAAAGATTGAATTCATTTTGCAAGTCAAGCATAGGTGTCTCAGCCCGTCAAGAAAAGTCTCGGTCCAAGAGAAGCCGTCTCGGCCAGACCGGCTCCTTCCCAGACCGGCCGACTTTATAGCCCAGCAAAGCCTAAAGAGCGAAGTGGCCCAATTAGACTAACCTAGCCTAGGTATGCTCATTTCAGCTAAATCCAGCTCAGCTGCCACGTCATTGCTGGATGAAGCTTGTAGTGCAAGGATGATCATCAGAAGGGTAAAATAGGCAATTCAAAATCTGTAATTCTATTAGGAAGTCTGTTAGGGTTTAGCGTGCGTCATAAGGAACCCAGCTCATGTATATACAAAGTACACTGGGCACATTTTAGGGGAGGTGGAATTCAAACCTAAATCCGTATTCATCTACACTCCATTCTCTCACTCTCACGCCTAAACCCACGGTGGTGCATGGTGCTTCAAAGGCGTCTCTCTCGATTGAGGAGGTGCAGGTCAAGAATTGGGAAGCTAAAGGTTGTTAGAGGGGACTGATTGGTTAGCCAATGCACTCTGATGGACCCGATCCTCAATGTCTTGAATATTGATGGTGAATCATCACCTCTCTTCCATGGCGATTATTGTGGAAGGCGGAACCATTAAATTCACGCCTGTGTTTTGCACTCTATTTTCAATAATATAAGTAATTTCTATTGCTTCTATCTTGATTATGAATCTTGCATTTAATCTGCTTTGCTGTGTCATAATTGCACATTGTTAAGTAGATCAACGTTAGACTAGTTTGATCGAAACTGGTTTAACAACTTAATTAGGTAATCGATTAGAGAGCTTAAAATCAACCCTGAGCTTAATCCCTACCAAATGATGAGGTGGTGATTGTGTAAATACTTGGTATGGCAATGGATGAATGTTTGGCGATCGTTATAAGAATCTTTGGTTGATTCGGAGACATAATCTAGGGTAAAGAAGTGGAACCAACTTGTTTATTAGGACTCAGTATGAATGTAGTGGTAGTAGTTAGCCTAGCTTAGGTTGCATTTACTTTCATACTTAGTTTACTTTCTGTGCTTTACATTTTCGCAATCCAAACCCTCATATTTATCGCTTTCAGTCTGAGACCGAGTCTAGTCTGACTCTGTTGCATCTGTCCGAGATCGAGTCTAGTCCGACTCTGTCACGTTCATGTTTGTGCTCAGTCGAGACCGAGTCAAATCCACCTCTGTCGAGACCAAATTGACACTTGTCCTGGCCAAGCACGAGTCGACATTTCACACTTAGCGTTTTCTACATTAACTGTGTTTTCCACACTAAGCCATGATAGAACACACTGTGTCCGTGAGAGAATTCGACCTAGGGTTGACAATGCTATAGTTAGCTTTAGTTTTATTTGATGCGCGTAAGACGACTAAAGGAAACTCGTTATCAAGGTCCGGGAATAGGTCCCTCTCAAAAGTGTAATCAAAGAGAGAAAAGAGAAGTAAACCCCCCGAGAAAGACCCTAGTTGACATAAGCAGAATATAGAATTGAATCTTCTACCCTAAGGTTCATGGGAAGCATATGAAGATGGCAAAGCGAAGAACTGGATTATAAACATAAAAACGAACAAAAAGGCATAAACGCATGCAAGAGTCAGGCTTTTCATACAATTAGTTTTGACATGGCTAAACTCTCAAAAATCCTTAGTGGAGTCGCTATCTATCGCGATCAAAATTGTGACGCGAGGTTGTGGATTGAAATGAACCTAAAATCGAGTCCTTTCTAGGAAGGAACCAGGGATACAAAGTTGAAACCAGCTCGACCAATGAGGTGCCAAGACCGACTCAACTTTGTTGGAGTCGCCACCGGTATTTTTCATGGGAAATACCGGGAAACCTTGGACGGATAATGCTGGTCTGGACATTAGATGATTAGGCTCCGTGGGGATGGAAAGGTGTGTTGAAGTGGAGTCAATTGGTTGGTGTGGAAGGGAACTGAGACCGACTCGACCCCAAGGTTACACATGTGTTTTAGTAGTGGGAAAAAATGGACTATCCGTTAGGCGCCCATGGGCTACGACAGTGGAAACGGGTGGACAGTCCTTTGGGACTTCAAGAAAGTTGAATGATTAGATGGAGTCGGCTGAGACGGAGTTGGCCAAGGTGAAGTCGGTTAAGACAAAGTTAGTCTGGTGGTGTGAGAAAGAGTTATAAGCGTGTGCTTTGAAAAATGGGAAGGGGCGGGTTATCCGTTAAGTACCTGTAGGTTAGGTGAGGGTGTGAAGGAATGAACTACCCATTAGGTGTCCAAGGGTTAAATGAAATTGAGAAGGGAGGGACTATGAGTTGGGGGCAGACGATAGTTTAGTGATAGCTATGATTGAAAAGCTCGAGGGCAAATGCCAGAAAGTCTAATGATGAGTGTTGGGATAGGGCCAAGATCGACTCGGCCTACCAGTTTTGGGAAGGCGGTTGGGATGGAGTTGACTAGGCAAATTGTCATCTTGGTAATTTGTGATGTATATGATTTCGGGTTTGGGGCTGACGTAACTCCTAGCTACCTGGAGTTGGGGTCGGTTTGGTTGGGTGTCCACTATATATTGGCTAATGTATATATATGATTGGTGCTTGGTGTTCAGAGTTTAGTAGGTCGAGAGGTAAATCGCACTTTATGGTATACTAAGCTATTCTATGTTGGCCTGGGGAAATATATGTATATGGAGTCTCGGTGACTAACCTGGTATCCAAAAGTTTTAATGTCGTTCTCTCTTTTCTTCTTTCCCCAATGGTTTCGCCTAGGTCGTGCTTCGAATGCTCTTCAAGCTTCAATGGCAGCTTTGTGCTCAAGGAAGTCTCTCCTCTCTCTTAGTTCCAACTTTCCACTACCATTTTTTGACCCCTTTCTCTTCGTACTTAGGCCTTTTATAGGCCACGCTTGAGGCTATCAATGCATCAGATTTGGCCACATGTATCATCCCTATCCCTACGATTTCTTCCTTATGTTATGAGTGGCTTAACCGTATCAGTTCGTGGTGCATCCACTTCAATTCGTAGTGTGTCTACTTGCTTGCTGTTGTTTTTCACTATAACCACGTCTCTTTACTTCTTGGGTTGTTCCTGGGCAGGCGGCGAATCCAGGGCCGAAAAAGGTGTGACGCGCAGGGGATCTTTGTTCCCTCTCGCGAATTTGACCAAGAGTGGAACCCTACAAGATGTATGAGATTCTTATCCTGTTATGTCCACTAAGACAAAAACAGGATGCTACAAATACCATATAAGAATTAAAATATTAGTTTACTTAAATATTTATAAACTTACTATATTAATCACATCAATTAAAAACTATCTTAACATTTGTGTTAAATTATTTACATACATATATATTATTTTAATTTATATTTAAAATATATATTTTGTGAAAAAAATAATAATTAAGATAAAATATTTTTTAAATATATAATTAAATTTAGCAAAGATCATAATAATTTTGAACCACTTTTGAGGTTCTAATCTGTCTCATTTAGTCGGACAAAATTAACCTAATTTTATTGAAATCATATTTTTTTTAACTTGGTTTGAGTCGTTAGGGTAGGACAATTTTTACAGTTACACAGAAAAAATCAATAATTAACTATTGTAACTTACATTCTCTTTTAACACAATTTTTTTAAGTGTTTAGAAACCCTTGTAGGCTCGAAAACTTGGAGGGCCTTTAGGCAAAAATATTTTGTGTGAAAAACCCATCTTTATAAATTAATTCACATCTTAAGCGTTGTGAAGTAGTGATAAATTCTCAAAAATCTGAATTTAACCATGTCATTATGCAAATTTTGTTTTTTTGTTTATTATAATGATTTTTTAACTATACTATATCACGTTACTCCCGACTCTAACATTGTTTATGGCAATTTGCCAAGGATGAAAATCTTACGTTACTATTGAGATTAATGTTTGATCTCACATGAATATCATATAAACATTACATTCGCATAATTGGATGAGATGCCAATTGCACTTAGGAAGACCCTTTAATGAATCCAACAATACAAAAGCATTCTCCACGCATATGTGGTTACAAACTCTTATTTTTGGAAAAACACAAAAGCAAACCCAGACAACAAACAACTAGAATCATAATTATTAGAAAAGTTTTTTTTGTAACCACGTGGTCTACAATCTTGATTTTGATCAACTAGACCTTTATCACCTTAGCTAAGCCTTTGGGATAACAGTATGAGAAGTTAGGAACAGAAGATTCTGGATTTATTTGCTCCAACCTATAAAGTAAATAAGGTAATAAAATCATAAAGCAAAAGTTCAAACATTAGTTTAAGCATACACTTTCAAATGAAAAATAAATTATAATATTCTCAACAATAGATTGAAATCTGGTATTCATTCATTAGACTAAAAATAGTCTTAAATGAAGTCTAAAAAAAGTGCCCCATGATGCAAGATAAAAGTTATTTTTATGAATTATTATAAAAGAAAGTTAATTAAGCATCATTTAATTTAATTGTATAAATCTCATTTAATAATAATTTTTAAAATTAACTTTTATTAGAATTTAATATTAATAATAAAATAGAGTTATTGAAAACCTAACCTCTAATTACTTATATCTTATACCAACATCTATAATATTTTCTTTTTTACTTATATTCATATTAGATAGAGTGAAAATAGTTGTTCATTAGAGAATTTTTCTTACATCACTGCGCACTTCTTAAAGTAATTCCAGCATAATTCTCATTAGACAAATTACTAGAGTAGGACTAATATGGAGAATCAATGTAAAAGGGTGATTTAAATGAAAGAAAAATGACAAGAAAATAATACTAACTTGTAATTGAGGAGAAAATAATGTAGAAATATAGTAAGTTCGAGATTGGACAAGTCTTTTCCCGGACAAAGCCTACTTCCCATTCCGAAAGGAAGGAATGTTCCTACTTTGGTATTGCAATCCTGCACAAAATGACACACAAAATTCTTATCTAGAAGTTAAAAATGGTCCAAAAATAGGTTATATATACACTAGTAATCTTACATCCCATCTTGATGGATTAAATTCTTTTGGATTTGGGTAATAATCAGGATTCATATGAATAGCTCTTGTACAAGCTAGAACTTTCCATCCCTTTGGTATGATGTAACCTGGAAATATTGAGTGAATGGCATAAAAATGTTATTATTCCCATATAAAAATAGAAGGTAACTAGAAATAAAAAAAAATTATAATAAGAGAACTGATAACACTTTCTCTAACGCTCTTTCTAATATATAGTTTATTATTAATTAAAATTTATTAAAAATTAAAAAATTAAAAAAAGATTCATTAAATAATAAGTAAATTTTAGGAAAATTTATAATTTTTTAATAGATTTTAATCTATAATAAAAACATATTTAAAAGAATGTGAGGTCTATCATTTATCCTTATAATACGTATAGGAAGAATATAAAACAACCATTGATATGGACGTCGGTTGTTGCCTCTCGAAAAAGTGAAAAGGCAAGACTGGTACAACGTAACATTTCATTAATTACCTGCAAGGTATAACAAGATTCAGTGTCTTCCCATTTGTTTGATACTATTTTTGAATGTGTTGGAAATTAACTCTTCTTTACAACAAATATACATGTAATAAATATGTTATTTCATAATATACTTACTTGAGAAAGATAAACCATTTGTTTAATTTCCTTAAAACTTAGTTGTTTCTGCGATGGTGGTCTTGCCTTCACGATCTCTTCTTGCTCTTCCTGCAAGATATGAACAATGTATACATTAATTACCTTATTTATTCGTTGTCAACTTAGATTTTTGTAAATACTTTTATTACAAGATTTTTTTTGAAAAGCCTAGAATTGAGATCCATCTTAAAGGACCATGTCATGTAACATTTATTTGTATAGAAGAGACCGTGTGATAAAATTAGTAATAGTTAAAATTTGTTAATAAGATTGATTTTAAATAACTAAAAGTAAAAATATTTTGTAAAAGATGTATTTATTATATTAAAATTTAAGAGTGTAATAATTTTTTAATAAAATCCTTTTTACTCGAAATTGCTAACTAAAGCAGTAGTATATATACCTGTATATATATAACAAATGATGAATGATTATATATATAAAAGAAATGATCCACTTATTCAAAAAGTAAATTTCATGAAAATTACTGTTATCTTCATCCTTCATTTTCTTGTAATTTTATTTTAAGAAAATTAATCTTCTACTTCATCATCATCTTTTTGCAATCTAACGGATAAGATATGTTACCCGTTATAATTATTAGACGGAAGAAAATAAAAAATAAGAATAAAAAATAATTCTCTTCAAATTATTTTTGGAAGAAATAAATATTTTTTATTTATATACATATATTAACTCATATTTAAGAAGAGTTTCATATATTATAAGTGTAAATCTAGAATTGGACAATATTAACTAATTAAAAATGACAATTATGTTGATATGATAATATAAAATATTTTTACTTTATCAATAAATTCAAATAAGTTTTTAGTCTGGACAATATTTTTGTTCTTTTAATTAAGTTTTTCTATTTGTTACCCTATTAAATATTTTTTCATGTTACGACCCACTTTATTATTTTATTCCCTATAAAATAATATACTTGTGATATAAATCATATTATATTGTATAATTTTTATTTTAGTACTTATTATCTAAAATACATCATGCTACTTGTTATCCAATTTATATTATCCACAATATCTCTCACTAGATATGTAAAAAAGACTAAAATGAAAAAAAATAATAATAGAGAGGCAAATAAAAACTACTTAAAAAACGAAAACAAAAACAACTATATATTGTAGGGATAAAAAAGTATTTAAGCTTAAATTTATTTAAGAGTGTCAATAATAAGAATATATAGTTTCAGTTTAATGTAATTCAGTAGTTAAAAACTTTGTATCAAACAAAGAGTAGGTAGGTATGTAATTGAACAAGATTTTACACTGAAGTCTCATTCAAACTCAATCTTTAATTATCAATCCCTATATCAATACAGTATATATTAGTATAATTTGTAGAATAATTTATAAAAAAATAATTATACTTAATATTAATTATAATTTCTGTTTTCTATCCCTGTCATGTTCGACCTCGGCACCTAGTTTGGTTTTATGTATGTCAATAAAAACTAATTAAAGATAATAGCACCACAACAAGAAAAATAGTATTACAGTGATTACTATATATATATAACTTTTTGTAAAATTATAATATGTTAGGAAAATATAAAAAAAAATATTATCCATTAATTTTGATAATATTTTAACAAAATATATATCTGACTTATGTGTAAAATGTTATTAACGACATTTAAATATTATTAAATATATAAAATAATATTATTAAAAGAAATATCGATAACAATTTTACAACAACTAAAAGTAATATATAAATAATATATTTAGGAGTGAGTAAGAAAAGCCCTCTCTATTACCAATGAATTGACCCTAAGTAACGTCTTGCTACATAAAAAAATTATTTAAAATTTTGTAATTAATATTTACCGAAGGTTAGGTCTTTAGTAAATTTATTGATGGTTTAGCCTTTAATTTTATAATATAGACTATATAAAGGACATTTTTATTTATGGATCGAAATAAAAAAAACGTTACATATAGTTGCCATGTACATTGCTTGTAAATAAAATGCATGTATCAAAAAATAATTTATAGGAGATATAATAAACTAAAAACAAGCATTAAGTGTTACATGGGTCTAAAGTTAATGTAAACAAAATCATAATTACACAATATAATTAAAAATATGTTTGAGTTTTAAAGTATAGTTATAATAATTGATTTGTTTTAATGATAGGATTAAATATCTTTTACATCTTTATAAATATAGTGATTTTTGTATTTCACGTTTTTTTTTTCATGCCTATAAGTTTCACTGTCACATGTTATGGATCCCGTTATGACAACAACCAAAAACAATAACTATTATATTTTGTAGGGAAATAACGACATGAATTAAAAATAATTTTTTTTATATTTTCTTATACTAAAAATAAAGTTTGCTGTAATTTATAACAATTTAAAAATATAAATGCTATATTTGCAGGAACATAAAACTGGTTGTCGCTGAAGGCAGGTTAACAGTAGAAACAAAAATAGGTGACGGCAAAATTTGTTGAAATTAAAAACTAAAAAATATTTTATAAAAACTAAGAACAAAAATTGTTATATTTATATATAAGGAACCAAGTGATAATGATATAATATTTTTTTATGGTGGCACATTGGGCGAAAATATTTGAAAGCATGATTTTAAAAAAGTAAGTGTGATTGACTACTTGTATGGTTCATGTTAGTTTTTATTTTTACCTTGGCTTTTCTGAAAACATCTGGATGTTGTGTAAGATACATAAGTGACCACATCATAGTAATTGCCGTGGTTTCATGACCAGCAAACATAAGCCCTAACAATGTGTCAGCAGTATCCTTGTCCCCTAATTTCTCACCATTCTCCCCTTTGCCTTCCATAAGAATATCAACAAGATCTTTCTTATCTCCAATTTGACGATCTTTTATCATCAACCTCCTTTCATGAATAGCAAATAGAATTACTTTGACCAGTTTCTCGCGTACCTAACATGCCAAGTAAAAACTATATAAATAAAGATCTTATAAAATGGATTGTTGAATCTGATTTAACTCGATTCAATGGATTAAGAGAAGAAAAGCGAGTCAGTATAACTCAGTTTGAACTAAAAATGAATTGGTTTTTTTTGGCTAGTCCAGCGGGTTGGACTAATTTAACTTACTTTTTAAATATATATATAAATTTAAAAATAAAAAATAATAACATATTAAAGAGGTCTAGTTATTTTTAGACTGAACCAAATTAGTTTGGTTTTATTTAGGTCATTTTTTTTAATGTCTAGCTTGATCGAACCTATCAGGCCACCTGGTTAACCTGTCAAATTAGGTTATTTTTTACATCATCACGTATAAACTCTTAAAAAAGTGAGTTTAAGTCTAACTCAACCTTACAAAATCAACTTGTAAGGTGAAGATTATCTCCACTTATATACACTATTCAAGTCATCTTCCTAGTTGATATTGGATCTCTAACACACCTCCTCACGCCAAAGATTAGACATCTCGAGCATGAAGTTTACAGGACTGGACATTTGCAGGTGGTTCAATAGCGACTCAATTGTAGGTGGTCTGAAAAGCTTAACAACAATTGCTATGATGAACTTTGATACCATCTTAGAATGTGAGTTTGAGTCAAACTCAACTCTAAAAGCTAACTCAAGCTAGTTTTGTAAAATTAAATTAGGCCTAGAATCCAAAATTCTAAGATTGTAAACTTTTGTTCATGGTGATTAAGTATTAGTTTGAACTTTTGTCATTGATGGTTAAACATTAAGATGTTATTCTATGATAGTATTAGATCTTATCCTGACAAGTGTTATTGAAGATATTGGGTCATCCGCTATCAGGTCGTTTGTCGCGATGGGTTCGCGACCTCACGGTGGAGGTTTTTGGGAGTCGCCATCGATATTTTTGTTTAGGAACATCAGGAAACCTTAGACATTGACTGGATTGGATAGGCTTGATCTTGGACCAGAGAAGTGGGATTCGGAGGTCATTTACACGACGAGATGTCTAGCATCCATTGTGCCCATCAACTGATGGTTACCCTACTAAAAAAAATGACTAATTTTGATAACACTTGTTCTTACGGGGCGCTTTGGCGGATGAAATGATCCGGGTGGTTTCTTTTTGGGTTTGGGATGGTGTGTGTGTGGTTTCTTTTCTGGTTTGGGATGGTGTGTGTGTGTGGTTTCTTTTTGGGTTTGGGATGGTGTGTGTGTGTATAGACTTGATGAAGGAATCGCTCCTTTATGCTTACGTATCTTCGTTATGAGAAGTCAAAGTCCACGTAGTTCTGTGAGAGGTAAAGTCTGGGTGTCTAATCCGAAACGCTGTCGGATCGGTATTTGGTTTCGGCTGTTATTAGGTTCCAAGTCTCTCTCGGAGGTTGGTTTCTATTCATGGGTGGAGACCTTGAGGCTCGCAAACCCTGAGGTATCAGTGGGAGTGCACATGGGAAGGGTGATCGTGAGAGAGGATTAAGCAAGGGGTAGAAATAACTTACCTGGTATCCAGTCAAGTCTTCGGGCTTCTCTTGCGTGATTCGAGTGTCAAAGTGTGGTGTATTTTTCTCTTCTTAATGAACTATACTCCCCTCCTTTCTCTCCAAAATTCCCCCACTTGTTTCCCATTTCCCTTTTTATAGGCAATTTCGGCTCTCCCTTTCCATCAACCATATCTAGGGCAATCTTTGCTCATAAATGCGGTGGCGGGTTCCCTGTACTCATTTAATGCAGTGACACCCTTCCTCCTTCTCTTGGGGCGTCTTTGCATTAATTGTGGTGACGATCAGTCAAATTGTGGTATTAGGCGTGGCTACCTAAGGATGAGGGACTGTCGCTCTGTTTAGCAAGGTCGTCGCCTTGTCGAGCATATCTCCCCATGTTTACACTCATTGCTTCATGGCGTCTCGTCCCACGTAGAAGCCCTGTTCTTACCTATTTAATGCTTCCTTATTCTTTTCATCATTTTAGGAGCACATTCGTCTTGTCCCCCCTGCCAAGTTCTGTCTTGTCTCCCACTTTCAGTTTTTTCTTATGTTTGACTTTGTTTATTATTGCGATTGCAGCCTTGCTGGCTTTCCATGTCATCCTTCAGGTTATTTGGGGAGGACCCCCCATACTCACTCCTGTGGTCTCGTATTGTTTGCCTCCTGGATTGGGCCGAGGGTGAATCCATTTGTTGTTCAGCCTAATGGATCCTAGTAAAACACGGCCTGCATTGTTTTGGGCTGGTTTTAAATGGACAAAAAACGGGTCCAACATCGTTATCGAACCACTCACAGATATTCAGTCATACAAATTTCACACTCGAAATATCCAATCTTCAATGTGAGGGGTGTGTTGGAGATCCCAAGTTAGTTTTGTAGAACTAAATTAGATCTAAATCTACTTTTTTAAGAATCATAGATCTATTAAAGAGTTATTTACCATATTATTTATATACAAATCCCAATAGAATCGAGTGTGAGGGGATATATTGAAAAAAATTGAAGTCCTACATTGACCAAATATAGAATCTAATCATTATCTCTTGATATAACTTTTAGAGTTGAGGTAAGTTCAAATCCATAGTTTAAAATAAAAATAAATTAGCATAAGTACATAATGTAAAATATGAATAAGAAAAAAAAGGAAAAGAAAAGAACCTTGAGTGATTTAAAGAATGCAAAACCGGGGAAGTTAATGTCGAGAGAGAATATGGGATTACAATTGGACATTTCCTTAAACAAATCTTTTATCTTTGCAGTGACGG
This sequence comes from Mucuna pruriens, assembly GCA_025330945.1. Taxonomy (NCBI): domain Eukaryota; kingdom Viridiplantae; phylum Streptophyta; class Magnoliopsida; order Fabales; family Fabaceae; genus Mucuna; species Mucuna pruriens. The sequence goes on along the minus strand of JAENHJ010000384.1, from coordinate 284,035 downwards.
ATGGAATGTGAGAGCCCAAGAAGACGTGAGTGATGACATTAAAAGAAACATTCTCCATCTCTCTGAAAAGCTCAACCGGGTGCTTCATGCTAGATAAATCTTCTAATGAATTAATCACTATCTCCTCGATACGTTCTATGTACGTTACAATCACGTTGTGACCCCCAACGAGAGAAGTGATTGTATGTCGCAAACGCTTTTGTTCAGTAGTGCGGGTGTCAGTTATGGCCTTACTTCCAAACAACTTAGCGACGGAATTTGGATAACCCATTTTAAAGCTCTCATCATCTGTCAGCACTCGCTTGCACATCTCGGGAGTACAAACCATGATGCTTGGTTTTCCAAACAAATGAGTCTTGTAGATACCTGTTGCTCCATATCTGAAACATAATAAGGCAAGGTTATATATATATATATATAGTTACTAAGTTTTTAATCATTACAAATATTTTTTAAGGTTTTTATTTGTTATGTTTTATTCATTTTTCGTTCTACAAATTTATAAAATCATATGCTTTTTGTACTTAGTGAGGAACTAAAATTAGGTCATTTCCATTAAATTTAAAATAAAATTGATAGCATTTTAAAGAGTTTTTCTAATTTATACTCACATGTTAATTTAAGTTACAGTTTAAATGTATTTTAGAAAATGAAAGTTGTAAGATGCTCTAACACACCTAAACATAAGTGGGTGATGTATATTAGCAATCTTTATATAGTTTGCTAACTTACACCTACTTATGTTTTAGAAGAAGTATTTTAATAAGTTTTAAGGAAATGAAAATTATATCTTACTAAAATACTTCTTTTAAAAAACGAATATACATTAATGAAGTTATTAAATTGTAAGAAAATGAAGGGTGAGAATGATGAGTAATACGAGGAAGAATCAAGTTACTTTTCATCCTCATCTTTTATTTTCTTACAATTTAATAATTTTAACAAGTGATATATCTTTATTCCTTAAATTACAAGAAAATGAAAGGTGAGGATAATAATGCATATTACAACGATTGACTTAATTAAATTTACTTTTTATAAAAAAGTTATTGAATATATAATTTGACTAACTTTGACACATAATGTCAACGAGATTATGACCATATATAGAACTGGCAAAATGGGTCAAACTCTAAAAAAATTTGACTCATATAGAATTAGGCTTTGAAAAAGTTGTCCCAAAATGAACCGGATCCATTTGGCCTAATATTTTTTTTAAAAAAAACTTTAAGAAAATTTAGGTGTTTTTTTTTTAAAAAAAAAAGAGAAACTGAGTTCAAATTGGGCTGGTTTGAGCTAGGCCAACAAAATCCTAGCCCATGTAAAAATTGGGTCAAACCATTTTTTCTCCTTAACCCACCAAGCTAGGCTGAGCTAGCCCACTTACCAACTCTATATATATATATATATATGAGATTAATTAAATTTACTTTTATAAAAAGTTATTAAAAATGTAATTTAACTAACTAAAATACTTGATGTTATATATATATATATATATTAATTATTGATTGGAAAAAGGTTGAAAGAGAAAATGAAAGAGTTGAACTTGGAGACAAAGTTGTTGATGAATGAATCAACGTGACCGGAGGATAAAGCTATCATGCAGGGTATTAGATTGCCAATAAGAGGCCATCCCATATCAACAGGAGGCAATAGGGATTGTTTCTTTCCTAATTTTAGATCATAATACCACCCGTTCAACCTCCTTACAAATTTGTTTACAAAAACGTAACATGCCAACAAAGTCCCAACACTCATCCAAACCCAACACAATTCCATTTTTTAATCACTCACTTAGATCAACTCATCTCTCTTTAACTTTATTCTTATATATACTTCTCATACTTTATCTAATTAATTGACTTTAAAATTTATCATGACGTACACGGCACAGAGATTTCCCTACAAATTAACCCAAATATAATTCCACTGTAAATCTTTTTTAATCACTCCTGTTGTTTAGAATTTGTTTGGATAATTTTTTTTTATAAATACATACAAGAAAATAAAAAATAAATAAAATTTTTCACAAGTTAAACTTATAATTCACGTAATTAATTGACTTCAAACTTTGTCATAACGTACACGGCACAGCCAGAGACGGGCCTAAAAACCCTAAAACCTTATGAAATTTCTGGTTGGTGACTTCGTGAGACAATTAATGAGGTGATTATAAATTATTTTGAAAATATTTCCAAATTCTCTTAATAAACGAAACTTTTTAAATATTATATATACAAAAATTATTTATATACCTTCATAACATTTATTTTTTACATGTAATTCTTTTATATTATGTATTAAAAAATATCTTACAATGACATAAATTTGAATTTTTCCATAGATATAAGAATTTTTTAATAACTAGTCTATAAGTATTTTTGTCTCCTTGAACCTTAAGATCCATTTCAAATATTGGTAACTCTTGAGACACAATTCACTTAAAATTTTTAAAATTGAAAAGATAAAAAAAATAAAGATTAGAATTATTTTTCTTAATACAATAGTTATCTAATAGAAATTAAATTATCAGTATAAATATTGTAAATGTACATTAACAATATAATAAATTGTTATTAGCATTATTTTTTTAAATATAAATCATTTAGTTACTTTTTTATGTGGTTTAATTTTAATAAAATTTAATATAAACAATTAAGATAATATATAATTATAATTCAATTTTTGAATCATTAAAATTTATATTTTATCTAAAATTATTAAATTATATAATAGTTAATTTAAGTTATTTGATTTTTTATCATTGATTATATATAACATTTTGTGAAAATATATTTGTATAGTTCCACTATGGTACTATTTTCTTTTTCTGTTATTTCGCGTTATGCAAATTTGTGTGCATATTCTTGTCGTACTTATTTCTACTCTCCATTTTATTTCTATGCTATCAAATGAAGTCTGAGTACGAATTGAAGGTTGTATGCTTTTTTCCCAATTAATATTAAAAAAATATTTACCAAAATAATATAAAAAAACAAATGAGTAGATTATGATGATTTTAGCCACGTTATTAGAAAACCGCGAACCATAATGGTATAGGTCTGTAGCTTGGTATTGAGAATAGTACACATTGAAGGTTATGTTTTAATTAAAATTTAATGAAAACGCTTAGAAAGGGAGGCATAGCTAATTTTTTGTATTTATGAGAGAGACCTAAATTTTTATTCTATTTATAATTTTTTAATTAATTGAGTTTTATAATAAATGTAAATATAATGAAATAAGCTTTCCATTTTCAATAAGTAAAAGAAATTTAAACTTGTGTTCGAAATAAAAAAAATATTCCAGTTTAATATTAGTTCAAATTTGAGAATAACAAAATTAAATCTTTTAAAAAATGATGGATTAAAAATAAATTTTTATAATAAAAAATATTTTAAATATTTTTTAACCTATTTTTTATAAATAAAAATAGAGGGGGCATTATACGATAGGTGTCACCTGTATTAAGTTATTATTATATTACAGTTGTTTAAAATATTAATTGGTTGAGTTAAAATTATAATATATATATATATATATATTATTAAGAGAGAGAGATTAGTTTTAAATAGGTTTACAGAAATTTTAATATATTAGTTGTTTACATTTATTCAATAACAGATAATAAATAATTATTACTAATTTTTATGTAAATAGTAACTAATAATTATTACAAATTAATCTATTGATAATTTATCTAAATAATTGTTACAAAAAATTTTAATTAATCAAATAATTAATTATCTCAATATTTAATTAATTAGTTTAAGTTTAAAAACTAATTAATTGATTACTATAAAATATATTAAAATTAATGTAATTACAAATTAATCATATAATTTAATAAATTAATTTAAGTTAATTAATTGATTTTACATAAATATATTAAAATTATTATATACATTAAGATATTATAAACTATAAAATTAATCTTAGCTTTGTATTAACAATTTAAATTTAATGTAACATTTTAGATTTATAATAGGTGTCAATATATATATATATATATATAAAAGATTTGTTTACGCTAGCTGAAAATCTAAAAATTTATACTAAATCAAATTTATACTAAATTAAAAATGATTAATTAAAATGAATTCAATGGTTTATAATATTTAAACTAAAAAAGTAAAACAAAAATGATCTCGCAACCTCTCTACCTCCTAAACTTATCTAATATTTTTTCTTTCTCAACAAATATCGTGACGGCTGAAAAAGGACACTTCAATAGGATGATAATTGTTAATAAGTATCCGTAAAAATAATTTATGATGAATGATTCCGTAAAAGTAATTTAAATGAGTAAAATAATTACTTTATTTGTGTGAAGAAGGTCACGCATTATTTAACCTGCGTTATTATTTAACTTCTCTGATGATGATGATGATGATGATGATGATGATGATGATGATGATGATGATGATGATGATGATGATGATGATGATGATGATGATGATGATGATGATGATGATGATGATGATGATGATGATGATGATGATGATGATGATGATGATGATGATGATGATGATGATGATGATGATGATGATGATGATGATGATGATGATGATGATGATGATGATGATGATGATGATGATGATGATGATGATGATGATGATGATGATGATGATGATGATGATGATGATGATGATGATGATGATGATGATGATGATGATGATGATGATGATGATGATGATGATGATGATGATGATGATGATGATGATGATGATGATGATGATGATGATGATGATGATGATGATGATGATGATGATGATGATGATGATGATGATGATGATGATGATGATGATGATGATGATGATGATGATGATGATGATGATGATGATGATGATGATGATGATGATGATGATGATGATGATGATGATGATGATGATGATGATGATGATGATGATGATGATGATGATGATGATGATGATGATGATGATGATGATGATGATGATGATGATGATGATGATGATGATGATGATGATGATGATGATGATGATGATGATGATGATGATGATGAATGATGATGATGATGATGATGATGATGATGATGATGATGATGATGATGATGATGATGATGATGATGATGATGATGATGATGATGATGATGATGATGATGATGATGATGATGATGATGATGATGATGATGATGATGATGATGATGATGATGATGATGATGATGATGATGATGATGATGATGATGATGATGATGATGATGATGATGATGATGATGATGATGATGATGATGATGATGATGATGATGATGATGATGATGATGATGATGATGATGATGATGATGATGATGATGATGATGATGATGATGATGATGATGATGATGATGATGATGATGATGATGATGATGATGATGATGATGATGATGATGATGATGATGATGATGATGATGATGATGATGATGATGATGATGATGATGATGATGATGATGATGATGATGATGATGATGATGATGATGATGATGATGATGATGATGATGATGATGATGATGATGATGATGATGATGATGATGATGATGATGATGATGATGATGATGATGATGATGATGATGATGATGATGATGATGATGATGATGATGATGATGATGATGATGATGATGATGATGATGATGATGATGATGATGATGATGATGATGATGATGATGATGATGATGATGATGATGATGATGATGATGATGATGATGATGATGATGATGATGATGATGATGATGATGATGATGATGATGATGATGATGATGATGATGATGATGATGATGATGATGATGATGATGATGATGATGATGATGATGATGATGATGATGATGATGATGATGATGATGATGATGATGATGATGATGATGATGATGATGATGATGATGATGATGATGATGATGATGATGATGATGATGATGATGATGATGATGATGATGATGATGATGATGATGATGATGATGATGATGATGATGATGATGATGATGATGATGATGATGATGATGATGATGATGATGATGATGATGATGATGATGATGATGATGATGATGATGATGATGATGATGATGATGATGATGATGATGATGATGATGATGATGATGATGATGATGATGATGATGATGATGATGATGATGATGATGATGATGATGATGATGATGATGATGATGATGATGATGATGATGATGATGATGATGATGATGATGATGATGATGATGATGATGATGATGATGATGATGATGATGATGATGATGATGATGATGATGATGATGATGATGATGATGATGATGATGATGATGATGATGATGATGATGATGATGATGATGATGATGATGATGATGATGATGATGATGATGATGATGATGATGATGATGATGATGATGATGATGATGATGATGATGATGATGATGATGATGATGATGATGATGATGATGATGATGATGATGATGATGATGATGATGATGATGATGATGATGATGATGATGATGATGATGATGATGATGATGATGATGATGATGATGATGATGATGATGATGATGATGATGATGATGATGATGATAATTAAGAATTTATTTTTGAAAATTTCCAATCTTATACCTAAAAATTATCAGAAATATTTCTATTCACGTATCATTATAAACACTTACCTCATTATATATATACTTTCATATATATATATATATATATATATATATATATATATATATATATATATATATATATATATATATTTCTCATCTTCATGGTTTTTTTTTTCCTTATAAGAAGTAACTCATATTTAAATGTTAAACTTAATATCTATAAGATTTATGGTTGCAATAACTATTTTACACGGTTAGTAATGTTTACAAGATTGATGTTGCAATAACCTTGCCTATTTCCGTACTTAAGAAGAAAGATATAGAGAATCTAACTATCTATTTGTAAGTGCAAAATTTAGCATACTTACATCATTTAATAAATTATATAAAATATAATAGTAATTTTTATTAATGTAACTGTTAAATTATGATAATCTATTATCTTAATTATATATGTTAAATCTAATAAAACTTGAATAAAAATAATATAATCAAATCATTCTTATTTTATTGTTTTCAAAAGTATATATAATATATTTTTCTTAAATATTCCACTAGCAGAAAAAATGGTAAAATTACAACTCTACAAATTGAGTCTAAGATCGACCAAGTAGTAGATGGGGCATCGTGAATGTTATTAATGCCAATTAATCACCTACACCATAAAATGACGTGTTAAATTAGTGTGTTTGGCAAGATAATTAGATATAGTATATGTGGTAGTTAACTAATTTATTTGACTAAGGCAATATTCGAACTAACTCTTTTTGTGTAAAAGTTCTTTTAGAATTATAAATTAAAATAAGAGATTTAAAAGTTGTTTGATAGTTTTAGTTTCAATTTTTTAAAATTAAAAATTCTGTTCCATTGTCTCATATCGATTAATTAAAACAAATTGGAGGTTATGCAGCTTATTTTTAAAATGTACTCAAATTAGCTTTTCTTAAGCTATTTTTTCCCATTTTTATTTTATAAAAAATTAAGATCCTTAATATTTAAAGAATTTTTGTCCAAATTTATCTGGCCTATTTTCTCTTTTTAAGTAGAACAAAAGGCAAAAAAAAAAAAAAAAAGTTAGATCAAATACTAAATGTGCATAGTTGAGGGTATTTTTTTTTTAAAAAAAGCTATTAGCTCAGAAGTTTTGAATTGACAAGGTAATTGGACCAATGCATAAAATAGGTTAGGAATTGTACAATATGTTTTTCTTTCCTAATTTTTATCTCTATTTTCATACTACCACTGTTACAACTCTTATTTATTTCATTTTTTTAATTCTAATAATAATAAATTTAAAAAAATTATTTTCAATTATTATACACATAAATGAATTTAAATATTTTAAAGTGGTTAGAGTAGATTATCCTCATCATTAATTATTTCAATTGATCGATGCACACTATAATCACAACTGTTAAAATTAATTAATGACAAAGATAACTCACTTTATTCACCTTAGAGGAATCCCACCAAAATACTAATCATGTATTTTATTTGTTTTAGTTAGTTGATCAACTAATTTTCTAAACATTTCTAATTAAATAAAATAGCTTATATATCAATTTTTTTACTACAGAAGTTTAACCTTTTAGTGTTGAGAAATTATTCTCCATCATAAAAATGACGCTAGCATGGATGTACCCAATACAATTGCTTGAATTTCATTTTTATGATATAAATATATATTTAGCTGATGCTAAGGTGTAACATTGCAGTTAGTGTTGACTTGATTGATTAATTAAAAATTGAAGAAAGCTTTCTTTACAATTAAACCTTGAAGAAAACGTTTATAAATGCATGTTTGGTAGTGAAATTGTATGTGTGACGTTCATTAACCTAACTTTTATGGTAATAATAAATTGGAATCTCATGACTTAGTTGAACTTGTATGAATTATGAACATCTAGAATATACATTAATAGGTAATGAAAGGTGTTAATTAATATCTTTAGGGGAAAATGTTCATAAAATATGTGTGGCAATGGATTTGTATGCATGATGGGTTGTTAAAAAATAATTATGATTATTTTCTAGTTTCAAGATAATAATAAATTTGAATTCGTAGGTAGAGTCTAAATTTATTGAAAAATACTGTATTGCTATCTTTCTTCCATTTGTGCTTTGATGTATTTAAACTTTCAAATTTCGTTCATAACAAAAAGCAACAGAAGAAAGGTATAACTCATGTTGATGGAATTGTGTGTGGTGATTGGTAAATATTAGAGATGGTTTACCTTGAATACATCTTTCTTCAAAATTAAAAATTGAAGAAAATATTTATAAATATATGTGGTGATAGAATTATATGTGAGTTATTAAAAATTATGAATATTCAATTTGCCTAGGGTAAATACAATACAAAAGTCCATGACTTAATTCAACTAATTCTTTGAGTCATGAACATCCAAAGTCTACATAAATTGGTAGGTACTATATTGCTAGATTTTTTCTATTGATGTATTAAGACTTTCAAATTTTGTCAGTAGCAATGAAGGAATGATACAACTCAAGGTGATGGAGTCTTATGTGTTGTGTTCTTAAATTTTAAGGGTCATAAACTATCTTCAAAATTAAAAATTGAAGAAAATATTCATAGTTAAAAAAAATCTTATATCCCCTTCCTTTCTAGAAATAGACTTCGTTCTTGAATTTAGAGTATCTTACTAACCATTTTTCTCTCCACAATCATGTCTGGTCAACTTAATGCAAAATTATAAGTTTATATGAATGAAGATCGATCATAAAAGAAAAGCTAGAACATATTTTCTATTTTTCTCCTTCATTTCTTGAGGTAAACTCTGTCATTAAATTTAGAATATCTAACTAACAATTTTACTTTTCACAAACGTGTGTCTAGTAAAATTAAAAGTTTACATGAATGGAAATCATAAAAGAAAAGTCAGAACATATTTCTTATATTCTTCCTTCATTTACTAAGGTAGACTCTATCCTCAAATTCAGGGTATATCTTACTAACAATTATGCTTCATATGTAACATGTCTAGTAAAATTACGACAAAATTATATCATTCATTTTGTGAGACTAATTTATGAGTTAGATCCTATAATTTATTTATTTAATTTAGTCCATAAGTTATTTTTGTGTTAATATTTTTCTTTAATTATACTACTTTATTATTATTATTATTATTAGACTTAAATGTGTTTTTAGTTCTTATAAAATGAAATGAGTGAATTTTAATTTTGATCCCTATAAATTTCTTATATTTTTTATCCTTATAAATTTTGAAATCATTAATTTTGGTCCATACTATTATGTGATACTTGTTAATTACTTATATATATATATATATTTAATAGAAGGATCGTAAGTGATATTTACTAGTGTATGTAATACCATGACAATACATGACACTTATACATATTTTTATAGATATCTAAAACAAATGTTATTTATATACCTTAAATAAATGTTAGGGACTATATTTTAAATTTTAGAAGAATGAAAATAATTTTTTTTACAAGAACCATAATTAAAATTTATTATTTTATAGGGACCAAAAATAATAATTATAAATTTTATAAGAATAAAAAATAAAATAAAAATTTTATTATGGGAGAGATATTATTAATTTTAAACCTTATTATTTTTATTGTTTCATGTTGAGTGTTAAAGTATAATCCATCCTCTATCATGGGAGAGATATTATTATGTAGTTTTTGGTAATCACGTATTCTTAGTCTCAGGTAATCTTTATATATGTTATTATGTATTCAAGATTTTTAATTTATGAAAAATTAATAAAATTTAATTATATGTCATATAAAAATCAATTATAATTATGATGATGCAAAACTATTTTTTATTGGAAGATCACATGAGAAATTACTTTCTCACGTAAGTTTCAAATTTTCAATCCATTGCTTTCAAAACTGAACCAGACCAGCCGATTTGATTCATCTAACTAAAAATCAATTTATTTACTCTAAAAAAACTAGTTCATTTTAGAATCGGTAAGAACCAGTTTGAACCAGTAATTTTCAAAAGGATATTTTTTTTATTTTAAATGAAGATGTTGTATTTATTTAACATATTATTTAATTATTATTATTTTATTAGTACCAGTTCGATCATGATTAAATCATTAAACCTTGAATAAGTATTTTAACTTGTTCAATGACTATTCTGATTTTAAAAACATTGATTGAATATGAACATTGTGTTACAAATATTTTCCTACTCTTAGTTCCTCATTTTTTTATTTCATTATACTAGATCATCAAAGCTTTAAAGAATGTATATGTAGACATCCTATTTTGTCCTTTCCCAAAAGAAAATAATAAAAATAAAATAGAGGATTGACGTGAAGAGGAAGCTTCACTCCTCTTTAGACTCAGCCACTACCAATCTTTGAGAGTCGCTGCTTTTATTGAAAAGCAGCCACCAATTCCCTGTTGCAGCGTGACTTCACCCCTAACACAAGGTCAAGAGTTAGAACAATGGTCATGTCCATTAATGAAGGAAATCTCCCCCAAGATACGAAACTAGGAAATTTCCTCTATAAAAGGGGAATGAGGTTTCACTCAAAGGGGTTGAAAAAAAAAGGATCAAGAAAAATAGGAGAAAAGATGTTGAGAGGTTCCTAAGGGACTTTCGTTAGAAAGGAGAAAGGAAAGGAGTTTAAGATAGTTCCTAGATAGTTGAGAGGAAAGAACAATATATTGTCTGAATGAGAGAAATCCTCGTAGCAACGATAGAGCAACCAAACAGGTAAAACCTTATCTTAACAAACCTTTCTTTAGTTTCACATCGACATCCAATCAATAATAGGTTTCATCAGAACCTTAGCCAACTTCAAATCAGCATAGACTCCCACCTGGCTGGTCGACTCCTAGTTGGCCTCGCCTTCCCCTTTGTCTTTGTCGACACCTAGTCGGCCTTAGCTACTTGCAAAATAAGCAAACACCCCTTTAGGTGTCACCCAACCAAAACTACGTAAACTTTAAATTTTCCATTGTATAAGGAGATACCTAGGAGCAAAAGACAACTCTTGCCAAGTTCAAAAAACCCAAAAAATTGTATCTTTCCTCTCCCAATACTAAATTCCATTTTGGTTTGCGTTTGAAAGGTAGAAAATAATAATTTAAGAAGTCATAATGAATTTCATGCGCCTAATTAAGGTAACTGTTTTAGGATGGACGTTGTCGGGTGCTAATACCTTCTTCACACGTAATGGACTCCTAAGCCTAAAATATGTTTTCGTAGACCATTCTTATCCTATCCCAGGTTTTCTTGCATTTTCCTTAAAGACGTCGGTGGTGATTCCCTACTTCGTATTCTTTTCTCAAAAGGAACTCGAATAAAAAACTTTTCACCGACATGCGTTGTGGCCACGGTTACCACAAATGGCAACTCCACTAGGGACACTTTTTAAAGGGTCAAGCCTGTACGATTGGATGCGTTAAATTAATAAATTATTTTTTGTTATTTTTACCTTATAGTTATTTTATCCATTCTTCTATTTCGCATTCTTGTCTTGATTTGTATGCTTTTATTTTATGTGCTTTATTTGGTTTAAACCTTAGGATAGAAGACATGCGAGTGTGTTATTTTATTTTATAGCATGGGGAAATTTGTAGATAGTTTTCTGCACACACCACTTTTACATTATTCACACACCTTGAGTGAGGTCCTATACCTGAGCCTGAGTGTAACCTAGGGAGTGAGAGGCGAGTGGTATCCACGTTGGGGACTGCTCCCTATTTGGCCATCACGAAAGTCTCAGTTGGAGTGAGATCGTCTTACGAATAACCCTGGGACAAACGTCCTATAGAAGACATTAAGCTCTAAAGACCTGTATTGAGAGAAATAGAACACTCCTTGGGAAGAACATGTAGCAAACCTTGGATCGATATGATTGGAATGGTATTCAAGAAAGATACTTAAAAGAACCCTGATTCCCGAATTGGTCACAACACTGAAAGCATACCTGCGTTTTTGAGTGCTAAGAGCCTACCCACATTTTTATTTTCTTTTCTTTTCACATGCATCATCACATTTAGACATTGCATAAACTGATCAGGTCATCACAAAACGAAATACGGTGATAAAACTCTAAAAAAAAAGAAATGACTATGGAGCCAAAGGAAGGGAAACGAGCCTCACTGCCCATCAGGGTCAAATTGCCTGAATTAAAATCCTTGAAGCGCTTCGATAATTTGTTGAGAGGGTGCCGACATTTAAACTTTGACAACAAGTATGGAAAAATCTTAGACTTGATGGAAGTAGAAGTGCAATCTGGGGCTTTGTCGGCATTGGCCTAATTCTATGACCCCCATCTCAAAAGTTTTATGTTTTAAGACTTCCAACTGGTTCCTAAGCTAGAGGAATATGAACGCATCTTGGGGTGTCACTAACAGAAAGACAACCCTACCTATGCCAAGGAAATTATCCATCATGGGCAAGGGTTGTGAGGATGTTAAAGGTGTCGGAGTCGGAGTCAGAGTTGGCCAAGAAGAGGTTAAGGAGAAACAGTGTGGAAGGCATTCCTCGAGCTTACCTAGAGGAAAGAATGGAATACTTGTCCAAAATGGGAGATTGGAAGACCTTTGTTGACGTACTAGGACTATCACTTTTTGGAATAGTCCTCTTAACTCGCCTGGACAATTATATGGATCATGCAGCTATAAACGCTTTTTGGACATGTCGGGAGAAAAATAAAAATCATGTGGTGGCCATATTAGCCAATACATACTACATATTGAACAATAGCCATGAAGGAAAAGAGGGAATAATGACTTGTTCCTCACATACCCTTTACCTGTGGATCACTGCCCATATATTCACCAGTACACGCAATACACCATGCCCAATAGAAGACTATAAATGGTGCTTTGTGAAAATCCTGACAGATCAAGAATGGGCCTGAATTCTAAGAAACTCCTTCGACAAGACCATTTGTTGGTACCCTACATGGAATGAGAGAGAAAAAGTAATTCTACAATGTGGAGTATTCTCAAATATCCCTTTAATGGGGACTTGGGGGTGCATCAATTATAACCCCACAATCTCGCTCAAATAGTTGGGGTACCTTATCATGCACCCTCTGAAAGAAGAATTATTGAAGCCCCTTCTCGTACAAGGATTAGGACTAAGAAACATGAGAATATTAAGAAATATAAGACAAGCTTGGGGACAAATCAATCGGAAAGGGCGTGAAATAGGGCCTAGGTGTCATGGTGCCTCCCCTAGTTATAAAAATTGGCTTAAAAATCAGCTTGACTAGATTGGGCTACCCTTTGGCCAAATCTTTTCTATAGCCAATAAGGATCCCGTACCTAGCCTATGCAGTGATGAGGTGACCCAACTCAAGGAGACCTTGGCTGAGATAGAGGAAGAAAAAAGAGACATAAAAATAAGACTAATGGAAGCTCATGAAGAAATAGAGAGAGAAAGGAAAACCTTTGAACTAAGACGGGAAAAAGCCAAGTGGGAGGAGGAGAGCAAAGCCAAAATGAAAGGATTGCTTGATGGTAGTAGATCAAGAAATGTGTTTGAGGAGAGATGAAAGAACCAAGAGCTATTGGAGAAACAAGAACTAAAGGAAAGATTAAAAGATTCCCAAATGATAGAAAAAGAATTACAAGAGCAACTGGAAAGCATGAGACAATAATTAAACTTGGTAAGAAATGTCGTGATGAGAGAGCATTTGTCGAGAAAAGAATTGGAGCAAATACTCCATCAGGTTCAAATTCAGTCAACCTAAGAACGAAGAAGGAATCGGGAGATTGAAGAATGTTCTAAAGGAACCATGTTCAAACTTGAAACATAAGTCATGACATGGAACAAACAATTCATGGACTTATGGGAACACGCCAAACAACATTTGAAAGTCTTGGGAGGGGAAGCCGCCTTTTGGGAGCATCGATACATGAAGTTGGTGTAGCTTGTGAACCAAGCAATATATGATATCCCAAGAAGTCTTAAGGAAAACCCATTGGAAACCCTGCCAGAGATTGCCTCCTTCTTGGAAAGGTGTGGAGAGTTGATAAAAGAAATCAACCAGGCTTATGTAAAAAATCTGTAACTTGGGACCATGTAAAGATGTTTTGAGTAATGAAAATGGGCATGACCCACCTTTGGCTTAATAGTCTACCTTAGGAGATTATGACCGAATTCTGAATTAGCATAGGCATCATGCATCATGATATTGCATGCATAATTTAATACCCTACGCTTTTTTTAATAAATTGCAAAAAAAAAAAAAAAAAAACAGAAACAAGCATAGGACACTATTGCAACATCCCTACGAAACACATGCTAAGACCAAGCTAATGGAAGTGGTGGTGGACAACTTTGAACAACAACATGAGGAGCTGAAGGAAGATGTGAACCAATTGAAAGCTTAGATGGGCCAAATCTTAGAGCTTTTCCAAAAGATGAAGGTTGAAAAGGGGAATGGGGGAAATACTTCTAGAGATCCTTAGATACTCTTGATCATCCCCTTAGATTCACCCTGGCTCAGCAATTTCTGTTTTCACCTTACGGCTTACCCCTGGGTTATACCCTTCCTACCAAAATGGAAGAAAATCATCATACAACCATCGGGAATCAGCAAGGGGGAGGAAATATCCCTCAAATAATAGTCCAAAACTCAACGCAAAATTAGGAGCATGCCGAAGGAAATGTACGCATGCCTTTAGCGACCCTGAAGGATGCCCAATGACTCGATCCCATTCCAACTATTGTGATACATTCCAACCAATAGACATACCCTAATCCCTAGGAAAGGTGGCAATACCTAGAGGAGAGATTGAGAGCCATAGAAGGGGCAAAACGGTATGGGTTCGAAGTAGTAGATCTATGCCTAGTATCGGACGTTGTCATCAAAGTCCCCGACTTTGATAAATACAAGGGGAGTTATCACCCAAAGAACCATCTGGTTTTTTATTGTAGAAAGATGGCTTCACATGCTCACAATGACAAACTACTCATCCACTTCTTCCAAGAGAGCCTCACTGGAGCCGCATTTGGCTGGTACCTTAACTTGGAGAAAGGATTGATCTGGACTTGGAAAGACATAGCAAAAGCCTTCTTGAAAGAAGCAAAGACTTTCAAGGAATACGCCCAGTGCTGGAGAGAGCTAGCGACAAACATCCACCCCTATTATCAGAAAAAAGAGATGGTCACAATGTTTATTGATACACTCCAACCACCGTTCTTTGAGAAGATGGTGGGAAATGTATCATCCAACTTTGCTGATTTAGTCATTGATAGTTTGTGATTTTAGTCATTATATCTAGCATAGGGTTAACCTAGGTCAATTCTTTCAAGGACACATGGTTCTTGTATTGTCTAATATAAAAGGGCAGAGCTTGGAAGGTAGACTGCAGACAGACTCAGTGTGGAAAAGTAAAAAAGGGGGTTTTCGTATTGAAACGTAAAGTGCAGGAAGTAAATTGGCCACCTACGAAAGTAAAGACAATCTATATCTAATGAAACATATACTTAGCATACCGAATATGTTTGGATCAATGAGAAGGTGTTGTATTCTGGTTCCTCTTATGCTTACAACTCCTCACCAATCTAAATCTTAAAGCAACCACCTAATATTTGTCCCTTGCCTACTAAGGGCTTACACAATTGTGGCCTCGAGTTTGGCAAGGATTATACTCATGATTAATGTAGGTTATCTATTGATTACCTATATTATTGCTTAGATCGGCTCCGACTGGCTCCTAATCTAGTATGATCTATTCCTATTATGCATGACCGTGACACAACAAGAACATATTAATCTAACAGAAATTACAAACGTAAAAGCAAAGGAAAACATATTCATTCATTGATTAATAGTATCAATACATGAAGTGGATACAGGGGGAAAGGTGTGATCAGCTTCCCATGACGACCGCCAGTAGTAGCTGCAATGTTCCACCGGAAATGGCTAGGTACTAAGGGGTTGAATTACCAGAGTGTGCCAAATTCCTGGTCAGTCCTCTCTAGCAACCGACCGCTACCTAGACTTTAGTCCTGCGTCCACTCGAGCTTGACTAAACGCCCTACTAAAGCATCATGGAACAAAGAGGAGTGACGTGAAAATATGGAGGTGAACGATGGAGTGTGAGTGTGTATTGGCAAAGCTTCACTAACCTCTAAACTAAGCTATGCGTCTCTATTTATGCATGCATCAACTAACTAACTCTATAACGAAAATAACTGACTTAACGAAATTAATTGCCTAACATAATAGAAATAATGGAAATAACCACTCTCTAACTACTCTCCTAACAACCACGTACTAATTTACATTTGTGCACGTGCTTGAAGTTGCCGAAGTGAAATCGGTCCTTGATGTTGGGATGGATCTGGACAGATGAAAGTCGGCATCTGATTTGAAGTCGGCATTCGGTTTGGAATCGATATCTTCTCTAGAGTCGGTATCCACTTTGAAGTCGGCATCTGGATAGGACTCAGCTTCAGAGTCGATTTTGTAGAGTCGACTCTATAGGAGTCGGCATCCGACTATTGATGATAGAGTCGACATTACGGAGTCAGCTTCGACTAGCTGGGAAGCTTCCATCCTTATCTGGGCTAACTTGGAGTCGGCTTCATCTGGCCAGGACGTATCTGGCCTAAGTTGGGACGACTTCAACTACTCGGGATGGAATCGGCCTAGAGGGGTTTCGTCTAGCCTGGACGACTTCCTCTAGTTGAGTTGACTTCGTCTAGACTCCCTTTTGACCTACAAAATAAGACTACTCTTTTTGTTAGATAAAATCAACAACTTAGCCTAGATTTGTATTTTCCTTATTTTAACCTTGGAAATCTGAATCTTAGCCAATAGATGATTCTTAACTACAATTTAGAGTTTATTCTCCCCATCTTAAGAGCTTGTAGGATGTCTAAACTATGAATTATCAATCACCATAGGGGAGAAAGTGGAGATGGGAGTAAGAAATGAAAATATTATTGGGATAGGGAGCAATAATGGCTAAAAAGAATACCTCCAATGCTTATTGAAAGAAAGGAAGGGAGACAAACATCATTGCATCCTCTATAAGTTTAGGAGGAGGAAACTAGCAGGGCACACCCAAATACCAACCCCATTTTCCATCCAGCCATCAAGTAGCTAGCCTGCCACAACATACACACCTATACCCACATGCCTACCAAACACCGCCTTGATTCCTATATCTACCCTTGCTAAGTTACCGACCACCTCCACTCTAAACCGTATCCCTCCCAAATACACAAACTACACAACCTATTGTCAATACTTCCCAAAGAAAAAGCACTCTAAGGGTCTTATCCCCTATTCCCATGTCATATGCCCAAATTCTACCACACCTCATCCAAAACTCGTTGATTGCCCTTGTCCCATTGAAATTGATTCAACCCCCATATCCCAAGAGCTATGATCCTAACGCTAAATGCAAATATCATGCTAGAGCTATCAACCACACCACAGAAAAATGCTGGGGTTTAAAACACAAAGTATGTGGGATGGCCTAGCTTCAAAGAAAATAGTCCTAACGTTCGTAATAATCCACTTCCAGAACACGACAGCTTCTCGGTAAATGCCGTCACGGAAGAGTTTAGCTATATAGTAAGAAATGCAGAAGACGTCTAGACACCCATAGAAATCATATTGGGAGAGTTGATAAAGCATAAAGTGATCCAACAAGCAAAAGAGACGGGGAAGTACGTCCTGCGTACAAATGATACATACCTTATAAAGAAAGGCAAAGAGTTTAAGAAATTGCTTTAGGGTTTGATATACTTTGGATGGGTCCAAATCTACAAACCTCGGAAGTAGGAGGAAGCAACCATGGTCCATGGGGAAAATGGAAAAGATACCAAACCCCCACCACCGTTGATCATTCATTTCGGCACGACTGCTAATACCCTAAAACCATTGGTGATCCAAGTCCCAAGCCCATTCCTTTACAAGAACTCCAAGGCTGTCATCCCCTGGAAGTATGATGTAGTGGTTCAGTCGGAAACACCTACCGTCACAAACATTGCCAAAATGGGAGGTGGAATGATAAGAAGTGGACGTGTTTATGTGCTAGAGTATATGTGAAAGGAAAACCCCACAAAAGAGAAACATGCTGAAATACTTATAAAAATAAGAAAAAGAAAGGCAAAGTTGTTGAAGAAGTCCAAAATGAAGAAATCTTTGAGAAAGAAGCTTAAGAGTTTCTTAAATTCATCTCAAAGCAATTATAAGTTGATTGACCAGTTGAATCAGACATTGGTCAGGATATCCCTACTTTCATTATTAATGAAGATGGCATAACAAAAGTCTCAAATAAATCCAAATGAAATCTAGTTTTCAATTATAATCTAAATTTTTTAATAGCCTCTATTACAACTTTATTGTCATCACCCATAAAAATGAATCTTTCATAAGCACTTGGCGGTCGGCTCCACAGGCAACCCTACATAGTCACACTTATGTGAGTAGTAACACCAGAATCTACCCACCAAGTATCCATAGGCACAAAGGTCAAATTATCTTTAGAACAAACTAGAGCAATAAACTTACCTTTCTTTATATGTCAGTTGGTGTACTTAGGACATTGTTTCTTCACGTGTCCTGACTTCTTACAGAAGAAGCATGTAAATTCCTCATTCTTCTTTGGTTTCTTTCCTATAGAATATCCTTTTGCAACACCTTTAATGATCTTTCTTTTCTTATTCTAAGAGGTCAAAGCAAAATGAGCATTTTCAGTCTTATCTCTCTGCAACCTCTCTTCCTCTTGCACACAGTGAGATATAAGCTCATTGAGGGACCATTTGTCCTTCTCAATATTATAGCTCACTTTGAATTGCCCAAAGTGTGCATGAAGGGAGATAAAAACCAAGTGCATGATCAAGTATTCATCAAGCTCTAACTTGAGTGACTTGAGTTTTGCTGCGAGATTAGACACTTTCATTATGTATTCTCTTATATTTCCTCTACCTTTATACTTCATGGAGATGAGTTTAGCCAAAAGGTTACTCGTCTTCGCCTTTTCATTTTTGGAAAAATATTGCTCAATTTTTTCAAGAAATCTACTTGCACTTTGACTCTCAGAAATAGAGCCCTGAAACGCTTCTGGAATAGAGCGCTTCTGGAATAGAGCGCTTCATTATCATAAGGCACATCCAATTGGAGCATTCCCATTTCTCAATTTTAACCTCTTGAAGATTATCTAGAGTAGGAATAGGTTCCTTTACCCGAAGTGCTAGATCCAAATCCATACAACTAAGGACTATCTCTACGACTTCCTTCTAGACCTAAAAATTCGCTCATTCAAGCATTGAGATTTATTTGAGCAGATACGTTAATTGAACTAGAAACAACACTAAAAAAATAACATCAAGCATACAAGCACAATTAATCTTTATAATAAATTTAAAGGCCCAAACAAGATACCTAGCGCACCATTAATCCTCAATCTTTAGATTGAAAGAACTAACTGCAATTGGTACTCTCAACGCAATGATCAAACATTGGTGATAAGTCTTGTCAAACAATGATTGTCTTTGGACACTCCATTGTACACATAGAAAAAAAAACTTATAATCACCATACATTTACCATCACAAGCATGTAATTATTCGATTAAATTGTGTCTTTCTTTGGGCCGAGCACAATTCACATGAATAATCCTATACAACATCTATGTAAATTCAATCAAATTAATCTACACAACAAATATTACTTTGGCAACATGTTGTTTCAATTAATCCAACCAAAGTTACTAGACAAAGTAATCAAAATGGACTTCCTAAAAGGACTTGATATGGGCTTAATGAGTGGATATCCAGGTTGACCCGTTAAGGGATAATGGGAATCCTATATGTAGGCTAACACATAAGGAACAATTATGGTCCCCAATACACCAAATCAAAGTACGTCCTTTGTTCTCCCCATCAGAAGAGAGAAACGAAGGTCCGTGAAGGAACTAAGATAATTTGGCTGAGGAAGACCACAAACCAACAATTCGTAATTATTGAAGATTTTGCTATGATCTTCAAGCAACTATCATGAATCTAGGTATTTATACATTCTTTAAACATTTGATGATCTAGTATAATAGAATAAGAAAATGAGGAACTAAGAGTAGGAAAATATTTCTAAGAAGACATCTTATTAGATAACCCAATGATCTAATATTAACGGTGGCTCTGATACCACTTGTTAGAAATATTTTCCTACTCTTAGTTTCTCATTTCCATATTCTGTTATACTAATTCATCAAAACTTTAAAGAATGTATAAATACCTAGATCCATAATAATTTCTTAGAGATCGTAGTAGAATCTTCAGTAATTACGAGTCGTTGGTTTGTAGTCTTCCTCAACCAAATCGTCTTAATTCCCTCAGGGATCTTCGTTTCTCTCTTCTAGTAGGGAAAACAGAAAACATCTTTTGAATTGGTATATTGGGGACCATAACTGTTCCTGATGCGTCTGCCAACATATAGGATTCTCATTATCTTCTAACGGGTCAAACTGAGTATCCACTCATTAAGACCATATCAAGTCCTTTTAGAAAGTCCATTTTGATTACTTAAATTGGATCACTTTAGAATTATAATTACTTTAAATAAATAGCAAATATAATTGTATATTAAAATATAATATTCAAAAAATTAAAAAAAATTACAAATTTCTGACCCATTGAGCGTCGTACAGGCTGTCTACTTCCTACCAATGCTTTGATGTTGAAGTAAGTTTAAAGTTGAATGAAAAAATATGTGTGTTCATAAAAGAAAAAGAAAGCGTGCCCCCAAGGGAGATGTGAATCCAAAACAAGGACATATGCACGTTATTTTAAAAGTACTCTTTTGATCATTCTTAACTTTCTCATGGAATGTTTGTGAAGATTTGAATTGTCTTAGTATCATTCTAAGATTTGGATTATTGTATGTTTCAACTTAATACGTGGTTTGAGTTTTTATCTATCAAACACTTGGTATTTTGTTGTTTATTAAAATTTTAGAATGTACTCTAATAATTAGAAAATAGTAATCCAACAAATAAGATTATGATACATAAAACACATATACATGTATAAAAGGTAGAGTAATTTTATTTATATAATAAATTTTATAACTATGCTTGAAACACTCAGCTTTATGTTAGGACAGGCATGATCATGCATCGGGTCATCCAGCTAGGCTAAAAAAAAATAAAAATAAAAATAAAAATAACAATAATCATCATCATAATAAGAATATACATAAAATACACACATGTATAAAAGTATAGTAGTTTTATTTATATAATAAATTTTATAACTAAGTTTCAACAACAACAACAGAATAATAACAATATTTTTTTTTCTTCTCTCAATGCTTTCTTAAGCTGATAATGATAGAATACTGGATTCATACTATTGCCCCAAAAAAATCAAAATCATATAATAATAACATAAAATGATACACAATATGCTCTAATACTACTATTGACAAGATCGATATAAAATAGAATTAATAATAGAATAATAACATAATAAAAACAAAAGCTGAAGGAATAAATAATCTTGATAGATACTTAAACTAATAAAGATTTACAGAAGTTTTTGAAGAACTTGAAAAAGAAGAAGGAGAAGATTTTGAACTAGGAAACTTTTATTTTATCAGTAAGAGAAGTTTCTTCAAATGAAAAGTTAGAAGGTTATTTTCTAATGCCCTTCAATTCAAGAAAACTCTTCTTATATACACGTTTGAAAAGGAGTTACATTATTGCTACATAGTTCCATAGTCAATCAATGGCTTACATTTATACAACAAATTACATTATTGAATTTTGAAAGCTTGGAGGAATCTTTCTTTTGCTTCTCTTCTTTGTTTTAGTGGTCGATAAGAATCTTCTTTTAAGACGGCCTTATCTCTTAATATCTTGAAAGCTTTGTCCTTTGATTCTTTTCTTCTTGTTTTGTTATGCCAACTATTGAAACTTTAATCAAACATATCTTCATAAGGATTTGATTGGCTAGAGTCTTCGTCAGAGCCTACTCTAGTACTAGCCCTAGATGTTGATTGGGCCTTTTGTAACATATGGTGAAGTTTCTTAGCGGAAGTAGTAGTGGCTAACTTTGCCATCAACTTTTGCTTTTCTGTCAAGAATAATGATTCTTCAGTCAAAATTATTGCTTGAGAGTTGCCTCCTTTCTGTTGATTATTGTTTATCCATCCCTTTATCTTTGATTTACTTACTAAGCTATTATTGAATTTTTTCCATCATTTTACTCTTATTTCTCTTGCCAACATTTTCAAATCTACCCCATCATAGGGTTGGATAATAATATAATCCCAGGCCAGAATTCATGTTATAGCCTGAGAGACTACAAATGAAATTAAACAGTATCATGATACAAATGATTTTTCTTTAAAATACTCATATACTTCAAGTATCTCTTGTGGGAAACATTGATGTTAGAGGTCCATGATGATAAAACCATTTGTTGAAGCATTTTGGAAATTTTAAAGTAGTTCCCTTTTTAAACCAAATAAACCACGAGTGTTTTTCTGGATTAATAAGAAGAACATGAGACCATGCTTCAATTTAGTACCCTAAAGTATTAAAGGATTTGGAAAAGGACTTTTCTTTATACATCGATTGATTCCATTCTTGAGGATTTTCATCTTGAAAAATAAGGTATTGCCATGATCATCTTTACTATGATAGATTTCCACATAATAAGTATCTACCAATATGAACTCATAAAAGAGTCTAGTTTTGGATGGATGGGTTGGTATGTAATGGGTTTGGTGAGGAAGAATATTTTTAGTAATTTGGTTAGGGTTTTCTTGGATCCATTGTTTTTCTAAAATTAATATTGGTAATACTTCTTCTTTTCTAATATATGGGTCTTAAGGCTCTTGGGTAATGGTATTTTTAAAGGTATTTTGGGTGGTTATAATGTTTTGGTAATATAAGGGTCTAAACCTGATTAGGGATGGTAATAATGAGTTTGGACTCGGTGCAGGTGTTTTAAGGATTTGGGCCAAAGTGGCGGCTGGTTTATTTTGTATTGATGATTGAGGTTTTAAAAGATTTGAGGAAGGACGTATTGTTGTTGATGAGGAGGTTGCTCCAACTTCATTTGGTTCCAGTCGAGAACCATATTGATATTTATTAACTCTCTTAATCAATCCCACTGAGGGATCCACTATCATTTCAGAAACTATCTTATTAGTCCCTATTAAGGAACTATATTGCTGCTTTTTCTTTTCATTGTTTAAACTCGTAATGCCTTCACGAAGAACTCTATAAAATTCTCTACTTAAAAAATGTGGTAATAAATTATGTTTTCCTTTTATATGTTCACGTTCGAAATCAAAACATGATAATAATATTTGTCATCGGGAAAGAATATGCTTTGAAATCAGATTTTGGACATCTTTAGTAAAAATACTAGGTGCAGCTTTGCAATCAATGTAGATAATTTTTTTTTATTAAAAACATCATCTTGAAATTTTTGAATACATAAAACAATTAAAAGTATTTCCTTTAAAAGTATTTCCTTTTTGACAATAAAATATTTTTGTTGTGATAGATTATTATTATTATTATTATTATTATTATTATTATTATTATTATTATTATTATTATTATTATTATTATTATTATTATTATTATTATTATTATTATTATTATTATTATTATTATTATTATTATTATTATTATTATTATTATTATTATTATTATTATTATTATTATTATTATTATTATTATTATTATTATTATTATTATTATTATTATTATTATTATTATTATTATTATTATTATTATTATTATTTTATTTTTTTTTTTTTTTTTTTTTTTCTCCAACTCAACGCAACTGTAACAATTGTATAAATAAAATCACATTGTTTCTTTATCGGACCTTCTCCCCTAATTTCTTCTTTGATTCGTTTCCTCCATTAATAAATTCATGTGTAAATTGTGTAACGTTTTATTGTTACTGTATTTTAAGGATTTTATTGCAATTGTGTTGAGGCATTATGTGATAAAGTAAAATAATGTTCTGAATCATAGTCTTAATTTGTATTCAGTGTTTTTTTATTTGTTGCTATTGAGTATAATTAGATTTATTTATTTCTCAAGTATATGCATACATTTTCTTCCTACTTTGTTTTATTTGTTCATCCATTTAAATTTAAAGTGTAATTGTTGAATGTTCTTCGTGCCCTGGTTATGCTATGTGGATAAATAGCTATCCTTCCATTCACCATTATTTTTTCTTAAAATAAAAAATATTTATGTTTTGATTGTTTTCTTAGTATTTTTTTTTTACTTCAACCCAGATTATTTTACTTCAACATTAAGTTGATGCTAATTTGAATAGTTTTTAGCATTTAATTTTTCTTCTAATATTTATCTTTTAGTTTATAATTTGAGTTAATATGATCTTATCTTGCTAAGACAGGATTAATATTAATTTGAAAAGTTTTTAATATTTTATCTTTCTTCTAAGACTTGACCTTTTAGTCTATATGTCGAGTTAATCTAATCTTGTCTTACTAAGACTTGTTTTTTTTTTTAACCTAAATATCTTAAAGTTCAAATTTAAAATATTAACCCAATTAAACTTTAAGGTGAAGTTTGAGACGAAGATAACTTGTTATAGTGTATTCCACAAACATTCCTAGTAGTAAATAATGTGATGAGAGAAATAAAGTTAAAAATTTTATATAAATTATTGTATGAATTGAAAACTAAAATTATTGCAATATCATCGATTAATTTTTTTAATCAATTATTATAATTTATATTTATACTCTATCTTTTATTTTCAGCTTAGAAATGCTATATACCAATTGATGCAAATGGCAACTAAAACATTGAAGGAAATATTTATTTTTAAAAATCATTTTCTGTTTTTATTTTTTATTCACTTTTAGTTACAAGATGGCATTTTATTTATAAAACAGTAAAAACAATAATTGTTTATACTTTTTCTTATGAACAAGAACAAAATATTTTCTTAAATTGAACATGCATTAATTATTCCAAAGCAATGGACAACCTTGTCCCCCCAAAAGATGCCAATCCTTCGACAAATTAATGGAAATTTAGATACCAAAATTGTTATAAAATATTTATTACTTATTAGTTACTGTATGAACTTCAGAGTTATTTAAATATTTATTAAATATTAGTTACTATATGAACTTCAGAGTTATTTAAGAGAGAGACAAAACTTAAGTATAAAAACTTAAGAGAAATAAAAACAATGAGAGAGAGAAACTTTTGAAATTTAAAATAAATAGAAAATGAGAAAAAAGAAAAATGTGAATCTTTATTTCTTTCTTTGTTTTCTCTTCATTGTCTCTTAATCAAAACAAGAAAAACACATTGTTGTTCATGTTTTTTCTCTACTCTATTTTCTTTTCTCTCATCCAAATAAACCATAAAGGTTTAATTGAAGAACAATAAACAGTGTTTCCTTTTCAACTCTAACAAAGTGAAGTAGCATTAAAACCAATGTAACTAACTAGAGTCCAAATTTGCTGGGATTAGCTGCAGTCTATACATTTTAATTTTCCTTATTACATTTGAAAACTTCAGCTCACATCAAAGGACTCACTTGAGTTTAATTCACATTGTTGCTATTGCTATGTCAAAACTTTCTAAATGAAAAATAATAAAAGCATGTTCTTAAGATCCTTTGTGGCATGGATGTGAACATCTTTGGAGCAATTGGTGGCTACTAAGAATACAGGTCCAACCTTCATGAAGAAACTCCAAATGGAAGAAGCGCAGCAGCCACAATTCGACCTTCTTCATTCAGTATGTTGTAAGTTGATGATGCATTTCTCTAGGTAAATAGTAAAAAGAATTTATTTAGAATATACTTGAAATATAAAGGTTTTTTACACTCTCATCTAATTATGGATAATAGTTTACTATTATAATAATTACTTGAATAGTTATAACTAGAGTGATTTCTAATTGGTTGGCAGTGTTGAAAATTTACATTGACAATACATCATAACTCAACTCTAACAAAAAATAATAAATAAATCATGAAACATTTAGAATTCAAAGTGCAGTTAAACTAGTCATTTTGGTTGGCTTCTTTCTTACACCATTTGGAACTATCTTTATGAGAATAATGCCATAGATCAGTTTAAAGCTACTATTACCATATATTAAATCATTATTCAATATATTAAACATAATTGCAAATCATCTATCACTAACATTAACTGATTGAAATAAAATGGAATTTTCCAAAAGATTTTTCTCCATGTAAAAGTCCAACCTTGCCAACATATATTTCCTAGAACTTAATTTTGATCCATTGGTTATTATAAACTTCTTACACAATAATGCAATTATTTTGTCACTACAAACTTTTTACACAATCATGCAATTATTTATTGTCACAATCATACAATTATTTATAGATAGTTGTTTGCATAGTCACATTCTTTCAATAACATGACAACGTAGAATTGAATGATAATGGAAAATAGTTTTTCAACCGATCTAAATTAAATTCTTCCTCATCATTTGTACTATCATGCTTGAATTCTCCCATTATTCATTCTGTACTTAAATTTTCTCACTATTTGACATCACCTTTCAAAGACACAGTTTGTCTGGTATGATCTTAACTTGAACCCAAACATAAGCAAAAGGACTAGAAAGAAGAAAGTAAAACCACTGAACATATCAAGAGAATGAATTTGGTTGATGGAACCTGTAGAACAGAACTCTGAAGATACCTAAAAGGATAAATTCACCAAAAGATACAGAATTGTAGACAGATATGCTGACACAACTCATTAAACCATGTTAACTTGCTTCTTGTCCTGTTGCTCGTGTCCCAAAGCATTCTCTACTAGCTTTGATTTGGCATCTAACTATGCAAATATCAAGATTTTTAATAAAATATCCATAAAAACCTATTTTTAAAATGTTCTCATTATGATTGCAAGCTTTGGAGAGAATGAGAAGGGATAAACATAAAGGCATTGAATCGGAAGGTTAGGAACAATAAGCAGCACTCCATTGTTTGGCTATAAAGTCAAAAGTCCATTATAGCCCTCATGTATTATGTTCCAACAAACAAGAAAAAAGGCAAAAGGAATCACTTAAAAATGATGATGAAAAAATAAAATAAGAAAGGCGCACACTTAACAAAACACTCCTCCCCTTCCCCCGCCCCACAAAAGGGTAACCTAAAAAAAACGTGTGATAAGAATTTTGGAATTTGGGGGAAGAAAGATCTCCATCTTCTTCAAATCCATTTCCTTTCAAAATCTTAAAGACAAGTTTAGTAGTTCCCTTGTCCCCTCAGTACCCACAGCCTAAGGATCTATCTGCTAGTTTACTTAGATTACTTAATAAAGCATAATAATGAGTACCACTACCAACAATCTAAGATGAACTTAGGAAGTCAACCACAGATCTCATAAATTAAATCAATTGTATATACCGAGTCAACAGCTTCTAACTTCATGCCAGTAGACCGAATAAACCGTCTGAGTTCAGGATCTACATGTTGAATGTCCCTTCCACAGCCAAGAATCAAAATCTCTGGCATATAGTTCTTCCAAGTGTCAGTTAATATAGATCAAAAGCAATTCAATAGGTAATCTAGCATTCAATTAGTAATATAATAAGAAAAGGCAATGTCTTGTAATAAATCCAAAGTAATTAGCTAAATAGGGAACAATATATCAAAGAGACAAACAGAGAGAAAGAGATAGATAGAAAATAATAACAGAGAATTAGATAAATTCAGAAGAAAGAGAAATGATATTACTTCGACTAATTTGTATTAATTGTGACACAGAGATATGTATCCTGTATCCAATTTAAGAACCTAACTTAACACTTAGAAACTACAATTGCGCATATAGGTGCCACCTGTCTTCAATATATCAACCACTTCCAGAGTGAATTAGAAAGTAAACTGTGAATTCAATATTTTTTCATCCATAGAATAACAGCTTATGAAGTATCCCTGCCTAATCCCAAATAGAATGTATAAAAGGAAAAGTAGAACTGCACCAAAAAAATGGGGAAAAAGATAGTCAAGCTAAACAGAATGTCAAAACTAAAAAATCCAACCTGGAATAGGGCGAACAATTTGGAAGAGCGACAAGCTGCAACAAGGAACAAGATGACAATAAATAAGATATTAAAGCGAGACAAATAAATGCATATATTCCCCTAAAACAAGCAGAGATAGAACTAGAATGTTATAATGCATTCACTTCTTATTGTTTCTTTTCCTGTTTCATAACTATCACACATATGATGCACATCCTTTACATTTGAGGGGAGAATTAATCGAATGTGTCATTGCCACTTAAAAAAGGTTATCATCCAATTCTTGTATTCTCAATTCTGACTTCTGAGGATATACACAATAAAGATTAAAGAAGGATAATGAACACATTATAATTATTCTCACTCCATAAAGAAATTGAAGTATTTAACACGATTTAAAAGGTCGCAGTAGTAATCAAAAGATTAAAGAAAAGGAACTTAGGAGAGACAAACAAGTAAATCAAGTGGGTGAACAGGATCTCCTTCAAAACAGAGTAAATAGGAGAAAATGAAGAACCACAGAATCAGAAGTGTATGTAGCTCGTGCGCAAGCCATCATTTGCTCATGGTTCTCAAGTTCCGATCTTAAAGTTGTTTTCTGCTTCATTATGTGTGTTCCACACAAGTGGCTGTTTTTTGGCTGATAGTTATTGGTGATTTGGTGGTTTCTTCGTACACAGAAAAATCTGTGGTTTCTTTATTTTCTGCTGATAGATAATGTTAAGGGTGTACAAAAATATTCAGAAACATTATTATGGGTTAATGTAAGTTAATTCTTTTTCTATTTTTCTTCAATCTTCAAAAGTAAATTTCATGTTAATGAAACTTTGGACTTGGATTACCAAGGTGGCAATATCTACAGCTCCATTATTTCTCCAACTTTAGATATAGAGGAGCAGGACAAACACTAACTACACAAAAAGGACAAAATTACAATAGTTTCATTCATGATAGGAATTAAGAAGTTAAAAGGCAATGCAATGCAACAATGCTTATTACAAGAGACATGTTACCAACAAAGAATAGGGAGGAGAGACAAGGGGCATAGAACAAACAAACCTATCAGCAGTGATCTCTGAAAACTTCTTAGGTTTCCAAGACATGAGCAAATTTCCAACACAAAGCAAGCTTCCTTCATATTCAACCCCATTTACAGTAAACCCTGTATCGGTATACCTAAAACAATTGAAATAAAAAAAAAAAAAAAGAAACAATTTACAGCCATGTTAAGTTCCTGCATAAAATGTTAGCTAAATATTATTCACATTGTAGAATACCCATTTCACATTCAACTCCACTGCATGAACCCTATATTTTAAAAATTAAATTAAATTACAACTCCCCGTCTTCCATAATGAAAAGAAAAACCCATAAAAAGCAGAAAGGAATAAAGAAATTGCAACCAAGTTAAGTCCCAGCATCAAAATTTTTTATAATATAACATGTCATGATGCTTTCAAGAAAACCTATTTCACATTCAACTCTCATCCTTGAACCCCAGATAAAAAAAATTCAAAATTTAAAACAGCCCATTTTTCAGAATGAAAAGAAAACCCAAAATAAGCAGAAATGAACAAAGAAATCATGATGTTTTTTAAGACTATTCTAGAATACCCAATTCACATTCAACTCTCTTCCTTGAACCCCATATAAAAAAAAAATCAAAATTTAAAACACCCCATTTTCCAGAATGAATAGAAAAAACCAAAAAAGCAGAAAGGAACAGAGAAATTACAACCAGGTTAAGTCCCAGCATCATATATCTACTGTAACATAACATATCATGATGTTATTATTTAAGAGTATTCTAGAAGACCCATTTCACATTGAAGTGTCTTCCTTGAACCCCATATTAAAAAAATGAAAATTGAAAAGTTTAGAATGAAAAAAAAGGGAAGATGAGTTGGTACCCTTGAAATCGGAGCTGGTCTTGGGGGACTTGATCGATGAGGTTGATCTGATCGTACAAAGAGAAAGCGCGTCGAAGAGAGGGTAAGGCATTGGCATGGTTGTGTGGCTTCAAAGGTTCTTTGCGGAGAGTGCGTATCAGAGTCGGAAGTGCAGACACTGCTCTTTGCCTAACCGCCATCTTCTACCTTTCCAACCCTCAACTCAATTCGCCTCCTCCTCCTCTTCTGCCATTAAACTTCTTCATTTTTATTACTTGTTTAATTAAATAATTTAATTCAATTATATCTTACCATCTACTATGAATCCTTTATTTTTGTAATAATACTCTTACTTTTTTATATTACTAATTTTATTAAAACAGAATTAAAATACATATATAAAGATTAAAATGTCTGATTTTTAAAAGAAAAAAATAGATGCTTTTTGCATTACAAATAATTAGTTATATGATTTTTTAGATATATATAATAAAAATCAATAAATTTATAGTGTAGATTGTGATAAATATGCAAAATTATATTTCAAATATATTCTCTTTTAAATACCAAAACATAAAAAAAATATAAATATAAGATCAAATAAATAATTAAATCTAAATTAAAATAATTATATTAAATAAAAATATTTTTAATAATTATTCTTTAATAAGTATTTTTAAGAATTTTTTTAAAAACATATTAATTTATTAATTATTTTAATTTATTTTTTCATCTTTATTTTATATTTAATTTTAATACTTTTAAAATATCAATAATTAAAAATAATCTTGAATTATAATATAAATTATTTATTATAAATTTAAAAATGATTTATATATGAAAAAAATATTTATTTATAGAAAATAAATATTTATTATACTCATTGCACAAATTAAAATAGTAACTATTATATAAAACAAATTTATTTTTAATTAGTTAAGTTTTATAGTAATTATGTATTAAAGTCTTAATTAAAATATGTATTTCTAATTTCTAGTTTCGAATTAATATTTAATATAATAAGACATCTATAATCATTACTTAAAATAATTTTTTAAAAACGAAACTTTCGAAAAAAAAAACATTTTTATATTTTAACTTATGGGACCTATTTTAAAGTAATATAAGAATACTGATGGGCTTATTTTAAATTTTAAAAACTTGTATGATCGAAATGAAAATTTGTTAAAATTTTAAAAATTGAAGTTAACAATATACTTTTTAAGATATTTATTCTTTTTGTTAAAAATTATAAAAGTTTATGTAAATTTTATTATTTATTTAGTGTTAAACTCGGAAATCTAATTTAACATAACTCGATGACCATTTGAACAGCGAAACTAAAATTAAAGACGAGGAACAAGAAACTAAGAAACTGCAACGAAAAGGGATAAATGGGTTCTTGTTGTTGTTCACGTTTGTTGCAACTACACAGTGTGCGGCTAATGTTACCACTCTCCCCTTCCCTCTCTTTCTCCTCCAACTGCCACGTGTCCTCTTCTGCTCATCTCATTCCATCACATCAACAGCCCCATCCCCCAAGCTCACAGCTCGTGGCATTGGAATATGCCGACCTCAATCTCTCTTACAACTTGGTAACCTTTTATATTTCCCACTACATCAATGTTAATCTATATCATGCATACCATAATATAGAGGAACTATTATTATGACTTTGTGCTTGTTTTTAGTTTAGTTTATATGAAATGTGGTGTTTGAAATTTTCATATAGCTTGTCTTAATCTTTGGCGTGTAGCTTATATATTTATTTATTGGACAACTTCACTTATTACCAATTACCAATTACCAATTAATTTTAAGTTGAAATCTTACATGATATCAGAGTCTTTAGTCCATTTTAGTTAATCGTCTATTCTAGTTGGATCTTGGTAATTATCCGGGCTGACATACATATGGATATGGAGTGAGGGTATTGGAAAGTTCCACGTCTTAGTAAGTATGACTCCTTGTTAAAGGAATAAAAGTGCGTGGATTAACTAGCCGTACGTTGTTCTAGCTTTCTCAAATCAAGTATTGAAAAATCTTGTAAGAACTAAACTGATCTTTTTTCAATTCTTTAACAATACTTTAAGGACTATTTATGTAATTTCATTATTTTAATGACTATTTAGAAAAAAGAATAATGCTTAAGAGACTAAATTAAGGGTTTACTCTTGTTAAAGTAAAAAAAAAAAAAAATTACCATACACCACAATTTTTGGATTTGTTTTTATTTAACCATGTTATGTTGTATATCCAATTTCAGGATCTTGGTCACGTCAGGATCAGGCAACATGTTAACCCCCTAAGCTCTTCTTTCTCTGTAATGTTCCTTTTATAAATTCAACTTTTCCATGCTGTTATTTTAGCCTATGTTTTTGTTCATTTTATTAGTCACAGCTTAACTTTTATCATATGTTATGTGTAATATTATACATGGATAAGATGTAATTCTGGTCTCTATGTTCATGATGTTTGTTCTCAATTTAGTCAATGTTTGTCCACATCTATTCAAGTTATTATACAGTGAGGTATAGGAACTAAGAAACTAATTAGAATGCACTCACGATGTAAAGTAAATTGTTATCCAATAATTGATTGCCATGTTTGTTGTATTAGTGAATTTTACATTGGTTGCTGAAGGCCTAACACGACCTTCCTCCTTTATCTAGGCTTGGGACTGGCTATGAGACTATTGGCGGAGTTAAATAACATCTATGCAACTTTGTTCTTAAATCAAGTTGAACAATGTCATGTGATCTATATAGCTGATTTCACCTAATGGGATAAGGCTTTGTTGTTGTATCCAATCACAAATTGCAATGTATTATAAAACTAATGTCTTTTATAATAATTATTTTAAAAATCATATTTATAGTGATTTATAATTAGTTGGCAGTTTAAAAATCTTTACACAATTGTGTATCAAAATTAAACTCACAATATATTGATGTGGAGAATCAGAGGCAGATACAGAAACAAGACCTTAATAGCTTCTGTGGCATAGGATTAGGCTATTGTTTCAATGAATCAATTTGTCTTGCAATGAAGGAGTCTTTTGCTTTCCACTAATGTGATTCTTTTTTTTAGTAGGTTCCTGCACAAGTACCAGACTGGAACCAGGTCTTTGCAGACCCAACATTGCCACTCATGGTGGACATTGGATGTGGTAACCTGAATTTCAATGATATTAAACTTATTTTATGCATTTTTTGTGTCTGTTATGGACTCGTACAGATCATGTATGTGGAAATTGATGATGATGAAATTGACAATTGAGGTTGGAGTTGACCCTTTTGATTTATTGAACCAAAATATCTTGTTGAAATTGATATACCAATTATTTTCATTAATTTTTTTCTCTTGACATCAAAATACCATTAAGGAGTATATGTAGGATTAGGATCAATTAATCATTTCAATACTTGAGAAACCTATAAGTACACTTGTTCCAGCATATCTGATGTTTTAATTGTAAA
Organism: Mucuna pruriens; assembly: GCA_025330945.1. Lineage (NCBI taxonomy): Eukaryota > Viridiplantae > Streptophyta > Magnoliopsida > Fabales > Fabaceae > Mucuna > Mucuna pruriens. Next base: position 250,073 of record JAENHJ010000384.1, on the reverse strand, counting down.
CAATGTCAGGCAGTGGCAGGTTTTTAATGTGGCTGGCTAAAAGAACTCCTAAAGAGAGAAATTTTTTGGGATTAGAAATACGGGAAAGGGTATGGAACTCTTTTTTCTTTCTTCACTTTGGTTTCAAATGCCCTTGACAATTGCTTCCTTTCAATTAGTTTTGATTTTTGATCTCTTGTATGTTGTTTGTAGCATATTAAACTTTGAATTGGACTTGTTTGAGTAAATTTCTCTGTAAGCACTCATAGGAGAAGAAAATAGAAAGAAAAAATGAAATAAACTTCTCCATAAGTTAGAATTAGTTTATGTATAAGTTAAAAATTAGTTTTTGGAGAAGTTAATATGAGAGAGCGTTACAAATTAGCTAATACATAACTAATTTTAACTTACGGAGAAACTTATTTAATTTTTCCTTCTTATTTTCTCCTCCTATAAGTGCTTATAGAAAAGTTTATCCAAACAGATCCATAAAGGATATTTTGTATGATAATATTAATGATAATGCAATACTTCCTTGTGCAGATCGTCAAGCGTGCTGAGGTATGGGTAAAAGATCTGGCGCTTGATAACATGTACTATCTTAAACTACATATAGATGGTGGAGTAAAATACATACTTGCTTATTTTTATCAATGCTGGATTAATGACTGTTTTTTCACTAAAATACAGACATTTCTTGTTTGCAAATGCCACAATTTCTTTCAAGCAGTTGGTAGAATCATATCCCGGGCCCATGGTCTTAGTTTCAATTTTGGTGAGTTTATCTCCTTGTTCTAGGAATCCTAAAACATGGTTCTTGTATCTATCTTCAACAGACTGTCATCTTATCATCTACATTATTTATTGTTTTAGTATTAGGCTGGTAGGCCCCATTGAGAAACCTTAGGAATCCTTCCTAGGTTCCTTTGGAGCACTGCAAGGCAAGAAAGGGTGCCAGTGAGCTAAAAGGCTTGTTGACTACATTGTTATTACTTATTACTTAGAAGGTTTTACATCCAAAGACCTTTTATTTGTGGTTAAATGATTTCACCCTACACATGCAGTGTCCAGACCCACATTTCAAGAAAAGACATCATAAAAGAAGAGTTCTACAGAAGCCTTTGGTTGGTGCTATAGTGGATAATTTAATGCCTGGGGGACAGGTATAATTTCTGTATGCTCTTATATATTTTTAATTGATTGCAAATATCTCATGTTCATCTAGAGTTGTGGTTTTCCTTCTTATACTGTCTTTAAGACTGAAGATGGTGCAATGCTTTGAGCATATATTTAATTGGTGAGATAGATATGTTACTCTAATGATTTTTAAAGGAAATAATAATGAAGAAAAGCTTTGGGTTTTGAGAAAGATAAATCTGAGTGAATACTCGACACATTAGTCACTTGTGATTATATACTTGACTCTTCCAATTTGAAGACAATCAATGTGCTTGAGATTTTTCAATTGTGCTTTATCCTTAATGGGGTAATAATGCATGGAACCATATTTTCTAGATCTATGGTAAAATTGAAAGGTCTTATCGCTCCATTCATCATTCATTATGTCAATGCAAATGTACCCCCATACACAATTTGCAAAGAAAAAAGCATAGAGAAAAACCAAAATGAGGTTGGGATTGAGGGGTTGAGTAGTATGCTCAAAACAAAACTGCCACAATGCTTACAGTATTTCCTTTTTAATTGATGATTGGAAGCATGACTGGTCTTTGGACTTTGATCTCTGCATTAGCTCGCTAAGTGGCTAACCCAATATCGTCCATTCCTTCCTGCTTGCTAGAGATGAGTTGAACTATGAATTTGACTTATAGGGATTGGAGGGAAAGAGCAAAATAATATTTCAAAACTTTCTGTCTGAAAGATGTCATTTGGTCTTTTGCAATATGACTTTAAAGGCTTTTTAGGGTAAACTTTCAACTTATGTATAAGTTAATTTTAGCTTATGAAAAAACTTATTTCATTTTTTTTTCCTATTTTCTTCTCCTATAAGTGTTTATGGAATTATCCAAATAGGTCCCTCGAATCCCTACATTCCTTCTAAGGTTGCTTCTTCACCTTTTCTGTTTTGTGGAATTTTGTTCTGACTGTGGAATGTCAATATGCAATGAAAATTCAATTAATTATTTTCAATGTAGTTTTGTTAGAGAATCGAGAATTTGAGGCTTAGTTATTCTCCACTTTTGGCATCTATTTCATTATTAATTTTCTACATTGGATCTCAGCTAGTGAGGTTGGGTAGTTTGGATCCATCTGCAGGTATGAACCTATTACATGACGTAACAGATGCACATTAACTAGTTTACAAAGGTAGTGCCTAGTAATAAGTCAAATTAATTTCATAGCTATCATATTAATCATCAATGGTTTAAATGTTCATTAACAGATAATGGAGACCAAACTAATACTGAACTAATCTTTTCCAACTATCTGTTTTAATTCACACATCAAGGTTTATGCTTTATGAATAATCATTCCATCTTCAAATGGACTCAAAATGCAAGGGATCTCTAGGAAATGTGCTTGGGAAACATCAAAGGGCTTCTTACATGCGTATACTTGGAACATGTGACAAATGTCAAAAATGTCTTCCATCTCCGTTAACCACTTTTCATTGTGACTAAGACGTGCCATAATATACAAGTCTTGGTCTTGGTATTAGAGATAGATTACAATGCCATTATGAAAGCACTAGTATTGTACATATTTTTTTCTTTGTATTTCGAGTTTTGTTTTCTTTGGTTACAGTGGGAGATCTTGGGAGGAACCTTGTTGACTAAAATTATCATGTAATACAATATTTGCTGAAATTTATGACTCAACTCTTCTGTTTTTCAAGGAAATTGGTTATGCATGTATCTTATTTAATGTGTTTCATTCATATAATGTGTGTTTTAGGAAACATACAGCGATGTTTAGGTTCTTCATTTCATTTTGTTATTAATTCATATTTTTGGTTCTGAATTTCCTTTTACTAATATTTTATACATGCAAGAAGAGAGTTGTTTGGTTTGGAGCAGAGGAACTTCTGGAGGGTGTGAAGCTACAGTGTCATGATTGTAGTTATTTCTGGAGCTTTTGGCTGAAATTAACGTTTGTAGTTGTGTTATGACAGGTATTCATACAGTCTGATGTGCTAGAAGTCGCACTTGACATGAGAAATCAGTTTGATGAAATTGAAGCACTCAAACACACAGATGTTTTGAACCCGGCTTTGTTGTGCGATAGTGAAGGGTGGTTGTTGAGCAACCCCATGGGAATAAGGACCGAGAGAGAGATTCATGCAGAACTTGAAGGTGCAAAAATCTTTAGAAGATTGTACCAGAAACAAATGTGAGTTGTCAAGCTTGACTAGTTTGTTGATTTAAGCTATGTTTGGATAAATTTCTAGGTAACCATTTATAGGAGAAGAAAATAAGAAAGAAAAATGAATTAAATTTCTCCTATAGACTCAAATTAACTTATACATGAGCTCATTTATATAAACTCTCTCATTTTAACTTCTTCAAAGCTAATCTTAACTTATAAGTTAATTTTAACTTATGAGAGTAAACTTAATTTTTTTTTTTTTTGTATTCTCTTCTCTTCTAAGTATTTATAAAAAAAAATCCAAATGGGGCCTTACTCTCCTACTATGAAACACAAGGGGAACCTTGTCCATGTCAAACATAAATGGAATGGAACACTCATCAGACACTGCACCCCACATGACACTTCAAATCCTAGCAAGATGCTTGGCATTTTATTGTGTTTGCTATGTCCATGTTCCTTATATGTTCAACCCTAGAATGCTTACCAATATTTTCTTTGTAGCTAGATATTATTTTCTCTCTCTCTTTTCTGGTGTGATGGAGAGTTGCTATCTCACTCTTAGAAAATCTAAGGATTTTGGTTGAGCCAATAGTTGAAAGAGTTTGAGTCATTGTAGTCAATCCCAGAACAGAGCAGTTGACTCCAAAACTAGAATGGCAGGATAACTGACAACAGGATAACTACTATTCTACTATTCTACTATTCTACTATTTTATTATTATTATTATTATTATTATTATTATTATTATTATTATTATTATTATATATATATATATATATATATATATATATATATATATATATAAAAAGTTCAAAAGATAAATATAATTTAAAATTAATTGAATAACAATCATTAATAATAAAAATTATGTTGTTGGGTTGGGAGACAAATGTCATGGTTCTACTTGGTGAAATACAAAAGGCATTGTGCCTTAAATCCGCACTGTTACCACAATGGACTATGTATGGTTTGAGTACATTAAGGGAGAGAGAGTTTCTCACTTAGTAGGAAAATTCTTTAAGTTTCTACCAACAAAGTCTACCACAGTTGACAAATAGTTTAGTTCTTTAAGTATATTATTAAATATTCAATTCTTAATTATGTGTATGGAGAAAATTTTGTTAAGAGAGACAATACTTACTTTAGTAATCTTTTTATCTAAAAAAAAATTATTTTTGACAATCAGTTGAGAGATATATGATGTGTAGTATCCTAAGAAATTCTCATGTTGCACATATCATACCTAGTGGAAAAGGAATATGGCTGTGTATTTATTCGTCTATATAATATATCATACATAGTTTCTCATGTTCCTTTTATACTCAGTGGTTATGATATTAGTAGGTAGACAGTGATTATATTATTCCACCATCACAAGATTTGAAGGATGCAAAGAGAAAATGAATATGCTTCAATAGCAAATTATTTCCGCTTGATTGAAGCAACTACAGCATCTTAACCTACTTTAACTGTTTAGCATATAAGTAATATGCTTTTCTTTTCTAATTGCAGCATATAAACCAAGATAAATAATAGTTGCGTATAAAAAACAATATAAAGCAATTTTTTAGGTCCATTTGGTAGACTTGTATTACTACTAGAGAGGATGACTACTTAAATTACATAAAATAAAAGTAATATGTCATGGTGAGATTCATACAAAAATATGAATTTAAGAATTAAGCAATATGAATTTTTTTCAATAAAATATTCTATTTCTAGTTTCTTAAAATCAACTTTGTTTGGATTAGGAGTAAAATAGAGAAGAAAGAAATATGAAGGATAAAATTAGAAGAGAAATAGAATGGAAAAAATATTTTGTTTAGGAATGTCAAAATGGATTTGATCTTATAGGTTAATCCCTATAACATGTCCCAAACGAGTATGTAACTCAACTTGTACAATTTATCAACTTAACAGGTCAATGGATTGAGTTGAGTTAACCTGTCAACACATAACAAAAGAAAAATATTTTGAAATTTTAAATAATTGTATTTATTTTAAATTATTTTATGATCAAATATAATTATAAGAAGAAAAAAATATTTTAAAAATAATCAAATTTAAAAGTTGAAATTATATACTTTATAGCTTGAGTTTGAATTATAATTCATGGACTAAATTAAAATTCACTCTTTAAAGAGGATAAATAATCTATTATAACTTGAATAGTTTCTTTGTTTAAAATTGTGAAGTCCCAAGACATTTTTGTTTATAGTAATTATAATTTAAAATAAATAAACATCGAAGAAGCACGTAACTTAATGTTTATTATCATCTCTTAAGTATTTAATGGGTTCCTTAATTTACTATTTTCAAAATATTTTGCTAGGACATACAGGTTAAGGGACAGTCTCCAATAAACAATTTCTTTTCTAATTATATTTAATCATAAAATTTAAAAATTTTAAGACAAACACAATTAGTTAAATTTTAAAATTTTTTAATGAGTTGGTTGGTCAATCTAACCCAACCCGTCAACCCACAAATTGAGATTTTCAACTCTATGCACAAAAATATTCAACTAGTGATCTCGAGTTCAAATGTTAAGCATGCAATTAAATTAAATATTTGGAGGAAGAACTTTTGTCGTCTATAATGGTTTTACTGGACTTAAACATGATTATCTCTAATGAAGAATACCTATGGTCTAGAAAAAAAAAAAAAAAAAGTCTAACCCAACCTAACCTGTTTTCTTTTTAGGGTTAAGGGTGGGTTGGGCTAATATGCTTGACATCATTAATTTTGTTTGGATGGACAAAAATAGAAAGGAAGTGAAGAAAATTCTTTAATTATTTAAATGAATAGGAAAAAAAGTGAAAATAAATAAATAAATTATATAAAAATATGTTTATAGTAATTAAAAATATATAATTTTTAACCTAATATTTTTTATCAACATAAAATTATTTTATTTTAAAAAAAAATTATAATATAATTTTTTTAAAGTTAAACCAAAAAATTCATTTCCTCCCATTACATTTCAATTTGGAGGAAAAATATTTTTTGGTAGGATTTAAATGATTTTCTTTCCTATTATTTTTCTCAAACAAATGATATAAATTTAGTATTTTATCTAATACATTTTCTTTTTTTTTTCTCTATTTTTATCCAAACAAACAAAGACAAATTTTTTTAATTATTTTCAAAAGCACATTATTTAATTGTTTGCTCAACTTTTTGAATTAATAATACATGCGTAGCAATATAAAGATTTTTCATACTTTCATTAAATCACAAATAGTTACTTAAAATAAATTTATTAAATTTTATAATAATTATCTCAACAACTATAATAATAATAATTTTCAATTAACCAATGTAAAAACTTTGTACGGGAAGTTACTATCTTCTATAAATTATCTTAATGCTTAGTTTGGTTATATGAAAAATGGAAAGAATATTTGTGGGTAAAAGAAAAACATCACAATATTTAAAATATTTAATCCTTCCAATATCTGGAAGCTCTAGAAAGGGGAGCATATTGCCTGGCGTTTATGCAGGAATGTTACAATGTAGTTAATATTTAGACTGTTTGATTACTTGTTTGCATTGCATTTTGATATGTCTTTAACCATATATATTTCTAAAAACAAATACTATTTACGTATCAAGAAACTTTATTCAACTTATCAATTTTCATCAACAAAAACTTATCATCAAGTCATCAACACGATTTTATGATTGGTCGAAATAATTTATATATAATATATGTACACATAATATATACATATATATATAACAATTTTAACATGTAAATTTAAAATATGTTATTAATTTAAATATTGAAAAATAATAAAAATTAAATATATTTAAAAATTTTGTAAATATTAATAATATTAAATATATAAAAGATTATAAATATTATATTTTGATAATAATTACATCAATTATTTAAATATTTTTTAATAATATTAAATTTTATTATAAAATATTTAATGTTAATTATGTGATTTATTTTTTAGTTAATTTTTATAGTTTAAAAAATGAAATGATGTATAAAATTCAAGATGGAATATTAAAGATAATTTTATAATTTAAAATAAATAATATTTTAAAAGTTAAAAATATATTAGAAATTAATTTTTAAAAATATTATACAATTAGGATAAAATGATAATATTCTGACACATAATATTCGCTAATGCACACCAAACTGTTTTTTAGAAGAAAAAAAAATATATGTTAGCATGTTATATAATATTTAAGAGATTATCGATTTCACATAAAATATTGGATAATATAAAATTAAAATTTAAGTAAAATGTGTATTTGATCTCTCTAAATTTTTTAAATTCAATTAGTCCTCTATTTTTTATTTTTTTTTGCCTCTCTAAGTGATTATAGGTTATAAACGATCAGAAAATATAATTTGAGAACCAAAAGTAAAGTATTTCTAAATTAGAAGAATAAAAATAGGACAAAAAAATTAAGGATTAAAAATAAAATTGTACCATAAATTTTTTTACTCTTGTTTAACTATTATATTCTATCTTATTATCCTATTTTGACTTTATAGTAAATTTGAGTTAAATTTTTATTTTATATATATCTAATTATTTTCGTACAAAATTATAATAATTATTAGTATTTTAACATATAATGAAAAGGATAAATGTTGATTTTATATAACTAAAATTTATAATAATTAAATACTTTTGAATATATAAATTATATTATAATTAAAATTTATAATAAACAAATATACATTATGTTTTAGATTTATGACAAATAATTTATATTATGATATAAAATTACTTTAACTATTGGTAATTTTTTTAAAATATTTTAATTTAATTTTAAAAAAATAAATTAAAAGAGATAAGAGATTAAAAAAATCTTTATGCCAAATTTGTACTTTATTTTTATTTTATCTAAATTATTTTCACTTGATCATAAAATTGTGTTGATGACTTAATGGTCAATATTAGTTCATGAAAAGTAGCATGTTTAATAAAACTTCTAAATACCAAAATGGTACTTCCTCGTGTCTCACATATAAGAAAAAAATGATTTAATATTAATTAAAAAAGTTAGTTAAATATCATTTAATTGTACCCTTTCATTTAATAATAAACATTTTTCCTAATCTATCATTCATTTAAACTTGATATTAAGAATAATATAAAATCATTGGAAACGTAAACTTTAATAAATAAATGATATTTTAGAGATAATCTTATTAAATGAAGTGAAGTTAGTTGAGATTTCATTAAATGAAGTAAAATTAGTTGATATTTACTTATTCTTAAGACAAACACGTTAGACATATGTATTTTTTGTGTGCATATAATTAATAATTTCTCAAAAATCCTAAATAACCCTAAAAATGGGTTTGATTGTGAAGCAAGAGAACCTATAACTGTCATTCCTCAACGAGAGAGCCAAAGAGTGAGATAGGAAGATTGATGAATGTGGTATGTTTGTGCAATAGGAGCTATAGTCATGGCTTCTTCATCTCGTGTTATTCATATGTTGGATACATCAAGGTCATCTACATTAATGAGTTCATTTTAGTCTTGAAGAAGATGGAGGTATTGTTTGTGTGGAAAGAGGACTCTTATTTACATGACCAATAATAAAGCAAACCATGGAAGAAGCTTTTGGAGATGTCTTAATTAGTATGTATGTAATATATATTTTTAATTTACACAAACAATACATTTTTTTTCTTCTAAAAATGAATTAAAAATAATTGAAATTATTCTTTTGAATCCTAAATTAGTTTTTTGAGGAGAAAATTTTCATGTTAGCATAGTAAATAGATAGTTGATGAAAGATTATTTTAGAAACCTAATTACAAAATTTGAAAAAATTCAAGGATCCAATTACAATTTTTTAAAATTAAAAGTCTAATTAAAAATTCTCAAAAAATTCAAAAATATGTATATGTATTAAATTTATATTATATATAATTTATTTCAATGCTAAATTTTTACTTTATTTTTATTTTATATAAATAATTTCCACCTTATTATATATTGTGATGATAACTTGATGGTCAAATTTAGTTCATGAAAAGTGATAGGTTGAATAAGGCTTTCCAATATATAAATAGTATTTATTTTCAAAAGTATATATGATTAAAAACGTGCCAAAATAGCGTAAATATTAATTTGTATAGTTTAATCCATCTAGTTGAGTAAGAAGAATATTGTAAACTTTCTATACTATCTTCGATTTTTATAAATAAATAAAAATTTACAATACATGTAATATGCTTCCTCAAAAAAAAAGGAAGGTACAAACCAGAGTCTCACACAGAATCTCTTCTTTTTATTAGGACAGAAAAGGAAATGGAAGGTGTTTATATAATGATAAAAATATTCTTATTTATATTACATCTTTTTTCTTATTTAAAACATTTATGTCATTTTAGATATTTTTTATTTTCTTTTTACTAAACTAAAAGATAATTTATTTTTGTTATTTTTTTTTTCACTTCCTTTTCTTCGTGTTTACTTTTTTAATCATAAAAATCATACTAATGATAATTTTTAATTAATTAATTAAATTAAAAAATTTGTACTTTCAAGAGTAAGCGTATAAACTCCATTTTTTTTTTGTCACGGCACTTTTTAGTTCATTTTTCTTCACGCCATTTATCCTCTTTCTTTATTTTATTTAGCAAATATTTTTTAATTTATAGAAACTTATTTTAAAATTACTAGAATTTAATGAAACTGCACACCTAACATTACGCACCATCATTGGCAAATCGAAAACGACAGGGAAATTCTACGTACGTTAACAACCAGAGTTGTTATATTTAGTTGGAAATTCTATGTTATTTTATCCATAACAAACAATAAAATATAACCGGTAAGTATTCGATTAATGTAATGATATATTTATAATATACAAATAATTTTCTTTTGCATTTATGCAATTAATATGGTGTATATATACAAATAATCCAATTGGATAAAATTAATATATGCACTATTTTTTTTTCAAATATTCAACATACTTACATACTTAAAGTTTAAATTCGAGACCATAAGTTAAAATAATTTGATATTAGTTAATCGATATATTTGATGGTGTATTCATATAATTTAAAAAATATTTGAAATAAAAATATTTTAATAATAATCTACAAGTATTCTATTATATTTAATGTTAATTGAAGATTTTTAAATATTAATTAATGAAATTATGAAAAGTATTTTTTTTTATTTGAATAGTTAATTGAGAAATAAATTAATATAAATTTGATTTGGTTTAAGGTAAAAAAATCATAACACATAAAAAAATAAAAAAAGGCACGTAACTTCATAGAAGATGGTATGAGCTGTTTTTATGATACTCAAAAACGAATTCTCAAATTTAATATATATATATATATATAATATTTTATGTTATGTTTGTATAAAAAAAAAATGTATATATTCCATGCTATTACGTGGAGTTCGTAGCAGTCGTCAATAAAAAGCAAACGCGTCAAAGCTACGTGAGCTTTTAAAAATTAAGAAATAAGAATAAGAATAGGTAAAGTTTCAATTCATTTATTTTTATTATTTTGGCATCAAACATTTTCTTTCATCACCTTTGGAAGATTTTAGAGAAAGCCTTTAGAATTTCCATTTGAGTAAGCATGAAGCAACAATGGTTTTGTCTCTTTTTTCTTTTTCCATTGTTGGCAACCAAATCTTGTGTGTGGCATGTGTTCTGGTTTCAGCTTGGTTTGATTGGCATGTTATGATTCTTCTTCCTTTCTTTGGTAAATTTCAATATCTGTGGTGTCATGATCATCAGGGTTCTCTATGGTTTTTGGATTGTGCCAATCATGGTGTTTGTTTTTCTGTTTTTCTCATATTCTCCCCTACCCTTTGGCTTGATCATGATGAAAGAAACATGGTTTTGATCAGATTGTTCCCCTGCTGCAGCATCTTGGTTAAACTTTTATTGTTTCTGAATGTGGTGATGAACCTTGTTCTTCATTACCCTTTAAGGGTTTGCTATATATATTGATATATTGGTTGCACTAGGATGTGAGATGAGTTTTTATAGCGAAAGAGTGATAGGAATAAATTGAGACCACACAATATATATGAATAGTTAGGATTCAAAATTATTTAATGTTCATGTATCCATTTAAAAATATAAGGTGATTTTTTTTTAGTCTTTCCTTGTTGCTTATTAGGATGAATTATGAATTTTTCACAATCTTTTTTCTGCAAGGATACAATGTACAAATCAGTGGCCATGTAATAACAATTTGTTTGTCCATGATCTTGAATTATCGATTTACTGGATCATGTGTAAATTACTTGTGTTACATGTGAAGGTTAAGGAATAACTTCAATCCATCCTTGAAAACTTTGCTGTAAACTCCATTTTAGCATTTGTGAACTGTTTCTAGAAATTGTAACTTTTATATTATAATATGGCATGACATTTTTTAATTTCTGTAATACTCTTTTGTCAGTATAATTATCTGAATCCTTTATTTTATTTTGTTCTTGCATTTTGAGTTCAAATAAAAGCCTAAGAACCAATAAATAGTTCTCTGCCATTCTGATAGAAGGGTTGATTGGAAAATCTAGTTTGTATAGTTATGAAGACATAATTATTATAAAAATTTCAGGTTCTGGATTTAATTACACATACTATGATGTACTTTTATTTTTTACAATGCAAAGATGATTTTGTCTTGTCTAGAAAATCACAAACTGATAGGTAGTTTAGTGACTATTGTTATATTCTTACTAGCAGCATTTGGTTGGGACAGATTTAATACAGATAACTTTCATTCCTTCCAATTTACATTGTTTTATATTCAGGAAATATGATGAATTGAACTTGAGATGTTGAATTTCCCAATTAGTTATTTCATTATGCTTCTTTTACCCTTACCAGTTTAAAGTAGATAAATGAAAATTTTCAATGCAAACAAGGAGATGATTCCATTTGATTATGCATTATATTAATGAGTGATGTTATGTTACTTGGATGAGAGTTTGCAAATTGAGAATCCTTTCCTTTATTTTGGTTATAGGTTGAATCAACATGAACAACAATAGAAAAGATAAGAAAGGTGATGATGAGTCTGGTGAGAGAGGTTTATGTTCACATGTAGGCTATCCAACTGCACCCTCTTACCCTCCTCCACATGGATACCCAGCAACAGGCTATCCACCTCCAGGAGGGTATCCCCCAACAAGCTATCCACCTAGAGGAGGGTATCCCCCAATAGCCTATCCACCACCTGCATATCCTCCACCAGGTGGGTATCCTCATTCTGGTTACTATCCTTCAGAATATCCACCTCCTGGAGGGTATCCACCTTCTGGATATCCTCATTCAGGATATCATGCACCAGCTTATCATGCCCCACATGGCTATCAACCTCCATATCATGCAGGTACACTTAACAATCCTAATTTGTAATTTTTAATAAACTTCAACCTACAAATAGTGTATTAAAAGGAGTGTGTTATTAACACTCTATAGTTATATAGTTGTGTTTGACATTGAATTAACACTTAATATTCTTTTTTGTCATATCAACACTATAGCCAACAACAATGATTTAATGCACTAGGTTGAGTTTACTATATGAATCAATCGATGCTATTGGATATGTAGAGTATGTTTGATTCTGCTGTGGTACTATAAAAATCAACTTTTTACTTTGAAAATTTTGAAACTATATAGAGTTGTGAAGCCTTTAAAGTGAAAAAAATAATTAATTCTCTTATCATCAGTTTTGCTTTATTAAAATAGTAGGTTCATCAACCATTTAGATTGGTAAAGTTTTCATTACGTATTTTCCCTATTATTTTCTTGCATGATTTATATCGAAGCTATACTAAAGTAACTTGCTTCTCATAATTTATAATAATTCTGAAATAAGAATTGCCAAGATACCCAAAGAAATCAAAGGGTTTTGGTACATACGTTTTTTGGATCAATAGTTGAATGAATATGGGCATACCAAGAGAGAGAAAGAGGGAGAAAGGGTTTTTCAATAACAATACCAAAATCCTTAAATTTATACCATAGAATTTGTCTTGTGGAATTTGGGAGGATTATGATTAAATTTCAATATGTAGGGCGTGGGGCTGGCATGGGAGGATTGTTGGCAGGGGGTGTTGCTGCTGCTGCTGCTGCATATGGAGCTCACCACATGGCACATGGATATAATCACCATGGACATGGCGGTTACTATGGTCATGGAAAGTTCAAGCATGGCAAATTTGGCAAGCGTTGGAAGCATGGAATGTTTGGATTTGGCAAGTATAAGCATGGTTGGAAAAGGTGGAAGTGATAAACTGGCCAATATTTTAAATATGTAATTCTGAGTAAGGTCGTGAAGGTTTAGATATGGGATGAATAATGTATGCTACAACAACATATTTGCATGTTTGCAATTACTACTTTATTTATATCACCATTATTGGTCTTATTATCATTTGTGCAAATGTGGGTGTGGCTTCTGTACATAAAAGAAATTCATCATCCTGGATTATTTTGCTTGTTTTCTTACTATCAAAAAGGGCTTAGAGTTGAGATAGCAGTTCAGTAAATTTGACAGATAAGAGATGAAAACGTTTGTCAGTTGTTAGTAAGAGAAGTTTTGGTGTAGAATAGGACTTACATGTGGTAACTTGTGTCTAATGTGTCCTATTGAACTTTTATTATTATTATGAGCTATGTATGAGCAGCTACTTTGTTGGATTATAACATGTTTTGGGACACTTGATATTTGTTACAAATTAAAAGCCACGAGGATCTAGAATCAAACCTTGGGGATGCATGCAGAATAAAAACTGGTATTCGTCCAGTATCAGTCTATATTCACCAACAATAAGATGCATCCCTCAAACTAAGGACCTTTTTACTCACCATAAGAAATGCAATAGAAACTCAAACTAATTAATGTAACAGGCATGTGCTAATTAAAGGTTTTCAGCAAGTTATCAAAGATTTATGTACCTTTATATTCGATACAATTTGACTACCTTTATATTTGATATAATTTTAAATCATACCTTTATATTTGATATAATTTTAAATGATTTTGTATCTTCCAATATACAAGTGAGTGAATCTATATAATTATGTATCATTCATACAAATTACACGATTCAACAATTCATTATTATTTTTTTTATTATTTTTTTCATCATTTTCTCATGAAAAAATTTAAAAGTCATATAATTATTATTTTTTTCATCATTTTCTCATGAAAAAATTTAAAAATCATATAAACCTAATATTTGTTTATGTATGTATTGATTTTTCATATGTTTCTTTATGTTAAAATGTTCATAGAGCTATGTTTTTTAGTTATTGATTAGCGACGTGTGTTTCTAAATATCTATATATTATATTTTATTATTGATCATATATATTACTATCCATGATGCAATTTGATTTGTAATTTGAAGATCCATGATCCAATTTGATTTATAATTTGAAAAATAGGCTTTTCGATTGGCGATTTGAATCCCAATTCTGCTACAATGTATTGGACCACTATGCAGCCATGTCAAATGTCAATTACTTAAAAATCCAGGAAAATACTAGCCTTAATACATATACGGAGCAACCATCCCGAAAGTTAATAATATTCTCAATACAACTGAATTTAGAAGCCATGACAAGGTTCAACTGCCACAATCACTTAATATATTATGCAATCTAAATATTCTTTCCTACTTAAATAACTTTTTTTTTTTTGTGTTCTGAATAAAAGAGAATATGCAAAAACTAAAAAAGAATAAGAAAATGTTCAGATCCTACTTCCCTCACTCATGAAGAGGTAGGAGGAGTTTATTTATACACCTATGAATAGAAAGAGTATGAGTGTTAAAACTTTCCAACATCCTATTCACGCTGGCCAAATTTACTGAGAACTGAAACAGCTTCAGAACAAAAAAGCATTGAGGGTCGAGCAAGTATTATCAATGTTGGAAATAAGATAGTGCCTAAATAATGCTGAGCTCTGAAATCAAAACTAACATTCAAAATAAACAGCTGATAAATTCATAATACCTTAATACACGCATTCAAAGGTTTAACACTGATACTAAAGCTCCACTGAAGTTCCTACTAACAAAGCCATACACCTTTTCTCTATTAATTTTACATATGATTTCTGTTTCATGGTATGACCGAATGAACACTGAATATCAATCATATTAAGATTAACATATATACAGATCCCCATATAACACCAAACATTTCATGTCTCTACAACAGCTATGCTCAAAAACTGTTTCAGATGAAGCCCCTGGTCATCAAATCGGCTTGATTAAAAATGTAGTCCACAAACCTCTTCATGCATGATTTAGCTATTGTTGTTGGTTACTTCTTTAAAATTAAAAATAGTATGATTTCAAACAGGGCACTTACAAGAGAGATCACCCCAAAAAAGTGCACCCTACCCTACATTTATGATATACTTATCACTTATCATAAAAAATATAATTTCTATGGGCTTCAGTTAATTGCAACATGAAGCATACATAAAAATGCATTTGCTAAGCTCAAAAAAATAAATAAGAAACAAAAAATTTGGACTTGAAATTCTAGGTTTTTGAGATTCAAATGTAGGATATACAAAATATACTTTCACAAAATGATATTTGACAAGTCCTAGCCTAGTCCAATTTGAATTTGCCACATATGCAGATCAGACATACAAATTAAGCTTACTAGGAAATGGCTTCCAAAATGACATGCACCATTTTAGACAAATCATCAGTCATTTTCACCCACCCGTGTAAACCTTTTGCCAATAGCAAAACTTGTTGATCCCCTAGAATGGCTTGACTAAGAGTCCACCATTCTACCAAATTGTAGAGGCAGGTTGCTCATGCTACTGAAGGAACCCATAACTCCCATCTTGTTGCAAACCCATATCATAAACTTCAGAATTTGCATCTCTACCTCTTGGTGAAGTATAATCTGAAGTCCTGTTAGTGTATTTTCCTCGACTTCTGCCTCCAGTGGAACTACCCCCTCTCTGTTTCCTGACAGAACCAACTCCCCCTGAATAGAACCCATTAGACCCATCAACATCCTTTGACATAAACCTTCTTCCATTTTCCTTACTCCTCAAACTGCCATCACCAGACCTATCAACATCCTTGGATAAAACCCTCCTTCCACTCCCCTTATTCCTCAATCTGCCATCAAAACTCGCTCCATACCTCCCAGAACTCGAAGAACGAGGTGAATGCTCTCCATCACCAGCCCCATCAACACCCCTCGAAACATACTTACTTCCATTCCCATTCCTCCTCATTCTTCCATCAAAACTTTCTCCATACCTTGCAGAACTCAAAGAACGAGGCGAATGCTCTCCATCACCAGCCCCATCAACACCCCTTGAAACATACTTACTTTCGTTCCCATTCCTCCTCATTCTTCCATCAAAACTTGCTCCATACCTTGCAGAACGAGACGAATGCTCTCCATCACCAGCCCCATCAACACCCCTTGAAACATACTTACTTTCATTCCCATTCCTCCTCGTTCTTCCATCAAAACTTGCTCCATACCTTGCAGAACTCGAAGAACGAGGCGAATGTTCTCCATCACCAGCCCCATCAACACCCCTTGAAACATACTTACTTTCATTCCCATTCCTCCTCATTCTTCCATCAAAACTTGCTCCATACCTCGCAGAACCTGAAGAACGAGGCAAATGCTCTCCAGCATCAGCCCCATCAACACCCCTCGAAACATTCTTACTTCCATTTCCATTTTTACCCATTCTTCCATCAACATTCAATCCATTCCTCTGGTAATTCAAAGGAGAAGAACGTCCTCCATCACCAGAGATACCAACATCATTAGACAAAACCCTCCTCCCATTCCCATTCCTTCTCAATTTACCATCACCATCCACTCCATTCCTCCCATAATTCAAAGGAGAAGATTGTTCCCAATTGCTAGACCGATCAACATTATCAGACAAAACCATGCTCTGGCTCCCATTCCTTCTCAATCCAACATCACCATCAGAAGAAGAAGAGTCTCCATGATCACCTTCCAATTCTCCAACATCATGTCCATCACCAAGAGAATCAGCCTTAACAAGGCCATACCCATCAACCCTCCTATAAGGCTTGACACTATGGACAACCCCTTTGGGGAAAAACCTAGCAGAGGGCAACTCATCAGGGCTTTCAAACAAGACAGGGCCATCATTCTCACTCCACAAGTCAAAACCACCAGGCCTCTGGAACCTGTCAGCAAGAACCTTGACCTGCTCATCAGCCCCAACAGAGAACAAGAGAGGAGCGGCCTCCCTCTCAACGGCCTCCCACGGCCTCTCCAGCTCGGACACGGCCGCCCTAAGCTCAGCCCGCTTGCGCATCTCGTAAATCTGTCGCTCCCGACACAGCCGGGCCTTAAGAAGCTGCTTGGCCTTCTTCGCCTGCATGCGCTTCCACTGCCACTTCGACACACCGCCCGGGTACGTGCGGGGACCCCCACCCATGCGGATTACGGTGCTCACACGTGCGGGAAAGGGGACGCCTCTCATCGGGTTGTGGAAAAGTGGCCATTGCTGTGGATGTGGAACTAACAGCTTCATTTTGTTTATTATTTTTTTATCTGAAAAGATTCAATTCAACACAAGGTGAGCTGTGAATCCATCATTGAAAATGAAGGAATTTCAGAGAAGAGAGTTACCAAGCTCTTCACTCAATCCCTAATCTTCCCCTCTCTCTTCTGTCATTTTGCTGCCTACACTTATCACTATGTCTTTACATAAACCATACCAAAATTAATTATCTTTCTGCTCCCTTATTTCTTTCTTTTTTATTATACAAATTATTCAATAAATACTTGTATACGAAATTCATTCTGGTCTAAAGTATTTTGATTTAAACCTATTTTAGATCATGTTTATGTTGAATAAAATATTTATAATAAATTATATTGTTAACTTATTTTTAGAATAAAAATATCCAACAAAAAATGTATTACATCAAAACTAATTTCGTCACATACTTAATAAACTTAATTCTTATAAAAGTATTTTTTTTAACTTTCATAAAAAAAAATAAGTATGTGACAAATTATGACTGATTTGATATGATACAAAATAATTTAATTATATATATAATACAAAGATGAAAAATGATAATAAGATAAATTGTCTCAACTATTACACCATTAAATAATTTTATATAATTTGTGAATTTTATTGATATAATAATAAAATAAAATTATTTTTATATAAATTATATATAATTAATTTAAAATTATTTAATATTTTATTTATATTAATTAAAATTAATAATACATATATATATTTAAATATAAATAATTTGATTGTTTTATTATTATTTAACTTTAATAAAATTTGATACTAGCCATAAAAAAATAATATATATATATATATATATATATATATATATATATATATATATATATATATATATATATATTCAATTAGTTACGTTACGGACTTGTAGATATATTATAACATTATAATATTAACAAGTATGTTATTGTTTTGTTTCTTATCTCATAAAATAAAGTTTTTATTATTTTTAATTAATTTACATATATTAATGTGTATTTGTATTTATGTGTTATATTTGTGAAAAATATAATTATTTTAACTTTTGGTATTGAAAATCTTTTATTGTAAATAAAAAATAAGTGTAATATGCTGGTTTACAACTTTGCCCTTTTAAACTGCTGAATAATTAATAAAATAATATGAAAGTAACTATAAAAGTGTAAATATCTTTGTCTCTTTGCTTTGCAAGTGTTGATGTCATGTGTTTCCATTTTCCAAAATTGATTTCCAGGATTGCACCGCGTTTCCATAACTACAATATGTTTTCAAAATTACCAATCTCTTGAACGTTGTGTGGTGATCGTGATATGTGAAGTGATTGCAAAAGAAGAGTAAATTCAATTGAAAACAAATTAGGGTAATAGGGTTGAATTAAATACAATTAAGTCACAAAACCCATGTTCAGTATATAAAAAGCCATTGTCTAATAACTAGAATTAACCAAATAAACCGTTCAATAATTTAAATATTTATATTAATTTTATAACTTAATAAAAAAAATCAGGGAGAAAAGGCCTCAAGCATTTCTCTCTTTCTTTTACTTCTAATATCACTCATTTCCTCTTGAAAATTATATTCATTTTCCATTTTTTTCACAATTTGTAATCAACAATACTCTTTTATTCTTCTTATGTAGTCAATTTTTTTTTTTATTTTCCTCGTTTCATAGGGATGTAATATGAATGTGGTTAATGCATGATCATGATATTCCATACATAGATCAATCCAAGTTCATATAGTAATTAGACAACATTAGTATCAATATGTGAACATAAGTCATAAGTAACATAGTAAGTATAACACTACCAATCTCATTTTCATATTGTTCTTGTCTATGAGCACAGGTAGTTGAATACAAGTAGTTAGTTTTCGATCAGCCTCAAAATGGGGTCTAGTCAGATATATATACCATAGGATATACGTGGGAGGTTTACTTGTGTAGCAAGCTGCTTCCTAACCAAATCATAACTGCCTTAACGAACTCTTGGGCTACATGCCTCTTGGAGAAGACGGGTCCATTAGTCAAGCCCAACGTACAGGGATGCTGGCAATCCCGAAGTCCCTCCTTTTTAGGCACCTCATGGGGTCAAGAGGTCCCTCTTAATGGGCCTAGGCCGGATGACCAACCGGTACACAGCCCCAAGCTTCTAACCATGGGTGAGGAGCTTGATTTTTCTTTTTGTCTGATGTCAGTCGAGCATGCCACGCGGTCTTTTGGTTAGTCGGCCTTGCTGGCCCCGGCTCCCGACTGGACTTCCCGGTCGCACCCCACAGTCTTAGTGGTCGGTTGCCCTTGTGATGCTTGGTTGTCTGCACCTTTCTTAAATGCGCCTGCGCGTCGCCTTCACTCTTGAGTAACTGTCAATCATTGCTGCTGTCTTTTCATCTTTCCACTCACATTAACTACTCTTTCCCTTGCTTTTTTCAAATTTCCCTCTTCACTTTTCTGCATTCTCCTACTTTCTACTCTCTGGGTTTCCTTGTGCTTCCTTCGTGAATTCTACAACTCTTGCTCCTTCGCTACTTCTCCTACCCACTTCTCTTCATCTTTAGCCCCCCAACTGATTTTTGATGGCCAAACAAGGAGGTAAATGTCATTGTTCTTTCTTGTCTACCTACGTGGGCTTTCTGTTTGGTTATTGTTTTGCTTTTCTAGGTTTTTTCTTTTTCTAGGGGGGAGGGTTTTCTCTCCCCCTTTTTGGCTCGGTTTCTTGGCTGACCCTTGTGTTTTGGTCGTAGGGAGCCTCTTCAACGGATCCTTTAGTTCTTCCAATCCAAGTGACGTGGTGGCCAACGACTCCTCTACACAAGGGAATGAGCCTCAGCACTCTGCTACTCCGGCGGCAAAAGAGGAGTTTCCCTTCAAGGTTTTGTTCCAGGAAGCGGAGGAGAGTGATTCCTCAGAAGGAGTGCCCTCGTGGATTGACCCCAAGGTCCTAGGGTTTACTCCACCTACACCCGTCCTGACTCCCTGGTGAGGATGGCCGACGTTATCTACCGGTGCGGTCCTTGGTCGATGAAGGTCCTCCCTTGTCGTGCAAATGAATTCGTTTGTGAGTGGGCGGCCTAGACCGAGGATTCGTTTTTCTACTTCTACGACACCTTGTTCTCAAAGCTGGGCGTCAAACTCCCCTTCACCGACTTCGAGCGGGCGGTGCTGCGAGCGCTAAATGTTGCCCCCACCCAGCTTCATCCCAATAGCTAGGTCTTCGTGCGAGCTTTCGAGCTCTTGTGCGAAGATATGGGCAGGGAGCCCTCTCTAAGCGTCTTCTTCTGGTTCTTCTCCTTGCGCCCAGCGCAAAAGGTTGGCTGGACATCATTGAGCAGCCGGCCCAGGCGCAAGCTGATGAAGCCCTTCCGAGAGAGTTACAAAATTTTCAAGGACCACTTCTACAGAATGGCGGCTGGCAACACTGGGATTAGCCTTTTCTTCAACGAATCTGGGGATCCCCTCTTCCCCTTGTAATGGACAGATTAGCCGACTGTGTCGGTCATGGTCGATCGGGACGACTTAGAGGACTGGGGGGAGGAGTTTGTAGAAGAGCTCAACCACCTGCTCACACTCTCCTGCTTGGCGCTCATAACGAACAAGGGTGATTGGCTTGTTATATATATGCTCTTTTTTTGTGTGTGTATATCTTTGGTTTCGTCCCAATTTTCTGACGTGTGATTTTCTGTGCAGGTTACTCTGCCAAGGATTTGATGTCTTTGAAGAAGTGGGCTTCGTGGTCCCCGGCTTTGGCTATGGTGAGGGCGATTGCTGAGGCGGCTCCTTTGGCCGCCGCTCGGTTAGAGCCTTCTATGCTAGCTGAGGCGACCACCCTTCCTACTCCCGTGGTCACACTGAACTCTCCCAACAACTCATTGGTACGAGCTGACGTTGATGCTGGCGATTCGGCAGCCAAGCGTCCGACTGAGGAGGGGGCGTTGGAGAGCCAGGAGCGGCCATCCAAGAGAATGGTTACTGTCGATACTGAGGTCGGTGGTGATGCAGACTTCGGGTTCGCTGGAGCTAGTGTTGGGGGGCGATCATGTCGAGCCAGCCTCCAAGCCCCTCAATTTGGACCCCCGACTTCCCCATTGGGGAAATGGTGGATAAGCTAGTGGCCCTCCTTTCCGACCACTGCAAGGCCAAGGAATTGGGATTGCCAAGGGCACTGGAAGTCATCCAACGATATGTCGGGTACTTGCTAGCATTGTCCCAAGCTGTCGAGTTAGAGTTTGGGGGCTTGGAGGCCCGTTAGCAATCCCTGGCCGAGAAGAACCAGAGGGCTCATGAGGCCCTTTTAAAGTTGTCTGCCGAGTATACTAAAGCCCAAGGAAAAATAAACAACTAGGGATGCAACGACCAGCTTGTAGAGTGAGCTTGACCGGGCTGTGGAGCAAACTAAAGACTTGATGCTAGCACAACAGGATTTGGAACGCACCCGGGATGCTCTAAATGCTTAGGTGTTGGCTCTACAGTAGGAGAAAGAGGGGTTGCTAGCGGCCAAGGTGTCGATGGAGGCGGCCCTTGCACAGTTGAGGACAGAGAAGGATGAAGAGGTGTCTCACCCAGCCATGGATACTTCCGAAGCCGGTCCCTTCAAGGAGATTGTGGACGGCAAGTTGGTCCTAGCTAAGTCTCCCCCAAATTCTCTTGCTTAGTGTTAGGTCTTTTTTTTTTAATGTTGTAATTCCCTACATTTTGAATAATGTTGTAATCCTGCATTTTGAACAATGTTGTAATCTTGTTGTTCACGTTTTAATATAGCAAATGGTTTTGGCATTTTTGTTGTGTAGGATTTCGCATGTATTTTTTTTTCAACTTTATAACTGTTCTGCTTCTATTGCGACGTATTGTGGATTTTTGCATTGGGGTCATCGGTGCCCTCTCAACTTAGCTGAGCATTTTATTTATTTTGGCTCTTTTGCAGATTTTTGGGCTCTTTTACGGAGATTGAGCCTTCGGCCGAGTCTCGTTGGGACTTGGCTCTTCAGGTCCTTAACCCTTTAGTACAAGGGAGCGATCTTACCAATTAGTTGTTTTTAGGTCCTGCTGCCATGGGTTGAGTCATTAGTAGCTGCTCCTTTTTATAGGTTCTGACTTATCTCGCTTGGAAGGGGTCCATGGACCGATTGTTCACAGGTCTTTGGTGCCTTGGACAACCTTGACTAGCTTGTCTCGGTCTTTAATTATCTCGCCTGGGGGGTCTATGGACCAGCCACTCGCAGGTCTTTGGTCTTTGATTGCTCGGGACAAGCCTAAATTGTCGGCTTCTTACATGTCTCTTCTTGCCTGGGACCATCTTTGTTGCTCGGCCTCTTACAGGTCTCGTCTTCTACCCAAGACCAGCCTTGTTGCCCAACCTCGGTCCCGTCTTCTGCTTGGGACCATCCTTTTTGGCCGACCTTTTACAGATCTCGCATGAATGTTTTACTGCAAATGCACTTTATTAGTTTCAATTATTAATACATTTGAGCCATACTTTGGTTCAACTATAATACAATCGAAGATTTAATGTGTTCCATGTTCGAGGAATTCTCTTGTTGTCAAGATGTTCCAAGCGGTAGGCTCCCTTTCCAACTTCCTCGCTCACCTTGAAGGGGCCTTCCCAGATTGGGGTCAGTTTATTGTTGTCGGCTGTCCTTGTAATCTTCCTCAGGACTAAGTCATGGCTCTTAAACTATCGTGGTGATAGCCTCCTGCCTTGCCGTTTGGCCACTCGTGCTTTTATCACGTACTCTCTTATTTGTGCTACTTCGCGGGTTTCCTGTAGTAGGTCCAGGTTTGCTCTCAACTCCTCCTCGTTTAGACCCGGTCGAAATAGGGCAGTTCGTGGTGATGACTCTCCGATTTTAACGAGGATGACTACCTCCGTGTCGAAGGTTAGGCAGAAAGGTGTTTCTTTGGTGGAAGAGTGGGGCGTCATGTGGTACGACCAAAGTACTTGCGGGAGCTCCTCGACCCACCTCCCTTTTGCCTCCTTGAGACGTCTCCATAATCCCCTTAAGATGACTTGTTGGCGGTCTCGGCCTGTTCATTTGATTATGGGTGTTCCACCAATGTGAATTGTTGTTTTATTTTCAACTAAGCACAGAAGCTCGTGGTTAACTGGGAAGCCAACTGTGTCCTGTTGTCGGAAACTATTTCCGCTGGCAAGCCAAACCGGCAAATTATCTTCTTCCAGTAGAAACGTTTGATCTTTTTCGTCGATATTGTGGCCATCGGTTCTGCTTCTATCTACTTTGTGAAATAATTTATCGCCACGATCAGGTATTTCACTTGCCCTGGTGTTGTCGAAAATAGGCCCAGGATATCTACACCCCACTTGTAGAATGACCAGGGTGAGGTGATAGAGTGCAGTTGCTCTGGTGATGACGTGGGTACTTATGTGAACCTTTGACATCATTTCTTCACATACTCCATGCAATTGCTCTTCAATGTCAGCAATAGTAACCTCACCTGGTGACTTTGCTTGCCAGTGCTCTGCCCCCTATGTGTGTGCCACACACTCCTTCATGCACCTCCCGAATTATGTACTGGGATTCCTTGCCCTCCACACATCGAAGTAACGAGAAAGAAAAACCCCTTCAGTTGCTCGCCGACAACGATGTACTTTGTTGCATCCTTGACCAACTTCTTGGCTTTGGATGGATCATTGGGCAGTTGGTCCTCTTTCAAATACTTCAGGAATGGGCTCATCCATGTCCTCCTTTCATCCACACAACACACCCTCGGCTCTTCAATTGTCAGCCAGCTTATACTTTCATGGATGACCGATCATTGTTGCCCTCTTCTCTAGGTAGTGACCAACTTCGACAACAAGTTGACCCTTTTGTTCTACTCTCGTGGCACGTGGAGGAGTGTGAATTTTTCGAATGTTGCCACCATTTTTGTCGCCTTCTCCCAATATTTTGTCAGTTGGGAATCTCTCGCCTAATACTCCCCGTTCACCTGGCCCGTCACCAATTTTGAGTCGCTTTTGGCCATCAGGATCTTCGCCTCTAACTCTTTGGCTAATCTCATCCCGGCTAACAGTGCCTAATACTCAGCTTGATTATTACTGGCCTTGAATTCGAAGTGTAATGATTGCTCGAATAGCACTCCATTCCGGCCCTCCAATATTATGCCTACTTCACTCCTCGCCTGATTGGACGCTCCGTCCACCACCAACAACCACCCGTTGTTTTCATTGGCCATCAATCCCCTTCCTATCATCTCGGTGATGAAGTCAGC
Organism: Mucuna pruriens; assembly: GCA_025330945.1. NCBI lineage: Eukaryota > Viridiplantae > Streptophyta > Magnoliopsida > Fabales > Fabaceae > Mucuna > Mucuna pruriens. Next base: position 224,996 of record JAENHJ010000384.1, on the reverse strand, counting down.
TAGTACCTAGGATTTTATATGGCCTCTATTCTCGTAGGAGATGTCGAACTTGGATAACTGGATGCTCCATGCTACCATCCTCCCGACCAGGTCTGGTTTCTTAAGTACCTACTTGATGGGCAGGTTTGTCCGAACAACTATAGGGTACCCTTGAAAGTAAGGGCGAAGTCTCTTCAAGGTGATTATGAGGGTGACGGCTGCTTTCTCGATTCTTTGGTACCTCCTTTTTGCGTCTTGCAGGACCTTGCTCACGAAATACACTAAATGCTGCTTCCTCTCCCTTTCCTGGACTATCGCTACACTAACGATGTCATCAAACATAGATATGTAAACAAAAAGGAGAATACTTGGGGATGGCCTCGTGAGGGTTAGGGGAGTTGCCAACATTGCCTTCAGCCTTAGGAAGGCCTCCTCGCTCTCGGCTATCCATGCAAAACCATCTCCCTTCCTGAGGGTACTGAAGATGGGTATGGTCGTCTCCACTAACCGGGACTGGAACCGAGATAAAGTCGTGATTCTCCCAGCCAACTATTGGACCTCCTTGACTGTCCATGGGCTCCTCATGTTGATGATGACTTGACACTTTTTCAAGTTAGCCTCTATCCCCCTCTTGGTCAGCATGAATCCCAGGAATTTTCCCGCCTGGACGTCGAAGGAGCACTTCTCCAGGTTCAACTTGAGTTGGTGCTTTCTTAATAGTTGGAAGACTCTCTCCAAGGCCCTGCAATGATCTCCTGCCACTGTGGACTTCACCACCATGTTGTCCATGTACACCTCTATGTTAGTGGCTATTATCTCCTCGAAGATCTTGTCCATCAGAAGCTGGTACATCATCCTCGTGTTCTTTAACCTGAATGGCATCACTTTGTAGCAGAAAGTCCTAGAGTCGGTTATGAAGGCGATTTTGGCCTCGTCTTGGGGATGTATTCTGCTTTGGTTGTACCCTGAATATGCATCCATGAAACTAAGAAAGGCGAAGCCTGACGCCCCGTCCACCAACTGGTCAATGTTGGGCAGGTGTAGTTTGTGCACATCCACCATTTGCCATTAGCCTTTTTCACTATGACTACATTGGCTAGCCATGTAGGATACTGTATCTCCCTAATGAATCCTGCCGCGAGTAGCTTCCTTGTCTACTCCTTGGCAGCCTTTCACTTCTCTTCCCCTAGCTTCCTCTACTTTTGGGCGATTGGCTATGATTCCGAAGAGACCGAAAGGCGATGGCATAGGAACTCTGGGTTGATCCTTGGCATGTCGGTAGGAGACCATGCGAACACATCCCTGTTCTCCCAGAGAAAAGACACATGACGACCCTTGTCTTCCTTTACCAACGTCGTGCCTATCTTGGTCTTATGAGTCGGCGAGGGTCCTATACTAACTTCGTTCAAATCCTTGGTCGGGAGAGGTATCTTGCACTCAGGCTTGCATTGTAGGTCTAAGTCGAGGTCTAGCACGTTAACAACCAACTCTTTTGCCCGGGACGGTTGGGAGCCTATTCTTAGACTATCCTCATAGCATCATCGAGCCATCCAGTGATTGGCCCATATTCTGCGTACCTCGTGTCCCATCGGGTACTTTATACATAGGTGAAGAGTGGAGACTACCACTACCAATTTTTTCAAGGCTGGTCTTCCCATGATTATGTTGTACGATGCCTCTACATCCACCACCGTGTACAATATTGGTATAATGCGTGCGTGACTACACTCTCCGAATGTAGTCTACAGCTCCATGACCCCTTTGATCATCACTTGTTCGCCAACGAAGCTGTACAACATTCCTGAGCACAATTCCAGGTCAGCCAGGGGGAGCCCTAATCTCTTATACGTCGACCAGTATAGGATGTTGGCCGAACTCCCCTGGTCAATTAGGACCCTCTCGACTTTGTATTCGGTCGTCACCACCAATATCACCATGGGCTCATCTTGCCTAGGCGGTTCGTACCTCATGTCCCTTTCGCTAAACGTGATGATCGGGGATGGAGTAATGCCTGCCTTCACACGTACCGCCAGCACATCACGGGCCCCTCGCTTTCGACTTGGATTCCCTTTGGCCATGCTGGCTCCTCCACCTGAAATGGTGGTTATGACGCCTTGGTGTCGGGTGTCCATTCTATGTCCTGATTTGCTCCTTTCCCCCTGTCTCTCCTCACACCTTGTGTCATCTCGGCCATCTCTACATGACTTATCCTCATTCCCCTTTCTAGTTGGCCTCAGGCTAACAGGGTATTTCTCACCTCTACCTAGGACGTAGCGGCCCAGATGTCCCTCTTGGATTAGCTTTTCAATTTGCTCTTGCAAGGTCCGACATTCTTCCATGGAGTGGTTGTATGCTCTATGGAACTCGCACCAGTCTTGTCTGTTGGCTCCCAACACTCGGCCCTTCACCTCCTTCGGGAATTTCAATAGCCGCGTGTGGCATATCTCACGCAGTATTTGCGCCTTCTTCTCTTGTAGAGGGTGAAGGTTAGAGGGTAGTCCCTTGGCTTGGGCTGGGCCGGGTGCTTTGGTTCTCCTTTTTGACCACCAGGTAGTGCGGGCCTGGGCTCTCGTGCGCCAGACTGTCGCTCGGCCTCGAGTCGGTCGGCCTGGTCCTCCTCGGCCTTGATGTGCTTTGGTTACAAGTAGTTAGTTTCCGATCATCCTCAAAACAAGGTCTAGTCAGATATATATACCATGGGATATACGTGGGAGGGTTACTTGTATAGCAAGTTGCTTCCTAACCGAATCGTAACCGCCTTAACGAACTCCTGGGCTGCATGCCTCTTGGAGCAGACGAGCCCATTAGTCAGGCCCAACGTACGGGGATGCTGGCTAGTCCGAAGTCCCTCCTCTTCAAGCACCTCATGGGGTCAGGAGGTCCCTCTTTGTGGGCCTGTATCGGATGGCCGACCGGTACACATATAAAAAACATTGGAATACTTTATTTCAAGTTTATTAGGATAGTATATCATCTAGATATTGGCCTCCAATTCAAAATAGATATAGTTATTGCTCATTGGTTGAGCCTTTTTTTTTTCCTTCCTACATTAATTGGGGCTTAATTTCCCATGTGACATATTTTACCTTGCTATCATTTATTCTTAATAAAAGAAAATATAGAAAATAAAGTTTCATTCATGTTTTCATTTATTCATTCAAGTGTAAAGAGTTTACATTTTTAAACAACACATAAACTAAATCAAATCCACACGATGACATTCCAAAGCCATATTTGTAAAAAGAGAATATAAAACATAAGGTAAACATCATTTAACTGATACTTTATAACCATACATCACTCTCTCGCTTAGCGAGGCTATTCCTCGCTCAATGAATGAAGTCACAGTGGCTCTAGGGTTCGCATCACCTACTGAAATCTATCCTTGGATAGTGAATGATTTAAAAAAGAGTACTAACTCTATATTACAGGCTCTCGTTTGGTGAGTGTTCCTATCTGCCCAACAGTGGAACTACAAAAAAGTTTTAGAGGCAACATTTGTTTAGTGAATGACTTGACAAAGAGTTTCAACTATTTGTTACACATTTTTGCCCGCGAGCCATCCTACTCACCTAGTGAATGAAACTACAAAGAGTCCTAAGGATCCATTCGCCCAATGAATTTGGTCACTTGCCTAACAACTTGAACTCTAGAGGAGGATTTCCTCTTGTTTGACAGGTTCTTCCCTAATAAATGCAAGCTTTCGCCTAATAAGTGTGACGAACAAAAGAATCATGTTTTTGCAATTTCTACACAAAACTCACCAAATCTCAAGGGGCACTTATGGGCTCTTTATGTTTTCATGTACTTTATCAAATTCATACATAAAAACACATATAATGTAGCCAAATTGCTCAATTAACACATTAATTCATAGAAAACCCTAAATTTCATCAAACCAAACAAAAAACCTAAATGTCAAGAACAGTAGCAAACTCCACTCAAAACCAACAAAAATCGTCAACAAATCCATACAAAATCTTGCAGAAAATCAATAACTAATCTAAGGGTTTAATCCCCCTTTAGAGACCATCAAATGCATACAATTTAGAGGTCTTAGGGACGACTTGTGACACCCTCTAGCCTTGATACTTAACAATACTAATAACATAAACTTAGAATGAATTGAATTTTGAAGACATATATCGACTGGTAAAGGATTCACAAATTGTCTAGTCATATGGAAATGGAAAGAAAACACTCATCCCTACCAACACTCAAAAGGCTAATTTCTAATGTCATAAAATGTGAATCAAACTTAATTACAAAAAGCACCCTAACGTCACATGTCTTATCAAAGCATAAACCTAAAAATAAAGAAAAAATAATAAATGAGGAGCCCTAGCTTAATCCTCACACTCTTGCCTAATGTCATCTGCAATTTGGCATTCAGCCCAAACACAAACAATACACAATGGAAGAAAGTAGGAAATGTACTTCACTCAAGCTCACGGTATTAGCACAATGCAAATAGCACACACTCATATCATTAACTACAAGATATAAAAAATAAGCAAAACACAGACACACAATTAATAGATAACAAACAAGCATAATTAGTAGACAAAAACAAATAAGTATGCATATGAATGCTAGAAATACATTCCTAGTACTACTCTGTATGTCATGTAGTACCAACTCTAATCTAAGAAGTAGGTTAGACGCAACCTTGCTAATCTCTGTCTCTGCGATTAGTTATGCCATTCTAGCATGATATCCCTTTGATAGCATGTCAGATACTACTTGGCTTGCATCGTCAGGTCTGACATGTAAGATTAGTCAATCACTAGAACTCTTCCATACCAAGTAGCCCCCATGAGGTCTAGTGACCTTACCACTCAGGTTCGCGTCTACATTTCTTACACATATGTTTTATTAAATGATGCATGATGTGGTTCAATTAGTTTATTATTTTCTCTTTTCGCAAATTAGGCTGATGAAAATCATTCTCGCCTCTCTAGGCCTAGGTACCTCATCCACCACCCATCACATTTTTGTGAGTATCATTTTGGCTTCTCTCAAGCTAGATCACTCATTGGATAAATGTCATTCAAGGTCATTCTTGTTTATCATAAACTAGGTCACCCTTCTCATTTACCTTTATTACTTATTATGCATTTTTATTTCATATACCGTCATTCTCATGCAATTTCAGCAATCACGACAACAATATATTCTACAGAAACACACAGGTTAACAGACAAGCAGCAAATTCAATAGTAACACAAAATCCTACAACACAAATAGGACAGCACAAACATGCTCCCACTAGCACGGGTATGCTTTCATTAGCACGAGCATGTACAATTAGCGTGATGCTCACAACTCTTATGGGTAAAATACCAGTTATAAGGTTCTTCTAGATTTGAGCATAACATTCCCATTATGAAAATAACCTTTAAAAAAAATCTTATATAGTACTTAAAAATAAACATCATTTCATTAGAAATTATGTACAAAAAGGCATTTTTGATATTAAGTTTATTGATACAAATAATTAATTAGTTGATATGTGTACAAAAGCTTTACTTGAAGATTGTTTTAACTTTATTAGAGAAAATTTATACATGCATCGTCTTTTGGACTCATAATCGTCTTACATACATGATCTTACATGCATCATGCATTGTCCTAAATGCACCATCTTACACGTGACTTATGGACTGACCATATAATATTTTGCAGATAATCTTTTTCATATCTTTATTATATAATTAGCCCTTTTTTATAACAAAAATGTGTCTCGCCTTTTAAAACTCATGATTTTGTAGCATTTATTGCACGTCATTTCAATAGAAAAGTTCTTATTTCTCTCCCTCATTTTTCAAAATTCAAAATGGAAGTAGTTAACTCTTTCTAAAACCCTAAAAACTTTCCACTTTCATTTGCAAACTCATTTCCCTCTATTTGAAACTGAAAAATCCCCTTATCTACTTAAGCCTTAGTTTTTGAAAATTGTGTGTAGACATAAATGGCACCGAAAAGAGTAATCGAAAATCTTGTACATTTTTCTCTTAAAGATTTTCTTCCTAAAAAGTGGGTTAACATACAGGATTTGAAGAAAGAATGGATCGATATAGGATCATACTTCACCTATGTAGGGTGGATGAAGAACATCAAGTTCAAATGAATCTATTATCATGCCTCATATGCTCTATTATGGGCAAATGCCTCTACACATAATGAAAACATTATTGGCAAGGTTGGTGACAACTCCATTGTCATCAGCATTGGTGTGATTACTCGAGCTACTAGATGCAAGGAAGAAGGACAAATCTATAGTGACAATTGGGAGCATGCTATTACTCTTGCCATTGTGGACCTTGCTCTTTATGGACAAAGAAGACCCATCCCCTTTGATGGGACGAAGTACAAGAAGTACATGTACAATCCCAATATGAAGCCAATTTGTTGAATGTTTCACAATATTTTTTTTGTGATGGACGACAAAGAGCCAAGGGCCACATCTCTTCTAAAGACTGGTTATGCATATACTTTGTACTAGTTGGTGAGAAGATAAACCTTTTTAATCAACATGTATGAAATAAGTTATCATTGCAAATATGACATGCTTAGCATCCATACATGAGTGGTAAATGTCCTTCAATCACTCCAATATCACATGTGTTCCTTTTTACCTATTGCAAAATATACCATCTGGTGACTGACTTCAAGCTTTCTCATCAAGATACCAATCGCCTCCTTACAAGTCAGTTGCTTGTGGTGACATAATGAACTAGAAATAGGTAAATATAGGAGATATGACACACCATCTAGAGTGATGGTCATTTCCTCCATTAGAGGGTGGAAATAGTTGATGTTCTTGTGCCATTACTTAATAAAAACACATAACATGCCCATGTTTACTATAAAATAGTGTGCCTCTAGATTCACCTGTGATATCAGTGTCTCTCCTGGGGTTGTGAACTCCTGCCCCATTTATAACCATATAACATCATTCGTGACAACATATTATACTTTGAATATAGATAATGTTTTAATAAACTTTAATAAAAATAATAAATATTTAAAAAAAAGTTTAAATTACTAAAACAAACTAGTTTAGATTCGCAACGAAGACATATTCTCGTTGTGTATCTAACTCAAATGCACAAAAAAAAATTGTGTTTCCATTGTCCATCAAATCTAGATATACAATAAAATCATGTTTTCATTGTATCTATGGGTATAGAAAAAAATAAAATAAAAATCAATAGAAGCCAACGAAAAATGTAATTAGTAAAGGAGTGAGCAAGTGAAATGTATTCGGTGACAACGAAGGAAGGAGCATGATCAGTTGCAAAAAGAGAAGGGAATGAGAAGAGGATGGAGGGATTAGAATATGAGATCAAGGGGGAGGAATAATTTAGTTTTTTCACAATTTAAAAAAAATGGTGAAATTAGTATATTTGAATGTGAGAATAACATCTTGTGGTAAAGACATCTAATGATTAGAAACTTAGTTTCCTTAAAAAAAATTATTTTTTCTTTCAAAATTTGATGACCTCAATTATACATATAATTTTTTTGTTTGACTTATAAATTATACAAAACATTTAAATTTCTAAATTTTACTTGAATATATGGTTAATCTTAAAAATAAAAAATTAATAAATAGTCTTAGACTATAACTTCTTGACTAATTTTTATATAATATGCATTTAAATTTTTTATTTATAAAAAAATTAATAATACATTATAAAGATCGATGAAAATCTTGATAGTTCCATACTATCTAATAATTTTTCTTTGGAAATCCAAATGTGATTAAGAGTTCAAGACTATTAACTAATCTAAAGAATTATACAATAAGACAAGAATGCATGTTACACTCATTCAAATCAGATTCTTTGTGGAAAAATTTCTGGTGAACAACTTGCGAATTAAATTTCAGTTTTTTTTTTCTTTTTGTGATAAAAAACAGAAGTCAAGACCAAACTCTCTCTCATTCAAGCTTATACCTACCAAAACCATATTTTAGTTGTAGTCAATTGTACATGAAAGTGTCAAAGATTAAAGAGCAGGATCGAATCATTTGAAGATTTTGATCAAACAACGTGAAAGGTTCATTATTCAACATGACAAATAAACTTGTCTACACAAGTTATTTTTAGAAATTGCATTATGTAAGAGATACATAATTTGCTTACTTATCTTATTATTTTTCATTTATGGTAGTAATTAATAACATCGTGCAGGAAAATAATTGGATTGCAAGAGACAAGGATCCTTTGAAAAATATTAAGGATATTATTGAGCTATAAATTAAATTGTTGCAGTACATCCTTTCTTGCAATATTAATAGTATAATAAATCATTTCAAAATTGCATATGCATCTTTACATTTAATTTGTAATTATTACTATGGTTGGAGTGAAATTATATTTAGTTTTTTTTAAGTAAAGTCTCACATTTCTTGAAGAAAAAAAATATGATGGAGGAGAACCTCTACTAATTAAACCCTTTCAAAAGTAAATTTAAAGTAAAAGATATACAAAAATTCTTTCTCTACGTTTGACACCTTCTAACAAATTTCTAATGGTAATCCTAACATAGCTTAAATCTACTCTAATGAATTATATTTGAATTTTAAAACTTAACTTTCATCATGTTAAGATCTACACACTGCAAAACAAAATAGTTTTTACTAACATAAAAAGAGTAATAATGCAAAAATAACATTTAGACACAACAAATGTGGCTTTCTCTAGAACCAAATTAATATTTGGCAATAGATTTATATTTGAATGAAAACACATTGCGTGTATGGACTAAAAAATAGAAATAAAAAAGAAAAAGATGAGCATAGGGATGAAGTGAGGCACATGTATCTGATAGCGATTCCTAACTTTATTTCTTACACACTCTTTTGATTACAGCTGTATTCACGACCTTCCTCTTTCTATTCCTTAGTTCTTTTGTCTTTCAATTCTCAATCTCTCTCTTTCTTTTTCCAAAATTAATGTTTTCAATTCTCCATACACCTAATTAAGATAATGTTTTATATGCTAAAACTCTCCTAATCTTGACCATATATGGATTAACTAAGGTGATTATTACCTTGCCATGATTAAGAATGATTTATTTAGTGAGAATATTTGTATTTAATTTTTAAGGTGTGTAACAATTTTTTCAAATCTATGAATCTATAAAATAAGATTAATATTTTTAGTTAGTCAAAGTAAGTTAGAAAAATCCGTAGAAAACAAAAAAAAAATTTTAACTACAAAGTAATTATTTTAACTTAATTAATTATTCAGTTTGAGTTTTAGTATTCTAACTTAATTTAAGTGTACAGATATTAATTGATAGAGTTATTTTAATTTAGTAATATTGAGTTTAAGTATAGGTAATTATTTTAAATATTTAAATAAAAAAATTTGTCTTTCATGATTATTTTATCCAATCTTTCATATAAAAAAAATATATTATAAAAAATAATATTTTATATTATTTATGAGTCCATCTAACCATAGCGTCTGACCTTTTCACAAATTCCAAGTTCCCAGTTATACAAGGATCTGGTTGTACTATTATTTTGGTTTTCATGATTGTTTTCAAAGACAGCTGTATGTTTTTTTTCTTTTTTTAGTTTAGATTATGGGCAAATATCTAATATTCATTAAGACTGACTAAAATTCAATAAACATTTCCGACAATATAATTGTTTTAGACTTTTAGGTATAAGATTTTTTCCCAGAATAATAAATCTTTTATTGAAATTAATTTGATAATTTGAAAAGATATTTACTATCTGTTAATTATATTTAATAATAATAAAAACTATGGTAAAAAGTTAATAATAATAAATATAGGTCTAACCAAAATGTTAGAATTTCAATCTTATTTTATGTAAGAAAAAAGTGGAAAAATATTCATATTTAATGAACTCACGAATTTTGATAAAAATTAGTTTATATTTTTAATAAAAATGTTAAATTTATTAAAGATATTCATTTAAAATTAAAAATATTTATTTTAGTTTAAAATTTATTAAGAAAGGTAAAATATTTAATTAAAAGATTAAAATAAGTAGTGCAATAATTAAAATAAATAGCACAATATTAAAAAAACAATCTAAAAAATAGTTTGATTGCAACAAATGATGATGTAGCCGGACGAAACATCATTGGATGTATCGAATGCAAAAAAAAAAGTGTTTGTTTTTTAAAAATAAATAAATAAATAAATAATTATAAAAAATATCAGAGCTGAAAATCTGAAAAACTGTCATTTTTCACAAACATTATAAGTTGCAAAATTAAGTCATTTTTGTCAAATAGATCTGTTTTACTCAAATAAAATTTTTACTTAATAAAATAAACCTTTAATTAGGTGAAAAGTGTTCCCAAACACACTAAAAAATTGTCATGCATGTTGACATTTTTATAGGATATTTTGACATTGTGCCATGTACTATTAAAGTTAATACCAAAAAAATCTAAGTTATCTTATAAAATTTTTATATTAATCTGATAAATTAAAAGATTAATTTGAAGCGCAAATCAATTAGAGGAAAATTTTAAAAATTAAAAAAGTTTAAAGGAAAAACATACTTTTTGCACAAGAAGATTATTTCTACACCTCATTTTCAGCAATCATCTTTTTCATTTCACTTTTTATCTCATTTATTTATTTCTAAAAATATTTAAAATTGAATTATAGAAAATAAAATATAAAAACAACATTGTTGTATCTTAACTAACCTATGACTTAATTGCATTTTTTTATTAAAATTGATGTATAATTTTAGTTTCCTAATTAATTTTTACTCGAATTTAATTAATTATTACAATTAAGTTTTTCTACATAAAATATTTCAATTTTTATTTGTAATTAAATAATTGAGAATTTATAATACATTTAAAATAAAAATTATTTTAAAAGTTTAGAAATAAAAATTGATGAAATTTAATAAAACGTGAAATTAAAGTTTTAAGTAAAATTGAAATTCTTTGATTTTAGGTAAAATGCCATTATTTTTTTAAGAAAATAACTTAGAATAGTATATTTAATTCAGAACATAGTAATTTAAAAAAAGTGAAAATTTAGGAGTTGAAATACATACTTAAGAATCTGATAATAAAAATTAAAAAAGTTTAAGAAATTAACTTCAAATAAAAATTCTTAAGACTACAATTGCACATAAGAATAATTAAAATATAAAATATTAAAAATATATGTCCTAACACACTTTTTTAATATTAAATACATAATTTATTAATGGTTAATATTTATTAAAAATTATAAAAAATTTATAATTTTTATTTCTTATGATTTTATAATTTTTTAATAAATTTTAACAAGTAATAAAAAATATTAAAATAAACATGTTATATAGTCTTCTATTAAAAATATAATTAAACCTTAAATTCTTTGTCCAAATTTGATAATCATACCCATTGGCATGTGACAAATCTAAGGAAAGAAAAACAAAATGTGATTCCTTTACTTTCTCCGTCTGTTTCGTGAGAAATGGCGTAGAGATCATAATTAATTAATTTTTTAGTTAATAATTATATTATTATATTCAATCTCTCTCTTCATTCTATCTCTCTCATACACATAACAACGAAAAACACAAAAGTATGCCACAAAAAGAAAGAGAGATTGTGCAAACATTTCAGTGATTTTTGGGTAATTATCCTCGTGATCCGTGCACAATCATATACCACTGCATATGTGTTCTTCCTCTTTTCCTCTCTTTTCTTTCTTTCTTTGGTCAATACCCTTCTCATAGGAACAACCTTTTTTCAAGTTTTGGGATTTGGAGGGTGCAAAAGGTGAGATTTTTCAGTTGGGTTTTGTGTGTTTCATCTTAAAAAACCTTTTTTTCTTTCTGTTTTTTTTTTTTCTTCTTCTGGGATTTCTTGTTATGCATGTGAAGCTGAGACAACTTGTTTTTTAAGTTTGAGTCCTTTGTGTGAAAGGTTGAGGGAGTTTGGTGCATTATGTGTCAACTAGGTGAGTTCAAGTTGCATTTTATACGTGTGTTGTAACTTTGACTTTTGTTTTGTTCTGTTTCTTGTTCTTGTGTTCCACCTGGTGCTTGTGTGTAATGCAATTTTAGACTTGGATGAGGTTGTTGACAGGTTTTCACATCATCACAATTGACTGCTTCTGTAACAGTTTTAACTTCAGTGCAAAAATTTCTCATGTGCTTGACTTTGTGGTAGTTGGTTTATTCAGTTTAGTTAACTCAATTCCTTTGATCTATGAGGTGTTTGAGTTTGTGAAGGTTGGTTATGCTTATAGCTTCTCACTCCACTATAGGTAAACTTGTAACTTGATTGGAAAGTGCTGTTGGTTCCTGAAAATGCAAGTTATCTTAGGCTGAAGAGAGAGCTGTTGGGGGCATGAGTGTCATGGCTATTTTAATATTATTCATATTAGATAGGGACTTGGTAGGTCTAGAGTGAAAGCTCTCTAAAATTTTTTATCAAATATGAGCTTACTGAATTGTTTAATTGACTTTGTCATTTTGTTCTTCAACTGAAAAGATTTCCTTGTAAACATGTTATTGGGGCTTTTACCAAAGAGGAGGCTTGGTTCTTAACTTCCACATGAGTTTGAACTAACTTTATCAGTTATTTGATTCTGTTAATTTCCTTTTCTTCTACCTAATATGCCTTACTCGTAAGTTAATTTTGTTTGATCTATATCTTTGCTTGAAGTGAAAGAAAAATGAAAATTTATCTGATTGGTGATCTAAACAGATTGCTTGGTGCATGTTGTTATCAGAATTCATCCCCCTTGAAAAGCCAGCCTATATTCTATCTTCTTTTGCTAAGAAATGAATCTATACCCGTTAGAGAATGGTACACTTGATACATTAATTTTAAGTTGTTTTATTTTAAGAATCAAAACACAAAATTGATGAATACCAGTTTTGTTCCTTTCAATATCATCACCTCAACTGCCATTTAAATAATGATTTTGAAATAATATCATATTTCATGGTCACATTTGGCATGAAATAAAAATACCCTTTTTACCAGTGAAAATTCAGGATTCCCCCCCCCCTTCAATAGTCTAATATAATGAACTACTTATTGGACAGCACAATAAATGATTGCTTCCATTCAAAGCCTTTAGTGCTTCATGACATTAGATCTTCTCTCTCATTCTGCTGAACCTTCTTATCCTTTCCTTTTTTACTCTATAAGTTCTATGCGGTTTAAATTTTTGTGAATGGTTTACAACCTCCAGCCTTTATTCACCTTTGTATTGCATATACTATGAAATCAAACAACACATTAATGAGAGTTGTTTTCCATACATGTTATCGCAACCTTTGCAATCAAGTGGTCAAGAATTTCAATCTTATCACCCTTATTTTCTGTAATTAAATTAAATTTCAAACAAGATTAAGTGATTCTTTTTTTTTTCACTTCCACACTTCAGACCTGAAGTCTTGATACAAAGCCATTCATGTGTTATCTAACAACTTAAGCTTTTAATAGTTTATTTTTAGTATCTCAACAGAAAAAAGTTGTATTCACGTGGTTTATTTATTTTTAAGGTAATAAACTGTTAAATGGAAAAAATTTAGAGAAGGATAGCCTCCTTATTTTGTTGGCAAAAAGGGGAAAGTGAAAATACTGAAAAGTAAACATGGGCACCTTCATCTGGAGTATAAAATTTCAAATCAAGCATTGCTAATACAAATGAAGTTTATACTAAAATATAGAAAGGTTAAGCTGAAGTAGACTTTCTGAAGGCATTCACTTGGAAAAGTATTAGAAGTTTTTTATTTTGTTGGCTTGTCCCAAGGCATGTTTTTTTAGGGATTGATAAAGCTTCTTTGCTGAGAAATTAGGACTAACATCTATATTGTATAATAACCCTCTGGCAATTTTGTTATATAGTTTGTCTTTGATATAATGAAGAGATGTTCGAGCTATATATACTAATGCCTTTTCCACTTTAGTTCATTTTTCGCGTAAAACATTATGTGTATCTTTGGGTTTTGTTCTAATACTATTATCAAACCCCTTTAAGGTACGGATGTTTGAATCCATTCTTTTGTTAGTTGCTACGCCATTACTGGAGAAGGCACTTGTTCTGACAATTTAACTATTGGATTTGTACATGCCAGTTTACCTGTTATTCACTGAATGCATCTTTTCAAAACTTTTATGCATATCTTATAATTAACTCTATTTTTTATGACTTCTGGAAGTAAGTTCACTCAAAAAGATTCTTGTTTTCTTGTAGAACTTTATTTGAATGAAAACTGTGAAGACAATAAAGAACTTGAAACTGATTTTATTTATGTATGGTCTTTTAACACCTAAGCTATCATAAAATGGAATCTCTAGATCTAAGTAGAGTGTGTCTTCCTTTTGATATCATAAACATATAGTCATGTCCAATGGAAATTGGACAACAAGGAGTGTAATTCTATTATGAAATTTGTTCATAGTATATTCATCCATTCTGAAAAAATGATTTTCTAGTACTTTTAATTTCTCAATTTATTTGTGACCAAAATATTTATTTTCTGTGATGAGTTTGTTTCTAACATCTGCAGCATAAAGGTGTCCACTCTTTCAGTGAACTCGTCAATTCATGTTATATAAATAGTTTCCTTTTGGTTGCCTTTATTGCTTTACATATCCATCTTATTTGCTTCATTGTGTTAAATTGCTCATAACCGCTTTCTAATTTTCTCATGTTTATGTGAACTGAACAATAGTCCTAAGCTAATGGATAGTGTCTACTTTTTCTTTATTTTTTTTTTCAAATATAAATGTTTTTTTAGGAAGAATATAAATGTTTGTTACTTACTTGACAACGTTGTATTTTTGTTATTTGCTTGGCGATGGCATGTTATTAGGACAGGAATTTTATATTGTATGATAACTTGTGTAAGCTGTTGTTTTCTTAAATGCTAATCAAAAGAGCACATGCTTAATTTTCTATTCATTTCTGATTTGATCATCATTTCTGTCTTATATTTCACAGGGCAACTGAATTTGGTGAAAATACCGCTTTAAAAGTAATGGGGGGACAATTGTGACAAATATGGATCCTCAGGCCTTCATTAGGTTGTCAATTGGTTCTCTGGGGTTGAGATGCACTGGAATTGAACTGAGCACTGGCAAATCTGGAATTCAAACGCTCTCTTTACCTTGTGTTTGTGAGATACGGCTTCGAGGTTTCCCCGTTCAAACATCATCAGTCCCTGTGATATCCTCTGCAGAAGTTATACCTGATACTCAGAACATTGCTTCTAGCTTTTACCTTGAGGAATCTGATTTAAAAGCATTGTTAGCTCCTGGTTGCTTCTACAACCCTCATGCTTGTTTGGAGATTGTTGTGTTTTCAGGAAGAAAGGGATCCCATTGTGGGGTTGGAATCAAAAGGCAGCAAATTGGGACTTTTAGAATGCAGGTTGGCCCCGAGTGGGGTGAAGGAAAGCCATTGATTCTCTTTAATGGTTGGATAGGTATTGGCAAGAACAAACTAGAGAATGGAAAGCCGGGTGCAGAGCTACATTTAAAAGTTAAACTAGATCCTGACCCTAGATATGTATTCCAGTTTGAAGATATAACAACATTGAGTCCTCAGATAGTTCAATTGCAAGGATCCATCAATCAGCCAATCTTCAGTTGCAAGTTTAGTAAGGACAGGTGATATGAAATTTGCAATCTATTTATTTTACTTTCAATTATGTTGTCTCTTCTGATAAATCCTTAAAAGCCACGATTTTGTTGTTCTCAAATAACTTCCATTCGAGTTATAAAATTGAAATCAATATCATGTTTTACAAAGGTTTTCTTCATTCAACTTAATTAAGTATGGATCTGACTCCTCTAAAGTGACAACTCACTTTAGAGAGTAAAGTAACAAATTTCAATCAATGATGAGAAAATCAATGGTTAATATTATGTGTACATGTATAATAAATCATGAATGTGTTAGAATATCAACAGTTGATTTCTTCGCAAATGATTGAAATTTGTTACTTTACCCTCCACTCACATTAGAAGAGTTAAATCCATTAAGTATACTGTTATTTGCATCCTAAAGCATGGACAAAACACTTATGCCAAAATGTGTGTGTGGACTGATGTAGTTAACTAGTCTCCTTCTCCAATGGAAGCTTAAATTATATAAGCTCTATCTTCATAAGAACTCGAGGCTTGATTTTCGGACTCAAAATCAATATTTCAAGTGGAAAATTGGTAGTGTGTTTTCTTCATTGTTTCATTGTGAGTTGGACCTGATAACTGTAAGAAGTGCAACCTTGGTCTAAAAGTTTGTTGTTAATAAAACTTTGGATAGTTATGGAATGACAGGGTTTCCCAGATTGACCCATTGAGCACTTACTGGTCAGGTTCTACTGACATCTCTGACATAGAGACGGAGAGGAGAGAAAGAAAAGGGTGGAAGGTGACGATACATGATCTCTCTGGCTCGGCTGTAGCAGCAACCTTCATAACAACTCCCTTTGTTCCATCTTCAGGTTGTGATTGGGTTGCCAGGTCCAACCCAGGATCTTGGTTGATTGTTCGTCCTGACATATGTAGATCCGAGAGCTGGCAACCGTGGGGAAAGCTTGAAGCATGGCGCGAGCGTGGCACTAAAGACACTGTTTGCTGCAGATTCCATCTTCTATCTGAAGCTCAAGAGGGAGGTGAACTTCTCATGTCTGAAATAAACATAAGTGCTGAAAAGGGTGGAGAGTTTTTCATAGACACTGAGAAACACGTGCGAACAGCAACCACCATGGCAAGTCCATTACCTAGTCCACAGAGCAGTGGAGACTTCGGCGCGCTGAGTCCGGTGGTTGGAGGTTTTGTCATGAGTTGTAGAGTTCAAGGTGAAGGGAAACGGAGTAAACCGTTGGTACAACTGGCAATGCGACACGTGACATGCATCGAGGATGCTGCCATCTTCATGGCACTTGCAGCAGCTGTTGACCTCAGTATCGAGGCGTGCAAACCTTTCCGGAGGAAGGTGAGGAGAGGTTTCTGGCATTCTATGTGAAGAACAAGGCAAATGTGTGGTTTATAAGCACTGTCATAAATTTCAATGTTATGCCTTTGCTTTAAAAATTGTACAGCTTAAGTTAGTTCCATACATTGCCCTCTTGTGAATTCTTCAACATGTTAGCATTCTGATGTCTGTTGCTACATGACTATGTGGCCTTTGTACAATTAAGGTGCACAAAACAATCTCAAGTTAATTAACTTTTCTAGAATTGACCTCATTCTGTTTGATAGGTGTTATTGCCAAATGTCTCACATCTTTCTTTGCTTCATCATTGTGAGTTGGGTTCAAGGTAGACCTTGTATATTGTATTATTTTTTTCTTTTTGGGGATAAATATGTTGTTATAGGTGTGAAGTATTTATCGGTTTTGTTTATCACTAATTTTTGTCGGAGAATTTGCATAACCACTTTTAGTAGAATTTTTCTTATCAATCATGTTTTTTCTGTCCAGTGTTTGAATTTGAAATCTTATTTAAGAAATTTGAGTTTATGATCATTCGAACTTACTAATGTAATGGTGTACATTATATTATCTTTAAATTTTACATTATATCATTATTATTACATTGTTAGTAAATTAAACACCCCCTACCCCCAAAGTTGCTGAATGTACAATGCCATTTGAACCCGTTGCTCATCCTCTATTCTATGTAAATTATTCTACATTTAGATTTTGTCCATTGATGTTTTGGACGCATTTTATGTAAATTAAAGATTTTTTGGATTAATTTAAGAAAGTTTTAACTATGGAACTTGAAAAAGGGATTTTATGCATATAAAATATTGAAAAGAAAATATTTTAATTGATATTGGATTCTTGATTAAATTACGTTCCTAATTAAGAACTGAAGTAGCAAAGGTAAAAAAGTAGTAGAGATCACATGCACATTAGATAGTGCAAGAGATAGAAAAAGCAGTTGCATAGAAAAAGCACGATTAAGAGAAAGCATTCTTCTAATTTCTTTTTTTTTTCTTCCATTTGAATTTGTCATGTCTTTTGATTTCTTGAATTTTAAGGATTGTTGTACTGTTATGATGAGAGGTTAATTTTCTTATTTGTAGGATTATAGAAGTAGCTCATCAATCACTAATGTTGTAACTTCTAATTATCTTAGGTAAAATTTGATCCAGTTTTTTTTCTTCAACTTTTCTTTTGCTTAAAAATCGGAAGTTCCTTCAATTAATCTATGTTGAATATATATATATTTTTTGGTCCAGTAGAAGATGTCTTTCTTGTTCTTCATTGCACAAAAACTACTTTTTTTTAATTGCTCCAAAATTGTGTTTTGTATTTAGGTGAAGAAATAGATGGTGAAATTCAATATTGAAACATCTAATAATTAAATCTAGGAATTTACTCTCTATAAATAGGCTATTTTTAAGGCTAATGAATTGTCGAGGAGCTTAACAAATTTCAATTAACATAATGTCACCACAGTAAGTATTACTTAGTTTTAACATTTTTTTAGCCCAAAAGAAAGAACTAAATTATAATAAGATAATTTATCTTCAAAAAGAATATGAGGAAATAGTTGAGCAAGTAAAGAGTTTAATTTTTATTTATGGTTAGTTTAACTAACTAATTAAAAATTATTGTTGATATGAAAGTTAATGAAATACGTGACACTTTGTAATTGAAATATTAAATGGGAATATAAAAATTCTTTTACATTGTAATTATATTATTTTTAAGCAAAACCCATGTCCTAGATTTTAAAACTATCGTCATTGTTATGCCAAATCGCTGGTCTATATAATCAATACTTTTTTTTTTATTTCAGTGCTCAAACATGATTTAATTTATTTATTTGGAACTAGTTGCACGATATCTACATTCGTGGTCATCAACATTATTAATATGTTACTCTCCGTAGCATTTCTATATAATTATAAGTAACTACTAGTGGGATAATGATACATATGGACATTTATTATAAATACTCATCCAACACAACACCTTCATCTCATTCCTTATTTTTTTTATTACATTATATCTTCTATTGTATTTATCACTTTTGTTTTCTTCTATTTTTTTGTCTTTCTAAATGTTAAAGAAAACATTACTCTTACTAATGACACTTGTTTACAGGCAAATTTTCTATAGTTCCATGACAAATCTTGAAGTTAACATGTGTACACAGTCTATTTGTTTATAATATATAAAAGTTCAAACATGGGTTGTGATGTTAATACCTTAGTGGCCACAATTTTTATATTTCCAACTTAGCTTCTTGGTTGAGTGATTTTCGTATAAATCAGTTTTTAGTTGTTATCTCATTTAATTTTTTTAGTTTATACCTTTTGAATTGTTAACATGAACGACGGACCAGCATTATTTATTAATTTTACTTTACGTGCATTCATGCACTACATTAAAGAAAATACAAAATTGATAAATAATTTTTCTTTAGGTGAAAATTTGATTGAGGGGACTTTTCATTAGAGTTGTATCGGCCGACTATTTGGTCCAGGCCTTTCATGCTTATCCCTGACTCAATAAGGGTCAAAAAGAAGAATGGACACCTTGTTAAGCGCGCAAACTCATTGTTGGGTCGGTCCAATAGGCCAATCCGCCTTTGAAGGCTCATCGCTCGGGAAGTAATGACTGTTAAGGTGGTTATTAGTTAGTTACTAGTTGGTTACCTGATAACTTGACCAACAAGCAACCTCCTTGAGGTACCTTACACATGTATAAGTACCAGCCCCTTCTCTATTGGGAGGAGGTTGATCCAGAAAAACTTACCAACGACACTCAACTACCTGTACTCTTAGATAAACCCAGGTATATCCCAAATGTACTAAAAATTTGATTTTTACTAATCCAATACAAGGAAGATTCTTTACAATGAAACAAAGAAAGACCTGAGAAGTCGGCCATAAGGTCCCTTCCAGGCACGAGGGCCAAAGACTTAAGAAGTCAACCATAAGGTCCCTTCTAGGCACGAAGGAGAAAGACCTGAGAGGTTGACCACAAGGTCCCCTCCAGGCACAAAGACCTGAGAAGACGACCATAAGGTCCCTTTCAGGCACGAAGGAGAAAGACCTAAGAGGTCGACCACAAGGTCCCCTCCAGGCACAAAGACCTGAGAAGACGGCCATAAGGTCCCTTCCAGGCACGAAGGAGAAAAACCTGAGAGGACGACCAAAAGGTCCCTTCTAGGCACGAAGGAGAAAGACTTGAGAGGACGGCCAAAAGGTCCCCTCTAGACACAAAGACAAAAGACCTGAGAGGATGGCCAAAGACCTGAGAGGACGGCCAAAAGGTCCCCTCCAAGCACGAAGACAAAAGACCTAAGAGAACGGCCAAAAGGTCCCCTTCAGGCAAGATCATTAAAGACCCAACTGAGGTAAGCTAATCAAGGCTATCTTGGGCACCAAAGACCTGCGAGCGCCCAATCGGTGGACCCCCTCCAGGCAAGATCACTCAGGACCCGACAGGGAGAACGACCGTTAGATGCTAAAAAAAAAAAAAAAACCTAGCCGAGAACATGAACCAGGAAAGGAAGCAAAAGATCCGACCGAGATACAACTCTCACGAAGCACACCAAAGCTGCAAGTTCCAAAGACACCCCCGTGAAGCCCACAGAAAGACAGAAAAGTCAAACCCGCGATGAAATAAGCGAGCAAGGGCCGAACGCCCAGAACACTCAGAAAAGTATGAGACCCAGTTGGGAGCCAATTCCTGAAAAGAAAAAGACAAGTCACAAGGAAAAGAGCATAAGACACGGCCAGAGGCCAATTTCACAAAACGACCCGGTCGCGAAACTCAAATCTCATAAAGCATTCTAAAACACCAAGTCTTGAGGAGACTCGGCCAAAAGTCAAGAAACCATCGAAGGACTAAAATTAAAAGAATTGGTTCTAACATTCAACACGTAGCAATATAAACTCAATAACGAGAGAAATCACATTCAAAAGAAAAGACAGAAATGTATTAACATAAGCAATAATTTAGAAAGCTAAAAACGTGGCCATTGTTCAAGACCAAAAAAAGGAGTAAGGTTCTAACAACAGAAAAAATTAAAAATATCCTAAAACTATGTTATTCTAAAATGTAGGAAAAGATCAGTTGGCAGATGCAAGAGGAGGCTCAACTTCAACATCAACCAGCTTCCCATCCACTACTTCTTTGAAGGGGCTGGCAGTGGAGATGTCTGCATCAGGATGAAGGAAAGCCATTTGTCCTAAGGCATGGGCAAACCCTTCCTCGAACTACTCTGCAATGGCGAGCCCACGCTCGTCCAAAAGGGCATCCTTCTCAATCAGCAAATGATCTTGGGCCTCAATTTCCGCCTTCAACCGAGATATCTCCTCGTTGACAAACACCTTGGCCGACACCATGGCCTCCTTCTCTTTTTGCAGAATCTTTGTTTGAGCACGGAAGTGGTCTTTGGAGCCTTCCAAATCTTGCTGCACCAACTTCAACTCCTTTGTTTCCACCACAGCCCAGTCTAGCTCGCTATGAAGATTGGTCATAGCGTCGCGATAACTATTGATTTTCACCTGAGCATCAGCGTACTCGGCGCTTAACTTCAATAGGGCGTCGTGGGCCTTCTTGTTCTTCGCAGATAACGCTTCCTGGTGAGCCATCAGATCCCTAAACTCTTTCTCCATGGCCCTAGAAAAAACAAGGGTATAACTGCCACACCTCTAGAGTACATCGAGAGACTTGGGTAACCCTAACTCTTTAGCCTTCTACTAATCACTGGGCAACCCAACCACTTGTCAACCACGTCGTCGATGGGGTAGCGAGGGTTAAAAACTGAGGGACTCGGAGGCCGGCTCGTCATGACTCCAGCCCAAGTGTCATCGCCCTCCCCCCGGCCGACGCCAAAAAATTCAGAAAAATTAAAGTCCCCACCACCGCCCTCAGCCCTGGTCGTCGGTGTCCTTTTTGAGGACTTTTCTTGACTTTGCAGCACCCCTTCCTCAGCGGCGCACTTGGATGTCGTACCTCCAGCGGTGGCAGGCATGGGGAACTCTTCAGCAGAATCCAACACGACCATAGGAGGAGGTAAAGTACTTTCCTCGGCTGGCTGAGCAACCGCTAAGGGCGAAGCCTCAACAATTGCTCCCCCCATGGCCAGAGTAGCGGAGTTGGAAGAGAGCGCCTTCAAAGCCGCGATATCCTTGACGGAGTAGCCTACACAAGAAAACACACAATCAACAAAAAAAAGGAAAGTCAACTTAAGCACCCTTGGCGCTTATCAGCTTCGAGCAGGAGAGCATGTGCAACTGGTTGAGATCAGCGATGAACTCCTCCTCCCAGCCTTCCAGATGATCCTAGTCGACCGTGACCGAGATGGCCAACTGATCACTCCAGTATAAGGGGAAGAGGGGCTCCCTAGAATCATCAAAAAGCAAGTTCCTCCCAATACGCCCGGTCGCCACTCGGAAGAAATGATCCTTGAATTGCTTGTAGCTCTCTCGGAACGGCTTCATTAGCTTGC
Source organism: Mucuna pruriens (assembly GCA_025330945.1). Lineage (NCBI taxonomy): Eukaryota > Viridiplantae > Streptophyta > Magnoliopsida > Fabales > Fabaceae > Mucuna > Mucuna pruriens. Next base: position 202,567 of record JAENHJ010000384.1, on the reverse strand, counting down.
GTCCGGGTCAGCTACTCAATGATGTGCAACCAACCTTATCCACCCGGCGTATAATGAGAAAAACCAAAAAGATGCTAAGTAAGGGCTCCTGGCCCATGTCTTCGCATAGAAGCTCGAAGCTCCGCACGAAAGCCCAACTATTTGGGTGGAGTTGGGTAGGAGCCACGTTCAGAGCTCGTAGGGCCGCCTGCTCGAAGTCGGTGAAGGGAAGCCGAATACCCAACTTCGAGAACAAAGTCTCATAGAGATAGAAGTAAGGCTCCTTGGTCTTGGCCGCCCATTTGCATACGATCTCGTCCGACCGACAGGGGAGAACCTTCACCGACAATGGACCATGGTGACATATGGAATCAGCCATCCCCACCAGAGAATCTGGGCGCGTATAGATGAAGTTGACCTCAGAAACACCAGGGTCAATCCATGAGGGTAGCCCCTCTAAATCGCTCTCTTGCGCCTCCCGAAAGAGAATGGTGAAGGAGAACTCCTCTTCTTTCGCCGGAGTAGCAGAATGTTGAGTTTCGTTCCCCCACACAAAGGAGTCGTCGGGATTGGAGGAACCAGATGACCCATTGGAGTGGCTCCCTACGAACAAAACGTAAGGGTCAACCAAGAGACCCAAGCCAGATAGGGAAAACCCCCCTCCCAATAGGAAAACCCTACAAAGAGATACCAAGCAGAAAATACAGGAAATGCAAAAAAAACTCAAAGAAATAAAAACATTGATAAAAGGTACAAGAACTTACGTCCTCGAGTGGCCATCAAAATTTGACGGTAGACAAGGTTGAAATAGGGCAAAAAACGACAAGAACTGCAGCGACGGGAATGTAGGGAGCACCGAAGGAAGAAAGAGCAGAGGAAAGCAAGTGAAGGATCCTTTCGAAAAAACAACGAAGAGCGAAGGAGAACAGTGAAGGGTTTTTCGCCTGTCACTCGAGGGAATATGAAGGGTTTAGAGCAAAGAGACAAAGGGTTTTTCGCCTGTCACTCGAGGGAATATGAAGGGTTTAGAGCAAAGAGACAAAGGGTTTTTTACAAATCATTAAAGGAGAATAACTGTTAAGGAAACGTGTGAAGACATGTTTTAAATGACAATGATTAGTAGTTATAAAAAACGAGAACAACACGCAAATACATTTAAGAGGAGCGCGAAAATCAAGCATCGCCAATATAACCGCACCAAGCCTAGGTCGGTCGACCGACTGAAAGACACGCAATGACTGGTCGACATGAGTAGACAGGCAAGCTTCCCGCCTATGGCCAAAAGCTTGAGGGGCTGTGTACCGGTCGGCCATCTGGCCCAAACCCTTCACGCTTACCCCTGGCCCAATAAGGGTTAGAAAGGAGAATGGGCACCCTGTTAAGCGCGCAAACTCACTGTTGGGCCGGCCCAATAGGCCAATCCGCCATGACTGGTAAGCTGGTTATCAGTTAGTTACTAGTCGGTTACCTGATAACTTGACCAACAAACAACCTCCTAGAGGTACTTTACACATGTATAAGTACCAGCCCCTTCTCTATGGGGGGTTGATCCAGAAAAACTTACCAACGACACTCAACTACTTGTACTCTTAGACGAGAACAATAGTTATCTAAGGATTTTGAGTCACCGTATCATTTTCACTTTTCGAGACTAATTGGTTAGATGTTTGTATTATTTTTTTGTTGCATAAAAATATCTCTCAATCAATTATATGAGATTAATTTCTTTTGAGGTGTACAATAAATTTTGTCTCTCTTAAAAAAGTTTTTTCCATACACATAATTAAGAATTGAATCCTAATAGCATGTTTAAGAAATTCAGTTATTTATCAATTGTGTTTAACCTTTTTGGTGGCTATACCATTGTGTTGCCCCCAATTTTTGTTTCACTTTAATATGTATAAAATTATGTATAATATTTGTTCAAAATTATATAGCAAACTATTTAAATGATCATAGAAAGTATGAACAGAATATTCCCATTACATTTATAATTTATACAAACCTTACTTGACGAGTGACTATATAATTAAATTTTTGAGATAAAACTTGAGTTTGATTTTCATAGAACACGTAATTGAGAAGAAGTGAAAATTTTTAATGTGATTAAATCCTTGAGTAAGGATTAATTTAATAATCAACCTAAAGAGGCAAAGTTTGTGAAAATATTATTTGTGCGAATATCTTGAAGTCACATTGAGAAGTCAAAATCCTAATTATAGTAATTATAAAAAAAAGTATATTAACCCTTATTAGATTAGAATTGTTTAAATTACTAGGATCCGCTTATTGATGGAAAATTTAAATAGTATATAAAAGTTTTAGATTATAATTTTATTATTGTCATTATATTTTCATTCTTAGTGGTGGGTGACTAATTATCCTCAATTTTTATTTAACAGATTGATTTTGCTTTAGAGACCGTTGCAAAATTCACCCTCACGACTAATATTATGGCAGTTTTTACGATCAGAGAAAAATTGATTAAATTATAGTGAGGATAAGTGTTACAACAACATACCTAAATGTTTGTGATAATTTTATGACATTTTTTTTTGTGCAAAAACATTATTTTTCAAATTGCAATTCCATTACTAAATGTTTATCAGTTTTGGTGTGGAAACTATAATAACTCTAACTAGTTTATTTTAAATCTCATCTGAAATAAAAATTTGCTTAATTTTAATGACTATGTGTGCATATTGTACTCGAGAAAATTGTTTCATGTACACTCACAATTAGTCAACTAACAAGTACTAGAGTTACATTTTCTACAAAAATCATTGTGATTTTCCATGGAATAATTTGTGCATGGGTAGGTAAAAAATTAAAATAATGTTACAATAATCTCAAAATGTTGTTAAAAGAAAAAAAAAATCACTTCAATTTGACATGATATGCTTAAATTCAAAATTTAAAATTCAATTCAAATTTAAATTGAGATTAACTAAAATTAATCAATACTAATATTAACATTTAGTTGTGAGGTGGTGGTTACTTAAAGTCCTTTCGAGCTCTTTTTTTAAGATAAAACATATATTAGACTAATAAGATAAGATAAGAAGTAGGATAAAATTATCATATCTTATTCGTGTAACAAATAATGAATTACAATAGGATAGAATATTATTCTATCGTGGCAACTAAACGGGCCTTAATATTTTTTAAAAAACTCACATTCTTCTTTTTTATAATGTAGGAGAGAGAGGAAGAGAGATGCATAATTATAAACTAATCAAAATATATGGTCATAAAATTAATACATTTTGAAGCCTAATATTAATTTTTTTAACCAAATTCTCACAAAACAAACTCATTGAGCATGTAGTTTGCCTCCATACCTAAGGGGATATAAGTTTTCAATTATCGCATCTAGTATCAATAACAAGTACACGATACCCACCAATGTATTGGACTTGCAAAAGAAAATTGCTTATCTACATGAATAATTAGGTCTGGGACTTATTTTGTTTAAACAAACATGATGAACCAAGAAAGCGCGTCAAAGAATTTTACAATGGTGAGAGAGTAAGCGTATGTTTGGATTCGTGTAAAAAATATGCATACATTAACTTTTTTTTACGTCAGTTTCACTAAAATGTAAAAGCTTGTGAGAGCTGTTCTCAAATTGACGTGGGTCTAATACATTTGAAAATTTGAACCCAACACGAATTAAATTTATGATTAGAGCCTTAGGTAGTCTTATTGTTAACTGTAGAAAGAAACAAACCAAAATTATAGGCAAACTTTCAACAAGAATTTAAAGGTTGGTAGTTTATCTATGAACATGAGTGATTCATAATAGAACATTATAGTATTTTATTCCCACAAAAAAAAAAAAATCGTATAGTTAACTCCACTTAGAAGAAAAAGCTTGCTTGTTGTATAAATAGGACTCAGACAGAATAATTTATATCTAGTAACATACAAATGTTGATATCAAAAAACACATTCATATTCAATTTTAAAATTCTTATTATCATTTTGGTAATCGCTAATTTTGTGCTCATTGTCTTCCAAAATTTGTTTCATCATGTGAAGATAGAGCATTACCAACTGATGGAAAAATCTCTAAGAAATACATTATTCAAGTCAAATTTAATCATAACCAATATGAATATGTCAGTTGTCCTCAGGACTAACGGCATCTGTGATTCATGTTTAGATTATAGTTAAATGAGTCTCAAAATACAGTTTCAATAAAAACTTGTCTTTTCTAACATTTTTCTAAATCATGATTTAGAAGTCTCAAAGTTGTCAATTTTAATCTCTGAAAAACAGAAATTTTTTCTTTTGATCCTATTTTTTTATACTTGACATTTGATTTAGGTTGAATTAGAACTTTTAATATGTTAATTTTAATCTATAAAATATGAATATAGTCAATATATTACAAGCAATATAGTTAACATATTACAAGAACTAGTTCAACATGATTATATTGCTCTTGAAATATCTCTCACTATATATATTATAGAAACTAAAATGTTATTTAAACATAAATATTTTGTACACTTTGTATGTGTGTATCAAACTAGTTCATGGGGTCAAACAAACGAAACTGTGTTGACTCATTCAATTCCTGTTCCAAGTAAGTTCATCAAGCTAGTTAACGAATCTAGTTTCAGAATTTTATTTCCGGCCCTATAACATTCTCAATCAACAAATAAATATAAAAAGGGTTTCATTAATTGAAATATAGACAATCGATAGTGTCCTTTTGTAAAGTAAGGTAAAATTATTTTTTATTTAAGTACCTATAAACAGGTAAACATAAACAATCAGTAAACACTTTTCCATGATTATTTAATCACAAACAATCATATAAAAAAAAAAAATTGTTAACCGTTATAATAATTAATCTCTACCACATATTTTACATTGAAACATACACGTTATGGAAAATTGATTTTGACATAAAAAAACATGTTTGATTTCTTGGCTGGGCCTTGTCTTCTTGGCTAAAACTTAAATTCCTCCATGGTTATCTTTTAGATGTAATTCTATTAACTCATTATTAGGCTATGTTTTGGATAAAAATTGAAATAAGTATTTTTACAAATTTTAATCTACATTTTCAAATTCAATACAGAATAAAAAAAGAAAAAAAGTTACTTCGAGAACAATACTTTCAAATTCTCAACTAAAATCCAAACATGCCTCTATACTCCAGTAATTATTAAGTGAACACGATCGATCAAAACAACCACAATGGTTAAAAGAATTAAATTTCTAAGGAATTTTTCAATAGACGAAAAATAATTTGGTCAAACGGTAAACTTTTACAGTCTCTGAATCAAATTTCAATCGATTACACTGGTTAAAGGAAAAAGATTAATGATTTTCAAAGAAATTAAAAATGCTTAAATTGCAGGTGAAGGTTGCCGTTAAATCTTGTATACTGGCAAGTGAATAATCTGAGGCAGCCATCCACACCATGGCCAAAAATATGGAGCAGCATCTAGTTCAGCAAATACAAAATAATCTACAACATTGTTTCACCATGTAGCAGACCCAAAGAGAGACATGTTCATGTTCCCTCCCCATGGTTCTGCATAGAATTTCTCCAAAGTCAAGTTCTACAAATATCCATTCCAAAGGTATGCTCTTTGTGCATGTATATACACACATAAATGCCTAATGATATAAATGCTAGCTATGAATGTTTCCTTTCCCACTTCCCTTCACGCCTGCTGTCTCTCTCTCTGCGTTCTCCAACTTGCCTTGACTTGCTTCCTCTTGAACTGTGCCTTTGAGAACCATATCCACTAGACTGGCCATCAAAAGCTGATACTAGTTCTGGATCTCCGATGCTGTTGGTATCCCCGGAGTCCTTGCTTCCGTCCATATTTTCTTCATACATGCTCCCAGTGTCGTCCTGTCGGTCACGTGACTGTAAGATAGTAGGCAGCTGTCCCGAGAATGTCCGAGAACCAGAAAGAACTATAGTTGGTGAGGCTGCCATTGATGAACTGGTGGAAGGAATTTCGGGCTGTAAGCTTCCGCTACCAGCTCTAGTGCTCCCTTCATTACCTGATCTTCCATTTTCTCTTTCACGAAATCTATCCCTTGGTCGACTACAAGATGAGAAACCCACAAAACCACGTGAAGCAATTTTTCATGCAAGTCTTAGAAATACTAACAGGAGATTTGGTAAAGCCTAAAATCCTACTCTCTCCCCAAAACATAAAAGGAAAAACAATCAAAGAAACAAAGACTCGTGTACTCAAAGAAGAAGTATAATAGTAGAGACCGATGTAGATCACATTTAGCAGGTCGCAAACTTTGGATTTTTTGGGTGGTGCAATTCATAATTTTAAATCCCAGCATAACTTTTCAAAATCATTTTTGGGTCATGTCATGGCCTTTTTGAGGTTGGATCACACTGTTGACCACATCCATAATTACAAGCCACTTTTACAAATCACATGTTGAAAAATAAATACTACTTTTGATCCTATATATAAGAAACAAATGAGTAATTTTTTTGTCATAATTATAAGAAACAAAACTCACTTTATAAATACATTAATTACTAGTTTCTTTTTACACGGTTCATTCATTGTAAAGTCTATTAATGAGTCATCCACTCCTTTTCCACCAAAGTGGATATATTCATTGAGTATTTTTGGAATAAAATTTAAATTTATGACATTATTAATTAAAGTTAACTAATTCAACTGCTTTTATTGGTCTTGATGAATTAGATATTTGTTTTTTATACATAATACCGGAGGTATTAGATAGGAAGAAAAAATAACTAGAGCTGACAAAAATATTCTCCAAAACACAAAAACAAAGCTTAAAACAACAACACAACCCAAAGAGAAACAGAAAGGAAACCATGGCTGTGCCAAAACACAGCTAGAACTCACCCTCCACAAAATGTACACAAAGGAAAAAAACTGAAGGTATAGTAAACAAAAGATAAGTCTCCCTTAGTCTTCAGGAGAAAGAGTCTTAAAGGCAACTTCAAAGGTTCCAGAAGGAAAACCTACAAAAGTCACCCCTAAATCCTTTATGTAAACGAGAGATTTTCCGGAATAATTCTGATGAGATTTATTGATCATAAACAATTACAATATATACACTAGAAGGGCATTGACAAGCTGGAAAAAAGGAACAAGCTCCTAAACTTTAGCTAATAATCAGATCATATCATGGCCTAAAAATAAAAGGAAATAAATATTCTCCTAATAGTTACACATTTACAGCTAATAACCCCATAATGTCAGGATTAATCCAGTCCCTTGATCGTTGGGATTTTATAATGAGGAATCCAAACCCTCCAAAATTTACTGTTGTGGCTATCATTTGAAAATCCTTTACTACCTTCTTTGGACCATCGATATTTGGCAAAAAAGAATGCTAATAACACATTCTTTGACATACAATTTTCATTACACACTTTATCATTATGTGAAATTCAAGTGGGTCTGTGGGACTCACTAAATGATGTGGTTCGTCCCCACTATTTAGTGGATCCACTCCCCCCATTTAGTTGTATTCTTATGGATTTCATGCAATTATTGATTAGGAGTGTGGTTGTGTTAGGAACCCAGAATGAGAATGAAAGAAAGATTTTATTGAATAGGATGAGAAGAACAAGGAATAGGAGAGAAATCTCTCCTCCAAGGGTTTCCCCTTCACAAAGAGCTAATGCTCAATTTACAAATGACAACTTATGCCCCTCCATCCTACTATGCTTTCCTATTTACATCCATTAAACTCCTCTAACTAACTAATTAATGCTCTAAACTCCCTTTCTCCTAATACCCTAACCTGTTGCCACTCTCTTTGGCAAAAAGGGTCATCTTTACCTTCTCAACCAACCTAATCCTACAAATCACTTCTGTTTGGTGAAATCCCTATGATGATAGATATGAAACAAGTATCGGATACAATGCATATACGATACGGTGATACGTTGATTCTTGAAAAATATAGAATATGGTACATTAGACTTGTATTCAAAAAATTCAAATTAAGAATATTCTTTTTAAACTAATGCTATTTGGTGTTGATATTGTAAATATATAATTCTCTGCTTCTGCAAATAAAAAAAATATAACAATAGTTAATTTTTATAAAAAATTAACAAATATAAAACTATTGATATATTTTTTGTCAAATTAATTTTTACTTACATAATAATAATTATATCGCTAATCAATTAAATTTTTTTAAGAACTGATATTTTTATTAATATTATATAGTAAAAATATGCAATACAGATTAAAAGAAGATACATATTAAAATATGAAATATCATATTAAGAAATATGCAATACAAATTAATTAATATTATATAATAAGAATATTAGAATGAAATATGGGATGGACATTAGAACAGACATTTGACGTTGCAAAAATTGCAATACAACTGGACATTGTTCATTTTGGTGGGTGCACTGCCAAAAAAGCTTAACAAGAAAGTAAAGTGAAAAAGAGGAAGGAAAGGCACTATTGTTGTGTTCTCTTTACATGCTCTGGAATAAGAAAAAATTCCAAAATAATTTCTGTGCCAGTGTGTGATGAGTCGTGAAGATATGTGATGTCGATAATCCAATAAAGAAATGGGAGAAGCACAACAATGCAATTTTTTTCTGATGCATGCCTTTGGCCTTCTCATGCACAACCTCTTCCTTTCAGAGTCTCTGATTTTGTTCGATGTTATCAGTGAGTATGATTTACTGATTTGTATAAATGATTTGTAGGAGGAGGTTAAATGTATCTAATAATCTGGTTTGTATTCTAGATTTACATATCACATTGTACCTTTTGTCTGTTTCAGAAATTTTTATTTTTTATTAAAAAAAGAACTGTGACTGCTGGATACGGTATTGGATATTCCAATACAGATACGGGTATCCAATTAGGATAGGGAACAAAAGTTGGCGTATCAGTGCATCGGTTCATTATCCCTAGGTTTACTACAAGATGAGAAACCCACAAAAGCCCCATGAAGCAAATATAAAACCAAGGAAAAGAAGCACAAAATACATCTGTTCTTTCCAACAGAATAGAGAAAGAATAGAAGTTATAACCAGAACATTCATCACAAGGATAAAGTTTCATGGAACACCTGTATATAGGTAACTGGTATAAGAGCTTACCTACTGTGAGTGGAGGAAGGAAAATCACGCCGGGATGGTCGAAGTCCTGATTCTGCTTGCTCTATTTCACGCTGAAGTTCTCTCTGCATATATATGGAAGAGATATTATTATTTTAAAAGCCCTGGAGCAGAAAAGCAAACTATGTTTCCAAAAGCCTCCTCAACTCAGATGGTACATTTTCTTTTATGCCACTTTCTTTGATTAAACAAAAGGAAGAAATACATATATTAAGATATATATAATCATGAGACAACCTTCTAGAGCTGGAAAAGCAAGGAGAATGGAATTCAACGACACAAGTAAAAAAAAAGTCACCATAGGAATGCCACACCCTCTTGAGAATACCCAGTAACAGGATCCTTAAGGATTTTGCTGGACTTATTCCACCTGGCACTTATTGTTCCTCCATGAGAGATTTAACAAATGTATCATACAACAGCACAAATTGTTGATATGGATGCTATTTGACATTGGTCTCTTCATTAATTTCATATCAAGAATTCCTTCCATGGTGATTTGAAAAAGGGAGTTTATGTAGAGCAACTACCTAGATTTACTGCCTAGGAGGGGTCTGCATTTGCCAGCAAACTCGACAAAACTCTATAGCTTAAGGTGATCTCCCCAAGCTTTGCTTTTCCTCCTCACTATCGTCAGTCAAACCTGGGGTTAAGATGTCCCACATTGCCTAGGAATGACTAGAATACTTCTTATAACACTTGGGCAATCCTCCTTCCTTGAGCTAACTTTTAATAGTGAGTTAGGTCCGATTTGTTTCTAATATTAGTATCATAGCTTATCCAGTCTTAATGTTGGGCCACCCACTAATGTTCAGGATTGGGTGAGGGGTGTGTGTTAAGATGTCCCATATTGGTTAGGAATATTGCCAAAATACTTCTTATAAGACTTGGACAATTCTCTTCCCTTGAGCTAGCTTTTGGGAGTTTAGGGTTTAGGGTTTAGGCTTTTGGGTGCTAGATAATGTTCAATATTAGTGAATTAAGTCAAGTTCGTTTCTAATACCTAGCAACACTCAATGAAGTTGATTATTTGGTAGTGATATTTGTTGGCTCTATATAATTGGGTGAATGTCATGTGGATCTCACTGTAAATGGGGATTGGGGGATAGGACACAAATTTTACCAAATAAAAAGAACATGTTGAAAAGAGTGTGTTGCTAGGGAAAACATAGTACATTTGTTATTAATAATCAGGGTTTGTGATGAAAACCTTGGGAGGACTAGGCTATAAAAGCTAGCTGTTGTAGTAGAAGATCCTAAAGCCTTATAAACTCCACACTAGAATCTCATTCTTCTAATGTGGGACTCAAGTCCCATACTTTGCAATTGAATCCTAACATCCCACCACACTTTGTAGGCCTGGTACCCACACAAGCTGGCTGTGCACTAGCCCTTTGACTAGTCCCAAACAAACACTACAATGCCGGCGTCACCACCCATGCTGCTCGCTTGCAGATGAGAGACATAGTGGAAGATTCTGATAGCAATTGATAAGAACCTTGGAAAAACCACACTACAAAAGCTAGTTATTGTAGTGGGAGCACCCAAAGCCTTATAAACCCTACACTAGAATCCCATTCTTCTAATTTGAGGCTCAAGTCCCATACCTTGAAATAGGATTCTAACAATTTGAGTCACATGTTTTCATGGTTTTGTAGTTTCCTAAAATTAGAGGTTGTGAATAATGTTCTATATAATCAAGTAAACTCATGGATATATCTATGCTGATTTCAGTCTCTCGCTCATATAGAGGTCCTACTTTAGGGTGTTGTGTTCTCTTTGGAGGAAACTTGATATCCTAGGAAAGTAAGAAGCAAATTATAGCTTCCAAATAAAGTGCATAAGAGTCTTGAGCAATGCAAAATGGGATACATGAACTCAAATGGCTAACACAGTTTCTCAAGTAGTTGAACATTTCTGAATCACAATTCAGCTTGTATATGATAATCAAGCAACTCTACATATATCTTTAAATTGCATCTTCCGTGGAAGGACTAAGCACATTGAGATTTTCTGCCACTTTGTACAGGTGATTCAGTGGTTCAGCCCAGATAAATTTATGCAGCATTTAAGATCTAATGATTTATTAAGACATATGTTTACAAAATGGTCCTTGGCTCAGTTTATGTATGTAACTACATGCTAGTTTGAGCTTGAACGGTATCTTTTGAATATTAAGTTTAGTAGGTCTAAAGTGCTGGGCAAGGTACACTAGTGAATAGTAATACTACACTAATACTTGAACTAAATTAGTAGTTTAAATAGGTTTCAGAAATTAGTACCAGTATTATAACACATTTCACAATAACAATTCCTGTTTGAGTGTGATTACCTGTGTTTGCCTCTCCTTCTCCATATCAAGATTGTGACGCAATTCCCTTGTTTTAGCACGCTCTGTTTCTAGCAATCTTTGTCTCTCCAGCTCCTTTTCCATTTCAGCTGCTCTCTCCCTATTGAATAATTATACAAAATACTCAGTTTCCAGTACAAACAATCAAAACAATATATAACAAGCACCAAAATCCTCACTAAAGAGCTAAAACCTATCAAGTTCTTGCAGAAGTTCTGCTTCCCGTAAAGCTGCTTCTTCCAAATATTTTTGACGGGCATGTCTTGTAAGTAGTTTCTTTTGCCTACGGGCTATGATATCTTCTTTAAGTTTGGACTTTTCTCTGATAACAACACAATAAGAACAAGTTTCAAACACTTGGACACATTCCTCAACAGCGTAAATAGTTAAAATTTCAAAAAAGGTAAACACTGAAAGAAAAGGTAACATTTAACACACAAAATCTGGAAGTGACAGTAAATCCAGGCTAAGCTGCCAATGATTACAAAATCTTTCTTTTTTTTTCCTCGAGGGATAACAAGATATTTTAACTAAAGAGAAGAAAGTAACCAAACTGAAGATATGGTGGTCTCCTGTACAAAAAAGAAGGACAAAAGACCAGGTAAATAAGAAACACAATATCTCAAGAGAGCAATACAGTCAAATTGGATATCTGTCATACTAATTTCATAAAGAAACCATGCTTTAACAGGGAGGCAACTCTATCCCAGGGGAGGTTTATTCAATGGTTCATACTTAAAGACATGCAAATCCTCTGAAACAAACAATGAATGGAGAACACACTTCAAAGATAAACGTCAAAGTAAGGAAATCATGTCTTATCTACAGGGTTTCTATAGAATTCTTTTCCAAGTGGATGTCTATGAATACTTGAATAGAGTAAATTACAACCACTTACAGGGAACGAATGCACTCTCTGATCTGCTGAAGCTTTGAGACATCCTTTTTGTAGGCTGTAAAGTTCAAATTTATAAAACAAATTTGATGCAGAGTGGAGGATTTTCAGCAAATAAAACAGTAGTGTTACTACAAGACAACTAAAACAAGTGTACAAAGACTTCTGTGTTGATTACAAGAATCAGTATGTGCTAGACCATAAAGTGCTTACAGGGTAAACCTGGAATCTGATTCCCATCTTTGGAATCCTCCATTTGTCCCGGTGATGCATGTTCCTTCTGTATAATATCTAGCTCCAACTCAGCTTCCTCAAGCTCCTAGAAAATACTCAACTATATGTAACTAATCAGATAAGTTTCAAAATAATAAATGGATTTGATTAATGACCACACATACCATATCATCTTGGTCAATTTTCCTTGAGAATAAATCAAAGTATGAGTGAACTGCTGTTAAGTTGCCAAGGACCTGTTGCAAATTAACTATGTTAAAAATCATGATATAAAACAGCTGTAGAAAATTTGGCTACTATGACCAACCAGAATGCATGACAACTGAAAATAGTATAAATGCATGACAAATTCGCATAGATTTAGTATAAACAGATTGTAACACTTCTTTACCTTATGGAAAATATAACCTTTCCAACCAAAAGGCATTTTTCACTACATGCACATGAAACTCTAACATAAATCAGAAGTTTCATATACAACAGCAGTGCAAATTTAATTGTGCTTCAAGTTTACAAAAGGTTCAAATCTGTTTAGTGTTATTTTAACAAGCATAAAATTACAAATACAAGTAGGCAAATATATATTATGGAAAGAATATGTCTGAATGTTATGTGTTGTACGTTCACAAGTCTTGTTTATAACCATATATTAGGGAATAACAGAATCAGTCATAAATACGAGAATAAATCAAATCCCTAAAGTGTGGTAACTGCATCCCTAATTTCTAGTAGCATCTATTTACATATTTAACATGTGCTAAATATGCTATCTTTTAAAATGTGGGTTTGAGCCTAATTCAACCTCAAAATTGACTTGTAAGGTTATATACTCTAATTTGACCATATGTTGATGTGGGACTAAACCACCACACTTGAGGTTGCAATTGAGGCATCCCCCAAAGAGGCCGCAACTAAGGTGGGCTACAAGTGACTGCAATTAAGGCGGCTTTCCAACACTATCTAACACATCATAATCAACACAAAGAAAAGTAATTTTGGTTTAGTCCACAAACTTAGGTAGGACTTGAGATTTATGTCAATAAATTTATCAGCAGCTATACACTAATACAAGTTGCATGTATAAAATCACTAACTTCGATGCAAACAAAATTTGGATTTTCCTGAAAATTGAAAAGATGACATGGTTGCTTAAGTATATTACCTGGAGAATAGATTCACGTGTATTAGCAAACTCCGGATCATACTGCTTTGAAGAATTCGAAGAAAGTACTTCTTTCAGGGCCTTGCAGATAAAGCATAATTTAGAAATTCATTATGGGATAAGAAAAAACAAAATACAAAATTATGCCTTGAACATTATAGGATTTAATGTTTTTTTGTCTAAACTGGCATGAATGACTAATATCATTATAGAAAATACCTCTTTGGCCTCATCACCTTCATCCCTCAATCTACACAGAACTTGACAAGTCCTCTTTTCAAGGTCTCCAAGCTTGCCATCTAGAAAAGCAATAGAAAACAAAATGTATAACACAATCCAAAATTATAATATGCCCATTACATACAGACATAGCAAGGATAAAGATTGATACCATGTTTTGTTGACCCTAAAGTCTCAACATTTTCCCATAAATTTTGAGGAATCAAAGAAATGTCTTCAGCTGGTGAGTACAAGCAAGCATAAGCAATAAGTGCTAATGAAAGTTGCAGGATAGGACCATCTTGCGATGGTTGTGCATTACACAAACAACAAATGCTATCAGCTGCCACAAGAAAAGATTGCAAGTGATGGCGCTCAGCAAATGGAATGTAATTTGAAAGAAGTGCCATTGCATGAACCCTTAGTTGTAATGACAAATCAGATGATGCCAGCACAACAACTTCATCCCAAGTACTAGAAACCAGACGAGATAGAACATAATCAGGAATGGGTAAAACTAACTTATTTGAAATGAAGTCAGTGCAAATTTTGGAATTCATCACAGCTCTTTCTGCATTTGTACACTGGCCAAGAAGCATTCCTAAATGCTTAACTGCTATAATACGTTGTTCAGGTTCGGCATGAGCCAGCAGTGTACAAAATAGATCTATCAGAGGAACCTCACTTTCTTGACTGTTATAGATGCCTCTAGCAATTAGAGAAGATAACCACTTATCACTCAGCAAACGCCAAGAGATTTTTGGCGCACTGCAAGAAACATTCTTTATTGTGGAACATATCATGCCTACCACACTATCTAGGCAAAAGCTATAGGGTACTCCAAGTAAACAATCAAGTATCAAGCAAGAAACTTCCCAGCAACTGCTTTCTTGGAGCATAAAGATCAATTCACAAAGGCCTTGAAGACCAATTCTCCAATGAAGTGTGAACATGTCAGATGATTTAGTTGAAGAATTTTGATCATCATCTTCAGCTTTATGAATTTTTTGGGAAACTGATGTCAAACATTTTGAAAAGACAAAACATTCTGCTGATACTATAGTTAGTTTTCTACTTATCTGATGATGAAGATTCCAACAGCGCTCAATAGCTGGATTAAGCTCCAAAATGAGACCCTCAATGTCCTTAGAAAAGCCTTCTAAATCATCAGAAGGTAAACGACAATGACCAGCATCAGCAATATAGTTGTTACTTTCTACATTATGAACATCATTTTCACATGAAGTGTGACAGACATCACTAAGAAACCATGGATTTGGTTTTAAGTTATCATCTGAAAGCCCACCACCATTTGAATGAGGATAAGGGGGCAGCTGAAGAGGAATCACACCAAATGCTGTTAATGCATTCACTAATAGTAATTTGCAATTGTCCATAACACATTGAAATGCACTGAGATAATCAAAGAAAGAAGTTGTAGGGGCAAAAGCAGCAAAGTTTGCCAGATTCAATAAAGACTGCAAAAACTCCCTCCTATATCGGATAGATAAATCAGGAAAAATTGAAGCCAAAATAAAAATAGCCAGCGCTGTATTGTATCCTTCATCTTCAGAACTATGTTCAATCTCACTCTTTTGCTTTAGTTTCATGAAAAGAATTTTAAAGCACAATTCCTCGAAGTTAAGACAGGAATCACCATTCAATAACTTTTCATCGTGAGAGATCTTGGACAAAGAATAAGAAATGATAGGCTTCAACAAACGCAAAACAGAATCAAGAAATGACACATCACAGTATGCAGAACTTGACAGTGACACAAGCACTTGCACTAGTTTAGGAGTCTCAGGAACCATAGCTTCCATGTGATCAACTACAATTGCTTCAAGTATGTAAAGGATTATTGCTCTGGCATTCTTTGCATTATAACCTTCTAAATTATCACTTCCAATTGAAGAAGCAAAAGAAAATGGCCACGAACACAACTCAGAAAACCAACACAAAACATCAGGCACTAGATTGGAAGAAACAGATCTCAGCTGCAAACCAACAGCCTCTAAAATGGCTTCTCCAAAAGATTTGAATTGCCTTTTCATGTTAGGAAAGAATTTCCAGAGTTCTGGATATATTGCATAAAAAGATCGCTCCTCATCGCATTGATTACCTCGTTCAAATTCTCTTTTAGCAGAACCATGTTCAACCCGTGAATCTTCAATTTTTACCTCTTCATACTTTTTATTGACAACATCATCAACAACAGCTAGATCATCAGCAAAAATGGAAAGTAGGTATGTCATCTGAGACAGATCAGATGCAAGGAAAATTTGGTCCTTCATATACTGTTTTGCATTACGAGATACTGCCATCCAACCAAGAAATCGAACCAAAGGGTATAAAGAGCCAGAAAAATGAGAAATTCTCTGCATCCATGCTGAAGAAGGAATTAAATTTCCAGAGAGGTAATTATTTTGGACATTAGTTCCAAAACTTCCCTCTTCTCCTCCACCACTTGCAGCGATTACCAATCTTTGTAGTAGTAACCAACGTCGCTCTACCCCGTGCATTCTTTCTTGTGTCAATTGCAAACTACCTTCCTTCAGCTGGTGATGAAAAGATGCGAGCAACCTGTTCAAGTCTTCAGCATATTTTAAAATTATATCAATCACATGTTCTGGAGGACAATATAATTTGGTGCCTGTGTGTAAGAAGTACACTAGACTCTGCAGGAGAATTTCATGCATTGAGATTTGATCTCCCAGCAATCGTTGGATCAAAAAGTTACACAACAGGGCTTGGTTTTGTCTAACCAGGGTCAGAGCATCAGCATATTGCACATCAAGGGGAGACAGCTTTACAACCTGTTCATCAAAACCTTCAGCAGAATAAGGACCATCTTCCCCATTAGATACTGTTAAATGAAATTTCCTGTCCAATTCTGCAGCCTCAAGCAGTATGTGAAAAACAAGTTTATCTCTTTTTCTTTCTATATGTGCAATAGTTTCTAAATAAGGTTTATTCTTTCCAGAAACCCTTTTTACCTTAACATTATCATGAGACTGCACCATTTTACATTCATTAATGTTCAAAAGGTCTGTAAGTTTTGTAGAGGCTCCAATAGACAACATAAAATAAGGATTTACATGGCATTCTGCTGCTAACAGCAGAGCATCAATTGCAGCATCATGGCTTTCAACAGTGACATCATTCTGAGAATGCAAATCTAAAGCCAAGCGTCTAAACTCAGAAGCACGAAGTTCACAATCATGGTAGTTTAGAAGTTGAAAATAATCTGCCTGCAGGTTGAAGTATTCAAAACCAAGGGCAGCATCCAAGACATTAGTAGGAAAATGATGGGTGGAGTGTTTCTCAGTCACATGTTTGGATTCCAAGCTCATATCCCCAATGTTGGAAACAGAGCTATTTTGACTAGGAACATTGGGGAAATTTGTCAATGTCATACTCTGCAGTTCTGGTGGGGCAAAAAGTAGATTATGATCTTCAACAGCATCAGGTTTTCCTGCTGTTTCTGAAACATCTGTTTTTCCATCAGGCTCATCTTGACTATTTGACTTGGAAAAAGCACCTCCACCATTGATGCCAGAGGAAAGAGGTGAAATAGATGCAGGTTCATGATTGGTTTGTCTTAAAACCGACTTGCAAAGATCAACATCAGGTGGCAATAGCATGTGTGGTTCCAATATTGAGAGAAGCACGCTGCAGAAGAAAAGTAAATGTGTAAAACAAAAGAAATCTGATTAGTTTCTAACAACTTTTTATTAGTAAACAAGATACATCCATGGCAAGGACTTAAACATGTAATGTTAGTTTTAGTCATCATTAAACATTAATTATAATAATAGTCACATAAGGATCCAAATACAATTTAGTTTGGCATTGAAGATTTTAACTAAATCATGACTAGTTTTCTATCTAGTTGATATATATATATATATATATAATTTAGCTAAGGCACAAGACAGTGATGCAATACCTAGGAGCTACAGATCCATGCCTCCATTCTGATTCCAAAGAAGGCAGAACAGCTGGCTTTTGTACAGCAGTACGGATAATATTTAGAGCAATCGTGCAATTATGTTCCTGCTTTTCTGGAAATGAAGAAGCTAAATCTCCAAAAGCTATTTTGCTTTTTGATACAGCAATGGCAGGATCAAGAAAAGGTTCCAGCATCTCCACAAGAAAGAGGATTTTGTGTTTGACTTCCTGGAAAAGGCATATTAAATAGTATTAACATTATTTGGCTCTTCTTTTTTGTTTGTTAGGGAAAATGAAAAGCACCATCTTAACAGATAAAGAGCTCAATCATTTCATCACCTGCAAATTGACAAGGATACAACGTAGAGATAATGAAACAAATAAGACAAGACTTATTTACCAATGAGATGTATATATTCCTTACACAACTCTCAAGTTATTTTATTGAAAATTACAAATAAACACCTTACTATGTACAATCCACTCAATGACAGCTTGGTTAAAGAATCATAGACATTTATATAATGAAATATACATCCAGGTATCAGATATAATTTCCCTATATCCTTATTACACTTCCACACTTTAAATGTGAGTGTAGTTTCCATATGTTATTGGGTAAGTATTTGGATTAACACTCCAACACGAGACTCCTATTCCACCAAAAATTATGAAATCTCATTTCTCCAAGAAGGGTAGGACTGAGATCCACTGCGTTTATGGAATATTATCAGATTTATTTTTCTTAATATACCATTATCTAGTTTATAAGTGATAGATTATGAAATATTAACAGTCTCCTTCCAACCCATTTCCCCTGTCAACTACCTGTTATTTATCTTATTGATACAAGCTAAATATCTGTTCAAGTAATACCTTCAGTATGAGACATGATTGTCCAGTTACCCATCTAGGCTGTCATTTACCTGCCACCCATCTCATGTGATACAACAAAATATTTTCAATTTGTTTCCAACTTAGATAACTAAATATATTATACTAAAAGAGTACCAAATGTTACACCTGTAGTAATCTACTAGGTATATAAACAGGGCTTCCACCTAACAGTTCAATCCTTGAGTTGATTTCTGTCTTTAACAAGTTTCAAAGCCTTCTTTATTCATTCGACAAATAAAAAAAAAGGAATCAAAACTTTTATGAACATGTGGTGGACAATTTGATTCATGTTGACCACATCCTTTATAATGAAATAAAATTTTAGCACAAGGTAAAAGTTTTACATAGTACTATACAACTTTAAAGTGGTAGTAATACTGTTGCAGAAATGAGTACATTAAGAAGGATGTATAGCCACACAAGAAATGATAGAATACAAAATGATTGTATACGAGAAGATATTGTTATGATATCTGTCGAGGAAAAGATGACAGAAAATCAGTCAAGTTGGTTTGGACATGTGCAAGGAAGACCTTGGAGGCACCAGTGAGGAGAGATCGCATTGTTTTTAACCTTGTGAAGTGGGGCAGAAGAAGATCAAGGACATTGGAGGAAATTATTACAAGGGGAAAGGATCTCATGATGAACAATATCCTGAGAATTTGGATTTTTACCAAGCCCATTGGCATTGTGTGATCCATGTAGTTGACCTCATCTAGTGGGATAAGGTTATTGTTCGTAAAGTGGGTAAGTACATTCACAACACTTCAAATCCAAAGGAATCTTGCAAGAGGTGGTGTGTCAAGTTAAATATACAAGGTTTAAATATCTTTTTGATCCCTTCGTGAAGCCCTTTTCTTAATTTGGTTCCCATTTGAGTAAATCTTGTAATAAAGAATCAGAGTTGTTCTTGTTGTGATTATTTTTTCTGATTCCTGTTTTATCAACTCATATTAGATCTCCATCCAGGAGCTTGTGGGTACCACAGAAGTAAAGGAGTACAAACAGCGAGCCATGGGTGGTGAACGGTGTGAACACCCAATTTTGTCCAACTACTAAGTGGATAGGAAGATCTAAAAAATATAATAGTAATAATAAAATAAAAATTATTATATCTACTATCAAAGAAATTATCACCTGAGAATTGAGATTATACCTTAGATTACATATTTTCTAACTTTCTATGACTCGTTTCTTCATTTACTCGAGATTATTTCTAAGTTTACATATTTTCCAATATTATCCTCATTTACTTGGGATTATTTCTTATTTTCCATTATTTCTAATATTTTGCAACTTATTTCTTCATTTACCTAGAATTATTTTGTGATCTTTTTCTAATTTACTTATGATTACTTCTCAGTATTTTCCTCATTTACTTAGGATTATTTCTTAGTTAAATTATTAGTATTAATAATAGGTGTGGGGTTTTTCAAGAAAAAAGGGAAGAAAAAGACAAAAAGTAAGAGGAAACAAAACAGAAGGACGTATCATGAAAACCTCATCTAGAGTGTGCTTCTTCATATAAATAGTACATTAATTTGGCACTGAAACTTCCAATCTCTTAGCTCAAGCACTATGTATCAATATGACAAGAAAGAGAAGAAGAAAGGTGGGGAAAAGGCAATAATTCTTACTCTCATTTGGAGTAAGCTAAGTACCTTATATTTTCCCAGAATGTCATCCATATGCCCAGATAAAGCTAGCACAATATATTTCAAGGCAGCACGAACTCGAACAAGTGAATTGTGAGCATCCTGAGAGACATGACAGTGTCTTAACTTGAAGCCATAACAAGAAGCTTAGTAAAGCAGAATAATAAGAAATCATAGAATGATGGAAGTATTGAACCAACTTTCTAGCATTGCAACCTAAATCAATCAACAAATGCACAGTGAAAGTATGAATGCACAATGCAAGAGAAGTATGCAAAAAGATGGAGGCCCACATGTTTCTTATTATCAGAAAACAAATAGTGTTCCAATGAGCTGAGAAGAAATAATTATTAGTTTTGGTGAAATGCATGAAGTAAGCAAGAATGGCAAACATACTTGGATTATGCCCAAAAGATCCTCCATAAGCTCCAGTGCAAGATCAACCTGTGCAAAAAGAGGCCCATAGATGAGGAACCAAATAATATTTGAACAACAGTTAACAACTTGACACGTCCATTCGTTTCAAAATGCCTTCTACATCGATTTGGATATGAAAGAATTTTAAGTAACTGCATAACTAGCCACTTTATTTACATTAGTGTTTAGAAAAACAAGAAAAGAAAAACTACTTTACTAATTGTAATTTCCTACTTTAATTTTCTTCTAAATAAAAGAAGAAATTCATTAACACAGAGCATGAAGTTACAATGAACTTGGAGAATATGGGATACTCAATGATAAAGGAGAAAATAACATATATATTAGAAAAGCAAAGCTACTCAATCCTTCAAGTCTCAGCATATATGATAGGAAAACACCCTTACATAGATAGTGCACTTTAAAAACAAATAGAAACCAAACATCTAATCTTTTTATCCAAAATCATCTGCTAGGCCTAGAGGGGGGGATCCTCAACAATATGAAATCCTACAGTCCTATCAAACGATATAGTACCTCAGAAGTCAAAACCTAGACTAACGCTGCAATAAAAATAATTAATCTTCTAACTTCTTGAAATACCATTAAAGCTGGTTAGCAAAAAATTGGTCCAATAAACTATAACACTACAGCAATGCATTTCATAAATAAAAATCAACAGTAAAATATAAGAATAGATAAGCTGATTGTGAGCAAGAACCAAAGCATGATTAAACATGAGGAGGACAGATCAAAATCAACATCATTTTTTATATTATAATAATAATGATGATAAAGATAAAAATACAATAATGGTTAAATAAACAAGGCAAAAAAACATTGCTGAAAATATCTCAAGAAACAAATAATTGGGTTCTAGCATACCTTTGCAATCACTTGAGTCATCCATGGTGCCAGCACACCAGAACACAGATCAAGCAGTACACATGCAGCCCTAGCCTATACAAAAGTTAAGGTCAAATCAGCCGCTGACCCAGACTAGAGTAAATCTTTCATGTAGAAGCTGAAATTCAGCCAAGTAGGTGTATCTACATTTCTAATTTGCTGATATTAAAATGGTGTGCAATTACTTCCATCCATTTTATAATTTACACTAGCAATCTTTACTACACAACTCATTGCAGAAAATTGTTAAAGCTCACAACTAATTCATGAAGAAAATTATAAACGTCTCACTGAAAACATCCACCTGGCATAGCAAAAACTTTCATCCATTTTTCCTTCTTTCTCACGATGTAGAATTTGTGATACTATTAGTAAGTTTGACAAGATAAAAAATGTTTTGATTGTATTTATATTATTCATATCACCTTTCAACTCTCGTTGACCCAATTTATTTTTTCCTTCTAATTTGGATTAGGGGAATTGATCTCTTGACCCTTCTAGTGTGTTTTCATACAAATCCTTTTTTAGAATTTCAAGACATTAAATAGAATTACTTTCCATCTTATAAACCATTTGGAAGTCCGATAATCCACCCAAGGTCAATTCTATCATTTAGACAGTTGCCATTCCTATACTCAATACATAAATTATTTTGTCCAAAATAACATAAATAACATTGTGCAGCTTCACAGACCACATAAGATCACATAAGATTCTTTCTTCAAATGTCTTATGGTTGTTCAAAATCAGCTCTTCATATGTCCTTACAGTATCCTTCTTCCATCTCACTATGAAATATATAGCTCGGCCTGTTTAGAGAATGCTGGCTGTGCTCCAGGTCCTCAAAACAATTTTGTTTGACTAGCTTTGGTATTAGAAGACATAAATAGGTTAAATTTTTACAGCAATGTGCATACAATGCTACTATTGGTGGTTTTATAAACATTTCATTAAAACAGAAGCTGATTTGATATAAGATTAGGTGATTGGCTGTTTTGTGGTGTAAAGCAAATAGTCTATTTAATGGTACTATATTTTCTTTTTCTTTGTTGTTTTTGTGTGTGGGTGGGTGGGGGGGTTTTTTGTTGTAATTTCCTTATCTTCATCTAAATAATTTTTTTTTTTCCTTTATCAATAGATACTTAATCCAACCTATAATAAACTGCTTCTACATCAGAATATCAGAGAATAAAAGCAAGCAAATAGTTGACAAAATATACAACACAATTATATAACTCACAAATCAAGCAGAAGACCAGAGACTATACATGAAAAACAAAAAACAATAAGATTTCTAATTTAAAATTAAGAAGTAGTTGGTGACTAACATGAGATGGTAAGTATGAAGACAGATAACCAGCACAAGCATGAACAAGCGAACGATACGTGGCTGATGTTGCTGTAGCAACAATCTGCACATACAACACACATAATCAAGAGAACAAAGTTTAAGATGCCACAAAGAATACAATAAAAAAATCTAGCCAGTTGGGTCTATAGAAGCCTTTGAAATATAACCTGAGATAAGGCCTGTTGTACAATAGGTTGCTTCCACTGAGAAAAAGTGTCATCAACAACATCAAATGAATTGCTCACCCATGGGCGTAGAGCTACAAAAATTCCAACAAAGTGAATACCAAACATTGAATAAAGCATTTTTATAAAAGCTTATAAAACTATGACAAACTTATTAATACAGAAAACTGAATATACTATTTGTTCCAACTACAAATTATATTTCTCCTTAAATAATATTTTAAATAAAAATTTATACGAAATACAAAATATCAATAAAGTAATAACATGAGAGTGAACAGATCAGCAAATTTCCATACTTCATTTTGTCACAAAGCTTTATTTAGAAATATCATAAATCCCCCACATTCCCAAATGTGATCTTCGACGTCAAAATGTAAAACAACTGGAATATTGATGTTCCCAAAAGTGAAATCCAGGCTAAGAACTAAATTAATTAAGGAGAACAATCTCTCACTTTCCTAAATGATATCTTTGATACCAAAATGTGAAACAACAGAAATTGAGGTTGCCATACCATTGAATTACAAAACTCGAAATATAATTTATGGTTTAGAAGGGATATACCAGTTTAAGGAAAGACATGCAATATTCTATGGCTCCCCACTCCCCCATCCATACTTTACCAGTTTTCTATATTATCATGATACTATTCTATGCTAGACATTCTTTTTTATTTTCCTTTTTTTGTTATTGTTTTAATAAAAGCAGAAATCCATTAAGACCAAGAGAAGAAATTATGAGTATTGGGAAAAACTCAAGTCCCACATTGACTAGATAATGTCTGAATAGTTTATAAAAGTAGGGGGCAACCCTCACCCTATGAGCTAGCTTTTTTGAGTTCAGTTAGGCCCAAACTCACATTCTAAGAATAAGGAATTTGAAGGATAACAGAACCTACAAAACAGAAAAAGTAGAAATAAAGCAATGAAGAACAGAGCCACCCCCATTCCTCTGCATATCTGTTAGGAAACCTCCTTAGAGAAATCAGGCACCACCTACTCACTCGACCATTTTCCTTGCTGGAAGTTGCAGAACAGAGGTTGACACGAGAATGAGGAAGCAGGAAGATGTTGCAGAAGTGCTGGAGGCGCAGGTGCTCTACGGCAAAAAAACAAAATGAGATTGACAAGAAACACAAAGATTTGGCGCCTTCTCTAAAAAGTGCCACACGAAACACAAAGATTTGACGCCTTCTCTAAAAAGTGCCAGCTCCACCCACTATTTGCCACAAAATGTGCTGATCAGGCCAGGCACGGTAGGACTGCCCTTGGAGGAGTGTCAGGGTGCCACTCCGCTCTGCTCCACCAGATCACAGTGCTATTGTACATGATTGATAACTATGGATCAGATCAGACAAGGACCAATGAACTCTCTAACAACAGCTGCAGATTGACACAATTGGAAGTTGACATAGGTTGGAGATATTGGAGACAGTTGAGAGACCACTGTGGCCATGCTTTGACTAGAACAATTGGGGCCAGTATGTCTGGGAAAGCTGCAGGGCCAGACTTCATTCATTGGAAAAGAAATGGAGCCAGACACCTTTCTCCCCCTTAATGTTATGACAGTAAAATGAAGCCAAAAAAGGAGCCAAACAACCATGGGACACATGACAGGTAGCAGGTCAACAGCACTGAATAAGTACTACTTTACTAATACCAACATGTCCAATAATTAACTGAAATGTAATAGAGGTGTAACATGAAATTGATTTGTATAGATTAACAAAGCAAAAAATACATAAGATATTTAAAATATAAATAAGAAAAACAAGAAAAGGCATTTGTTACATTTTAACATTTTGTTTTTTATTTTTAATTAGATATGGTACATATTTTGCCTATAATAATTTGTACAAATCAATGTCACAGCACACCTTTTTAATTTTATTTAGATATTGTATATATTTTGCCTATAACAATTTATACAAATCAACGTCACATCATACCTCGTGACATTGTCACTAATTATTGGACAAAATATGAAGCAAGGGACTTAATTTTAACAATTGAGAAACTACAAAGATTAAATGCGAGCAATTAGAACTAGGAGTACCAAAATTGTGTATAGGCTAAAATATATGGATTAAAAGTGCAATTAAGTCAAACTAGTATTTGCTTCCTTCAAATAGGGGGAAAAAGTCACCACAACATTTCCACTTTAAAACTTCCATTATTTCAGAATGATGCCAGAATGGCTTTATTATGCTGATAATCTGTCACTAAACCCAAGTAAAACTTATTAGTAACACTTAACCTGGCAGCAGAGCTTGTACAAGTGGCAGTGCAGCCCAAAAGTCCGAAGATCTCTCTGCCAACTTACTGCAAAGAACAGGCTGTAAACTGCAGTATTAAACAATGTACACAAAATACTGCAGATTTTGACAATATAATTGGCACCAAGGAATTATATATCATTTAACTGAAAGGAACCTGTGATGCACAAGAATAAAGAACATGTAAGATCCCTTCTTCTACTGCCCCCATATCTAATATATTAAGATAGCTGCAATCCCACTGCTCATCTGGCATCCTGAACTCCTCACCCAAGAGGTTTGAATAATCAACTAAAGTGAAAGCACTAGACAGTTCCAAATTTGAATTATCTTCCAAAAGAGATGTTACTTCATCTTGAGGGTTTGCTACATCTTGCTCAGCATCAGGATTTATGAGTTTCTGCATAATTCTAGATGCCTGAAATAATGGTAAATATATATCAGAAATACACATTAGCAACAATGGATTGAGCAGATACAAAAAGAAAAGGATAGAAATTTCACTTTTTCGTCAAAAGTAAAAAGAGAATCTACTTAACCTAGATTATGGTTCCATGCAATACACGGATTTTTTTATTTCTTAGATTAATTATTTAAATTTTATTTACTATAATAATAATTAAGTTAATATTACTCAAATTATGTATCTTTTGTTTTTATTTATAATATTAATTATTTGAAGTTTATTAATTATGATAATAATTATTTTGATATTATTCATATTATTATGTATTAAAAAAATTGAATATCATAACTTACTAAAAATAACTAAACTACTTATTTAGTTTCTTAGACATTACTTAACATCAATTTTATTATCATTCAAACATTTGCAATATAACAAATAAAATTTAAAGAATTTATTTGGAGAATTATTTAATTTAAAAAAATAATATATCAAATTAATCTTAAGTGAATCTTTGGATGAAATCAATCCAAAATTTAGTCTTAAAAGAGTTAGATTATTAAATTAGTTTGAGTTATAAAATTTTTATATTATACTTTTATAAATTTATTTTAAGAAATAAAAAACATAATAAAATATTATATGTAGGTAATAATAAAAAATAATATCATTTTATAACAATATAGGATTATATAATATTATTTTAGTATTATTCCTATAAACTATTTTTATTGCTGTAGTAGTATAATATTATAATATTTTGATGATAAACAAAAATATATAATATTATAACAGTAAAAATTGAGACAAAAAAGTGAAGTGTAATAGAAATTGCATATATATTATAATATAGAATATGGACTATGTATTTTAATAAAAAGTTTTATAATTTATTTTTAGAAATTATTTATTTAGTCTCATAAATATTTATATAACATCAATATTTTCTTTAAAAATTTGAAGCATAAAAATTATTTTAAAAATAAAAAATAATTATTTTTGTGTCTTAAAAGTTATTTAGGGACTTATTTGGCATTAGTTTTATATTATAATAATTACAAAATGAAAAAAAAATATAATACGTAAATTATAAAAAAAAAATTATATTTGTCTACCCTCTATGAAACTTCGATACTTTAATTTGCTTTACATATCTATATCCAATATGAAAATCTAATCCACATGAGACACAAAAGCATGTATAATATAGAAAAATGGTAAATTGTCCCTTAATGAACCAAAAATAGAAATTGTCCTCTTTAGGGATGATTTCAATAAAAGACAATGATATTATCCCTATTTATAGACAACAATAAGTAATTCAAAATGACAATGTTTATAATTTTTATTTTGTTTTCAATATATTGAAGAATATAAGAAGTATGTTCTTAATTTGAATTTACAAAATTACAATTATATATTTATCATGTTTTATGAATTGCTGTACATATCTAGATATGTATCTTCCACTATCATATCCTATACACGTATCATATTTGTGCATCTCTATTATAAAAAAAATTATTCATACTTTAAATTTTAATAGTTATTCTAGATAAATAATGACAATATAATTATAATAAAATATTATTTGCATATAATAATATTTATTATATTATATATTATAATTATAATATTACAATAATATTATGCTCATTGTGTGTGTGTGTGTGTGTGAGAGAGAGAGAGAGAGAGAAATTAAAGGAAATGTTAACAGGATATTATAGATAAAAAAGAAAAAAAGAATATAATGTTTCTGGCGGGAGTAATGTAAATGATGTTGAGCAGATTTTTATTATAGTATATATACACAGATAAACAACTAAATAGGAGAGAGATAAATACCATTCTACAAACAGAACCCAGATCAGAATCTTTATATGCCTTTCTCAGAAGCACAAAAATTGCATCTGGCCTAAAAACTATGGCACGGTATGCAGATAAAATTAAAGGTGATGCACTTCGTGATCTCCTTGGCTGCATCAAAAAAGAAAAAAGGTTCCACGAACAGAGGGTCATACATATGGAATGATGATCACTTAATAATGAATAAAGCAAATAGAAGAGACGAAGAATATGGATAGGATTTCAGAAGTTAAAATAACTAGAGTTAAAAAATTAAAATTGTCTGTCCAGTATCAACTGGGAAAAAATACCATTAGCAATACCTTTCCCCTCCCCAAATGTATACTGTAAGGAATCACTTAATGTCATACTTAACAAGATTAAGCACTGGAGTATTGACTTTAATTGGATGAATTTGGATATGGAAGCACTGATGCACTGGGAAGCTGGTGCTACACTGCTGACGGTTAATTTTCAGATTCCAGTTTCAGATATAAACAGACACAGCTTTATGAAAGCACTTTTGGACCTTTGAAGACCTAAAAGGAAATGACTTCTGGGGTTAATTGGAGCTAGGAAGGAGTCCATCCTCCCAATTCTCATCAGTCCATGGAGTTATTCTCTCCATCCCCTGTTTTTTTTCGTTTTTGTTTTAATTCCTATCATGTGTAACTAAATGTGTAAATCTCTCTTACTTAGGGGAGTGGTGGATCTTGCTCTGATTTGATTTATACTTGGTCTTAGAAATTGAACTTAAGGCCTAACTCAACCCCCTACTAGCTTGTAAGGTAAAGTCAGCCCAAGCTTTATAAGCTCTATTTACGTCAAATTTTTAGTTGATGCGAGCTAAACTACCACCCTTGAGGCTGTAATTAAGGCAATCCCAAAGAGGCCACAACTAAGGCAAGTTAGGGGTGATCACAATTAAGTCTTGTTCTTTATTTCTTGTTCTTCTAATGAGTGATTAATCCTATATTTAATGCTTCCTATGAATTAACCAGTCATGGATTAATCTCTTCATTGTTCTTTCAAGAGGAAAATTAGAGTTTGATGTGCTAATAGAATATGGATTAAATTACCTTGACTAATATAGATCAGGGGATTGATTGTATTAGTCAAGTTGTTAAAGAAATGCCATAGATTTATTTCCTTCCACTGTCAATAGCTTAATCATGTTGAATAGGTGATGGGTGATAGAAGAGTATGAATACATCAAGGGGATGTTTGTTTCAAGGTATGATATTGCATTCCCAGGAATGTGGATTAGAATAAAAAATAAAAATAGAAATGGAAGTTATAATTGGAAAAAGGAGATAATTTCCCATATTCTCATGCGAGTATAACTTTCCCACCCATCACCATGAGAATAAAAACAAAGCAAAATAAGGTATTGTTACTTTCCTAGACATGAACAATACCTAGGAATAAAATTTTAAAACTTATAATATAGGAATATTACATTCCCAAGTTCAGATCCCAAGAATACATTTCTAAACCTTGAAACAAACACAATCCAAGGAATTGATCATTACTAAGCTTAGGAAATAGACCCTCTTATGGAAGATTAAGAAATTTATTTTTAAGTTCAGGTTACATAAATCTAAAGTAGAGTAAGTGAAATCAATTTCCCTCACATCTTTCCTATTCAATTCTCATTGTTAATTTCATCACTGTTATTGTTTAGCTTTTCCTTTTCCATCCCTATTAGAACTTCCATTAGTCCATTAAACATCCAACTATTCTTAAGATAGCAAAATAGTGCTTGACATTATCCAATCCTTGTCATATCACTTTTTGTCTATATTATTTGTACGATTTAATATACTTGTCTGGAAGTTAACAACACACTCACTCCTTATAATTTGTGCTATGTTTTTTTTTTTTCTGATGGGCAAGTCTCGTTTATTTTTCCATTGTCGAGACATCTGTGCTGCAAATTTTCAAAATTTTGGTGGAGACCTTGGAACAACTTCCTTATATATGCCATTTTATATGCTTTGGCAAGGTCTGCTACAACGCTCCATGTATACAAGTAGTTAGGGTCTATGGCTGAAGAGAAATGTCATAATTTTCAAGAAGTTCTAGTAATTAGTAATCACCATTTTGGCGTGATGAAGTGGCATTTATAGCTTCTTTGAGGTGATTAACTAATGGCTCATTGAAGTGGGTTTCTTTGTCAGATATATTATGAAGATGGTAAGCTTTACACACTTTCAGTGTGTATGTGTGTGGGGAGGGGTTCTTCTTTTTATTATTAGGTAACTACTTCAAGAGAATACTGTACCCTCTGCTTCTGTATTTTATTTCTCGTCTCTAATTAAATTACTTATTCTTATTGCATTTTATAAAGGAAAAAAAATGGACCTGGACAAGTCGGAGAAAGCAAGATTTATAGTGCCCAAGCAAAAATGCAAGTTTTTTAGTATGGAACAGACAAACTTATCCTGTGAAAATCAAGGAATGGAAAACCAAGTCCTAGCAGAAATAATCATACTAATAATAAGGCAAAATAACAAGATACCAGAGCAATAAAGGGTAGGGGAAGGTACCTCAAAGTTAGAGGAAACAGTTAGGGTTGGTGACAGTTGGCTACTTTTGGAAACATCAAGATCAGTGATACTGCCTGAAGGCTTTGAAGTTGCCCTGTAAGTAATTACACAAATTATTTGTGCTAGAGAAATTATGAATAACAAAATAGACTATGCATGCACACACACACAAATAAATAAAGATGCATACTTGAAGAGTGATAAGAACCTTGGGAAAAGCACACCATAAAAGCTAGCAATAGTGGAAGAGCCCAAAAGCCTTATAAACCCAACACTAGAATTCCATTCTTCCAAAGTGGAACTCAAGTCCCATACCTTGCAATTAGACCCTAACAAAGAGATTCAACTGACTAATACATGTTGGGTTTAGCAATGGAATCCATACCAATTTTCAACCAAAAACCACATGAATTAGTTTACAAGGGCGGAGGAATGAACTACAAAAGTATTTCCATTGTCCACATCACAATAATGACTTACACCCAAATCAGGTTGAAAAACAAAAGCACAACAATCAGCATCTTCATTGATCATGTTTGTTTTAGAAATTTTCACTTCCAAAAGTAAAATATGTACATGGCATTCATTAAGAATAGCAAACCAAGATCCAGAAATATTAACAAAGAACCTAAACCAAATATTTCCAATTAGTGAAAAATAATTGTCCAGTGAAGAAGATATAAAAAGCAAACTAACCTTTCATTCACCACATGAAGAATAGGATAAAGAGGACCAGCAAGCATGGCAAGAAATCGGAGGTTAGATTCAGGACTATCTGGAAAGCTTGAAAGATCTGTCTGCAGTTTTACATACAATGCTGAATAACTTAACAAAAGTATGGAAAAACAGAAGAAAAAAGGAGGAATTATGAATAAAGTCATCAAAGTAAAAATGTTTGGGTTTACCTCTAGTTGTGGAAGGAATATAAGCAACCTACTTGTCATGTCTTGCAACAACTATAAACTATGAAACATCAGAAAGGAAAGAATAATAAATAGAATAAATAAACTACATAATAAACATGTTGACGGAGCAAATATGTAATCCACCTGGAGATGAATATCATGGAGATCCTGTTTGTGAGATAGAATATGAGGTAGCAAGTAATTAACAACCGGCTGAAATTCAGGTTCAAGACCAGCCACAGAAACTCCTATTAGCTGCAAGAGACAGGTGGTAAAACCAAGCTCAATAACAAGCAACAGCCAAATGGAACATTCTTTTCATAAAAGTATGTTGTGTGAAAAACAGAGAGAAGGGTATAAAAAGATGGAGTATACAGAATTCTCAGAGTAGATAAAAAAAACCTACACAGACAAATAAATAGAAGTTCTAAAAAACTAATCAATGTAGAAGAGTTTTCCAATATCTTTGCATATCCAAAATATTGATCCCCTGAAATAAACCATGCTTAATAAAAGCTTGGTATATAACATGAACTTCATCTCACATGCAGAAGGTCAGCACAAGTGCACAACAGGTGCTTTGAGGAAGCAACAAGTCCAAAACTTTGCCAATGGGTGTTTTATGAGAAGGCTTTTGATATACACTGTTTCTATTTGTGGGACAGGATAGATTAGAAGGCATTTCAAGAAAATGTTCATGGAATTTTAGGTGTGTGTCAATGGAAACTCTCTGGAGGGGTTTGAAGTGCAGCTTCACATAGATTAGCTTCAAAACAGTTCTCTTTTCAGTTTACATTCTTCAGGTGCTGGTTTTGTGGCATTTTTTCCTCCCTCTCCCCAACACTTGAACACTTACTATTTTACAAAATCAATTTTCTACATATGTAACAGAAATTTCACAAAGAGAAGCCAATGATGTGAACAGAAAATACAACATAATATACCACTTAAAAGAATAAACACACACACACACACACACTTTTTAAAAGAATAAGCATTTTTAGTCTGTTTGGTCAATCTTAGACATGAACTCGAAGCTTGGAGCAGGCATGCAGAGGGCTTCACTGCTCTATTGATGTTTTCTTTTTTTCTTTCTTGTTTATCTTTCCCCTTTATGCTAAGGAGAATCCTTTATCCTCCAAATTTCTGTAATTTTCTTCTCTTCATCTTGATGACTATACCCATAGAATGGCATTACCCATAAAAAGACTTGAAGGAAAACAACAAAAAGAGAGTATGAACATAACATTATCCCAAAGAGAATCTAAGATTAAGGGCACACCCATAATGATGCACGTGATCCCTCCAGCACACTGCCACAAAATTTTGGCCTCCTTATTCTCGCCAAACCTTCGAGCCAAACTGTCAGAAACTGCTCCAAAGAGCTCATACACACCCAGTGCTAATAAAAAACCACAAGAGGTTGCTCACCGGAATGCAGAAATAGGTATTTCACCCTTTTCTAAACTTAAATTGAATGTGACACACGTGTTAATTGACATGTAAAGTAAAGAAGGGGCATGAATTACACAAAGCAGTACTAAATCATTTGTGATAATCCTATTAAGAATTGTCTTCCAGACAAAGCACTTGATCATAGAGGGAGCTTTGAAATTACAGAAAGATTTGTCAAGAATGAATCTTTCTCAGTTTTAGAATAGGTGACAAACAGGAAGAGGGATTTACAAGAAAAGAGCCAGAAGAATCAATTCCTTACTCTGTTGGGACTTGCAGATAAGCAAATATGCTAAAACACAAGCAAAAGGGATTGTAAATCATTTGTAAAGTAAGGGCCCTTGGTAGAAAAGACGTGATTGGTAAGGGAATTATACAAGGTACAAGAAAGATGTAAAGTAAAGAAAAGACCTCCAAAAGAGTCAATCCCACCCAAGTGTACTTCCCAAGCTTGATAAGAGTCCATCATTGAGACCAAGACAAAGGATAACCAAAATAGAGCATCATGTCATGCTTAAAGCAATAACTAGTACAATAATGAGTTTGTTTCTGACAGAAGACACCATAGCAATTGATTCAGCTGTAAAAGCATTGTTTTTAAATAACAAATTACTTAGACAAGGTCCCTCTTAATCATAAGCTCAAAGGCTTTGGTCAAAGAACAGAGAATCAGTAAAGTATTATGGCAGTGCAGTTTGTAGGCTGCTCTTTGTAGTATTTGGCTGGAGAGAAATGCTCAGATTTCAAACAACATAATTTGTCCAAGGAACTTGCATAGGGAAGGAATTGTGTTTTCAAGTCCTCTATTTGGTGGTCAAAACTCTGCATGGCTTCTTACTAAAAGTCCATCAGGTAGACATGCAAAAGGACTAGACAGCATAGTAGTTAATCCCAAATAGCGGAGTGAAGCAGCCTACCTCCAAACTAGGATAGCGGGATAACCGCTATTCTAATATTATATATATATATATAAGCTCAGAAACATAAATATTACTCAAAATTCATAAACTAACAAGTATCATTAATAATAAAAATTCATAAAAAGCTAAAATTAAGCTGTACAGAAACAGAAAAACAAGAACAGAAACAGAGCATGAGTTGCTAGAAATAGATAAGGAAAAGGGGTACTGGTGTAGGTAGAAACACTAAGCAGAAACAAAAAAAAAACTAAAAAAGAAAAAATTACTTCAAAGCTAGTGGTCGTCGGAGAGCTGGTCGGAGAATAGACAACTGGCCGAAGAAGAGACGTTACTAGAGAAGACGCGTCATCAGAAAAAGCACATCCACAGAGAAAGCAACTCACCAGAGAAGAAGAAGGAAGGTAAAAAAGAAGAACAGTGAAAACGCAAGAGCAAAGTAGGAAGAGGGAAAACTGACTGGAAAAATTATTTAAACTAAAACCCTGAAACGCGAAAAGTCAAAAATGCCCTCACTAACGTTTTAAACATGAGAGCATTTTTGACTTTTTCCTTTCATGTGGACAGTAGCGGCCCACTCCGCCGCTATTTCCCGCTATAGCAGCCGCTCCGCTCTGCCGCTATCGCGGCCACGACATTGAACTGTGCCGCTACGCACATTCTGTCGCGCGCCGCTGCCGCTCCGACTGCTATTAACCACTATGCTGGACAGCACTCTTATTTTAGGATCTTTATATTGAACATGGTTGTTTAGTTTTCTCTGTGTATGATGTATTAGTCCCCTACTCTTTGCACTCTTCCTCTCCCTTGCTTAAGGAGTTTCTTCTTTAGTTCCAAAAGAAGGACAACGGATCAGCAATGCAGACTAGATACCCCTTTACCAAACAACACAAAATAACATTTCCATACCTTCTAAGAATATCATGACTTCAGTTCATTCCAACAAAATACACAAAATTAAAAAATATAAAAGTACACATCGAAAAGATTGGATATCTAGCATCCAGGCTCTTATCAAGAAGTTTAATGCTGCTAAAAAAATAAGCATCCTACTACCTAATTAACCAAATGGCCTAAAGTAAATGAAGACAAAATATCTAACAATTCTATAAGATTTAACTCTACTATCTAGAATAATAACAAATACAAATGATGAAGAGAAGAAACAGTATAGTATACCTGAACAAAGAAAATGGCAATGGGATTTCCACGCAAACAAGATATCCTCACATATCGGCATGGAGTGTAATTTGTAGGGTAGATCATGTCTCGTCTAGGTGCTTCACAACGTGGGCGAACTTTCTGAAACGTCTCTGGCTGGGAAGCAAATAAGAATTGGTAAAGCACAGAACATGGTGTAATTCATCTTGGAAAATGCATAATTAAAAGCATAAACAAGCCATCTAGTGGCAAAGGAATAAATAATAAATATAGATCATTGTCAATTTCAAAACAAGGAATTGAAGGAGCACAGTTAACACTTATACTGCATCTTTATCCAAAGCTGAAGAGAAACAACTCAACATTCTGTTGAAAATAAAATGGCATCTACGTGAAGTGAAACTCAACCATCTTACCTCCATCTTCCTTAAAAACAAGTTGTTGGACAGAATGCTCGCCAACATTATTGTTCCCAATCAATTAATTTATCAATTTGATTTAATCAGCAAAACTTAATTACATCATAACTCAAGAATGACCTTGTCAAGAAAGATTTCAAGAAGCACGCATCCTGTTGAAGATATCCCTAGTGTGTAAAACAACAGAAGCCTATAGCACAAGTCTTCAGAAACCCCTAATAAAGGACAGTAGGGATCAGGCTTCTTAAGTTCACATAAGATTGAACATACCAAATATTCAACCCAAAAATAAACACTAAAAAATATTATGGATTAGTCATTTATCCTGTCCACCACTTCCAGCCAGACCCCAATTTTGCTTCCAAAAGATGTATCATCAAATGGTCAAGGCCAGTCAATCCAGTAAAATCTTAAACTCAATAGAATTTGTAATAGGAGGTACCTATGGAACCAATTTTTTTGTTGTACCTACTGGCTACTGTGTTTGGTCATCGGATTATATATCAGCATTTGTTCAACAATAATCAGGCCTAACCCAATGTTTCTTTGAGGGGAAATAAGGAGGGAGATAGGATAGAAATACTAAATTTCTACTGTTTGTTTGAAGGGAGAAATAGAAAGGAGGGAAGTTATTTCCATGTCAAAAAACATTTCCCCCAAATTGGAATAAAATGGGAGGGAAATGGTCTCTCTCTTTTTTCTTTTCCTTTTTTTTTTTGCTTTATTTTAAAAAATGATGATATAATTTTTTTTTAAATAATAAATTTTATGTTAAGAAAATATTATCATAAAAAATTACATCTTTCTAATTATTATAAAAATGTTTTTTATACAATTCATTTATTTATTTCCATTCTCTTTTCCACTCATTCAAATAAGCAGACAGAAATTCTTTCACTTCCTTCTTATTTCAATCCATCCAAACAACACCTTTTCTATTATATTTCTCCTCTATTTCTATCTTTCCTATTTCTTTCTTTTCTATTTCTTTCCTCTCTATTTCACTTTTAATCTAAACAAACAAAAGAATGCTTCCAACCATGCAGGCATTCCATACACTTACTTCTCCTTTACAAACCTTTGACTATCCAAAAATGACGGCCGAAAGATTTGACATTTGACACACAAGCTTTATAAATTAATATAACACATGAGAAAAAAAAGTAAGAATTGCCAATGATCATTGCTTGACAGCACTTCCAGCAACTAACCTTGTAACGTAAGCCAACCGCAATTTCCCACTCAAGCACAGACTTGTTATAAATCCGTATATGCGACAACAGGCAAGGCTCCTGCAACCAAGAAACATCCTTTAATTCCACAAGGAGATGCAAAATACCACAAATGCAAGAACTACTTCCAAAAACCCCACACAGCACAGAAAGAGCAGCACAATACAAGGACTACTAACTCGCAACAAACAAACCATTCTTTGCGCCAATCCCATCCCACACAGAGCAATAAACTCTTCCTTTTCGTTTCCAAATTTCAACATCACTACTCTATGTCATTAGCCAAAATCACCATACTCCTATAGTTATTGCTAAAAAGCAAACTTTTAAAAATGGTCCATGACCGCAATTGTGGTTGCATTGACCACAATTGTCCACAATTTCCCACAATATCACAAAATGCAACAAAACCGCAATCACCGCAACCGAAATTTAAAACCCTGCACAAAAGATAAGAAACCAAAAAAAAAAAAAAAAAAAAAAACTCAAACTCAAGTCAGAATACTCAATTTATCTTCGACTATTATCACTCCCAGCAAAAACACTCAAACAGAGTAAAAGTACAAAACCAAATTTCTAGTTTCACTCATTTATGCATAAAAATTAATTAAATAAATAAAGTTCTTCTTCATTAAGCCAACGGAAGGAAACAACCATTCACCACATATTAAGAGAGTACAGTGTTATAAAAACAAGTAAGTCTAAGAAAAAATAACAACAGTAACAATAAGGTGAAAATGAAAATCGAAAGTGCAATGCAAAACCTAAGTTCTAGTTTCACTCGTTTATGCATCAAATTAAATAACAAAATAAAGTTCTCCATCTTAAAGCAACCCTAGAGTTGAAAAAACGTAGCGTGGTCTATTAAGAGAGTAGAGTATTACAAAAAGGAACAAGTCTCAGAGAATAATAATAAGAGAAAGGAAAATGAAAATTGAAAAAAAGTTGAGCGGCATTGAAGAGACGGACGTCGAGTTCTAGAAGAATCCACTCCTTGGTGTTGGTGGCGGTGGACCAGTGGGAGCGGAGGTCAGTGTCGAGGACATGGAGGGCTTTCTGCGACGGCGATTCTCGCGACATGGCTTTCACCTTAAAAGGAAGAGCCTTCACGCGAGGTTCCAACTCCACCTCCATTGTTGGAGATATGAGATTCAATTGAATCAATCACAGCAACAACTTCTTGTTCGGCTTTTATGCATTCCTTCCTTGCACTGTCACTCACCAAGACGCAACGCAATAACACTGGAATACAATAACCCCTTTCCCTGCCTCTTTCGTAATGTTCCCTCTTTACTTTAGAGGAATAATTCTTGAGTTTAATTTACATCTACCCATAAACAGTTTTGTTTTGTAAACATTACAATTATTAGGATAAAACTGACTCAACATATTTTTAATCGATATTTGGTATTTATATTTTGGAAACGAAAAAAATATTCTACCAAAAATACTTATTTAAATTTTTTATGGAAATCACTCGTAAATAAATTTAATAAATATTTGTACTTATAATATAATAAAAAAATTAAAAACTATTTTGAGTATAAATTTTAAATTTAATAAATTTATAATAAATATCAATTTATGATTAAATAATAATATAAAAATATATATATATTATCTATATATTCTAATTAAATTTATAATTATTTAGTTCTCTTAAATATAAAAAAAATTAGTTTCAACTATACATGTATTAAGTCTCGGTATGCACATTGTGGATTTATATTATATTAATTGATTATTTTTATATAAGAATTAATATTTATAATTATATTAAATATTAGTATAATATTTCGTATTATTAGTGTGTATCCATCATATTTATATTAATAGTTGAAAACATAAAAGAATCCTAAAAATTACAACTTTTTTCATTATTAAATTATGTTTTTTTAGTGTCCCTTATGGAAACAAAAATTTTCTTTTTTTTTTCAAATGAAATTAATTCAAATATACACTAACTATTTTTTCAATAGTTTTCAAAATCATAATTAATATGTGAAATTTAATAAAAATATAGAGGTGTATTATATACAAATTTAGGGACGGAAACATACTAGACTAAATTTTGACAAGCTTGAGTTTGGCCTATATTATAATTATTAATTCTAAGTCTTGTCTATTTATTTGTTATATATCATTTTTTAAGGTCTAGCCTATTTTTAAGTTTAATTTATTCTAAAAGTCTATTTATGTAACTTATTTTATAAAATGTCTATAATTATTGTGTAGTTTGTTCCAATAACCTAACCATGTGCAAACACCATGTGCATGCGGCTTGCGTTGACGTGGTTTGACATACAATCACGTGGTGCGACATGTTATTTGCTAAGGTACAAGGCGTAACAACTAAAAGTGTAAGACATGAGAATTGAAATGTGGGGAGTAGGTGCATAACAACTATTGAAGAATAACGTGTGTTGCACTTGTGGCTTGCGACTGTATAATTTGTATTAGTTTGTTAAGATTTTGATTTAATTTAGAAAGTATAAAAAAAACAATACACACATAAGAGTAAAAGTGATTTTTAATTAAAAATATTTTATTAAAAATTATTAACAATTATATATATATACTAAATATAAATGGATATAATTTATATATACATATATATATATATATGTTATTCAATATATAATACAAAAATATAATATTATATAAAAGACTAGCCTATCTAACCTAGTAAGTTTTTTTTAAGTTTAAAGCCTAGTCTTTTTAGTTTAAAAGACTTTTTAAAAATACAAATTCTAGCCTTTTTAATAAATAGCTTAGGTCGCAAGCTAGTGCTGACTTATTTCCACAATTAAAGTTTTAGGTGATAAATAGGCTCCTCCTATGACAAAATTAACTTCAAACAAATAATTGAATAAAGTGAATTCGGGAAAGGAATCCATATTCTTCCTAAATAAACTTTTAGGTGATAAATAGGCTTCTCCTATGAAGGAAAAAGTGAATTTGATTGCACAAAATTTTGTTTTCAAAGAATTCTTAAGTCCATGACAAGATGTTCTATTTGTCAAACTATGAAGGAAAAATGTGGGGTGCAACATGAAGGATAGGCTACAGAAGATATAGCATATGAGTGGTGTTTTTGACATCATGGATGTAAACAATGACTTCTTCATAGTGAAATTTTATTTGACTATAGATAAAGAAAATATGAATGCTAACAAATTATTTCTAACATTCTCTCCATTATTGAATTGAATTAATTGAGAAGCATAATTTTTTAGTGAGTTTCACTTCTTATTTATTGAGTCTCCCCTTATTTAGAAGTAGGACTCACCAAAATTTAAAATTTTTAATTAATCATAACCAATAGTAAAAAAGAGTGTTGGAAAGAGTGTTGGTAGCACTCCTCTAAAAAAGTCACTTCTAAGAATCCTTAGATACTATTTGATCATTATCTAGTAGTCACAAACTAGAGCTCGAATTTTGTTTCCCTAAAAACAAAGGTGGAACAAACTTTGGTCTAGATCCATTTTATTGGACTTAATTTAGTTTATTATTATGAAATATTTTTACCAACCATGGCATCAATCGATAGGAAGCCAATCAAAGTTAATAAGAATACTCTTAACGTGGAACGGGAAATATTTGCGAGGATATGTGTTGAAATTGATCTCAATGAACTAGTGGTTACAAAAGTATGGTTGGACCAGCATTGGTATGAGGTGGAGTACAAGGATTTGCATATAATTTGTGTATTGTATCATTACAATGGTCAATTGGCTAAAAACTAAAGCACCCACCCTCAAGCACCAACAATGGAGCAACAACCATAGGTTACTCAAACATGTGATGCTAATTCCATTAATGGTGGTGCAATTAATTAGGAGAAAATCAAGAAATAAATTTTAAACAATAAGGTGAGAAAAATGTGGAGGAGGATATCCATGGTGATTGGTTTTTTACTATTAGAAAAAAAAATGATCAGCAACAAAGGGGCTAAAAAAGGGAAAGAATATTCCTAAATTAAATAGATTCAATGGCCTGACTAATGAGTCAATTACATGTGTTTGTTATCCAAGAAATGACGAGGAAATAAGGGAAATAACATCAGTGAAATAACGAGGAAAGAAATGCACAAAGGAGTAAAGAAATATGTTGTGGAAGAAGGGTTACATAATTGCCCCTTTACCACTTAAGTATTTCTTCCTCTTCCTTTCTCTCACGTCACATACATAAATTCATCCCCTTTGCATACTCATCTCCTTCTTACTGCCACATATTTGCCCCACTCATAGATCGACCATCCCCATTGCCTGTCATGGTGCCCACACACAACATTATCAGACGAAACTCACAAGCAACCCTTATATACAATCGATTATGTAATTACATAATGAGTTATGTTTCATTAGTTATGCTAATCCACTCCACTTTATTTTCATTTATCTACCAAACACAGAGTTAAGAAGGAAGGACACAATGAAAAAAAGGAAAAAGAAAAGAAAGGCCTTTGACCCAAAAAGGATGTGACACTAACCAAGGTTGCCTACTTGTTGATGGAAAGGTTTGAAATTATGGTTGAAGCAAAAAAGAAGACATCATGACTAGGATACCAATCCAGATATAGAGAAAACATTTTCTCTAAAAATCCTTTTGATAAACCTACCACATCTAGTTCCTAAGGCCCACTATCATGCAAATGTAGACTAAGATGGATCCATTTTAACCCAAACCCTAATGGAGAATGAGCTTATAACCAACCAAAAATATCATTCACAGGTCACGAATATCAAATCACCTAAAACATTGAATTGGTAGGGACTAAAATGAATCTAAAGGTCACAAGAAGATGATTGAATTGTAAAGCTGGTAAAATGAGCACCCTAACTTGGCCTGTGGGCCAAAATATGAAAATTGGCCCAACCTAACCTAGCATGTATTACTTTGGGTTGTTATTTTAAAGCTCAGTCTGACCTTATGTCAGGCTTTCGAGCCAAATTAGTCTTGATTAAAAATAAACAATTTTTCAAACAAATTCTAGATCCAAAAAAATAAAAAATAAAATCGACATCAACAAGCATACCAATAGCAAGCGACAGCAACGAGTAAACCAAAGTAACAACATGGATGCCAACAAGCAGAGTAGAGTGGTGATTAGGTTTTACAATTTTATTGTTTTGAATTTGGTCCATTTGGAGAAGCATATCACAAAAGCCTACTAAGTTACTTAGTACTTACTAGGCTATTGGTTTACTAAGCATATCATGAAGGCTTCTTATAGTGTTTTTGAATTCTATAGTGTTTGTGCAATAGTCTTCTCATCTTTTGGTTGCTTGTTTTACATTAATACTTGATGGTCCATGTAGATTCCTACTTCTAAACACCTAGCAATTCAATGTTAAGCATGATCCTTATGATATTGTAGCTTTAGGACAATGCAAACATTAATATCTCATTCCTTGTTTAGTTTTGCATCTTCTAATGAACCTTATGATCATGTGTATTCTATGATTTGACTACCCCTTGACCAAAACTCATCTCCTGGTCATGCTACTAACCTTGCTTCGCATTGATCTTCTAAAAACATGCTTAATCTCGTATATTTCATATCAACTTTCTTTTTAATAAATTGCTTTTGATGAGCAAACTTTGTTTTTGGAGGTTGACATACTTCAAGTTAATGCTTCTTAAGCTTAATTTATGTTCCTTGTGATATTTTCATCAAGTTTTGTTCTTATAATCATATTCTCAAAGCAAACAATTAGTAGTTTAAGTTCAAAAGACTTAAAATAAGCAAACAATTAGTAGTTTAAGTTCAAAAAACTTAAAATAAGCAAACAATTAGTAGTTTAAGTTCAAAAGACTTAAAATTTGTTTCTTAAAAATTTGTTATCATTGAAACTTCATATCAAGAAGGACTTGACCTCGACTACATTGCCTACTATAGGCTTGATAAATTTCTAAGCTTGTAATAAAATTAAAATTGTTTGTAATTACTAAAAGAACTTTATTCAAAAGTTGATATATGACTAAAAAAAAGTATAGATAATTTTTTTTGGAAACTAGATTAGGCTTAGCCTAAATTCAAAAATATTTTTAAAAATGGCCTATTTTTCTTGAAATAACCTTAAATTGTAAACACCCATATAATTTTTTTCTAAATTTTTATGATTTTGAAATGATGATTTCTTAATTTTATAAACAATCTTCTCTTCTCGATTTCTCTTTCATTCTTTTGCAATTATTTCCTTTTTCTTGTTCTCTTCCTTTTGACTTTTTCTATTTTATTTTTACTTTTTGTTTTATCTCTTATTTTTTCTTGTTTTTCTCCCAAATTTCTTTCTTTGTAGCGAATGATAGAGCTCCAAATCATAAATAATGTAATTTTAGTTGACTGGCTCCTCTATCTCTAATATCTCAGCCTTTGTCATATGGCCTAAAGGTTTTGAAAGAAAATCTATTTCAAAAATTCATATACATCCACATATTTTTATTTTTCAAAATTTCTACTCCAAGCAATCTTAGTAAATAAATATTCAAGAGAGTCATGTACCCGAACTTTTCCAAAAAAAATGTTAGAACAACAAGCAATTTTCACAAAATTTTAAAAATAGCAAACAATCATTATTTTAACATATTTTTAAAGACAACATATATAGGATGTCAAGAACACAAATTTTTTAAAAACTTAAACAATCTACACAAAAAATTATAATGAATCATAAACAATGTCTAACTTACATAGAATGACAGTAGTTGACATAACTTGGAAAATTTTCATTTTTCATACCCAAACAAATTTATTATTTTTTGAGAATTTATATGTTATACTCAACGCATAACAACATGTAAAAAATGTAAG
Source organism: Mucuna pruriens (assembly GCA_025330945.1). Lineage (NCBI taxonomy): Eukaryota > Viridiplantae > Streptophyta > Magnoliopsida > Fabales > Fabaceae > Mucuna > Mucuna pruriens. Next base: position 159,249 of record JAENHJ010000384.1, on the reverse strand, counting down.
CTTTTAAAATTTCAAAGCAACATACACCCATAAAATAATTTAAAACTGAGGAGCAGGACAATATTCAACCCATAATTTTCCATATTCTCAAACTCACCATAGTCTAAGTTATCAACTGAAACTTAACTAAAATTCAAAAAAATTTAATTAATTAAACTTTATGATTAAATTAACATTTTCACTTGGTTCAAATCAAGCTAATTAAAAAATTAGTAGAAAACATGTATTATAGTTTCTCTTTGAATTCCTTAGAAGAAATATAATATATCATTGTGTTAACTTGCACCAATCAATATCCTCCAATTGCATAACACAATTTATTATTGAATTGAACAACACAATCCAATTTGTCCATAAATTGAGAATATGATATCGTCGAGGAACCCAACCAAGCAACTTCGAATATCATGCAAATCATATATACTATTCAGGTCTCTTGTCACGTGGTTTAAAAACGGAGTTGCATTCACTTATGACCATTTAACAAATTCATTATTATCTACCATTGCTTAGCAATTAGTCTGGACAACCCAAAATTGTCAACCGCTCTTATGTGCTTTACACTAGTTGTAAGTAAGGGCATAAATGAGTTATGTCAGGTCCTGTCGAGTATTTAAATTTTATGTTTGGTTTGTAAAAAATAAAAATGAGTTACTTAAGCTTGACTTATTTACTTAATCGAAAGGTTAAGCTTAGCTTGTTCTAAAAAAAAGGTAAAGTTTGAACTTGACTTATTTAATTAATTAATAACTTAACTATTTTTGTTTTTATGAATTTTTTCTTAAATTATTTTTAACTTTACAAAAATTTGTTCATATAATAGTGAAATCTATGCAATTTTTTTTAATTTAATGATTTTTTTTAAGAGTAACTTTAAAATAATTACTTTTATCCTAATATTTCATTTTTCTTTTAATCTAATGATCATATATGAGTTATTTGTTAGAATCATTAGATTAAAAAAATAAAGTGAGAATGAAGAGTAACTCTCTTATAATTATTCTTATAGTAAGTTAATCTTCACACACACATATATATACATAAACGATCTATTCACTAGTTATTAATGTTGAGTTCATAAAACTTAAACTTGTCTCATTTAAATAATCAAGTCAAATATCAAGTTTTAGTTTGTTTATTTAATTAAATAAACAAACATTTAAAGAGTTGAGCCCAAATAATTCACATATTATTCAACTCGATTATATCCCTAGTTGTAAGAGGGTTTCTTCCATCACAACTTGACTTTGGTATCAAAATAAATCTGAACATTGATTTTATTGAAATGCTATATACATAACTATATACATAGCTTGACCATAATTATACCACACAATTCTCCTACACACAATTCTCCTACAACTACTCTAACAAAATTTCTAAAATAACTTAGTCAAAGATACAAAGCAACCTTTTCTTGATGTCCTCAATTAAGTTTAATCTCTTAAAATTACTCACCAGTGATGTTTAGTAAACAAACTTTTTTAGTAACTTGTAGCATTTTTTTAAATGTTACTTCGAATAATATTCTCGAAAATGCCAGCTCCTAGATTATTATCTTTTATTTCTCTTTTGTTCTTAAAATATTTTATTAAATTTCATTTTTATCCTTTTCTATACAGGATAGAATTTTATTATATATTTTTTTATTTCTCCTATTCCCCTCATAAGGTAGATTTTTATTATTTTTTTTCTACATAAGATAGAATTTTCTTATTTTTAACCTTTTATTACATAAAATATTGATAATGATATAAGATAACATAATTTTATTTTATTTTGTTTTATTATTTTTTTATTTTTAAATATTTTTATATTATACTATTTATTTTAACTATTATACTATCTCAACATTATATTTCAAAATATTGATATGGATAATTGATAAATTTATTTTATTTTTTTATTTTTTATATTACACTATTTATATTATATTATTTTATTATTTTTATTATTGTACTTTAAAGTATTTTAATCATTAAACTAATTAACATATAAAAAGGATAACGTTTAGTTAACTGTATATTATTTTTATTTTATTTTTACACTTGATTAAAAATATTTTAAAATTAATAATATAATACATAATATAAAAAATATATAATAATTGAAACATAATTCAAATAATTAATCTATAAATTAAAAATTACAAAAAATATACGGAGAAGTCTATCTAAACATTGCCATCCATTGAAATCAACTTCACGTTGTTTATTTTCACATAAAATTGAAGTTAGTAACTTTATTATGTAATATTACTTAACAATTACAAAAAAAAAAAAGGTGAGTGATAAATTATTAATCCCGATCCACCACTCACCCCAAATACAATTCTGTTACCAAATGTTAAAGAACCAAAGCCTAAGCAATATCCTAAATTCTGATATGAAACCTATCTTTGTGAAGCTACTAAGTTCTATGTTTGTTCAAAGGCTTTGTGACTCTAATGTAGAGGTAAATATGATATCTTGCTTTTTGGTATTTATGATTGATCCATCATATTCAAGAGAATTGTACAATGTTCTTCATAGAAGAATTCTTATTCTGGGGTTACATGGTCTCTGATCTGTTTCTGTTATTATTTCTTTCAAAATTTGCATAAGCTTGTTTAGTCCTTAAGAAAAGCAAGAAGCTTGAAATCAATCCTACGATTGAAATGCAACTCCACCATACAAAAGTTTGTAGGTAGCACTTCCTCCCCATGCACATGGAAATCTCACCCACCCAAATTGTGTTCCTTGATTTCATTGCATTGGAGTCATAAATCAAGGCTGCAAGAAGGCCATAGAGACATGAACCTAAAGGAATGTTTGTAATGAGGATGTTGTGGTTCACCCCAACACTGTTTGGGCCAAAGAGTTCTGAGGTAATGGATACTGCTGCTGAAAACACAAAGCCTGAACTTAGCCCAATCAAGCTTGTGCCTATGTGTAATGCTGCTTCACCTCCAGACATGGCCAGCAACATGAATGCAATTGGTGTTGGCACCAATGCTGCTGCAAACCATCCAGTTCTTGCAAAGGGAATCTTCCTGCATTGTCATGCAACATTAGTTGATTAATAATTTTGTGAGTGGAAAAAATACTGACAGCATATTGGTTTTCACCAAGGATATTCCTCGACCAATAGTTGAAGACTAATTCCTTTCGAGTCATAGAGATCATTAAAGTGGGTTTTGCCTTTTTCAAGTAAGTCTTATGTCTAGGAGGAATGGAACCCTTGACAACATGTTTAAAGAACCAAGTTATCTAGCAACTTTGTTGGTGTGAAGTGCTAAAATTTCCTCCCTCAAATTTAGATCAATTTTGATTTTAATCTCCTAAATTTGAATTTTTCTTTTTAGTCTCTACATTTCAAATATTGTTGGTTTTACTCGTTGATGTAGATATCATTAGAGGTGGCAAATAGAATACCAGTCAACTAGTGTCACCATTTACCTCTCTATTGATGGTGTAAACGAATAGTCTTTAATAAAGTCTACATCGAAGAATTAAAACCAACAATTTTTAAAATGTGAGGACAAAAAAACAAAATTTAAATTTGAGGAACTAAAATCAGAATTAACCCTAATTTAAAGAACAAAAGACGTATTTAATCTAAACAAAAAATGAAAGCAAAAAACAAAAAAAATAAAAATTCACTTTCGTGTACAAATTCTTTAAAACAGAAAACAAAGTGAAAACAGAAAATGTTTTCTCAAACCAAATTGCAAGTGGCATGCATATTAACTCTTGAATGGCCCACTTTATGTCATGCAACAATCACCCTTAAGCTAGTTGGATTCATCAAAATTCTAGCTAATTTTAGCACTACCTACAAAGACCTTTAAAATTACCTGCTTAAGAAGTCAGGTGTGGCTGCAAGAAGGCGACCAAAGAAGGAACATGTGGAGTAGAGTGTGACAAGAGAAGAAATCTGAGAATAGTGTCCTAGTGATTGGGAAATTTGCCCCAAGTTGTTGCTATAAACCAACCCTATTGTTCCTCCACAGAAATATGCTATGTAGTACAGCCAGAAGTCCCACCTACACACTAGCATCTTAGCTGAATGCTCTTCCCCTAGCACTGTGAGCTGCTCTCTTTGCAACACATTCACAAGCCAACATTTCTTCTCTCTTTTTCTCTCTTCACTTCCACTCCTGGCACCATCATCCTCGCTGACAATGAGTTCTTTGTAAAGCTCATGATCATCAGGATCAGCAAGGGTGAACCTTGAGTTGTACAAGGAGAAGCTTGTGGGGATAGTAAAACAAGACCATTCTCTAGAGTACACAATGCTAGGCAAGAATAGGAGCATAACAAGGAGAAGAATGGCACCTATAAGGATAACTCGAGCAATGGCAGCGGTGCAAGAGAAGGAATACAAGAAGATGAGGTAGAGGCCAGTGACAAGTGCAAGGATGTTGAGGAAGAGGAAAACCAGTGAATCGCGCTGAGGGGTGTCAAGAGAATTTTGTTGAGGCTGTGGTTGGTGGAGGATTGGGATGAGTACTAGTCCAGAAATTAGTACAGGAACAATGGCATTGAGTAATAGGTAGAGAGTGTCATCACTTGAGTTTATTGCATTGGCAATGAGTGTGTACAAGGCTGCACTTACTCCATTGAAACTGATACTCAAGGATAGTGCAAGTGAACGGTTTGCAGGAAAATGTCTTATGCATATGACATAGCAGATGGTGTTGAACCAGCAGATGCTGCAGCCAGCAATCAGGCATAGAAAAAAGACCTGCTCAATGTGCACAAATCTTGTTTTGTTAATAGCAATCAATTTGAAATCTTTTCTGGAAATATAATTAACAATTGCTTTGTGCTATTTACATTTTATCAATGTCCCTAAAAGCTTCACAACACAAATTTGTAATCACACATTTGAGAAACTAAGCATGAATTTATTGTAACTAGTTATAATTTGAATGACAGTGAAATCTCTCTCCTATTACTCTTTTTAGGAGGATTTGTTTTGCATCTCTTCTTCTGCATAAGGATATCAGTAGAATGTGTGTGTTTGTGTTTTATTTAAAATTAATTTATTTTGTTGGGTTAAATGCATTTTACTCATTAGTACTCTTGTTGCTCTTTGTACCTCATTTTATTTTATCTTTTACAACTTTATTTTATATAGTAAAATATCAAAATATGAAATATATTATCATTTCAAATTTAAGTGAGACCTTTTCTGTTTTGTGGTCTGCTTTGGTTTATAGTTGTGATGAGAACTTGTGTTATTAAAGGATGATAAAAAAATTAAATTATGTTGGAGAACTATAAAATTTCACATAGGATAAATAAAGACAAATAAAGTTGTATATAAACATACATGAATTTAGTCTAAGGTGAGATATTTGCAACAAACTTCACGAAAGCCTAGTAATTAAGGACAGTCATTTCTCTTGGAAGGTAGGAAGAGAAGTAGATGGTTGGGAGAGAGAATTCATGTATATTAAAATAAAAATTAATTTTATAATTAAAAACAAGAATAAATAACAACATCTAATCATAAACGGTCATATATAATAAATTTATTAATTTTTATAATAATTTTTTTAACAATCACATTAATAATGATTTTTGACTAAACATAATATACTAACCATGCATAAAAATTAAATTTAAAAATGCATTTGATATATTTTTTTTACATTGGTTAGTCTTTATTATGCTTTTGACTTAACCTATACGCAAATTTTCACACCAAATCCCCTATCCCCACTTGATGGGGAAGGGTAGGTGAACCAACACAACAGAATGAAAAAAAGAATGCTTGAAGGTACAGACTACACCAGTGAATCTAAAAAGGTAGTTGGCTTGAATCTAAAAGCTAGAGAACTTAAAAAAAAAGTGCATAAATTAATGATTTGTGTTAGTTGACTTGAGTCTATAAAAGTAAATTAAAACAGACAAACTTGGGAAACTGCCTAAACATGGTCAGCTAATAATCCAACCAATTTGGAGCTATAATAACAACTCTTCCACCAATACTTGAGAAAAGGGCAATTTTGATTATTGGAAAATAAGAGTGTTCAAGATCCAGGTAAACCTGATAATATATCAATTTTTAACGTATAGATTATATTTTAATTTATAATAAATAATTTATTTTATGATAAAAAAATATTTAAATCCAATTGAAAACTAAAAATATTGAAATAAATAGATGAAATGATATAAAAGATTAAGGTCTTTTTAAAGAAAAATGTCACCTTTAAAAAAAAATTAAATATACTTTCGTTAAAGAATAATAATTAAAAATCCTTTCGTTGAAAGAATGACAATTAAAAACACTATCGTTGAATATAATAATTTTAATTTATATATACATAAAACTAGATTTTCTCTCCTAATATTTTGTTTTTATTTTCTCACTCCATAATAAATATTTAAGAATATAATAAAAAATATTTAATATTTTATTGATATTTTAAAATAATAATTAACACGAGACTTTTTTTACTAAAAGATAAAAAGAAATGAGAACGAGAGAAGTATTTTAGCCTATGTATTGTTAAGGTAGATTTAATATTTAAAATTTATAATTATAATTATTTATTATAAAAATAAAAATTATTCATATGATATAATTAAAATAAATATATATTAAATGATTTTGATAAAATTTAATAAAAAAGAAAATTAAATATATCTATATATAATAATTATTAATATAATAAATAAAAATAATTAAAACTCAATAATAATTCCAGTTCTTATAATTCCAATTAATAATGACAATAAAATATAAAAAATCTAAATAGAAGAGCACTAATTTGTTATCTTCCGGATAGAAAAAAGATTCATTATATTAAAAATCAGAGATGAAAAGATAATTTAAATTAGGTAAAAAAAATAAAAGAATAAAATTAATAAACAAGTTAAAAATATAAAAATAATTTATCCTTAGAAAATAAAAAAAAAATCCCATAATATGGGAAACGAGAGACACATGAATCCCTGAGTGGATAAAAGTTAAAATATGTGATCGTGATGACAGATATGATATTCTCCATCAATTCTAATTTATTATACAAGGAAATGACACTTTTTTGTTTCTTACTATTGACATTTGGTAGAGTTTTTAAACACCACGCAATCCAAATCCTAAAATCAACCCAAACATTAATCATAAAGTTACTTAGTTGAAATGTTCCATCATGGAGTGGAAACAGTAAAGACAACTCTACATGTGTTATGACTTTAAGTTACACACTTGATATTTTATTGTCAATTTTTTTATTTAGTTAAAAATATATCTTAAATAAGAGGTTAATAACTATAATAGTATAAAATAATTTTATATTATTATTTAATTATAAATTATCATTAATATATTTTTAAGATAATTATTGTAAAATTAATAAATTTATTATAACCTATTTTTTCTATAAATCATTAAAAAAAGAAATTGGACTGGTATATCTAATTAAATATAAATATTTTTTTGTTAGTATTATTATTATAATAATTTTTTTATAATATATTAAAAATATATTTATTTATTTTTAAAATATTAAACATGTTATCTAAGTAAATAGTCAAACTAATATTTTTATTATAAAATATACTTTTAAATATGCTATTATAATTTTTATTAAAAATGTGAAAGAGAATTAGATTTTATTTTAAGTAATTAATAATTATTATAAAATATCATATAATTTTTTTTAAGTGAGTATATAATATATATTTTTTTTTACTTTTGTATAAGAATAGCTTTAAACTCGACGACACCCACCTTTTGTTTTTTGCATCATAATGATGACCAGACTTATTATAATGTTTCTGTGATCGTGCGACATCACCCACATGTGAAGTTAGACAATTAAGATGGAAACAAAACAAGGGACATAGTTATAATAACATTTAAAATTACAGACTCACTGTTATTTTAAATAAGAGATTCTAAATCCTAAATATGAATTAAAAATTGAAATAAAAAGTATAACAAAATTTAAGAGCTTCACTTATTTCCTTGAATACTACACTGTCTGTCTTTTCCAGAAAACTAGAAATGTGTCTCTTTCGACACTTACTTTTTTCAATTACATACGGTTCATTCACTCTTACGTTAAATTAACAAAAAGCATGAGAGGAAATGTGTATATGTGCAAACGTAATTGTGCTTCCAACACTCAAAAACATTGTTTATTTACTTATTTTATGAAAAAATATTATAGAACAGACAAAAAACTTGAGATACTATCAGATGTAAGGTGTCTTTGACAGAAAGACACTTATAATACTCATAAACAAGATGCCATTAGCATGCCGAGCCTGTCAAAAAAAAGGCTCAAACTGTTTATTTGCTTCAATAATTTTATACTAAAAATGCTAATCACTACTTTGAGTTGAGTGATTAAGAAATCATAAGTGATTTTTTTTACTTAAAATTATAAGTGTGCATTTTCTTATGATTTTCAATGAAATTCTAGCATGATTTTTTAATAAAATACACTTTCACTTTTGATTTTGTAATTAGTATTTTAAGAACACTCGTTAGCTTAACCAAGACCCATTTTATATATTCCTATAAATTCTTCTAAATTTTTTCCTACTGCAAAAGTATTAATAAAAAATAATATATTACTATCTTTTATAATATATTAATATCTTGTAAATATAAAATACATTCAATTTTTATCATTTAAAGAAAATAAGATGTAAAGAAAAGCCGTAAAAATATTTTTGATTTCTTCAAATTTAGATTAATTTATTTTTCGTTTTCTAAATTTAAAATTATTTTTTTAGTTCTTATATTTTTTAAATAATTAGTTTTAATTTATTATGTTATGTGATAAGCGAAATATAAATTATCATTTTTTAAAATATATTAACTAAAAAATAATTTTAAATTTTAAGAATGAAAAATAAAATTAACCTCATTTTCAGGAAAATAAGCCTAAAAAAAAAAAGAAAACTTAAAAATGATTGAACTTGTTTTCTTTCCCAGTTGATTGATTTTCCATGAAAAGGAGTATGAAAACTCCAAAGAAGCAATGGCAGAGAGATAGATAAATGATTGATGAAAATAAGATGGATGGATAGAAAAAAAAGAGTAAAGGGATTTGGGAGTGAAGAAAACTGACCAGAAAATAAGGCAAAGTGATGAATCCATGAATGAGAAGCCATTGAAATCCATAGCCAAGAAATCCCAAGGTAGCAGCCATGAACATAACCAGCCACAAAGGCAAATAGATGAGTGAGATCCCAGAGCACCACCCAAAAGCTTTTCCCATGTCTGATGCCACAGACAAATAATTCAACTGAAGCTGAGTTATGTCAAGGACAGATTTTAGCTGAGATGAGTATGATGAGAAGTCAAAGTTTGTCCCTGTGAATGCCTGAATCCATATGGATGCCAACAGCACCACCCACTTTCTTGATTCCCCAACCATGGATGGATCAATAATTCAACAAATCAATTTCAATTTTCCCCCAATTCCTTTCAAACAGGACAACCTCTCCTTATTCTCCTTTTAGGACTGAATATGGTGATGATTGCTTATGGAGAATGGTTGGTTGGTTGGTTGCTCATTCTCCTTTTTTTTGTATTTTTTGCATTCAATTATAAACTTGGATCTTATAATCATTACTATTTTTGTTTTACTTTTTGCACTCGCATCTTGGTCTGCATATTTGCAAATTAGTCTCTACTGTTTATTAAAATTATAATGATGTTAATTTTTTTTATGTAGGAATTAAAACGGAAAATAATATGTTAAGTGCTGAGATTAAAATGTAAAATTTTTAAGTGTCAAATATTTCTACTAGGAAATAAAAAGAAAAATGGTTTCCACTTAACGGAATCCCTTTTTGTTTTAGATTATATCTTTTAAAATCATAAATTTTTGTTCTTATATTTTTTAAATACTCAGATTTTAGTCTCTAAAGTTAACACACTTGAAGACAAAAACTTATAATTTTAGGGGCTAAATTTTTAGCATTTAAAAAATACATAGACAAAAACTTATGACTTTATGGGCTAAAGTTTTAGCATTTAAAAAGATACATAGACAAAAACTTATAATTTTAAAAGTTGGACAAGAACAGAACACAATGAACCTTATTATAATTTTGACAAATAACAGAGATCAATTTGTAAATTTTTTTATTATTTTATGTAAGGATTGAAATATATATATATTTTTTATATATAGGCTAAAATGAAAAATAATATTAAGTGTAACCACTAAATTTTTAATTTAATTTTTCAGTGCAAAGTTTTAATTAATTCGGTAGAGGAAATTAAAGTCGAGATTAAGACAAATTTTCTGCTTTGGAAAAGAAAACACAGAAAAGAAGCAAATTATTTGAGGGCCCTACATTTTCTGTACATGCACAAGATTAGCCAGTGTGCTTCATTAAAATAACATAATTAAAAAAAAAAAAACTCCACTAAATTTATGATGGTGTGTGGTCATAAATAAAGATGCCCTTAGGGGGTTCACAGTTGCCACAAACACCTTTTGAGAACAAATAAAATTGGTCAAGTAGTTGATAAGTGTTATATGGTTCTAACTTAAATTTTATTGTCGATTAAAATTTTTATTAATAGATAATATATAAATAAATATTAATTATACAATAAATAAAGAGAAAGTTAAAAAATATAATGTAATTAATAATAAAATAAAAAATGATAGACACAAAAAATAATATATAAATTGTTGTAGGTATATTATGTCTCCTATAATATTTATAATATATTTTGAAATAATTTTTTTTTACACCTTGAGGTATATTCTAACTTTAATAAAAGTTTAAAAAGTAATTCAACTAAACTTTTATTCACGAAAAAAAAAAAACTTTTTTCTTTTTGGAAAAGTCACATGATTTGGATTGTTGTGACTTGTGAGAGAATTGGCACTTCTTTAAACGCTGTCACGCAGAAGCTTATATAATTGGTATTTTATTTTCAGCATAATAAACGTTGCAACCTAACGCTATGTCTAGTTTGAAGAAAAAGTAGAAAAGACAAATGTTCTTACTTGCACATGTTTCGTACCACATTCTTGGATATTTTATTTTATTTTTAACTTTCCTTGTTAACTCATAATTACCTTTTTAATTATTTATTATGTCTTTTTGTTACGGATCAGTGAAAGTTAGTCATTAATAGTAAAAAGAGATTAACTTTAAAAAATTACACGTACAATAATAAGATTAAGATCTTTAGAAGCACAATGATATTAATTTGATGTAATATATAAACCTAGCAAGTATTTTATACAATACACGAGTACTCCTTTTTAATTTAAATATACATGTTAAAAGAAAATAATTAGAATTATGATAAAAATATGAATAATTAATTTATGTAAGAAAAAAAATTTAAAAATGAAAAAAGAAATTTAACATAATAAAAATTAAAGTAATTAAAATTATTGTTGATGAAAAAAATAAATCTTTAATATAAAAATTAAAAGGAATTAAAAGTTTAATAATTAAAAGCATAAAAATAAGTGAAATTAAAGTAACATTGAAAACCCTTCTTACATGAAAAAAGAGACTATAATAATTAATAAAAGATGTCTTATGAATGAAAACCCAAATTTAATATAGGAATAGATGAGAATACTTTGACTTTGTAGAATTCTACTAATGCTGAGAAGTCATGACATTAATGTCTTATCAAGAATTTTACATATACATTTTCTTCCTGATTAAGTCATCTATCATACACAAAAAATATTATCGCATCTTGACTTTGGGGCTTTTATTAAATGATTTGTTTGTATCGTTAATTAACTAAATATAAATATAAAATTTAATTGAATAAATTTACTTTATTTTTTATTGAATTTTAATTATTAATTTAACTGAAACTTAGACAGTAACGCAAACATAGGCACATAGTCTAATATGTGATAATTTAAGTGTTATTAATGATAACTAATCATGCTTAATCAATTTAAAAATTTAGAAATAATTATAACACTTTGAATAAAACATTATTATTTTATTATAAATTAAATGCACACTTTACGAGAAATAATATTGTAACAAGACTACAAGAACAGTGCCAAACACCATTAAATTTACCAAAATATTTTTTATTATTCAAGATCACTACAATGTCACCCAAATTCTAGTGTTTTATTTTCTCTCTCTCCAGTGGCAGGTTTTCCTGAAGGACTAATACAGCTTGTAGTGTGTAAGTCCACACTCAGTGGAGACTTGGTTGTTCTCTCCTTTATCTTCTGATTGAAACTTAGGATGATGGGATCTACTTTTGCTAAAGGAAAGTTCCATGTGTAAACTTTAAAGTCACATGTCATTTGGTGTTTGAGTATAAATTTTCAGTGATTTCAGAAAGTAATCAAAATAACAAAGTAGATATAAAATGCAAGGTATGATAGTCCAAATTACATATTTCAGCAGTTTGCATCCTAAAATGATAGCATCCGGTATAACCAATATCATAAACAAATAAAAAATAACTAAAGAGGAACACTATCAATTAAAATTTATTGAAAACTATACAATTATGGCTTGAGACTCGTTAAATACAACATAGAACCCACATACTTTTATTCTTTTAATAAATTTTAACTAATAATAAAGAATATGTTTAAAATAGTGTGTTGCTGACCTTTCTCAATAACTAAATTAAAGATTTTCAACTGCATCTATCTCATGCTTCTAAGAAATGAGATTAAATAATATTCCATGTATTTTTTATTGCATAGCTGATATTAACAGAACATGATCCTTTCCTATCTTATGAATTAGGCCATGAATTTTTGTCATCATTTTCATCATCAAAGATGAGTTTAACTCCATTATTCTTAAGAGCATTCACAACAGCCCAAACCTTGGTTTGGTTCTTAAAACCTTTCTTCCCTACTTCTTTACCTATGTTTGCATGAATCCCTCTTCCTTGTCCTTCATTAAGGCCCTCAACTTTGAGCCGCCTGGCCAATACCTCCCCAACAACAGCAGCTGCTTTTGCATTGCAGGACCTGCCACACTCAAGTGACTCTTTAATGGAGTGTTCTGCACTGGATGATGTTGCTACAATCCGACCACTGTTTCTATCTACCACGTTTGCAGTAACGTACTTTAATGATATGAACAATCTCAGCACATATCGCTTCGTAACCGGCATTTTCCAATTATCTAATAGAGGATAGAAAACCAACCATAGAAATCAATTTAAATAAATAAAAATAAAAGGAAAGACTAAGTGTCTGTTTGGATGAGCATTGACAAAATTGATTTTGAAGTGACGTGATCTATGTTGGATTTTTTATTCTAAAAGCAAGTCAATAGCAAAACTCAGAATAAATTTTTTGATCAACGCAAAAATTACCTATAGTTGCTTCAACTCATAATCAATTTTGGACCTAGAATCAATTTAACTAAACATGTGAACATTTATCTAAAATCACGTTAGTTGGTAGTTGGTATTTCACTGTGATTATGAAGAATCTAACATGAAACCAAACATGTACTAAGTGACACCATACATAATAAAGGAGAGATCTTCATGTATTTTATGTGAACACATGTTAAGGACCCAGAGGGCCCAAATGTAGAGGGCCATTTACTAAAGTGTATTCTAGAAGAAATAAAGATCAATGAGTGCTACAAAGAGTTTTGTAGAAGGGGGGCTAAATAAATAGAGCTGTGTAGTTAGAGCAAGGGCAATTTTTGACTTTGTAATAGAACTGTATCACAGTTGTAAGGGAACATTTCCCATGGCAGAGGAGTGCCTCTGATTCATCAATTCATTGATTCTTTCTTCTCAATTCTCTTTTTTCTTCTTTTGAAACCTAAGGACCTAACATTTGGTCAGACCTGCTGAATCTTCGAGAAATAGCCAGTGTGAATTGTGATGGAGGTGAGAGTCGAGAGTTTGGAGTCTTCAATGGAGTACATAAAGAAATTGGCATCACAACATACCACACAACTCATTGAATTGAAGGAGAATCACAATAACAGAGGAAATCAATAAGTTGCTCAAGAAGTGGACGACAAAAACTGGGGGTCATTTAGGACAAGGATGGAAATCGTGCTACCTTACATGATAATAACCTTGTCTTTCAAAATGAAACAAGCATTCAAAATGAACAAAAACCCAAACAGTTGAAAATGACTTTTGTCTTCCAATTGCCTTTAGAAAAGGAACCAGAAAATGCAACAAAAAACCGTTGTATCCTCTCTCAAATTACCTCTCATTTCATAAATTTTCTCCAACTCAACATTTCTTGCCAATCTAAACTCTATCTCAATTCCCACCAATGTTTTTGAGGCATTATCTGATAAAAATTGGAAGTAGGCCATGGATACATAAATGGAGGCATTGGAGAAGAACAAAACATGGGTTTTCAGTGTTTCTAATAGAGGCAAATGCGCTCTCTAGGAGGGGAGAGGAAGATGTGGAGATCAAGCTGATTACAAAGCCATTTTGGCTAGATTTTTCCATGTTTGTCGAAGAAGTGATGGGTGACCCTAAGCTAGCAAAATTGATAGAGGAGCTGGAAGTTGATCCTAATGCACATACTCACTACACTCTTGAGCAGAATCAACTCCACTACAAAGGCAGATTGGTCCTACCCCCGAATTCAGTTTGGATCCTAAACTTCTACAAGAGTTCCACACCACCCCCACAGGGGGCCATTTCAGGATCTACAGGACTTACAGAAGGATAGTGCAGTTAGTCTATTGAATGGTATGAAGGGTGACACACAAAGTTCGCAGCAGGCTGCCATATTTGTCAGCGGAGTAAATATCAGGCAACTTCACAAGAGGGATTGCTGCAACCTTTGCCAATTCCCACTGCCATTTGGGAATAAGTATGGATTTTATCACAAGGTTGCCAAAGTCAAAAGGGTTTGACACTATTCTGGTTGTTGTAGATAGGGTGAGCAAGTACGCTCATTTTATCCCAATTAAACACCCCTATTTTGCTCGCTCTATAGCAGAAGTTCTCACCAAGGAAGAAGTAAGGCTGCATGGCATAAGAGTGTGTATTGTAAGTGACAGAGATCCCGCCTTCATTAGTGGTTTCTAGCAGGAGTTGTTCAAGTTGCAGGGCACCCAACTATGAATGAGTACTGTGTACCATCCTAAAACTGATGGCCAGACAAAAGTTACCAATAAGACCTTGACTTATTTGCGATGTTTCTCAGCTCTTGGATTGATTTCTTGTATTGGGTGGAATATTGGTACAATACCAGTTTCCAAGCTACAGCAAAATGCACTCCTTTTGAGATAGTGTACGGGAGACCACCTCCCTCACTGTCTAAGTTCATTCCAGGATAAATTATTATTGAAGTAGTTGCTCAAGATCTATAGGATTCAAATCAGGCTTTGCACCCACTTAAATACCATCTATCTCAGGCTCAAACACATGAAGACTTCTGCTGATAAACATAGGCAACCTTCAAAGATACAAGTGGGTGATTGGGTTTATCTAAAAATTAGGCCCCACAAACAAAGCTCGGTGGGGAAGTCCTTATACCCGAAGTTAGTAGTGAAGTACTATCGGTCTTTTTGTTGTCAAGAAGAATGGGAACAACTGCATTCCGGTTGCAGTTACCTCAGACAGCAAGAATTCACCCGGTGTTACATGTGTCATAGTTCAAGCAAGCAGTAGGCCAACACCCAATTAAGCCAGTCCTTCCACCAAAATTGCATATAGATGCGGCAGCAGCAATGCCAGAGGGGGTTTTGGACAGAAGAAGTATTAGTCGAGGAGCAAACCAGATAGATCAAGTGGAAGAATAAGACTGTTTCAGAAGCCACATGGGGGGATCCCCAATGCATAGCAGAATAGTTTCCTCTATTCAACCTTGTGGACAAGGCTAAGGACCCCAAGGGAGATATTGTTAAGGACCTAGAGGGTCCAAATGAGGGCCCATTACTAAAAGTGTATTCTAGAAGAAAGAAAGATTAATGAGTGGTATGGAGAGTTTTGTAAGAAGGGGGCTGAATAAATAGAGTTGTGTAGTTAGAGCAAGGGCAATTTTTGGCTTTGTCACAGAACTGTATCACAGTTGTAAGGGAACATTTCCCTTGGCAAAGGAGTGCCTCCGATTCATCATTTCATTAATTCTTTCTTCAAAATTCTCTTTTTTCTTCTTTTGAAACCTAAGGACCTAACAACACATTACATTTTTCATTCATGATTCTTTTGTCCACTTTCTTTTTAATCTAATGAAAGGAATCAAATTATTTATTAACAAGAAACTATTCTTACAATTAAAAGACAGATGTCCTATTCAAGTCTGAATAAAATCTTAATTTTAAGATACAAGTACTAACAGCAACAAGCATACTAGTCTACTTAATTATGTTCAAAATAACATGCCATCATAGGGTCATAAACATGTAACAAAGACACCAGCATTTTCGTGTGCAGTTGATGCATAAAACAACATAGCCTTTTCCCACCAAGTGTATAGTTGACGCATAAAGATTATATATTACAATATGTATTTGGAATGGGATTACAAACACTACGGATGAACAAAAGAGGGAGAAAGTGACAATGCATGGAGGATAATTGCAATCAAAGCAACAATTACTGCCACTAGCTACATGCGTGCATACTTCGAGTATTAGTTTTGCAACCATTGCAAATGCTTTGTGACATCTCAGGACATGAAATAATGAGATTGTGAAACTTGTTCGATATAAAATTAAAAGAAGATGGCTACCAATGTGGAGGATTAGATATGGAAGGGATAATACTCAATAACTTAGTAGATAATTGGCCTTGATAGTAAGTTGTAGATGGCTACAGGCCTGATTCACATTTAAACCTCCGTTACTCTATTAGCCCATGTTGAAATTTTTATGCTTTGGAAAATTATGCTGTAGATGTGGTTCATGTATTGGAATATGGAAATTGTCTAAATTTGGTTTGGTATTTTAAACAGGCACTACATATTTAAGCTCCATTCCTTCATCATCATTTACAAGAAAGACTACTATACATTTAAAGGGTCGTTCTGAACAGGATGATTGATTTTTGTTGGAGAGCAAGAGCATAGTTTCAAAGAAAGGAAAAAGCTGAGGGATCCATTTTCTTGCACATGTGAAAACAGGTAAAACTTCACAGGTACATACAGCAAAGAGGAAGTAAATTAATCAAAAGTGTAAAATTAATTTTTTTATTTTTCCCAGACTAAATAAACAAAAAAAAAAAAACATTGGCTTTCTATTCTATGACATTAGAATCCATTAGAACTTGCATAGATTACATTTCCCAGAATCAACGACTTAAACTAAGTAACTAACTCTAGAGAGGAGTAGAAGAAAAAGATTCAACTAGCCAACAATTTCAGTTATCACATTACTTGAATCACTTAATCTTTACTTCCAGTTCTAAACTATCTTATGCAGGGAAAATTTTCCCAGGTCAAAAATCAAAGTTATATATCCAAAGATATATAAAGGACAGACCAACTCTGAGCCATATGATACAATAATTCATGAGCATTTTGGGTTTTGGAAAGGTGACTCACACTCACTATACACTAATACATATCTAGCAAGTACAGGGTACTGATGTTTTAAGAACAGTTTTGCCCCATTAATGTGGGAAATTTAATTATGTATAAATCTTAAATTATAAAATCAATTTTTTTATATACAGAAAAATATATCTTAAACAATACCTCTTAATTGGTGGTTTGTCTAAAGCCACTCCTGACCAATGCTGTTCAAACTGAATGTTCTATAAAGCTTCTACCAACTTTGCTATCAGCTCCAGCATGGGGTTGAAGTGCTGAACAGAGAGATAGGGGATTAGACTTGAATTCAATTTTGATGTACAACATAAACTACTTCATAAACAGTCAACGAAGTTGTGGTTTCGAAGTAGTTATTCAAATTCTAAAAGATCAAAAATAAGCTAAAAGAACCAGTCCCATGCATGCTGCTATATACAAAGGGTTAAAGTAGAGATACAATTTAAGTTGAATTCGGTGCAACATTTTATCAAACAGTTAGTGTGCTAAAATGAAAGCAGAAAAGAAATACCATTACCAAGTGTGAATCGATGGGTTTTGTATTTGACGAGAGAGATTGTGTGTGTGAGTGACAGGGACAGATTCCTAACAGTGGTGGTTTTCGTGGGGACTGGGGACAACGTTGGCTTTTGGATTTGGATTGGTGTTTCTTCTGCTGGTTCGGTGGGAGTGGCTGAGTTTTCTCAATTTAAATAATCACAATCTTTCTCATATTTTGTAACATAGTTAAAAAATAATAATAAGAATCGTTTGACTTGATTTTTTTTTTACGAATTAATTTTAGATATTTTTAATAAAAAATATATTAATATATTAAATTTATTGAGAGTTTAATTTTATCTTGTATGTAATATTTTGAATATTTTATTTTATTTTTTATATGCACAACTAATTAAAACTAAGAGAAAATTATATTCTGTTTTTTTAAGATATACGAAAATTCAATTGTTCTTCATTTTTATGTTAAAAATTATACTTATTTTTTTTCATAGATTTAAATATATGATATTAACTTTTATCAAAAATTAAACTAAAACATATTTTATATTGTCCTATTTTCTTGTATTAAAATATCATTTTTTCTTGTTTATCAAATATAAATATATTCACTTTACTATAATGTATATATATATATATAAGTTTTTATTATAAAAATCTAGTTCATAAAATTTATTTTAAATATTTTATTACATAATGACTAAGTTTCTATCAATTGTAGCATCTCATTTTTTTCTTATCAAACTTCTACTCCTTTATTTTATTGGGATTGTTGTCCAGCTTACGTGCTTGATCTTTTTTTCTTCCTTTGAAGGATTCACTAGTTTCACTAGATCCTTGATCTTGGTTAGTGTTCAACTTGTTTTTTTTTTCAAGGTCCTTCTCCTTTTTCATTGTAATTGGATCTTGCCTATAGTGCTTGTTCTTGAGTGGATATTCTCTTATTGATCCTCATGTGCCTCAAAGGGGTGTTGCATTTCTTCAACCTCAATAGTATCTAGGTCCTTCGGCTCCTTAATTGCAGTAGTTATATAATCAAATTATGATGGTAAGGTCCTCAATATTTTGTTTATCACTTGTTAATTTGTAACCTTCTCCTTGAAGTCTCTCATTGTATTGACCAGTTCTTAAATTTTGTCAAAATAATCTGCAATTGATTCTTTCTCCTCCATGCTGAAAACCTCATACTACCTTTTCAATGTCTGCAATTTAACTTTCTTGTTCTTTTCTCCATTATCATATGTTTTCACTAGAATCTCCCATGCTTCCTTTGAAGTGGATGCATTGGAAATCTTGTTGAATATCTTTGAATTTACACACTAGTAGATGAGAAACTATGCCTTGTTGTCCAATTTTTGCTGCTGTTTGAAGATTAGTCTCTGCTCTTTAGTTGCATTCCCACCAGACTTTGTAAACCCAACTGTCACCACTTATATCACATCTTGGAAGCCAAAGATGGCTAGCATATTGATTCTCCAATTATTAAACAACTTCCCATGGAAAACAGGTAAGGATCTTAGGACAATACTACTTGAGTCAACCATGTTGCACCTTATTCCTTCCTCAATCTTGCTTTCTTTCACTACTGCAGGTTCTTCTACGCCCATTCTTACTTCTTCAAGAACTCCACTCAGCCAACATACTCACAGATTCAGTGGTGGAAAATAGTAAAGAATTACTCAGTTTTGGGTTTTCACAAAAAGGATTCAAAGAAAGGGTTTCTCTTAGTAGGTGTCAACAATATTTACTTTCTTTCTTAATCCTTACAGGTCTAGGTTCGAATGGACTCTTGATACCATGTTAGCAATCACTTATAACATGAATGAAATGAATTGTATTTGATAGAAAGTGTATATTCAAGAAAAAATAGTATGACTAGCTATCTTATATAGCTAGTAACAAACTAATTAACTTTTCAGTTGATTTAATAAACTTTGAATTACTTCTAACATGGACAGGTCAGAAAGTAAGTTAATGGAAGGAAAAAGATTACCTAGATGGGCATCCAAAGGACCTTCAACATTCAAAGAGTACGGATGCGGTCTATGAAAGCGAAACAAGCTACATAATAGGTTTTATATGAACAAAGACTCAAATAAATTTAAGTCGAAAGGGTTAATGGTACCAACTTCTGCCTTCACATGGATGCTTCTATATGACTCTATTTCTTTGCAACTTCGTTATCTCTTTCATTACTAAAGCTCTAAGAGGTGTTGTCCTTCTTATGCTTTCATAGTTCCTTCTCCTCCTTTTTTCTTTTCGGTTCCTTCCCTATTAAACACTCACAAGTCACCTTCTTCTTTTCTCTCAGGATTCTTTCTCATGCTTTGTTTTTCTTGTCTTATCTTTCTTTGCTCTCTCCTTTTTTTCCCTAAAAATCCTTCGATCTTGGTTCAATCATGGTATTTATAGGCTTTCACAAATCAATTGTTTAATTCAACTTTACAAGTTGGCCAATTGTAGTATGCTTCTTAGTAGCTATAGGGAGCATAATCACACTGCATAATAGAGCAGAGCAGCTCTGTTGGACGTTTGACACACTGCAAAGCCGCAAAGCAGAACCAGAACTACTAGTTTTTTGGATGTCCACATGCTAACTGCTTCTTTGCGATTGATTGGTTTATTGGTGGTGAGCAGAAGCATAGCAAAGGAAGGCTGTAGGGAGTAGAAAAGAAGAGCACAGTAGAACTCTTTTTTATGACTAGCCGCAGCAGAAGGGATGGTAAAGCAGAGCTCTTTTAGATGACTGGTAGTATGGAAAGGCAAACAAGGCTAGAGTAGAGCAATGGAAGAAGAAAGTCCTTTCTACGCTCCATCCAGAAGACTTTTAAAATTTTTATTATTATTTTTTATTTATATATTTTTTATCATTTTTTTTTTGGATTGCTTTGTATTGAACTTACCATTTGAAGAGGTTTAAATAG
Organism: Mucuna pruriens; assembly: GCA_025330945.1. Lineage (NCBI taxonomy): Eukaryota > Viridiplantae > Streptophyta > Magnoliopsida > Fabales > Fabaceae > Mucuna > Mucuna pruriens. The sequence continues at coordinate 138,354 of JAENHJ010000384.1, read as the reverse complement.
TCTAAAACAAATATAAATTAGGGCCAATGAAAGTTAAAAGATATGAAAAAAATCAAATTACGTAATTTTGTATAATAATCTCCCTTTCTATTTTTATATATATTTTTGTCGAATGTATTATATTTTATGGTTAGGTATTGATATATTCTGAGACATTTATAACTTAAGTTTATTAATGTGATAGAGGTGCTTCGAGACAAACTTTAACAATTATCAACTTTTCTTATGTGTCTGTAGTTATTTTATTTCTTACTTTGTTTCCTACTTTTATTATTTGTGTAATCACTTACGTATGTTATGCCATAGCGAAATGTGAAATTAAATTAATTAAAAGGTTTTGTTAAAATTGAATTATTCTAATATTACGTTAATTGGTATATGCAGCAACAAAGATCGTTGTAATTTTTAATATTTTATCGCATTTTACTATTTTAACCACTTCTCTTATAATAAAATATGTATTTTTCAACTATGTTAAACTATTCTTATTTTATCTTTATATGTATATTTGATTTTCTTAATTTTTAATTCTAATTTTTAAAAATAAATTTAAGTATACAATTTATATATTTAAAAAACATTTATTATAAATTTGGATCATAATATAATTTATATATTTAAAATTATTTTTACAGTAAATTTTAAAAATAAATATTTATCTTTTGTAATACACAAATTAAAATTAAAATGCTAGTTAAATTAAAAACCATTATACAGGTAGACTTCAAATTATTGATAATTACAAGAAAAAAAAACACTTTTAATAAAAATAGTAACTACATAGAAAAGTTTTTAAATATCAAACACAGTTTTAATTTTGAGTTTTGAGGTTTTTTTTTTTCGTTTTCAATTTTTAAAAGTCACAAATTAGAAGGGAGGACCATAAAAACAAATAGCATGCCATTATTTTAGTATAATTAATACCATTTTAGTATACTGCAGCTTTCATGAATCACACATCTATTATTAAATGAAATTATGAAGGAAGAGATGTGTTGTTGCCATCACTTTAGAGAGGAAAAGAGAATATAGCAATGTGCGGGGTAAATAGAAAAACTGAAAATAAAGAATGAGAAAGCTTTTCTTAAATATAAAATTTAAATATTTTTTTTATAAATATTGCTTGAACTGTTCACCAGTCAAAATTAAAATTTTATTTTGATAATATGCATAATATTTTAATATAATTTTATTATGTGCATTATTGAAAAAATCTAATTCTTATTGAAAAATAATACATAGAATTTGTATGTAATCTTTTCATATATTACAACATATTCAAAAATAGTTAAATTATATTTTTAATCTTTTATTTTATTAGAAAATTTGATCTTTTATTTTTAAAAAAAATTATTTAAAATTTATGATTTTTTTTATTTGAATATTAGTTGAATTTTATAATTTATATATAGATGAATCTAATAAAATAAATATTATATTTTAAATTAATAAAAAATTTAAAATTATTTTTTAAAATAAAAAAATAATTATTATTTCAAAAGACAACTTTAATTCAAATTTTAAAAATTAAGAATTATTGGTTGTGTTATTAATAAATAATTTATTTGGAAGTGTTCTTTGAGTCTGAATGTAATTATAATGAGTTATCATACTAATTTATTTAAACTTTTGTACATCCTCGTAAAAGAATCCTATGTTTGGTATATACTAAATAATGATAAGATAAAATATAAATTATGTTTAACTACATAAATATTATTTTATTAAAATTATATATAATTTTTTTTTAAAAAAATTTAATTTAATTGTTTAATTTTAAATTATGAAAATTATAAAAATATAATCTTCACTAAATTATTTTATTTATGTACTTACTTTCTTAAAATTATAAAAATCACATAAATTTTTTAAAATTATAATTATTATTCACTTTTTAAAAAATGTGTGTAATAATTATTTAAATTTTAATATTTTAATTACTAATATATTTTAAATTTGCATGCTAAAATTATATATATATATATATAATATTACCTTACTCTATAAGGTAAGATCTTTTTCAAACATTCGATTTACTTTGTCACTGTTGTGTTTTTTCAATTTGATTGCTAAGTCCCTATAAATTTTTTTTTATCTAAAGTTTGAATTTTTGTTTTTATCCTTAATATTATGTGACACTTGTTAGTTAAATATACCTTCAAAGGAAGGTCAAGTGACTATCACAGGTTATACATACTAGTATACGTGGTATCATGTTAGCACATGACATCTTCAACAAAATTTTAGATCCTAAAATAAATGTCATTTATTTATCTTAAAATGAAAATTAGGGACTAAAAATAGACATTTCAAATTTTAGAGGGATGAAAATTAAATAAAAATGTTTTACATGGACTAAAACCAAAATTTACTTATTTTATAGGGATCAAAATGAGTGATTACACATTTTTTAAAGATGAAAATCTATAAATTTTTTTTACAGGGACTAAAATCAAAACTCGCTTATTTAATAAAGACTAAAAAATATTTAAGTCTTGGTTAATTTACTTCCTCTTTGCTGTATGTGCCTGTGAAGTTTTACCTGTTTTTACATATTCAAGAAAATGGATTTGGATCCTCTCCTTTTTACTTTTAAAAGGAGAGTTCATGAACAGTTATCTGAATTATCCATTATAAATTAAACTTTATATATCACTGAAATTATAACTTAATAAAACTCACTATGATCTCCTTTTCTTATTCTTCTACTATTTAAAACTCACCAATGTTCTTATAAAATTACACTTCATCAAACACTAATCACAATTGAAAACAAAGTGTGTTTCTTAAAGAATAAGGAAAAAAAATAAATGGTGAATTTTATTATGTTATAATTTTAATCGTAAATAAAATTTAATTTATAAAGAATAATTCAAATTGGTCGAACATAACCTCCCCTTTATATGTAAAAAGGAGAGGATTCAAATCCCAGAAAAATGAGTATTCTTGCAAAACATCCAAGGAATTGTGCTTGAGCACCTTTATTTTTTTCTGGTTACATAGGTCAAATGCTGAGAATTTGACTTATATAACAATTGACTGCTGCTAAACGATGACACAGTTAATGTAGTTTCATGAGTAGAAATAGGGATTGAAATCCAATTTGGCAGTCAGTAATCAGTTAATTAAGTTTTTCAAATTATTGAAGAAAGTAATGGATCACCATTATTAGAGAAGCATCCTGTCTTTCATTTCTATATTTGACACATCCTGTCCTTCATTCTTGGATCCCTTAGCTTTTGCCTGTCTTTGAAACTATGCCCTTGCTCTCCAACAAAAATCAATCATCCTGTTCAGAACGACCCTTTAAATGTATAGTACTCTTTCTTGTAAATAATGATGAAGGAATGGAGCTTAAACATGTAGTGCCTGTTTGTTTAAAATACCAAACCAAATTTAGACAATTTGCATTTTCCAATACATGAAACCATGTCTACAGCATAATTTTCCAAAGCATAAAAATTTCCACATGGGCTAATAGAGTAAGGGAGGTTTAAGTGTGAATCAGTCCGATAGCCATCTACAACTTACTATCAAGGCCAATTATCTACCAAGTTATTGAGTAATATCCCTTCCATATCTAATCCTCCACACTGGTAACTATCTTCTTTTAATTTTATATCGAACAAGTTTCACAATCTCATTATTTCATGTCCTAAGATGTCACAAAGCATTTGCAATGGTTGCAAAACTAATACTCGAAGTATGCACGCATGTAGTTAGTGGTAATAATTGTCATGGTAGTTAATCCCAGATAATGGAATGGAAATGATCGACTCGAACCGGATATAAGCGAGATAAATTGTATTCTAATATTATATATATATATATATATATATATATATATATATATATATATATATATATATATAAAAAAATTATTAATATATTTATATTATATAAATAAGCTCAAAAATATAAACAGTAGGCAGAAACAGTAGGCAGAATTGCAAAAACAGTAGGCAGAAAGCCAAAAACAGAAAAAAAACTAAAGAAAAAAAAATTACTTCAAAGTTGGTGGTCGTCGGAGAAAGCGCGTTGTCGGAGAAAGCGTGTTGTCGAAGAAGAAGAATGAAGGGGCGTCGCCGGAGAAAAAGAACGACGGTACGTCGTCGGAGAAGAAAAACGACGTTGCGTCGCTGGAGAAGAAAAACGACAGTGTGTCATTGGAGAAGAAAAACGACGGTGCGTCACCAGAGAAGGTCGTCGTAGAAGGTAAGACAGTGAAGAAAAAGAAGATAGAGACGGAAGAGGAGAAACAGACGGAAGAGGAGAAACAAACGGAAGAGGAGACATTGAAATGTTATTTAAAATCCTAAAACGCAAAAAGTCAAAAATGCCCTCACTAACGTTTTAAACAGGAGGGCATTTTTGACTTTTCCCCTTCTGATACACAATAGTGGCCGCTCCGCCGTGATCGTGACATTACTACAAGAATAGATGGTGGGCCCACATCAGCGACTCGGACTTGAGGGTCATTACACACGTCAAGATGTATAGGATGTTGTTCTAGGCTCTAAGACTAAATCCTTAGAGAAGTGGAGTTAGGTATCGTAGGAGTCCTTTTTCCTTTTTTTCTAACATTCCTTTCTATCATCCTAGTTTACCTTAGATATAGTGTGTAGAGATGGTCAACTAGGGAGTGCGTATGTATATCCCTTTTTGTTGTATATACTTACAAACATGTACACATGTACATATATACACCTTCTCACTTTTTGAGATACTTTGACATATTCTATATAAGGGTTGTGGTGCCATAACCTAAAATACTTTATTTTAGGTTTTTTTTTATCTTATCTATGCATGTTACTCGGTATACCTCTATTTACTACTAAAGTTTTAAGTTGTACATTATTATTGTTAACAACTAGATTTGAGAATTAAAATGAAAAAATATTACTCATATTTTTATCAACAAATTAATAAAGAGTTTTTATAAAAAATGAATATTTCTGTAAATCATTGTGAAGTTGTCATGTAGCGACAATAGGTAGTTGCACATGCCATATTTTCATTAAATAACAAATTATATATTTCAATTATTTGAACTTATTTTTAATAATATTTATTAAAAAGATATATGTTTTCTTTATGTTATAAAATAAGTTAAGTTTAAATTTCAAGAGTGATAAAATATATATTTTTATTATAATTAACAAAAAAGTATATGAATGTAATTGAAAAATAAGAAAATACATTTGCAATAAAATGGTAAATGGATATTTTGTTAAATTGTGTATGAATTTTTTTTGTCTTGTATAAATTATTTTACTTTCAAATTAGATAATTATTACATAATTTACTATTTTTTTTTATTATTGCTCATTTCTTAACAACTTCAAAAACAATAATACAATTAATAAATACTTTTATTAAAATTTTTAGCATATAATAAATAAAAATATAAATAATTTAACTCAATCATTTCTATCTATAAGATTAATAACTCTAAGATGACTTTATATACAAAGAGGAATTTTGTTAATTAGATAAATATTTAGCTTCTATTTAGGAACTAGACTGATCAGTCGCAGTTGCTAATAGCGTCCTTATAATTAGTATTTTGAAAAAAGTAGTTAACAAAGAAAAATTTAAAAATAATTTTTTTTTAAATATATATTGATACTATATACAGAAATCAAATTAAAGTACATATTAAAATAATTTTGATATTATTAAAAAATTATTATATAATAACAACTAATTTCATCTAATCATTTTTTAGATCTTCTATTTATATTTTATGTATATAATACAGTAAGATGAATTTTCTGTAAAAAATTAAATTAGAAATTAAAACAATAGATATTATGCCGTGGAAGGGAGAAAACTAAAATCCATTGCACCCCAAACACATCTCTTAAAAAGAGTTATCATGTATTAATTGTTTTAATTATTTATAAGTATTAAGTTTCTTTTACTCCTTTTTTATTAACAACATATATAAAATATAAAACAAAGATTTTATTATAATATTTTTACATATAAATTTTTTTATTTATTTTTATTCAACAAAAATTATTTTGACATCAACGTAGATAATCCTTCCTTCTACGTATGTTCTGGTATAATAAAAAACTTAAATTATTAACTTAATGCAGCATTACCAAGTTATGACAACTTAATGCGTCACATTAAAACATAGGACCAACAAGACATTAAGCATAAATTAACTCTATTTGTTTACTCCTATATGAAAATAATAGTAATAATAATTATAATAATTTATTTGTAACGAAGAAAAGTAGGAGCATCAAGTTATCACGGCTTAGACATCCTAAATTGAAATGTAAGATGAACATTGCCTAAACTCACTCCTTTTATTTTATTTTTATTAGAAAATAGAAAATGATAACAATTATAATAATTTATTTGCAATAAGGAAAATAGTTTTAAAACTTTATTTTCACATCAACAAATAAAAACAACATTTTTCAAAAATGATGTTGCGACTGTTGTGATTATTTAAAAAAAAATATTATTACAAGAACTAGAACATTTCAAATGTATTGAAGTATTTAAAGTAACAAATAATTATTATTACAAAATTAAAATAATGAGATGAACCTAATTTGTATCTATAAGAGAAGAGAAGTGGGTCTGACCTCAATAGCCCAGCAAAAACATAAAGAAGAAATAAAAAATATGAATAATAAAACATATTCTAAACAAAACCCTAGCCATTTGTATTTATATCCTATTTTATATTGGGTATAACTGCTCCAGCAGCTAAGAGAGAAAGTCAAGGCAACATTCCTTTCTCTCGAATACATTGACATAGCTATTGGCAGCAACAACCATATTAGGTTGTAAGAAGTAGAGCGTGGGAAGAAGAGAAAGGGAGGGCGAGCAAGAGAGATGTCTGATGGAGGAAAGAAAGAGCGATCTGCGGCGATGGTGCCATCATTACCACCACACACAACCATGAAAATATAACAAAAAAGGGGACAAAACAAGAAGAAAAAAATTTATCGTCACCAGAAATCACCTTAAACAGTAGTCAATGGCAGAGTCTACGATGGTTGGTGGAGGTAGCAAATTAATATATATTCTTACCTTTCTGCTTCTTTTCTTTTATCACCTTTTTTCTATTGATTTGTGCTCTTAATATTGGAAATGTAAAAGAATTAGAATCCCTACATTTTAGTGTAGATGTCCTATTTTTGCATCTTCTTTTGGCATCATGGCTATTGATTTTTTTCGTCAACAATATTATATACATTGGTGATACAACAATGTTAACAAATTAATATTTCACAACTCTATATTCATAAGGAAAATGGGATAATCTGATGTTCTCTGGAAGTCATTACAAGTTATATGCATGTTGTGGGCATGAAAGAGAAACAAAAGAAAAAGAAAAAATAACCAAATTGAGTATGGTAATTTGAAACAATATAGAATGAGTTACTTTATTCAAATCAGCATATTCATTTTGGTTCGTTTTTTAGAGTCAAAATTCCTTTTCTTTTCCTTTTTCTTTTTCTTTATCATTTATTTTTCTTTCATGTTGACAATGAACACATAACTCACATCTCTCGACCAATTTTAGATAACAACACATAATTCCATTTTCCTTACTAATTCTATATTCATTATGAAAATAGAATTACCTATTGTTCTTTAAAAGTGGTTAAGAGTTATATGATTGTTATTGATGTGAAGGAGAAACATATGACAAAGGAAAAGCGACGCGACCTAAATTGCGTCATGGACGATTTAGAAAATATGGATTTGTTTTTATTTTAGAAATTGGGAAGCTGTATCCATCCTCAGGGCGGAATCAACCATGTCGAGTCGACATCATCTCGACCAATCCGGGAGGACTGGCCAAACTTGATCCAACCCATATAGGAGTCGTCACCAACGTTTTGAGGTACGTTGGGAACCGCGGGTGGATAAGGCAAGTCTACAAAACAGAGAGTCCAGGTAAGGAGTCAGTTACGTGTGGGAATGACGTATCATCCCACCCGCATACCATCTAGTAGTTACCCTATGAAATACATGAATTAACATAACCTTTACCTTTACTGCTTTTTATGATGAATGGTTTTTGAGTGCACCGAGGGAATATGTAGGTATAGGGTTTGGATGTTTGGGATGCATAACTTGACAAGAGTGTGCCTTTTGCTCCTATGTACCTCTCCTAGTTTAGAGAAATCAAAGTTCACGTAGTTTTGGATGCATGGGATAAAATGCAGAGTTGGACTTTTTGTTGGGCGTCTATATTCGAGACCACTTGGGTGTAAACAAACTTTACTAGGGATGTTTGATGAGTTTGTTTTTCTTCAAGGGGAGGCTGAACTATCCATTAGACATTCATACTCAAATGACTTGTATGACTAGTTTTTAATGCAGTCGGACTTTCCATTAGGCATCCGCAAGAATTTGAGATATGGAATCTGAACTTTTCATTAGGCGTTCAATCTTCACAAACTTTTGATTCGAAGCCTGGACTGTCCATTAGGCGTCCCGGCTTCGAGGCGATACTAGACTAGACGTTGATATGAGTATGCATGTTAGGCCGGGACTGAGACCCTTCGGAGTCGGATGTAGGGACTGACTCAGAGTTGGATGAAGTGCATTGTGTGATGTTATGGAGGAAGGAACCGAGACTGACTCGTCTCTAGGCCAAGGTAGGCTACATGCTTGCCATCTGAAGTGTTATTGACTTGGTTCTACGCTAAAGTGGGCTATGTGCCCACCATCTGGTGTGTCATCGTGAGCATGAAAGGGAGTTTTCTATGGCATGATTAGAGCTTGGGCCAGGTGCTTACCTGGTATCCAGAGGTGCTACGGGTACCTTTGTTCTCGGAGGGAACTCCTTTGTGACGTACTTCCTCAGTCATTGGTTACTCAGCCATTCTCCAACAATTTTTCCTTGAGCTTTCTCCTAAATTCTTGACCCCGAGTTCTTCACGCTAGGACTTTTTATAGCATTTGGGAGGTGATGAGGGTGCTCCAAATCTTGCCACGTGGAGCTGCCCCAGCCTTCTGATTCAGTTCCCTTGGTGATCCCTATGTTGATGTTTGTTGGATCCTGCGCCTAGTCTTGACACATTTCCCCTGGATTCACAACGCGTTCTTCAGGTGGTGGCTGACCTGGCATCTTCTCTTGATGTGATTGGTAAGGATCTTCACTTTGTTGGGACTAGTGGGGTCCTTTGTCCCCTTGACGTGGCTTCATCAAGGGCTTTCCCTCCTTTTGAAGGATTCGACAACTCGGGGCCCCTTGGATCTTGTGAGGTGGTGTTCCCTTACTAAGGTGGTTGATTTTGCTTGATTTTGCCGACCTGGCTGACTTCATCAGCGTTGAGTTGGAGATATTGGGTCCCTTTAGAATTGTGTTAGGCCAGTTGGGGCGCATCATGTTAACTAGGCCTAATTTGGGTGTGTAAACAACGCTGAGCCTCTTTCATCTGGACTGGGTTGTTATGCGCGCTAGCCATTTTGGACCTTTCTCTTGGTCAGGACGAACGGAGTCAGATGACCACTTTCTCCACCAGGTCAGTTCGATTCTTCTTGCTTCCTGGACCTAATTTGGGTCTTTGTAGCCTGGCAAGCCCACCTGGAAATTTTTCCCTTGAATTGGGTTGGTATTGGGCCGGACATATTTGAGGTCCTACAAAAAGGAAAAAAAATTGCAACTCTAAAAAAGGAACCAAAGTGAATATGATAATTTGGAAAAATATAGAATGAGTTGGTTTGTTTAAATCACCATATTCATTTTGGTTCAGAGTCAAAATTCTTTTTCTTTTCTTCTTTCTTTATCATTTGTTTCTCTTTCATGTTGACAACAAGCACATCACATCTCTCAGCCAATTTTAGAGAACAACACATAATCTCATTTTCCTTATGAACTTTATATTCATAAAAAAAAATGAAATTACCTATTGTTGTCTAAAAATGGTTAAGAGTTATACGATAGTTGTTGTTGGTGTGAAAGAGAAGCAAATAACAAAGAAAAAAGTTATATAGTAATTTAGAAAAATATGGAATGAGTTGCTTTGTTAAAATCACATATTCATTTTAGTTTGTTTTTCATAGTCACAATTCTTTTTATTTTTCTTTTTCTTTATCAGCATGCTATTTCGTCAAAATTATGAACTAACAAAAGAATATATTATTTCTACACATACACCTAAGGTTTACAAATAATGTGTCTTTTGAATCCATGAGGAAGATTCTTTTTCTTAAACTAAAATGGTTTTATGAATGCAAATGAAAATGGTTTTATTCATTTTAAAGTAACATGTATGAGAGAACAAGTTTTGTTTTCCTTAGTCTTTCATTAAACTTATTCATTTTTCTTAATAAATGATTCCTATCTCTTGCAATTCATTCACTATTCATAAACATGAAATACTTGTGACAAAGATAGATATTTTCATAAAAAATAAATTTTTGATTTCACCATAAAGATAAAACAAAACATTCATATCTTCTCGCTCTAAGCCCTGCTTAATTTTGAAACATTTAGATTAATCCTCTTGGGTGTGTTTCTAGGTGACCTTCATGACTTATTTGTATATTTTGTTTATGGATTAAAGTACCTCTTCTACTCTTATTCCATTTTGATAGTTTATTCAAATTAGTTTAGAAAACATGGTTTATTTAAAAATAAACACACACAAATATATATATATATATATATATATATATATATATATATATATATATATATATATATATATATATATATATATATATATATTAATTAAATTTGGAAAGAAAAATTGATAACAAATTTAAGATTATTATTGTAATTTTAATACAAATATATAAATAAATAAATTTTACATATATAGTATGACATAATTTTAATATTTAATAAAAATTTTATAAAATTTGGTTTTTATAACATATTTTGAAAACAAACTCAAATGTTTATTAAAATAATAGTAGAAATTGAGAAAAATATTTTTAAATATATTAATATTATATATATATATATATATATATATATATATATATAAATAAAGTAAATTAGAGAAGACATATTAATGTACTATTTAATGGTATTAAAGTAATATTTACCAAAATATAAACAAATTAAAAATTTTCTTATATAGTATGACATAATTTTGTTAACTAAATAATATTTTGAAAAAAGTAGTTTACAAATTAAAAATAATTTATCAAATATATATTAATATACAGAGAAATTTATATATATATATATAATATTATATAAATAACAACTTATCTATTAATCTATTATTAAATATTGTCTTAAATTTATGATGTATTATTTTCAAATTTTATATACATTTAAAAAATCCATATTTTAAATTATTTTTATAACATATATTTTAAAGAAATCCGCTTAAAATAAATATTAACATAATTCTGAAATTATTAAAAAATTTATTATATAATAACAATTAATTTCATCTAATGATTTTTTCATCTTCTATTTATATTTAATGTTTATAATATAGTAAGTTGAATTATATTTTTTACATCTTCTATTTGTATATTAATATTATATATATATATATATATATATATATATATATATATATATATATATATATATATATATATATATATAAGTAAATTAATCTTGAGAATAAATATTAATGTAGTATTTAATGGTATTAAAAGTAATATTCAAAAATATAAAAATAAATATATTTTTTCTTATATTGTACGAGAAAGTTTTGTTAACTCATTAATATTTTGCAAAAAGTAATTTACAAATAAAAACTTAAAAATAAATTTTCAAATATATATTAATATATATATATATATATATAATACTAAGAATAATTTATCTCTTAATTTCTATCCTTAAATATTGTTTTAATTAAACTTTGATGTATTATATTTAAGTATTCCATATTTTTAATTATTATTTTTTATTAAATCATATTCTAAATAAATCCACTTAAAATACATATTAACATAAATTTGAATTTATTAAAAAAATTATTATATAATAACAACTAATTTCATCTAATCATTTTTTACATCTTCTATTTATATTTAATGCGTATAATATAGTAAGTTCAATTTTATTTTTTACATATTCTATTTGTATATATATATATATATATATATATATATATATATATATATATATATATATATATATATATATATATATATATATATATATATATATATATATATATATATATATATATATATATATATATATATATATATATATATGTAAAAGTAAATTAAACTTGGAAAGTAATATTAAAAACAAATGTAATGCTCTTATTGTAATATTAACTCAAATATATAAATAAATAGAGTTTACATATATAGTATGACATAGTTTTAATATTTAATTAAAATTTTATAAAATTTTGTTTATAGAACATATTTTTAAAAATACAAATCCAAATGTTTATTTTTGTTAACTACTTAAGTTATTTTTTACATGTCATTTGAACTAATTTCTAACATTTAAAAAAAAAAAAAAACTTGATTGACTATACTAATAATATTTGGTAAACAATTTTTTTTAAGAGCTTATAATGTTTTTACTATGCTACATAAAATTCTAGCCACTACGTTCTACCTGTTTATATTTATTCTCCTTTTATCCTTAAAATATTTACTAAACTGATCTTTAATCCTTTTTTATATAAGATGAGATTTTATATATTTATTTATTTATTTATTTATATTTATCTTTTCTTCTTTCACTCATAAGATATATATGTTTTTTATTATTTTTACTCTTGTTTACACAAGAAACATTTTTATTATTTTTGTTATATAGAAAAGAGTTTCAATATTTTACTCTTTTATTGCATAAAATATTGATAATGATAAATTATAAATATATTTATTTATATTATTATTTAGATATTTTTATATTACACTATTTATTTTTATCATTATATTATTTATAATATTTATCTTATTATTTAAGCATTATACTTCAAGATATTAATATTGATATTGATAGATTATATGTTTATTTTTTTATATTTTTTGAATATTTTAATCACTATACTAATTAATATAAAATAAATTAAAAATATCATTTAAATATATCTATTTATGTCATTTCACATTGTTAATCATTTCAACATATAATTTTACTAAATAAATATAGTCCAATAAAGTAGTTTTTCAGCTTTCAGCTAACAACTATCAACTTTTAACTATTAATACGTATCGCCTAAGCCTCAGAATTACTTGATTGATTTAGGCGAAGTTTGGATCTCATACTTAACAAAATTGTCAACGCTACGAAGATACAAACAAGATTATCGTTAAAAATAGAGTATATTTTTGGAAAAATTTAAAATAGAAAAGAATTGAAAAGAAAAAAAACGAATAAGATTCAAAAATGGCTCCCCACTAATTTCGCGGAAATTAGATAAGAGGAAAAAAAATCGCTACAAGCCTCTTGGAGAACTTGATGAGAATTAAGTGTTCCAATCCAAGAATAAGTCGAGATAACTCTCTCAATTGCTTGTTACGTAAAATTTCACAAATGAAAACAAAGTTGTTACAATTTAGTTAAGATTAGTTTTATATATTGATCATGTTTACAAAATAGGCGTGAAAACTAACTAAATGAAAAGGCCTTGGGAACGAACGTAGTCCTAAAACAAGACTTTGAGCATGTTGGTTAGGAGTGCATCCAAAGATGGGTGCGTTCAAAGGACCCAGGTTTTGTCCAAAGGCAAGTGCATCCAAGAATCCAAGTGTCGTCCAAAGGACTCGTTGTCCAAAGGACCTATTGTCTAAAGGGCCCGTCGTTCAAAAGACCTAGGTATTGTCCAAAGGCTTTAGGTGCCATCCAAAGGCTCCAAACGTATCCAAAGACATTAAGGGCTCTAGTTGCCAGATGCCTTCAAAGGGACAAGTCAAGGTTCATAATACAAAGGAAAACAAACTATACAAAGGTCATATAAAGTACTAAGGAGGCGAACTTCCTCCTCAAGCCTCTTCAAACTCTACTAATCATGAATTCTTGAAGGGATTTAGGTCTTCGTAAGTTTAGTGTCCTTTTAATGCTCTTCATGTCTTCCCAGATTCGTATCAAAATTCCCTTCTTGAAAAGAATTTGTCCTCAAATTCAAAATTTTAGTGCCTATAAAAGTGAAAGACTAGGATGTGTCATATATCATGAATAATGGAACAGAAACTTACCCATAAGGAGACTAACTCCATGTTCCTCCTAGATCAAAGATATGAATGGAGGTTCCACCGATGGCCCTACAAATGTACCTAAAGACAAGGTGATTAAGGAACGTATTAATCATAGCAAACTTTGATGGATGACCATACAAATAAACATGTAATAGCCTCCAACTGTTGGAGATGTCCATAACCATCATCCAATGACCTCCATGAAGTCTTTTAGTCATAAATTGTGACCATACATTTTGGGATTTACAACAAACATGTATATTACACCCAAGATCACAAGGCACACTCCCTTCACTATATCCACACATGTTCAAAGAACTCACAGAGGCTATACATGGAAAACACAACATTATTTTTCAAATTAAGTCCATGTTCAACCTTACGCGGATGATTACTCATGTGCCAAGAGGGCATAGGGGCTGCACTTCCAAGGTACATATCATCGTCCTTATTTAATTCTAAGGAATGCTCATAAACACATTTATGCACCTTACAATTTGCAAACACTTCCAAGAATTTCAAAACCCACAATGAAATGATCGAATTAATCCTTTACTTAATGGTTTATATGTAGAACTCCTAGGAAATTCAATTAAGCAATGCTCCATTTCACCATGGACACCACTTAGACCATTGAAAATGCAGGTATCCATATGATGAAACTTTTCCCATGGCCATCGAAGGTTCTATCATGCCTATCCACATGCAAATGAGCTTTATAATGACATGAAGAAGTCCCATACAACCTCATTAGATCATGTCCTTCCAACTTCAAACTATTTCCTATTTGCTGGTGACAACAAGGCCAGCCAAAATCTCAAGGGGTCTACTTCAGCTACGGATGACCATTTTACGTCCAAAGCGTGGGAATGCATCTATTTGAACATACAACATCGTACTACTATCATAATTACTACATACAAGCAAAAAAGTAAATGATAGTTCAATCAAACTAGAAGCATCATGAAGATTTAACTAATAACCTCCATACGCATGCATCAACATCACACACAACCCATAAGAGTTAAAACCAACATGAAAAGACTCAGAATAAACTTTAGACAACATTCCATTCGCACAACACATTGGACTTGTTGGAACAAGTGCTAAGGCATCCTTAAGGGGCATGGTTGCTTTTGGATGGTGAATTCCGAAAGCTTCCTCAACATGGATATTACTTCTGAATTCCTTCACAGCTTGCAACAATCTTGTGAAAAGATAAGACATAACACAAACAAAAGTCATAAGAAGTTTGTAACTCTCCAATTTTTATTCTATTTATTATTGGCCGTAATTATTGTATTTTATTAATTATTATTAATAAGTGGTTTAATATTTTATAATTAAATAAAATATTTTGGGAGAAATATAGGTTGGATTTTAATTAATTAAATTAAGAAAAATAGGCTATTTTAATATAGTGAAAGCTTTAGTCCCACATTGGATAGCATAAGCTCGTGCCTCATCTCCTTTTCCTATGTAAAGGGAGTGAGATAGCTTAAGTCTCACATCGGGTAATATGAGCTCATGCATTCTCTCATTCTCCTATATAAGGAGTTGGATACCAAGTAAAGGAAGACAAAAAACTCTCCAAATAAGTTAGGATTGATGCAAAGCATCGAATCCAATAATTTAAATTTTCTTTCAAAATCTAAAACTTTTGCAAGGGTTGTGGGAGCTTTGTTTGGGTTTCATGTGGGCTGTTAGAAGGAGTTGCAAGGCCTATTTTTGGAACCTATTTTGGGACTATATAAAGGAGTGATAGAACATTTTTAGGCATTTAATAGTGACTTATGCTAAACATATTTGACATCATTTTATTGTTAAAGTTGAAACACTAGTTTAAGTCTTGGTTAATTGATCTTAATTGGATTTAGTTGCTAATCTTTGCTCATTGTTAGATTAATTTTCATTATGACCTTGTTATCTTGCGTAGGCCATATTTGGAGCTACAAACCTCCAACTACGACTTCTCACTTTTTTTGGGTTCAACCCAATTCAACCTTCTTTAGTGTCAAAAAGTTTGCGTGAAGTTGCGGCTTTTGCACCCACTTTTTTCCTTTTTTTCCTTTGGTTCTTGCTTTATATAGTGTTGCATTTTCTATGATGATTGTCATGGAAAGCTAAGCTATCTTATCAATTCAAGGTTTTAAGATTGTAGTTTGGTTTGAGTTCTTGAATATTTCCTTATTCAAATTCAATTATGTTCTTTTCTTTCCAATTCTTGACCTGTTTTCATGATTATGATTTCACTTAAAGTTTTGGATTGTGTTATGTTAGGTAATCGACTAATCATCTAAAATCAACCAATTATGTGCTTCAATCCATGTTAATTAGGGACTACAGTTGTAATATCAATTTGTATGAAAGAATGTTAGATATTACCTAATGAATATTGGATTGATATGAATTTGCATCTTACTAGAATCATGATAACATAACTGCATGATTTAATCCTTGTATTGATGTTATGTAACTTTGTTTAGTTAAATTCTGTTTTGCATAATTTTTTTGCATAATTCCTCTCCAAGATTTTGTTTACACACAAACCCCCCTTTTGTATTCAGTTTGATTTCTGGATGATTGTCTTTGAGGTATTCAACTTAGGTTAGTTCCTACACTGCAAAATAAAGGAAAATCTAGTGATTTTGATAGTGTTTCGATACCATTATCAAGGAGTGACCAAAGGAACTAGAAAGACCTTTACTATTGACACCTGACTTCAAGTCAATAAAGTTTTTGAAGGAGAATCTCTATGGGGAACCCTAGAGGAATAAAAAGAACAACTCTAAGAAATGTGTTATCTACATCTACGCTTCTCTAAATAAGGAGGGAGTGAGGAAACTCGCTCAGAATATAAGTATGACCATGGGTAGGAGAAGGGTCGTCCATAGGACCTCGAAGTGTGTGAGGTCGTCCTTAGTAATTATTATTATTTTTTTCTAGTAATTATTATTTGTTACTTTAAATACTTCAATTCATTTGAAATGTTCTAGTTCTTGTAAATAATCACAATAGTCACAATAGTCATAACACCATCTTTGAAAAAATGTTGTTTTTACCTCTCAATGTGAAAATAAAATTTCAAAATTATTTTCCTTATTGCAAATAAATTGTTATAATTGTTATCATTTTCTATTTTCTAATAAAAAAATAAAATAAAAGGAGTTAATTTAGGCAATGTTCATCTTACATTTCAATTTAGGATGTCTAAGTTACGATAACTTGATGCTCTTGCTTTTCTTGGTTACAAATAAGTTATTATAATTATTATGACTAATATTTTCATATAAAAGTAAAAAAAAATGGAATTAATTTATGTGTAATATCTTGTTGATCCCATGTTTTAATGTGACGCATTAAGTTGTGACAACTTGGTAATGTCACATTAAGTTAATAATTTAAGTTGCTTATTGTACCAAAAGATAGTAGAAGAAAGGATTATCCATGTTGATGTCAAAAAAAATTTTAAAAATAATTTTTGTTAAATAAAAATAAATAAACATTTATCTATGTAAAAATATTATAATAAAATCTTTGTTTTATATTATATGTTGTTAATAAAAAGGAGTAAAAGAAACTTAATACTTATAAATAATTAAAACAATTAATCATATAAGGAGTTGGATACCAAGGAATGGAGAAGGCAAAAAAATCTCTAAACAAATTGGATTTGATGCAAAGCATTGAACCCATGATTGTTTAATCTTTCTCATCTCTTAGAGCTTCCTCAAGAGATATGGGGACCGTTTGTTTAGGTTTCATGTAGGCTATCAAAGGGAGCTGTGATGCCATTTTAGGACTATATAAAGGAGCGACCAAAGGAACAATAAAGAGCTCGACTGTTGAGTTAATGTTTTTAAACACGTAATTTTAAATTAGATAGCTGAGGAAGGAGAGCCTATAGAGGAAACCCCCAAGGAACAAGAAGAACAACCTTACGGACCATGTTTTCTATGTCTACACTTCTCTAGGTAAGGGGGAGTGAGAAATATCTCTTAAAGGTATGAGTATAACTATAGGTAGAGGGATTGGCCCCAAACCCTGCTTAGCCTTTGTGTTTGACTACCTCTATCAATTGAAAAAGTGTTTAGTCATTTTTTTGCTTAGTGTTTGTGCTTGACTGCTTGTGTCAATCAACATAATGATTAGTCATTTTTTTGCTTGGTACTTGTGTTTAATTGTCTTTGTCAATTGACAAAGTGTTTAGTTATTTTCATGTTGGTTGTTTATTTTTTACTATCCTATGATTGACAAGGTGTTTAGTTGTTTGTCTATTGGTTGTTTGTGTGTCCTATGATTGACTAAGTGTTTGGTTGTTTGTCTATTAATTGTGTGTTTGACTGTCTGTATGATTGGTAGAGTGTTTGGTTGTTTGTTTGTGGTTTTTGGTCTTTGTCAATTGATAGAGTACAAAGCTTTGAACCTCGTAGTCATGGGTTGAGGGTTTTCTCCTTAAATCCCAAGTTTGTATGCCTCGATTCCCTGAAGGAGGAATCAAGTTCATGACTTTTACTTATTGTTATATACATTATAATAATAATTAAGAATGATGGTATGTGATATGAAAATGAATAACAAGGATAAATGTGTTCAAATGGTGACCTAGTCTGCGAGAGAAAATAATGGGCATAAGGGACATTTCTCTAGTGAGTGACCTAGCCTATGAGAGACAATAATGATACTCATTAATCTATGATGGGTTGTGAGATGAATTACTTAACCTATGAGAGGCAAGAATGGTCCTCATTGGCCCAATATTAAAAGTGGAATAATTACTAAATTGAACTGCATTTCATGCATCATTTAATGAAATGGATGTGTAAAGAAGTAGACACGAACGGATTGATCCCACAAGCTGGAATAGACGATGCAAGCTGAGTAGTACTTGACGTGCTACCAAAGGGTATCATGCTAGTGTGGGCGGCCAATAGAGAGGTTGAGGTGTGTGTCCCTAGCCTACTTTCCTAGATTAGAGTTGGCATGACATGATATATGGAGTAGTACTATGAGTACATTATTGTCATTCATGTGCATATACGAATTATTTATTTTATATCTTTTAATTAATTGTGAGTATGTGTTACTTACATTATGCTTATACCATGAGCTTGAGTATGGTATATTTCTCACTCCCTTCCACCGTATTGTTTATGTTTAGGTTGAATGTCACCTTCTTATAGGCAACAATGAGTAGGAGTACGAGGATTAAGCTACGCTCCTCAATTAGTTGCTTTTCTTCTAGTTTCATTTATTTTTGGGTTGATACTCTGATAGAACATGTGACATAAGGACAATTGTAATTACTTTATGATAATATGTTTTTATTTATATTTTATGACCCTTACAACATTAAAAATTAGCCGTTTGGAGTGGCAACAAGGATACATGTTTGTTTTTTAAAATATAGTATGTGAGCATATACTCTGAAATCCTTTACTAATTTATGTATGTTGAAAGTTTGAATTTCTTTTAAGTTTATTTATTATAATTATATAGCATTGAGGTAAATGGTATCACACAAACTCTTGGCCTAGGAAACTCATGTGATAACTACTCATCTTTACTCATTTTCTCGTATAATTTGTTCATCTCTTAATGCAATGACAATATATCTAAATTAATTCACATCATGACTCAACATACACAAACTATCAACACATGTCTCTCTTAAGCTCACACACAAAGGGATCTAGTCACAAAGTTTAGCTTTCACCTAACAAGTGTAATCTCTTGCTTTGCGAATCATAGCCATAGTGAGCTTTGTACACACTCTCGCCTAGTAAGACTCCCCATTCACTTAGCGAATCAAGACTCTAGGGGTCCTACAATCACCTTCACTCGTCAAAGCACAACCCTTGCCTAATGAACACTCAACATAGAGGGTACACATAACTCTCTATTTTTCTCGCTTAGTGAGACCACTTCTCGCCCAGCGAGTTAGGGTCATAATACTCTAAGACTTTCCTATGCATAGTGAGACACCAACTCGCTTAGCAAAACCCTTGACAGAGATTTCTAACTCTCTTCTTCTCGCTTGCTCGGTGAGCGTCATTACTCACGTAGCAAATGGGATCATAGAGAGCCCCCTCTTAAGTCTTGACATTGCTCACTCAACGAGGCAAACTATAGTGCTTCTAGGGCTCATACTGATAGAGACTCAACCAACAAAGTCAAAGATAATTGGCGTGACATTGGAGGTCTCATGACTAGGCCCAAAACCCAAATAATGAAGCAATCGTTGCCAGGCCTAAGTTGGGAATTACGAAAAATTTAGAGCAAAGTGAATCAGAGACTGTACCAAAATGGGTCACTTTATTACAAGTTGATGAAGATTGGAGTCCATATTGAAGAACACATGTAAAGCCCAAAGTCATTGTCATGTAATTTGGGCTAAGTAGTTAATTAGGATTTATTTAGATGTATTTTCGCATAAATCACGTTTTGATAGGAAGGTCATTAATGATGGAAATAAAAGGTTAGTGGGGAGATCTAGTGGATGAAATTTTATGCCAATTAAAATATTAATGGGCATTGATTTCAGGGTTGTCTAGTTAAGCCTATAAATAAACTCTTGTAACCATCCAGAATGACAGAATTCATAATTTGAATAATATTTGTGTTTCTTTGTGAGCACTTTCCTTTGGTTCTTAGGTTAAAGAACTTTTATAGTGTTGGTTCTACCGGCAGGTCACGGTTAGGGTCGCACTTTTGATAACTTTGGTTCTACCGGCAAGTCACGGCTAGGGTCAAGTTCCTCTTTTCGTCTGATTTCAAGACGGTCCAATTTTAAGATCGTGTCACATACTCACTCAATGAGCATCATGCTTGCCCAGCGAATAGGCTCAACAAAGGAGAACTCCTTTGTTTGATGTGCTCTTGCTCAACGAGAGCCATCTCTCACCCAACAAGGAACGATAAACAATAGTTTGCAACTTTGAGTTTTCCTGCATAACTCACCCTAATTCTCAAAATTAAATGGGGAAATCCTAATCAATCTAAGTTCTTTGACACGAGTTCAACATGTAGAAACATACATAAATTACCATTCAATTTCATCCAATTTTACCATTACACAAAAATGGCCCAAAATTGAACTCCAAAACTCTCAAATCATGAACAACCACGAAAAATTAAGTAATTACAACAATTAACCACACAATTTCACACAAAAATCACAATAAGATGCAACACTAATCTAGGGGTTTAGTTTCCCTTCAAATACAACCAATAACCATACAATAGCAAATATTAATAGGAATCTTAGGGACAACCTCACTACCTGTCTTACGTAAAGGAAACTCAAATAGTAAGATAGAACTCACTCCCCCTCCTACTTGGAAAAATGTAGATGTAGAAAGCACATTCCTCAAAGTTATTATTCTTGTTCCTCAAGGACTCCCTCTAGAGATTTTCCTTCTTCCACACTCTGGTTTGAAATCACATGTTTAGGAAAATTAACTTAGCAATGGAAAAGTTCTCATTATTCCTCCAATTGATCCTAAAGATGAGAAAGAGTAAGTTATCATGGATTCAATGTTTTGCATCAAGTCCAACTTGTTTAGAGGCTTTCTTTCCTTTCCTATTGCTTGGTATCTCACTCCTTGTATAGAAAAAGGAGACGATACATAAGCTCATATGACTCGACGTGGGACTTGAGCTATCTCACTCCTTATATAAGAGGAGGTGAAATACGAGCTTATGTTGTCTGATATAGTTCTTAAGCTTTTACCATATTTAAATGACCTATTTTTCTTAATTTAATTAATTAACCCATATATTTCTCCCAAAATATTATTTATTTGATTATAAAACAATTAAATCACTTGTTAATAATAATTAATAAAATACAATATTTACAACCAATAATAAAATAGAATAAAAACTAGGGTGTTAGAATATAGACTGTTTGAAACAACACAAGTATCAACAACATTTCACTCTCTTGAAAAGAACAAACATCAATTATTGAGGTTTAAAAGAATTGAGAACAAGAATAAGATCCTAGATAACAAGAATTTTATATCACAAATTCTTAAATTACCAAATCGAAATTTCTAAAAACTTAACCATTTCAAGAAATTGTAAAATTAAAAAAAATATTAGAGTTCTAAAACTAGTATAACTCGTTCTGATATCACTTGTAGGAATCAATTAGACCTATACTAGTATTTAGAACATCCAATTGCAACATAGTACTTATAAATTATATAGCTCTTGTAGACATTCTTCATAATAATAACTTAGATTTCATGGAAGCTCGAACACAATGGTGTATGCTAGGAACATGAGCTTCTTTTTTATCTCCCTCTTATAACAAATCGACTATTCAATGGAACAGAGCAGTCACATAGTACTTGGAGTCAAGCGGGATCCTATCATTCTTTAAATAGATAAGGAACCTAATATCCCTCAATTATAAATATTAGGCCTATTAGGTCCTACACATAAAATTGACACACTTTTTTATTGGGATACACACTTCTTTATTAAGCTTATCCCAATAGACACATAATGGTGATTCTCAAAGCTCAAATTAGATAACTCAATAAAATTACACTTACAGATAATAATATATTAAGTCATATATCTAACCCATATTTTAATAAAATAGAATACAACAATCAATAAAAAACCAAATAAAAAATTCTTACAAATTGCGTTCTCATATTTAAGTTTCATTTTTCTTAGCTTGAGAGATTAAATGATTGTGTATCATTTTAGCTTAAGTTGAGTTATATGTTTCTTAAATTTATGGTCCTAAAATTACTTGTCATTATATACTAAGTCTATTTTTAAATATCTTTTGAGACCAAGCTATTAAACAAGTGTACTAATCATTATTTAAAAAATTAACGGTTAAGAATATCCACAATAACAAAATATGATCATTGATTTATTTATGAATGCTCGGTCGTAGGTCTTTAGGTTGTTGTTCGGAAGTTTTCTATAGTTGGAACAATAAATATGAAACATATGTTTAAAATATGAAAAATATGTTACAAAAATAGTTTTTATTAATTTATAATTTAACATAAATAATTTTGTGTAGGAATACGTGTACTTTTCTTTTATTTAAAATCAATCATACGAATTGTCAACTTTTCTTAGTATATGTATAATTAAAAAAGAAATATATCAAAAGTAATTATATTAAAGTAATTTATTAAATATTTTGACAAATAATCTACATTAAATATTATACTGAAGATACTTTATTAAACACTATTAAAAATGAGTTGTGTTTTTTTCTTGTTAATATGACTTTGCTTTCTTTTGCGGTCTAGATCTAATAATTCATTTTATAATTATTAAGGACTTCAAAGTCATTTTTTTACTAAGTGAGGTTGACTCGTTTATTTTTGTGACATCTCAAACTTAAGGTAGTAAAAGATACTTAGAAAATAATAAGATATAGTTATTTTCTATTTCTATTTTATTTTTTTTAGTTTAGAGAATTGTTTGTTAACCCTAACAAAAATTAAGAAAATTGTCGTTTAACCCATATATCATATATTGACATGATGAATCTCACCATTCAAGCTAGACCAATTAAATTAGTTCGGATAATTGAAATTTTTATTTTAAATTTGGATCCAATTAATTATAATAATTTGTTTAGTTCTTAGCTTTATCTCTCTTCAACCTGAACTAATCCTACAATTTGATTAACTATTTTTTAACTTTTAGAGTAATTCATTTTAAACTTTATTTCTTATTTTATTTCTTCTATTTTTGTCTTTTTTTATCATTCATTTTAGTCTTCTTATATCATATTTGATGTTGTCAAATGTCTTAAATTGATTAGTTTATTATCTAATTCTTATCATATTTTGGATAAAAAAATTAATGAGATTTTTAAAGTAACAAATATGGAGAAGACTAAATATTAAATAAAATAAATAATTAAACATTAAATAATAAGACATATTTTTACCTTCCATTGATAGAAATTTAAAAACTTACCTAAAATAGAAAATAAGTGAAGATAAGAACTACGGAAGAAAATATAATTTTTTTTTATCATAATCAAATAATTTGTATCAAACCAATTCAAATTTAATTTACTTAAATTGGTTTGAATTGACATTTTTTAAAATTTGAATCAAACTAACTTAATTAATTGGTTTAAATTTAATTTTATTCTAAATTTGAATCAATTCAATCTCTCGTTACCTCTATTGTAAATTGCAATTTGTCCCTTACTAAAATTTTGAAAATTTCCAATTAGTCTCTAAGAAATTTTCATTAGTCCCTAAAAATTTAATAATACTTTTAAATATTTAATAATTTAAACATTGATATTTTTTCATCAATATTAATAGAAAGAAGAGAAATAAGAAAGAGGAAGAGAAGAAAAATAATGAAGAAAAGGATAGGAGAGAAAGAAAGAGAAAATGGAGAAGTAAGACTTGAGAGAGAAAAGACAAGTAAGACTTGGGAGAGAAAATCAAGAAGAGAGAGAGGGAGAATAGAAGAAAGAGTGTGAAAAAGAGAGGATACGAAAAAAAAAAACAATGAGAGAGATAAGAAAAAGATGAAGAAAAAATATGTCAGATTTCAACTTAAAACTAATTGACAATAGGTAGGATTGTCCAACAAATATATAAGTTGCACCTCAAGAATTGAACCAGACGATGTGAGACTTCCCAACATCCTCCCTCCACATATACATCAAAACAAGTAATGACCAATATGATCTACTAGAATATGAGATTAACTAAGATAGGCTATATGTTGTAATATCATATTAAATTTTAACTTAAAATTCAATTGGTGGTAATTGAGGTTGTGCAACAAGTATATAAGCTACATCCTAAAAATTAAAGCGTGAAACTTCCCAACAAAAGAGATGAGAGTGAGGAAGAAAAGAGAGAAAATAATGTGAAAAGGAGAAAAAAGAAATAGCATAGACATATACACGAGAGAGAGAAAGAGAATAAAAAATTTTAATTCTTTTTTATTTGTGAAATTTGAAAATTTATAATTTTAAATAATAAAAATACTCTGACAAAATTTTAGAATTTCAATTTATTTCTAAATTCTCTATCTAAACAATACATTTCATCATAAAATATTTCAATTTTACTAAAAAAAATAAATTACTCCATTAAAATTTCTATTCCAAACACAAGGTAACAATTAATAGTAATATTTTACCTAATCTTTGTAACCCTTCATTTATTCATCTAAATCTTAATTAGGGATAAATTTTAGAATGTTTAGACTTAATTAACCATTAAACTGATATTAAAATCAACCATTTCTAGTACAATTACACTAATATAAGGTTAGAAAACCAATTACTTAACCTGAACTAGCTTTGATTATCCTTAAAAAATATTAAAAACACTCTTTTTGTACATGCATTTTTTTATTGGTTAAAATTTATTAAAAATTATAAAATTTTTTAATCTAATATATTATTTAATAAATCTTTCTCTTAATTTTAAAATTTTAATAAATTTTAACTAATAAAAAATTGCATACTAGAAATATTTTGGTAGGAAATGTATTCCTAACCCTCTTCTTATCCTAATTAGAACCTTAAGTAATGCAATCACTTGGTTTAGCACCTAATAGCCAGAATAACAGAAATTAGTATAAGTATTCATAAAACAAATGTGAACCGACATCGGAATGCGAGGAAGACCAAAAATATTTATAGCTACTGTGAGAGAGTCATGGTTTAACACCTTAAACATTGAAACCATTAGTCAACAATTCCTACACTTTTATTATTGTTGAATTCGGTCCCTCGATGCAATAAATGCACCTTGATCCATTTTAAAACACTGAACCCTCCATTTTGTCCATAGATTATTTTTCTTCAATTTTATTCATAAAGTATTGAAAAATAATAAGTGTGTTAATTTAGTCTCTACGTTGACCAAATGGTTCTAAGACGGTTATGTGCTAGACTAACACATTTATTTCTACTTATATGACTCTCTTTTCTATTTGTTTTATATAATATATATATATAATTTTATCTATTAAAATAATTTAATTTATTTCTTATAATAATTAACCTTAAAATTGAAATGTTTTTACTTTTAAAATACATCAATTTCATTTTTTAATTCTTAAATTATTTGATCGTCTCTTTTTTTTTTCTATAATTATCAACATATTAAAGTAAACTTTTATTTATAAATAATAAATAATAACAGAACAGTTGATCTTTTTGGTGAAAAATATTTACAGTACTAGGAGTATAAATATTTTTTTTTGTAATGTTTTATAAAAAATAATATTATTTTATTATTTTTATTATGATAATAATTTATTATTATGTTAACTTTTAGTTTTATTATTTTATATTTTAAACTATTATTATATTATTATTGTAGAGATATTTTTTTCTGTATTAATTTATTATTAGAGTTATTTTTATTTACTTTACATTTGTTTGAAGATTATAACATTGATTTTTAAATATTTATTATAATATTATTTTACTATTATCAAGAGGTAATTATTTTTTATTCTAGATTATTTACATTTTAAGATTATTTTAATCTTAATTTAAATTTAATTTAATTTTTTAATTCACACGTTATATAGTAAAGTTTATGTATTTTAATTTAAATGTTTTATTTTTATTTTTATTTGTTTTATTTAAATATTTTATTTTTGTATTTTGTAAAGTAAAATCTTTTAAATTTAGAGCTAATTATTATAAGAACTAAATTGAAGTATTTTAATAAGTAAATAGATAACTACATATGAAACACTGGGAGAATCTATCATTTAAGTAATAATTAGCATCCTAATTAAGTAGTTAACAATCTTAAAACAGTTTTATTAACAGAAAAGACCAACTATATTGTTGTGAAGACACTCAAGACAGGGCCGAAAACCTATAACCTGAAAACATTAACAAGAAGACATAGTGCATCAAGGAGGTCGTATTTCATGTCTTAGTGAAAACTACTTTTGCATCATTTAACCATTTGACGTGATTTATTCTTTGGAGAACTGTTTCCAAACACAAGCATACATTTTCTAAGCAATCCCAAAACTTGTACCTTTACCTTAAAGCTCGAGTTCTCCACAATAATGCATATATATTTGAGGTTTTATCTATCATATAATGTCACTCAAGCAGTGATTACAATCAACACATTGGAATAAGTTGACTGCATACACCATACAAAGAAAGTTCAATATCCAACAGATAACAACAATTCAAACAGAATAAAAATTTATTCATAGAATTTTACTCACTAGCAACAAATACCACTTGTTTACCAACATTGTGACCATTAAAGAGACCAACTAAGGCTGCAGGGCCATTCTCAAGGCCCTCAGCTATGTCTTCCACATACACAACCTTCCCTTCTCTTATATGAGGCAGGACAAACTCCAAGAACTTGGGATATAGATGATAGAAATCATTTACAATAAAAGCTTCCATTTTAACCCTCTTAAATATGAGATTTGCCAAATTTGTTACACCTTCAGGTTGTGTAAGATTGTACTGTGAGATCATTCCACACACAGGTATGCGGCCATGGATTCTCATATTTGGGAGTACGGCATCAAGTGTCTTGCCCCCCACATTCTCAAAGTATATGTCAATGCCTTCTGGAAAGTATCTGATGTATAAATTCATATGCACCACTCATTAATGTGTATATATAGAGTTTAATATACAATGTAAAATAGTAAAATAGTTTTACACTGTAGGTGTATAGCCTATTTATATGTACCACAAAATTGTTAAATAGTGACCTTTTCAAAGTTGCATTGAGGTCTGTCTCTTCTTTGTAGTTAAAAGCTTCATCAAATCCTAATTTATTCTTCAACAGATCCACCTGGTTGCAAGACATGCATTTAAGTGAAAGGAGGACCAAGTATTTTTGCTGGTCAGCTAATATAAACTGAATGGATTTGTAACCCTATTGATCACACTTCTTTACAACAATTTTTCCTATTAAAAAAATTTCACCATTAATAGTTTCTGCCACAAACCACTTCATAATTTACTTTCTTGGTGCAACGGGAAGGGGTGGGAGTTGGACACTTTGAAAATAGACATGAACATAGAAACAGAGTAAATAACAGGGTTTTGAATTATAAAAAATATTGAAGAGTGAAAGTTCTAATATCAGTATAAATAATATACCCTGCATTGACTAAAACAAACATCATGCATTTTAATTCCACCTACAATCTTAGAAAATCATAAAAGTATGCAACATGCCTCAAAGTTTGCACTGTCAAAGGATTTATAATTGAAAAAAAAGACTTTGGTTGTTGTAATTCGGCCAATTCAAAATAGTAGTACATTAAACAGCAGAATAAATAACGAAAAGTTTATGCTAATTTATAGTTCATGCAGAGATAAATAATGACAATAATTGGAAGAATACCTTGTCTTTACTTCCAGCACTTCCAACCACATAACATCCAGTCAATTTAGCAAATTGACCAACAAGTTGACCAACTGCACCAGAGGCAGCTGAAACAAAAACATTCTCTCCTTTCTTGGGACAGCCTACTTCAAAGAAACCTGCATATGCAGTCATTCCTGGCATACCTGAGGTCAGAGAAGAAAATAACATACGTCAAAGGGCACAACATAATCGCTATGCAAGATTTACCTTCTTATTTTCTTCTCCTATAAGTGCTAATGGAAAAATTTATTCAAATAAGAGTAAAGAAAGAAGCTATTTATCACATGAAAGCTTGATAAGTTAGACTTGTAGATCATATTAACATCAAGTGCAATCTTCACCAAGAATCAATATAAATTGAAATTGTTGAATACATACCAAGAATTCCAGTGTAGTAGGAAAGTGGTACATCGGTGTGCTCAATTTTGAAACGTATTTGAGATGAGGGGACCAAGCTATACTCTTCCCATTTAGTAGTTCCCCACACTAAATCGCCTTTCTTATAATCTGAATGTCCAGATTCCAGCACTTTACCCACACCAAGACCTGTCAATGGCTGCAATTACTCAACAGTTACTACCTACTTTCATATATGATTAAAACATACTTTCAATACTGCAGATTACTTCATTAACTAACCTTTTTATTAAGCCCATTACATCAACATTTTTTTCTTAAAAGAACATGTTTCACCTGTTCCTTATTCTGCTCTAAAACTGAACCTTCGAAATTTGAAATGCTTAAATCAACCTCATTTAATTTTCTTAACAAACCATTGCATGGTACAACAGCTTAATATATAAATGAAAAAGAAATAGTAAAATCCTAATTAACCCAATTGACTAAAGGGGAGTAAAATCTTACGGTTTAAGCAACCCTTTTCCTAATATGCAGCAATTTCCTTCAAATTCCCGAACATTTTTTTTATTATATTAATCTATTCACCCGTTATATATTTATTTTCTGTGAAAACTAATTTGTAAATGTATTTTCATATAATATCAAAACATAGTTTTTTAGGATAATATTTCAATAAGAGAAAATAGGTTATCCATTAAATTTGTTAATTTTTATAATAATTATTTTAAAATTAAATAAATTTAAATTTGTAATCTGATCGAGTAAAACTTCTTATACAATTTAACTCTTATAGGAGTTAAGTACAAACGATTGATATGAGTGAATTTCATCTCTCTTGTCAAACTTACAATTTTAGGATATCAGACAAAATTCACCTATCATTAAAAACATGAGAATCAAAATAATAATGTTTTACTAAGACATGTGAATTGAAGCTAAAAATAAGAGTAAAAAAGGTTTGTGGTGAAAGAGAGTGAGTGACTTACAGAGGCAAGGGTGTAGGTCCCAGATCCAAGAGAACGGTCCTTGGTCATGAGGAGTCGCATGTATGGATCACAGGACAAGTATAGATTTTTGAGGAGGACATCATTGGAACCTTCTGGAAGCTTCAATGTTATAGTACTTTCAACAATGTTCGTGTCGGATTCTTTGGGAAAAACGGTGACATAGTTCCTTAAAACCACTTGCCTGTTCCTCACTTGCGCCATCTTAAACTTGTTATCTGTCTCCGTTTCAGATAGTTGAGTGTGTTGTGTTGTGTTGGGGTTGTGCTCCGTTAATATAGGGAATGGGAAGGGATAAAATGGGAAAATCAAAGGGATAATGTTATGACCCTGAAAGCAGTGTTTTGTTGTTGAAATCACTAAATTATAAAAATAAAAAAAAATGTTACCGTGAAAATTTTGTTTTGATTTTTTATTTTTTACAAAATTTATTTTGATCTTTTTATTTTTAAATTTGACTTAAACTTGTCTTTTATAAAAAATAGAAAATAAATATTAAAACATGCTTTTAAATTCTTTTTTTAATGTTCATATTAATAATTCATCTACCTTAAAATTATAGAAATCAACTACTATCTAAATTAAAAATATCATAAATAAGATAAAATTAGTCTGAAAATGAATCCAGACAATAAAAAAATAAAAAAATTCATATTAAATTTTTTTAAAAAAAAATAGGCTGGAAAGAAGAGAATTTTACTGGAAATTTTCGCTCTATTGAAATTAAAATACTATAACTATTGCTTTAAAATTTTCTTAGCTTGCGTTTGTATTGGATGGAGTGAAATAGATTATTGATGAGATAAATTTTATGTCTTAGATAAGTGAGAAGATAATTTAAAATTAAATTTGATTGTCTTTTTGAAAGAATAATATTAATTTAAGTTTAAAAATTAAATAATTAAAATAATTTAAAAAAATTAAAGGATAAAATAATTTTATTGAAAGTGCTGATGGAAAATTATAATTTAAGCTATGGAAAATTATTGTCTAAAGGGTGATTTGTAAATATTTCCTGATCAATTTTAACTTCTCTTTTTCTTTTATTTGCGTCTCTAAAACTGGATGAGTTTGGTGTTTAATTAATTCAATTTTTTTTAGGAAAAATCAATAATTTTATTTTCTAATAATTTAGATTTCAATTAAGTCTTATTTAATTTATTCATTTAACTTCTATGTTTATCCAACGTTTTTCTCTCATCATATATTGGTTTTGCTACTCGACATAATTATTCCAGATAGCATATATGTGACTTTAACTACATCGCGCAAGTTTAATATTGTAATGACTATTTTTTTATTATATAAAAATTTTCTAAGAAAACCAAGATAAAAAAATAATGACTATTTTTTTTATAAAATATCAAGGACCTGTTTAAAAAATATTTTAATTAAGATTTTATTCAACAAATTCTTATTATATTATGGTATAAGTGTTTAAATTTTAATAAATTATTTGTGTTTTGATATATACATGACGATAAAAGCTTTCATAATTTTAAAGTATTTAGAAATATTACTAAGTAAGTATTTATAAAATAGTATCTCATTTTAAAAATTAAAAAAAATAAAATCATGATTAAAAATAAAAAAATATTATTATACTAACATTATATATATCACAAAAATATTAAAAATAAAATAATATTCACTATTTACTTATTTTTATTTTTTAAAAAATAAAAACTTAAGCATCATAAATTTTAAAAAAAATTATGACACACAAATTTTTTTTACTATACACCTATCAATAATTTTAAATGTTAAAATATTTAATAATCAAAACATGACTAAAATACAAATTAAAATATTAAATTAAAATCATATAAATCTTAAAATTATGATATAAACTTAAAAAATTCAACTTTTACATGTATAAATAAATATAAGTATATAAAAATTATAAATCATCATAAAACTTCTACAACTATATATTATTGTAAAATGAAATATAAAAATAATTACCAGTAACAAATAAAATAAATAATTAGCAACATATAATTTAAATTAATTAATAAAATTATATTTTATAGTGAAATAAAGAAGAAAATAAATCCTTTTACAAAAAGCTAAACACCTTTTACCAATATAAATATATATATATATATATATATATATATATATATATATATATATATAAAAAAATTTACTAGTAATAAATAATTATAATTTGTTTTATGTAGAAGTTAATATTTATATTAATGTGGATTAACAAACAAAAATAAAATATTTAATAAAGAACAAAAAGGAAACAAATAAAAAAAAATACATAAGTTTTATATATTTAATTATGTCAACATTCAAATGAGTATTTTTATAAGTTTCCATAAGCTATTTCAATAGCCATTTCAGAAAGTCTTTAAAAAAAACTAAAAATATCTATAACACTTACTACTTACTGCTAGTAGTACGTAGTAAATTGAACACAAACGTACCACTAGTACTTCGAAACAATTACTACTAGTACTTATAACACAAATAAATTGCATATAAATTCAAATAAATTATATATAAACTCTTTCGGATGAGACATTCCCGGAATATTGAACACAAACTTAAGAAAAGACGACAGAAATCTCCAACAAAAGCATTGCATTCAATCACGAGCAACGACAAGCACTTGTTTACCAACATTGCGACCACTGAAGAGGCCAACCAAGGCTGTAGGGCCATTTTCAAGACCCTCAGCTATGTCTTCCACATACACAATCTTCCCTTCTCTAATATGGGGCAGGACAAACTCCAAATACTTTGGATATAAGTGATAATATTCAGTAACCATAAAACCTTCCATGCGAACTCTCTTAAACATGAGATTTGCCAAATTTGTTACACCTTCTGGTTGTGTAAGATTATACTGTGAGATCATTCCACAAATGGGTATGCGACCATGAACTCTCATATTCAAAAGTACAGCATCAAGTGTCTTCCCCCCAACATTCTCAAAGTATATGTCAATGCCTTCTGGAAAGTACCTGATGTATAAATTTATATGCACCACTCATTAGTGTATATATATTGTATGCACAATTTTATTTAATTAAAATTTCTGTACCACAAAATTGTTAAATACTGACCTTTTTAAAGTTGCATTGAGGTCTGACTCTTCTTTGTAGTTAAAAGCTTCATCAAATCCTAATTTATTCTTCAAAAGATCCACCTAGTTGGAAAAAACACATTCAAATGAGAGAAGAAGTAGATATTTTTGTTGGTGAGCAAATATAAACTAAAAGGATTTCAGGTCCTGTTAATTAGACAACTATTGCTGGTGTATGCACAATTCTCTTAATAAAAGTTCAAGGTTTATTTTTGGGGTAAGGCAGAGGGGCCAAGGTTTATAACAGGTTACATATGCAAACAAACTTCAGCATAGGACCACAGTGATACAAGATTATGAAGTATAGAAAACATTATAGAATGCAACTTCTGATATTTGACAAAAATAACTGTATGACCCTTTCATAGAAAAGGAAAAACTTCCATGTGTTTTGATTCTACATCTTGGAAAATCCCAAAAATATGCCACATGTCTCGAAATATTCACTGACAAAAAATTACCAATTAACAAGTATATTATCTAAGCTTGGAAATAGGCAAAAGCATTTCTGTAAAATATTTAGGCTAATTCAAAATAGTTGAACTTTAAACAGCACACTAATTAACTAAAAGTTGATGCTAATTTATCATTCACGCAGAGATAAATAATGACAATAATTAGAAGAATACCTTGTCTTTACTTCCAGCACTTCCAACCACATAACAACCAGTCAATTTAGCAAATTGACCAACAAGTTGACCAACTGCACCAGAGGCAGCTGAAACAAAAACATTCTCTCCTTTTTTGGGAGACCCTAATTCAAAGAAACCAGCATAAGCAGTGATTCCTGGCATACCTGTGTTCAAAAAAATTCAAAGAAGAAACTAACATGAGTGATGGGTCACAAGGCACAATAAAATGTAAGAAAACAATGCAACAAGCATCCATAAGCTTGCTGAGATTCATTTTGGAGAAGAACAACATAAATTGAGGCTTGCATATCATATTGACATAAGGTGTTTGATGAATACATACCAAGAATACCAGTATAATATGAGAGAGGGACATCGGTGTGTTCAATTTTGAAAAGTATTAGAGATGAGGGGATCAAGCTGAATTCTTCCCATTTGGTCATTCCCCATACTAAATCACCTTTTTTATAATCCGGGTCTCCAGATTCAACAACTTTAGACACCCCAAATCCTGTTAATGGCTGCATTTATATAACGGTTAGTAACTATATAAGTCCATGATTAAAAATTAAATACTACACTACAAACTTTTTTTTTTAAGGTTTAATCACCTATTTAGTCCCTTTATATTTATTATTTTTTACGTTTTAGTACTTATACTTAAAAATAATTTATTTTAATTCATATACATAATTTTTTTATATAGTTTTAGTCTCTATAATAAAGTGTAGCTTAGTCTCTACTAGATAAAATTATTACAAAATAAAAAATAAAGATGCAATATGGTCCCAAATATTTTGACAGTTAATAAATCGTCACAAATTGATCTCTAAAAATTAAAAAAAATCATTAAATTTTTAATAGATTTATATTATCAAAAAATTTATAACAATTTCATATCGATAATTTTGATTTTATGACAATTTTACTTAACAAAATTAAGTCACATTTAACAATTGAGACTAAAATATGAAAATTATAAAGTAAAGATAGTACAAGTATAAGAATTAAATAAGTAATTAAATATTTTTTAATTATAGTATTTTTTTTTTAAGATAAAAAATATTCTCTTTTGGATGTAATCATATTTGAGTCGTGAAAACTATACCAGTTTACAAAACTCTTTATCCATGTATTTAACAAAGCTGCATATTCTAAACTTTAAATATTCAATTTTCTCAACAATCGTGTATGTAAAGTACAACTTACACAAAAATAAGTGCTATGTGTGGGAGTTTTGAAAGAGACATCGTAGAGTGGTTTTACAAAATGTTTAGCTTGAAATGGAACGGTGTGGAAAGTATTAAATATGTACCTACCGGTCGGTTTTCATTACATCCCGGTCGGTTCTCAGTACACACCGGCCAGTCGTAGGGTTGGTTTAGCTCCTAGGCAGCCCTGCGCACTAGCTCATCGTGGAGTCAGATCAGGAGGAGGCCTGTCAGGACTTTGCGTGCACGGTTCTCAACATCGAAGTTTCTTGGGTTGACAAGCCTAGACCCCTCGCCTAGGGTCATGGGAATTCTCGCCACTAAAGGACAAATAACGACTTTATGCATGAAGATTGAAAAAGGGGAGTCGTAGAGAAGGAGAGGGACCTTTTTTCGAATACGAGAACATTGGCGCCTATCGTGGGGCAGGTAAAACTAATCCCAACAACCACAAGGAGGAGCACACGATGGAGCAGGAGCAATGCCAATCACCAAAAACCAAGCTAGCTCCACGAATGAGCGGGAGGAGGATACGCTGCAGAAATTGCTTCGTGCCGGAGCTTCCCTTCAAGCACGAAGCGATGAGCAGTCACGGCTCAGCGCTGAAGCCGAACAGAGACAGGCGAAAGCCGAAGAGAGGTATCAGCTGGCGGAGGAACGTCACATAGAGGCCATGAAGGTTGTGGAGCAGAGGGAAGAGGAGCTTTGCCAGCAAATAGCCACCCTCAGAGTTGCGAGCGAGCGTGACCAAACCATACACGAGGAGATTCCCACCCAACCATTTTGGGGGCAACTGTTTTGTAGGGAAATAGGTGAGACCCCTATTCCCCCCAACTTTAGGTAAGTGATCGTGGAGCTTTTTGATGGGAGGCAGGACCCCTATGCACACTTGCAAGCCTTCCAAACACAGATGTACATCAGTGGTGGGAACGACAGGCTTAGCTGCAAGCTCTTTCCAGGAACGTTGAGGGGAGTAGCGATGTAGTGGATGGCGACACTTCCACCTAGGTCCATTCAAACTTTCAAAGATCTGGTCAGTTCTTTCGTATCACAGTTTGTGGCCAGCAAGGTGAAGAGGTTGGAGGTAGCAGATCTGTTCGATATCAAACAGGCTGAAGGAGAGAGTTTGAAGATCTATTTAGCGCGCTTTAATAACGCGACGATCAAAGTAGATGACCTTGACCAGAAGTTCTTTGTCAAAGCCTTTCAGAAAGGTTTGGAGGCGGGGCCATTTAGCGACACTTTGGCCCTCAGGAAACCAGCCAGCATGGAGGTGGAAGAGGACCAGTTCGAATGACGAAAATCGGAGCGAGGACCCGACCGTAAGGATACGAGGCATTTGGCTAAGGCCAAGGAGGACAAGCGTCCAGTGCTTGCTCGAACAAACGAGCACACACAACATTTCACCCCTCTGATTGAAAAAAGGACTCAAATCCTGCATGAAATCTATCACACCACCCTCTTAGAGTTTCCACAAGAAACCAAAGGAAAAGTAATGGGAAAGGACAAAGATGGCTGGTGCGACTTCCACCAACCATTTGGTCACATTACTGAAGATTGTTGGGCATTGAAAATGCAGATTGAGAAGCTAGTGTAGGCAGGCTACCTCAATCGCTATATCCGGCGGTCGTCAGACGAGCGACACAAGCCGCGAGGCAATAGTATGGGAAGGTCAGCTGGCACCAGCAGGAGGGAAAGGAGACGGTCACGTCAGAGAACCCCCCCGCTCACTGGGGAACAATAGCCACTATCTCTGGAGGAAGGATGACCACCCACCCCCCGAACCACGAGCAGGAAGTGAGGAGGATTGAAGAGGAAAGGAGAGTTGAAAGAGTTCAAGCAGTACTAACGAGAGCGAATATGATGCCACTGGGCAGGAAAGAGCCTACACCCACCATCACATTTGATGACCGAGATCTAAAGCGCGGAACATCCGGACGGGACGAATCGATGGTAATCTCGATCGTGGCGGCGGAGTACAAGATAAAGCGCGTCTTGATAGACCAAGGAAGCTCGACTAATATCCTTTACTAGTCCACAGTCCAAAAGATGCAGTTGCCGGCCAGTTGGCTATAGGAATGCTTTAGGAACCTGTATGGCTTCGCAAGAGAATGCGTTCCCATCAGGGGGATGGTTGAGTTAGAGACCAGCTTCGGAGAACGATCAAGTATTAAGACCATTCCGGTCCTTTACACCATTGTGGATGCCCCAGCATCATATAACATTATCATAGGCCGACCGACATTAAACAGGCTGGGGGCAGTTGTCTCCATCAGACACTTGTGCATGAAGTTCCCAGTTGGGAGAAGGGTAGGAAGCGTATGGGCTGACTCCCATGTGGCCCAAAGGTGTTATGAAGATAGTTTAAAAGTGGGGGCTCGCTCGCCGGACAGTGTCATCAATGCTTTGGAATTGGATTTGGACCCGAGATGTCGGTATGAGCATGAGGGGCCATACCCGGCCGAGGACTTGAAGGAGATACGACTAGGACCTTGGTCAGAGCAGGTGACGAAGATAGGGACAGCCATGAATCCTGAGGAGGAAGACTTGTTGGTGACCTTTCTGAAAGCAAATCGTGATGTGTTCGCATGGTCGGCCAAGGATATGCCCAGCGTAGACTTCGAATTCATATGCCATCGACTATCTATAGAGCAGGGGGCGATGTCAGTCGCCCAAAAGAAGAGAAAGCAAGGAGAAGAAAAACATAGAGTAGCAAGGGAAGAAACGCGCAAATTAGTGTTGGCCGGATTTGTGCGAGAGGTACAATACCCAACCTGGCTGGCCAACGTAGTGATGGTCAAGAAACCGAGTGGAAAATGGAGAATGTGCACGGACTATACCGACCTTAACAAAGCTTGCCCCAAAGACCCTTACCCCCTACCTAGTATTGACAGGTTAGTAGACGGTGTGGCAGGATTCGCCCTACTAAGCTTCATGGACACATATTCGGGTTACAACCAAATCCGGATGCACCCTCAAGACGAGGAGAAGAGCGCGTTCATTACGGAAGACAGAGCCTTTTGTTACAAGGTCATGCCATTTGGCCTCAAGAACGCAGGAGCCACCTATCAGCGCCTGATGGACAAAATATTCAGGAAGTCATGGGGGTGGATGTGGAGGTGTACGTCGACGACATGGTGGTTAAATACCATGGAGTGAGGAACATTGCCAAGCGTTAGAGTGTGTATTCCATATCCCGAGGAAACATCGACTTAGGTTAAACCCGAATAAGTGCTCGTTTGGGGTCAGAGCTGGAAAATTCTCTGGCTTCATGCTGACAGAGAGAGGTATTGAAGCCAATCTAGAGAAATGCCAAGCGGTCCTCAATATGAGAAGCCCATAGAGCGTGAAGGAGGTTCAACAATTCATGGGCAGGGTCACAGCACTATCCCAATTTATTTCAAGAGCAGTAGAGACAACCATGCCAATATTCGGAACCCTCAAGAAAGTGGGAAAATTTGTATGGACACCGACGTGCGAGGAGGCCTTTTTGCGCCTGAAAGCAATGATGGTAGCTTCGCCAGTGCTGATTCGTCCATGCCCAGGTACGCCCTTATACTTGTATATATCTGTGTCTGATGCCGCTGTCAGTTTGGCGCTGATCCAGGAAAAAGAGGGAGAATAGAGGCCGATTTATTTCACTAGCAAGGTATTGTAGGGTGCCGAGAAGAGGTACCAAAAGATCGAGAAAGCTACATTAGCTTTGGTGATGGCCTCTTGGAGACTTTGCCCCTATTTTCAGAACTTTAGCATAATAGTCCGAACAAACTTGCCCATACGACAAGTGTTGAGAAAACCAGACTTGGCAGGGAGGATGGTAGTGTGGAGTGTCCAGTTGTCGGAGTTCGACATTTCATTCGAAAGAAGGGGCCATGTGAAAGCATAAGCATTGGCCGATTTTATTACGGAGTTAACCCCGGATGGCCCCCTGACAGCCGATCAAGGCGATTGGTATCTCTCGGTCGATGGGTCTTCAAACCAAGCGGGATCTAGAGCGGGTGTTATTTTAGAAGGACCAGACGACGTCCTCATCAAACAATCCCTGCATTTCGACTTCATAGCCAACAATAACCAGGCAGAGTATGAAGCATTGTTGGCAGGCATGAGACTAGCCCGAGAACTAGATGCGAAAAGGTTAACTGCCAAGAGTGATTCACGGTTAGTAACAGGATAGGTGAACAATGAATATCAAACAAGGGATCTGCAATTAACCAAGTATCGAGAGCAGGTAGTAAAGCTGGCGGCCACCTTTGAAAAGTTTGTACTGGTACATGTACCAAGGGATCAGAACGAGCGAGTCAACTTGCTAGCCAAGCTAGCCAGCACCCAAAAAAGAGGGTAGCAAAGGTCCGTCATTCATGAGAATCTGGAAATGCCAACCATTGATAAGGGGGGAGTGTGGAATATCGAGAAAAGGATAACTTGGATGACTTCGATAGTCCAATATTTGGAGGACAGGCGAGTCCTAGAGAATGGCCAGGAGGCCAAGAAGGTAACAAAGGAGGCCGCCAGATACACGCTGGTGGGACAACAGTTGTATAGAAGGGGTTTTGCTTTCCCCTTGCTTAGATGCCGGGAAGGTGATGAAGCTGAGTATGTGATGAGGGAGGTTCACGAAGGCATATGTGGAACCCACATAGGAGGGAGGGCCCTAGCAAGTAAGATTGCTAGGGCTAGATATTACTGGCCCACTCTGAGAAACGATTGCATGAACTATGTCAATAAATGCGATAGGTGCTAGAGGTTTGCCGAAGGGCACAAGGCACCTCCCGAACGCTTACATTCAGTCACGTCACCGTGGCCGTTTTGCAAGTGGGGGGTAGATATCCTGGGACCATTCCCCATGGTGCCAGGGCAAATCAAATTCTTGATTGTGGCCATGGATTACTTCACCAAGTGAGTCGAGGCAGAGCCGCTCGCTACCATTTCCGCGGAAAGAGTTAAGCGCTTCCTTTGAAAGAAGATCATCTGCCGATTCGACATCCCAACCGAGATAGTGTCCAATAATGGAACTCAGTTTGCATCTTGTGCGACGGCTGAATTCTGTGAAGGGTTAAGAATCAAGCAGATCTTCACGTCGGTAGAGCATCCACAGTCCAATGGCCAAGCTAAGGTAGCCAACAAAGTTATTTTGAAAGGGCTTCGAAAGAGGCTGGAAGAGGCAAAGGGCAGATGGGCTGAAGAGCTACCGTAGGTGCTTTGGTCATACCACACTACTCCCCATTCAACCACTAATAAGACCCCTTTTCGATTAACATTCGGAATTGAGGCCGTGATACCTATAGAAATTGGAGAGCCGTTAGCACGCACAACATTATTCGAATAGAGCAAGAATGAGGACGAGTTGAGGGCAAATTTGGACCTGCTGCAAGAAGTCAGGGAGACGACACACATAAGAGAATATGTTGTTAAGGCAAGGGTGGCAAGGACGTACAATAAGAGGGTAGTTCCTCGCAAATTTAGACCCAAGACTTGGTACTGAGAAGGGTGGTTCAAAAAGCTGAGAACAACAAGTTAACGCCAAGCTGGGAAGGGCCCTTCAGAGTGAAAGAAGAAGTCGGGCGAGGGGCTTACCGACTAGAATCTTTGGGAGGCAAGAAGGTCCTGCGAACATGGAAAATCGCCTCCCTACGAATGAACTACAATTAATATCCATGAATGATATTGTCTCTTTGCAGAACGCAACATGCCATTGAAATTGCTCGCCTCGGTTTAAAGTCCTAAAAGGGCAACTCAATAAAGTCGACCTAGGGCTCGCCTCGGTTTAAAGTCCTAAAAGGGTGACTCAATAAAGTAGACCCAGGGCTCGCCTCGAATTAAAGTCCTAAAAGGGCGACCTAACACGGTCGGCCCAAGGCTCGCCTCGGTTTAAAGTCCTAAAAGGGCGACTCAATAAAGTCA
The DNA here is from genome assembly GCA_025330945.1 of Mucuna pruriens. Taxonomy (NCBI): domain Eukaryota; kingdom Viridiplantae; phylum Streptophyta; class Magnoliopsida; order Fabales; family Fabaceae; genus Mucuna; species Mucuna pruriens. Next base: position 97,620 of record JAENHJ010000384.1, on the reverse strand, counting down.
ACCCAGGGCTTGCCTCGGATTAAAGTCCTAAAAGGGCGACCTAACACGGTCAGCCCAGGGCTCGCCTCGATTTAAAGTCCTAAAAGGCCGACTCAATAAAGTCGACCCAAAACTCGCCTCGGTTTAAAGTCCTAAAAGGGCGACTCAATAAAGTCGACCCAGGGCTCGCCTCGGATTAAAGTCCTAAAAGGGCGACCTAACACGGTCGGCCCAGGGCTCCCCTCGATTTAAAGTCCTAAAAGGGCGACCTAACATGATCGGTCCAAATGTACCTCAAACTTGGGTTAGGGGTTTAAAGAATGACACACGACGATCAGTACAACCGACTTGATTCATTTAGAAGTAAAATAAAGAACCAAAAATCTTAAAATCGCCTCAAACTTAGGTTGAAGGTTTAAAGAATGACACACAGTGTCGAACGCGGCGCAAATACAAGTGAACACTAGTCAAGAAATACATAGTAAGCGTGACTTAGCGATTAATAAGATCGACACAACGACAAGCGAAAATAAAATCGAATCAAGAGCAAAGATAAATTGAAAGCACAATAAAAGTTCAATAAAACATCCCAGAAATGCAAACCAAGTTTGAAATTAATACAAATTAATTTCAAGTAATGTTCAAGAGGCTAGAGATCCAGGAGGAGTCTCCAGTGATACAAGCCGCCCATTTACTATTTCTTTGAAAGGGCTGGCCTCCGAAACGTCCATGGAAGGGTGAAGGAATCGAACTTGCTCTAAAGCACGCTCAAACCCCACCTCGTATTGATCTACGATATCAATACCCTGCTGAAAGATGGTTTGGTCACGTGCCCCAATGGTTTCTTGAGCTTGCTTGAGCGATTCTTCAGCCGACGCCAACTTACCCTCTTGGTCTCTCTGAACTTCTTCTAGATCATCGATATCCTGGCGCAGCTTCCTTAGTTCAACGTGGAGTGAATCTTTCTCCTGCTCCAAATCAAACCTCACCTGTATCCATTCGGATTTAGCATTGAGAAGATCCTTATGCATCTGCTGCGCCACTCGAAGATCCTCTTGAAGCCTTTCAGTGGTTGACTGGTAGTTATTATGCTTAACTTCAGCCTCATAGTAAGCCGAAGACCACTTGAGCACCTCCTCTTCAGACTTCTTGCTTCGATCGGCCCAAGATCGCCGCTCTGATTCCAAGTACCCGAATTCCTTCTCAGTAGCGCGGGCTAGAGCAAACCCATGGGCGACATATTGCTGAAGGGCGATATAAGTTCCTACCAGGCCTAGTCGTCCCACCTCTTGCCCCAAAGATGAAGAAGCCAAGGCTTGATTCGCTGCCTCGGTAAAAGTATCAAAGTTGATCAATAAGTTCTTAGGATCAGAAGTTTGGGGGGTGGACTCTTCATGGCCGATAGTGGGATTCTTGAAGTCGACACGAGCAGGTTCCTCCAGATGCGGGAGCTTGCTTGGCTGTTGGCCGACTCCTCAAGTGTCCCCTGGTGCTAAGTTTGGAAAGGCGGCGAAGGGGCAGCTCGGTCTAGAACTAATATTGAGGGAGTGCGTGACGTTCCCTCCTGTGATATTTGCAGTGGATCCGTAGGACGAGTGGCAGAAAGAGGGGTGGCCTCAGCTTCGATCCCGACTGATTGCGAAGCCTGTTGCTCCTTTCTCTTCCTTAATTCTTTCAAGGCCTTAGTTGAATACCCTGAAAAAGCAAAGAAAAGAGGGCATAAGTAAGAAAGATGAAAGAAAACGAAAGGCAAACGACTGTCGCTCCACAAACCTGTTCCTTTAATGATCTCAATGCTATGGAGAAAAGGCAATTCTTCCAATTCAATGGTGAAGGAACGCTCCCAAGATTCTAAATCCTTACGGTCGACTATGATAGACACCGCCGGTTGACGAGTCCAGTGGAGTGGGAAGAACGGTCGTCCAGGGAAATCTATTAGCAAGTTGGGACCCGAATCGCTCGGGACTACTCGGAAGAAGCGATTCTTGAAGGTCTTGTAGCTCTCGAGGAAGGGCTTCAACAACTTACGCTTAGCCCGGTTGCTTAACAAAGTCCACCCTACCTTGTCAGTCTTACGCGGGGAAAAGAACCAAAAGAACACCCCCAGGGTGGGGGCTTTACCTAAATCTTCGCAAAGAAGCTCGAAGGCTCGTACGAACGCCCAACTATTAGGGTGAAGCTGGGTAGGAGCCACGTTCAGCGCGTGTAGGACTGCCCGTTCAAAGTGGGTGAAGGGGAGTTTTATCCCCAACTTTGAATGAAGTGTGTCGTATAGATAGAAAAATTGCTTGGCTCCCTCGGCCGGACCCAAACAAACTGACTCTCCTTGTCAGCACGGCGACACCGACACCGACCAAGGACCTGGTTGACAGATAGCCGTGGTCATCCCCAGCAGAGCGCTCGATCGTGTCAAGACGGAGGAAACCTTGGTAACTTCAGAGTCCACCCAAGAGTATAGGTCTTCAGCGATGTTGTCAAAAGTATGGTCGCGGTACCATATCTCGAAGGGGAAGTTTTCGCAGGATTTTGAGCTTGAAGAGGAACTACTCCCCACGTTAGAGGCTCCAACATCAGGTGTCGCACCCGATAGAGGTTGGTCTCCCTGAACAGAGGTGCCAGGTATGTCCCTCGAAGACTCTCCTACGAACGAAGAAGAGCAAGGGTCAGATTAAGACCCTGGCTAGGGCACGAGTTCCTTCGAAAAATCGAAGGAAATCAGAAATAACAGAGCCCAAACCAAAAGATAAGAAAATGAAGAATAAAAACACCAGGAAAGTCAAGAAATATCACCTGTTCGTGCCATTCAAACGAAGCCCTGAAGTAAGTGCGCGAGGTTAATGAGGGAGAAAGGAAGCGCGATTTCTTTGGAAGTGAAGCAACGAAGGAGGCGAAGAGTGAGGTGCGAAAGAATGCCTTTGGGAAACCAAGTATAGCCAACCCACGGATGGCACCGCGTCCCTAGGACGATCGGACAATGATAAGCTTATGTCACCGAACAAAGCTTAGGGGGCTGTGTACTGGTCTGCTTGTGTATCGGTCGGCCATCATTACACCCCGATCGGTTCTCAGTACACACCGGCCAGTCGTAGGGCCGGTTTAGCTCTTAGAAAGCCTTGCGCACTAGCCCATCGTAGAGTTAGATCAGGAAGAGGCGTGTCAAGACTTTGCGTGCACGATTCTCAACATCGAAGCTTCCTGGGCTGACAAGCCTAGACCCCTCGCCTAGGATCATGGGAATTCTCGTCACTAAAAGACAAATAATGACTTTATGCATGAAGATTGAAAAAAGGGAGTCGTGGATAAGGAGAGGGACTTTTTTCGAATACAAGAACAAAATATGAAACTCAATTTATGGAAATTTTAAGGATACTTTCAGTGTGTTTTTATTTAGCACACGTTCATATGCACGTTAAGGCCAGTCCATGTCTCTTGTGTCATTGACTTCAATAGACTATTAAGGCCTGGAAACCGTAAAACAAACACACCCTTCCTTTCCCTGGTAAGAAGAAAGAATAAATATTTTTTAAAAAAAAAAAAATTAGCTTACATATAAATTAAAAATTTGTTTTTAAATAAATTAATATAAATTTTTTTTACAAATTAATTTATACATAAGTTATTTTAATTTATAAAAAAAACAATTTTTATTGTTTCCTCTCATAAATTCTTCTAAATAGGTTGTGGCATGTAACATTGTCCTTATAATATGAGCTTAATTGTTATATTAGAGTAAACAAACAGAATTTATTAGGTATATTTTTATTTTAAATGAGAAAATTATATGCTAAATTTTTGTTAAAATATATACTTTTTGTTTATAAATTAATAATAAATAATTTTTTATTAGTGAATTTAAAACTTAAATTATAATAACCATACTTTTGGCTATTGGATCGATTCTGTAAAAAAATAAAAAAACAATAACAGTAATAAATTTATATTGATAAAAGGTTTTACCTTTATAATTTTTAGTTTCATTACAATAGGGAGGATGTTTAAGAAAATTATAAAGAAATAATTATCAAATAACACCTATTTGATGTGGCCACATATTATAAAATTCAAAAAATAAGAGAAAATTATGTAAAAGAAGCTTATTGAATTGATTAAAAAAATAAAATATAAAAAAAATTACATATATTTATAAAAATAAAAATTAACTAATCTCAATTAACTAACTAAATTTCACTTACTAAACTTATAAGAATTGTAAATAATATTTCTAAAAATGTTGTAAAAAAGTTTGTTTGATGACTTACAAAACCACGGGTATAGCTACGAAACCCATCGACGACCATGCTTCTCATGAGGGCCGCCATGTAAGGGTCACAGGAAAGGTAGAGATTTTTGAGGAGCACATCATCGGAACCTTCTGGAAGCTTCAATGTTATGGTTCCTTCAACTATTTTCATGTCGGATTCCTTAGGAAACCCACCCACATAGACATAGTCGCTTAGAACCACTTGTTTGTTCCTCACTTGCGCCATCTTAATTCGTAGCAACTGGTATACTGTGTTATTTGTGTCGTGTTGCCTCTCACTTTAGTTACAGCAGATATCTTTATAAAGGGAACGGCCAGGGACAATATGGGAAAATCAAGTGTCTGGTATTAAATAACAAAAAATTAGGCTTAATCCACTTTTAGTTATATAATTGTACAATTTTCATACCTTGTATTTTAATTGCGCCAATTGATTTATCTAGATATTGTAATTTTGATCATTTGATAAATTTTTATTAAATATTTAATCTATTTTACTACCGTAATACTGGATTAATGATGTAGCAAGGGACTATTTTAGCATGACTTAATTATACTTAATTTATCTGGTATTGTAATATGAAAGAAATTTAAAAGTGTAATTAAATTACTTCAATAATGTATCAATCAAGAAGTCAATTACCACATAATTGTGTAGTGACACATCAACAAATATCAGTTACATATTTTCATCCATCTTGGTTTTTTTTTTTTCTCCATTTCCATCAAAATATACAAGGCAATATCTTTAATCACTCTTGCACAATAATGAGTCACCAAATATTTTGTACATTTTGCATTTGTACATTTTGCAAACATACATGTAAGAAAATAATACTTTAATAAAAAAAAGTTTGTTTTTTATTTTAAAAATATTATTCTATCAGTAATAAAATTATAGTTATTAATACTTTAATATTAAAATAAAAATATAACATCAGTAACATGTAGGAAAAATTAAAAAAAAATAAAGACAAAAGTGATTATATATTTATATTTATTAATATTTTAATATGTGTAGTGTGTATAATAAATATTTTTTCATATAACTTAAATTTATAATAAATACTTCTAAATATATAAATTATATTATAATTAAAATTCATAATAAATAAATATTTTTAAATATATATTATATTTTAAATTTATAATAAACAATTTATATTATAATATAATGTGATTTTAATTCTTGGTAATTTTTATTAAAAAATACTGAAAATAAATTTAAAAATAAAGATATCAAAACATGATACATTAGAAGAGACAAGAGGGTAAGAAGAACTCTAAAAATATTCTCATTAAAAAAATCTAAAATCGTTTTGTTGATGAATAATAGCTAAAACGTTTTCATTCAAAATGAATTTTCTAATATATATATATATATGTAGAGAGAGAATTATATGAAAAAATAAATTAAATAATAAAATTATATATTATTTATCTATTACTTATTTCTTTTAAACTATATTTAATAAACAAAAATTGGTAATAAGTCGTTAAGATTTAAAGGACTATTTAAGGGGTGATTTTTTATTTCAAAAAATTTAAAAATTAAAACTAATTTTTAATTGATGAATTACAAAATAATAATGAGGATAGTAATAATAATGTCGGTGATATGAATGGTAGTAATGATAGATTGAATATGATGGTTTAGGATCATAAGAACCTACAAAAGTCATAAGACCACAAAATAGCAAAATAATATCGTACGAAAATTGCCCCACATGTAAGAACACAACCGAAAACCCCAACACAAATATCGTACGAAAATTGCAATGTGGGACACAAAAACAGTCGCACATGGAGAAAAAACTAATCAGGATCAGTGATCGTACTATGATTGCACTTTGCAGCTCTTTCTCTGTTAGGGTTTGAATTTTCAGTCAACTACAACAACAACAAACAAAATAAACCTTAGGTAATCAATAATGAAAACAAAATGTTGTGAATGAGTGAATACAATGTTATGCACAGTCAAAATGATGACGTTTCGAACTTTACAGACACTATTAACGGAGTTATAGTCCATATCATTTATACGTTGGAATTTTCTATCCACTAACGACCACCGACAGAAGGACAAACGTGTTATAAAAAAATTAATTTAAGAGATTATTTTGAAACTTTTTAAAATAGAAGACTAAAATAAAATAAAAAATAACTTGAAGATCAAAATTTTAATTTATCCTAATAATTATAAGTTTGGGTATTTTTACTGATATCACAACTTAATTTGTGACGTTAGGCTATGGTGGGTCGAGAACGTCCCGGCCATCTAATGACCGAGACTGATTCGACTACATGGAGTTGTCATCGGCATTTTGGTTTAGGGAACGCCAGAAAACTTGATGGAAAGGTTGGTCTTTGGAATCGGAGGTGCGAGTTCGGGAGTTGGTTACACGCTAGGGGCATAGGGTACCCCAGCAAGCCTATCACTTGATAGTTACCCTTGACTAGCTATGAGGGAATAGGGATGATACTTGTGTTTGGATCATGTTTTTTTCAGTATGGGTCACGAGAGGGGTGAGGTTTAGGTAAGGTGTTTTAGGGTTTTGGGGTTTAAGACTTGATAGGAATGTGTCTCCTGTGCCTACATACCTCGACTTTAGAGGAATCAAAGTCAACGTAGTTCTGACTGGTAAGGGTTCAAGCAAAAGCAAAGTCGGCTCGTACCAGCTTAGCCTTATTGAGACCGAGACGGACTCGGCACTGGGAGGGGTAGATTTGAGATGGTGGGTCACCACACGATGCCGATATAGACTAGGCCCTATTGTGGAAGGTTTCAGTGGGACAATAGTAGCCACAAATATGATTATCAATCAATAGGGGCAAAATGTAATGTGTTTATGTAGCTGTTGGTAAAAAATCATCTTTTGTATCTCAAGTAGTGACTACCTTACAAGAAAGAGGAACAATGAAATATACTATTGTAGTAGCTAAAACAAGGGGGTTCTCTAGGGGGTTTCCTCACTCCTGCAAGCAATGCCAGGGTGTACCCGAATTGGCAAAAGCAATGTGAGGAGGGGGTGGATTGGACTTGTTGATTTGTCACATTGGGCCGAGACAGAGTCAACCTTAGCGAGACCGAGATGGATTCGGTTGTGAGAGGGGTAGTCATGAGAGGTCGGGTACTTGGTTCTGGTATCACTTAAGGGGAGGGGTTCCTAGACTTTGGAAAGTTTCTAGAAACATGTAGTACTAACCTAGTGTTTAGAATCATCCTATGGCAATTTCTAGGAATATGCAACACTAACCTGGAGTGTAGAACCGGAGAGCTTTTCCGTCTATCCGTCCAATACTTCCGCTTGCCTCTCAATCTGGACTTGGAGCTTTCGCCTCGTTTGCTCTGTGCGATCGTCAGCTTTCTTTGCTCTTTCTGCGCCACTATCTTCTTTTTTCTCCTGATTCTCTCTCCAGTTTTTCTGATTCTCTCTCCACTTTTTTCTCTCTTTTTCCAGAGTTTTTAACTCTCTCCTTTTCAACGTTTCTCCTTGGCGAATTCCCCCTGCACTTCGGCTTGAGGCCTTTTTTATAGGCTTCGGATTGGGCCGGTGGTTGCCTTCGTATCCCATGATTCTCTCCTTAATTTTAGGATATAATATCCCATATCTTATCCCCTACTCTTCTCCCATGATTCTTTCCTTAATTTTAGGATCTAATATCCCATATCTTATCCCTACTCTTCTCCCATGATTCTCTCTTGGTAGGTGCCGATTTTGTGGGAACTACCTTCCATGATCTTCCTTTTTTACGTGGGTCAAGGTGGGTCCCGGGAAGACTCAGTTCTGGATAGTTTTTGGGTGCAACAATTGCCCCCTCTTTATTTGTGCTCATCCAGGTGAGAGAGTAGTCTCTCCCGGATGAGCGTAAATAAAGACTCAGGGTCAGTTTGGTGGATTGATTGATAGGTACTGGACTTGAATTGGTTTGTCACTAGACTATCCTTTGGCGTCCAGGTTTGAAAGATACACTGAATTATCCACTGGCATCCAGATTAGAATGAGATACTGGATCATCCATCGACATCCAGGTTAGAACGAGATATTGGACTATCCTCTGGCATCTAGGTTTGAAAGAGACACTGGATTGTCCACTGACATCCAAGTCGGAATGAGATGCTGGACTATCCTCTAGCGTCCAGGTTAGAACGAGATACTAGACTATCCTCTGGCATCCAGGTCGGAATGAGATACTGGACTATCCTCTGGCATCCAGGTTTGAAAGAGACACTGGATTATCCATTAAAGAGACACTGGATTATCCATTGGCATCTAGGTTGGAATGAGATACTAGACTATCCTCTAGCGTCCAGGTTTGAAAGAGACATTGGATTATTCACTGGCATCCAGGTCGGAATGAGATACTGGACTATCCTCTGGCGTCCAGGTTTGAAAGAGACACTGGATTATCCACTAGCATCCAGGTCGAAATGAGATACTGGACTATCCTCTAGCGTCCAGGTTTAAAAGAGACACTGGATTATCCACTGGCATCCAGGTTGGAAATGAGATACTGGACTATCCCCTAGCGTCCAGGTTTGAAAGAGATGCTGGATTATCCACTGGCATCCAGGTCGGAATGAAAAGGAAAAGAGTTTGTGTGGTTTTCTATTTTCTGGCCGAGATCTTGCCGGCTCTTTCTGAGCTGACACAAAGTCGGCCATGCCGCGACCGCTTTGGTGTGTACTTGAGTCAGGCGGAGATGATTGTGCTCTGGGGTCTAGGCTATGGTGACTTGGGTTGATTTGGGCCCGTTAGTATATTTTTGGGCTCTTCTTATTTTTTTATTTTTTTATTTTTTTATTTTTTGTTTGCGCTCTTTTATTTTGTTTTGTTTTTTTGCCACGTGGTGCCTGATTTTTGAATTCTGGGGAAATCCAGAGGTCGCGCGTGATGGGACGCGCTTTGCCACCCTTCAAACATGCCTCTTCGGTTTGGAGTGCATTGGTGAAGGGTGGTATGATGATTGCGCCGCCCTGGAGAAGCATACCCTTTAATCATCCATTGCGGGGTTCCCAGGTGTGCATTTATTAGGGGCGCACACTTGGCCATTTTGAATGCCTCTTTTGCCTGTTTCCCATTTTCACTTGTATTTTCCTTGAGCCTTTGGATTCCCAGCGTTTTTCCAGCCATCCTTCTTCCTTTTGCTTCTTCTTGAGTTCGCATTTTCGCCACCATGTTAGGTACTTCCACTTTTGAGACCTACTCCTTTTCTTCTTCATCTTCTTCATCGGGTGAGGCCCTAGAGGTCATGCTCGTCGCTGTGGTGGAGGGGGTTTCTTCTCAGGCCCCTGCATCTACTACGCCAGTGGTGAATCCCTTGGCGTGGGTCCATAAAGATGTATTGGACTTCCATTTTGAGATGACTCACTCTGAGGTGGCGTCTCTTGCGGAGGGAAGAAAATGGGTTCGCAACCCCATACCTGCCAGTTGACTATGATGCGCTGCAGCAAGAAGGAGTGGGTATGTCATGCTGCGAAGGAGGGAGAAGACCCATTCGGCTACATGTATGAGATAGTCCTCCTAGATTTGGGGGTTACCCTCCCATTCGATTTCTTCGAGGTTGACTTCTTGAGAATGTTGGGAATAGCCCCCTCCTAACTTCATCCCAACGGTTGGGCGGCCATTCAGGTCTTTAAGGTGGTGTGCCTGGCGCTTGTGATACTGCCCTCTGCCCCAATTTTTCTTAGCCACTACACCACACGAGTCGGTTAGTCGGTGGGCTGAGTGTCGTTGGCGCCCCTGCCCAATATTGGGCTTTTCACATCCTAAGCAAAATGTAAAAAATATTAGTAGCTCATGCAAGCTTGTGATCGAAGGTAGAGTCTACGTATACATGACTTAACATGATAAACATTTGTATATTTTGATGGAATTTGATTACTAAGAAGGGGATGAAAATGAGATGAATTCTACCATGGATTATTACTATGTTTGGTTCACTAATGAACTATCAAAATTTACTAGCAAAAGAAGGTAAATACAAAAACAATTGATTTACTATAGTGTTCAAGATAAATTTTTAAATTGTAAAATAGTCCTTAAAACTCAATAATTTAAATCCATGCTTTTTTACTTTTTGAATCCAAATCTACAAATATTTTATCCCTCTTTTACTTTTCTTTGATTATTATTTTTAAATGTAATTAAATTATTACAAAAAATTAATTAATCATGTTGAACATATTGAATCGCCAAGAATCACTCAAGAGAAACTCTCCTAAAACAATCCAAACAAAATTTTTAAAAAAAATTGAATTAGAGGAAGGAAATCAAAGGGAGACTTATTCGCAAGATTCTTATCAATCATTAATGATTTGGGAACTCATGGATCAAAATCATTAGTAAACCCTATTATGTCTCACAAAAATTCAATTCAATTATTATTTTATAGAAACACTGACAATTTGACAATTTAGAAAAACGATTCATATGTTTTTTTTGCTTATTAGGTCTCCCAAATCTTCGTCATTATGATTTGATCCATATCTTTATCCTCTCACATCGAGAACCACGAAGTTAATACATGCAAGGCTTGTTCATAGATGGATTTAGAACTTGTTCAAATGTTTCTTCAATGATCTCACTGTGGAGTGTTGTAGAACAGTTGCTAGTGGTGGTCGTCAAAGTTGTGCCATGTGCTAGTGTAGTCAAACTTCCGCATCAATGACACCAAACTTGTCACCATAGTGAGAGGTGTGATTGTCGTCAGAGAAAAATCAACAATGCCATTGGGAAGGAGACTTGATATTCCTCTTCTTATAGGGTTTCAATTACCTAAATTTATATGAATAAAATATTACACATATGTTAATTTTGTATGGAGACTAAATAGTAAAATTTTAACCAAAATATTATTATCTCGTCTTCAATTCTATTTTTGAAACACTTAAATGCTCATCCACAATAGACTAAACCGAAAAGGAATCTAGAAAATTATTTGTTTTATTTTAGAACTTAGGTACAACTTTCAATATTTTGGATTTACATGATAAGAGAAATGTGGAAGAGAATAAATGATCTTTGGGACCACAAAATTATTATTATTTTTAATTTAATTCGTATGGATGGCCATAGTTTCCACGGAAATTTTGTTTTCTCTCTCACGTTACGAATATTTTGATTGCTCTCCATTTTCTGAATTTATGTTTAGGTAAATTTTTTTAGAAAAAAAATAGAGAAAGAAAAAATAAATAAGTTTTTTTAAGTTAAAATTAACTTATATATAAGTTAAAAATAAATTTTTGAAGAAATTAACATGAAAAAACTTTTACAAATTAACTTATTTATAAATTTATTTTATTTTTATTTCTTATTTTCTTTCCTTATAAATATTTATAAAAAAAAAAACTATCAAAACAAGTCCACAATGGAAGAAGGGTAACGAAGTGAAGGAGAGAAGCATCATGTTGAGTTGAGTCAGTAAATTAAAATATAGCAGAAATTTTTTCTTAATCACATACCAAAGTTCAGTCTTTCTAAAAAAAAAATTAAAATTTAAGGATGAGATAAACTATTTTTTTAAAAGGACTAATTAAGGATTATAACATTTTCATTCACATCAAACAAATAAATTTTATATTTTTATATAATTTACTTATTTCTTTCTATTCTCTCTTGCACTCGTATGAATAAGTAGAACAAATGTATTTTATTTTTCTGTATTTACTTTGGTCCCTCAAATAAAGCATAACAGACATCCTAAGAAGGAAATAAATGAAGGATTTTTTTTTAAAATAATATGTAAATTTCTATAATTTTTTTGAGTTTTTAATTAGGTATTTATAATTAAAAATTATTTAAATCTTTATAATTTGAAAATTTTGTAATTAAATCCTCCCATGCTAATACCAATATAACTTTGTTAATTTATATTAACGAGATGTTGTAACACAATAATTTATTTATTTTTATTATGTTAACGTAGTATTTTAATATTGTAATTATTTTTTTTATTTTTTTAAAGGTTTTTAAATCTCTAATTTCATCTTTGATAAAGCCACACTGAGATATTTGCTGTGTACAAAGAGAGAACTCTTATCCTCATATTTAACACTTTGCACCGAGAAAGAACAAGAAAAAAAATAAAAATGATAATTAAAGAAAAAAGGTTAAGTTTTGCTTCAAATTTATTCTAGTATAGTTTTTGGACAACTAAAAAAAAAGGGAAGAAAAATTAGTATGGTTAATTCTTAAATTAAAGATTTTCTTAAAACTTTGTATTTTTGTTATAGTATTTTATAATGAAAAGACTATAAATTTTCGTATAATTATTGTTGCTACTTCATAAACATCAAGAAATATATATTTTTCAAATACCAACTAATTTAAGTATCTACTATATGTAATTGAGAAGAAGAATATATTTTTAGTCTAAGATCATACACATGATATGCAATGTAGTGTGTATTTGAACTTTTTAGCAGTGTAGAAAAAGTGTATATGCAGCAAAAGTTTCTTTTGTATGTCTTTACCAATAGTTAAATTTAGGATTTTTAAAACACTTGAAAATAAAAAAGATGAAAATAGAGAATAATAAAAAAATTAATTATTATATCATAATATCCAGTCAACATAAACTAACAAAATTATAACGTTAAAATATTTAATGACAAAAATTTTAAATTATAAGAACTTTTTAAGAGTATTTTTCCATGTAGAGGCCTAATTAAAAACTTGAATAGACTGTAAGAATCTATATATTAATTGAATTTTTTTATCTCTCAGAATAAAATATTATGTTATTCTTGTTTCCTAAATTAAAATTTCCATCATATAAGTTAGGTATATAAAGAGATTAAATATAGAAATTTTTTAATATCATACGAGCTTTTTTCTGTTATCGACATAATGAATTCTTATTTTTTAATAAAATATTTTTATTTCATATTCGTTAAATTAAAATTTTGATCATTTTCATGAAGTATTAAATATTATTATATTAAATAATACTTTCTATTTTCAGAAGACTAAATCGTCCGGATAATGTCGTCAGCCTTTTCCCCTACCAATTAAATTTGGGCCATTCCTAAAAAGAACTCGAAAGTTCAGACTTTTACCCCGAGTCCACGTTGACTCGGGCCTCCGTTTGACTCGATGCCCACTGACCGAAGCTCCACACATCCCAGATCGTCATGGGAAAACCGAAGAGAGAGGATAATATCCGAGAGAATCTTGGGATTCGGTTGTTATCTGGCCACTCCCAACTCTATATAAAAAGGGCAGAAGAGAAAAGGACATCAACAAAGAGAGAGAGAAAGGAGGAGACTAAAGGGAGAAGCAGAGAAGGCTAGCAGAGACCAACGAGGAAGAACGGCCAGGAGACAAACCGAGAGAACCGACGACGACGCCAGGAGACGAAAGGAGGACCTAGGGCCGGAGAGAGAAGAAAGATCAAGCATTGGACAAAGACAGGGGAGACACGCCCACCATCTCCGAGCACCAAAGTTAGTATTTTAATCCTTTTTTTACCTCGGTCCAAGTCGGGTTCCCCTACCACCCATCTCGAACCCAAATCCTCACCTTCCCAGGCCGAGTCCATCTCGTCACCTAGAAACACTAGCCGACGTAACCTTAAAGCGGACCCACCAGGTCTTCTCAGTTCTAATTCGGACCCGCTCATAAGCAGGCCGAGCCGACGCAATCGGCCTGATCCCCAACACGGACCATCATGCCTAATCCGACTTGGTTCGGCGGAGAGCTGAGACGGAACAAGTCATTCCTTATCCCCTTAGACTCACCTCCCACTAAAAGGAGAAAACCAGCCAAATCTCCCCAAATGTAACTACGTGGACTTTGAATCCTCTAGAGCCGAGGCATGCGTGGCCTGAGGGGCACACCCCCATCAAGTCAAACCTTAAAACCAAAAAATCCAGGATGCCTTGCCCAACTCTCTTCCCTCTTAGGACTTAGATAAAAAACACAAGCCAAATGCAAACACCGTCCCTCTTCCCATATAGCTAGCTAGGGGTAACTATCAAGTGATAGGCATGCTGGGGGCCCCTACGCCCTTAGCGTGTAACCAACTCCCGAACCCATATGTCTGATTCGAGACCAGCCTTTCCAATAGGTTTCCTGGCGTTCCCTAAACCAAAACGCCGGTGGCGACTCCTGCCTGGCCGACTCGGTTTCGGCCGACTCCGCCTAGCGCCACAATTTAGGTTGTGACAGATGGCGACTCCACTGGGGACTGATTAAGCTGAGAGTTGAGCCTTGATAGGTTAGCGTGAGGGAGAGACCAGATGAGTCCAGCAGCCAGTTTCCCCTTTTTGTATTTTAACTTATTTCATGCATGGTTGTTTTACTTTCTTCGTTACTGTCATCATAATACTGTGGGGTCCGCGGGGGCAGATTTTTTTGAGGTGTGAATGTGAGGGGCCTTATTCCCAGGCCTGTGAGTTAGGGAGAGAGGAATGTGTAGTGGTCTCCATACTAGAGGCGTCTCAGTACTGGGGATCACGATAGTTCCACTTGGGGCTGACCGTCCTAGGGGGGTAATCATGTTCTGGGAAATCTATCCTGTCCATGGTACCGCTCCCCAGGGAAGGTCTATAGACCCAAGAGCCTGTTGGTAAGGATGATTAGAAAAAGCCCCAAAGAGAAGGGGGGAACGTAGCCTATCCGACCATACGCCTGATTAAGGGATAACCAAGCAAAACCGAATTGGAATCGGCTAGCACAAACCGAGATGGAATCAGCCCAAAAAAAACCCTTATGCCAACCCAGCATGCATACATGCATCTCATGCACCACATAAAAAGAGAAAAGAAGAAAAAAACAAAATCATGCATCATGATACATTGATCACGGAAATTTCAGATAATGGAAGTAGGTCACGGATTGGGCTAGATCACCTCAAGACGTCCAGGCTAAGGCACCGAATGTCCAAACCCTTCGCCATCTTGGGGCAGCCTCGAAAGGTCCATGGCGAAGACGCTTCGAGAAGCTTCATGGCAATCTTCTGAGCCTACTGGAGGTTGAAACTCAGCCAGCCGCATTGGAAGCCCTCGCCCAGTATTACGACTCACCAATACGGTGCTTCACTTTTAAAGACTTCCAAATGGCGCCGACCTTGGAGGAGTATGAGCGATTGATGGGATTACCACTCGTCGATTCCCCACTCTACTTCCATCAAGACCAGCGCCCATCTTGGACCACCATCGCCAAGTTACTAAGGGTGTCAGATGCAGAAATGGCTGAGCGGAGAAGGAACCGCAACGGCATAGAAGGAATACCCAGGGTATACGTAGAAGAAAGGCTGCTCCAGTTTCAAGAAGAGCAGGATTGGGATGCCATGATAGATGTATTAGGCTTGCTCCTCTATGGAGTAGTGTTATTTCCCTACATCGAAGACTACATAGACCTCGCAGCCGTGGAGGCATTCTTGGCCAAAAAAGACCGAGGGGAAAACCCCACCATGGCTCTCCTAGCCAACACCTACTACACACTTAGCCATTGCAGTGGGCGGAAAACGGCGAACCTTAGATGCTGCACCCCCCTGCTGTACCTCTGGCTGACTGCCCATCTCTTCCAATGCAAGACCAAGACTGTTTGCCCAGTAGAAGACTTCAAATGGAGCTGCATAAAGAAAATGACCAAAGAGCAGTGGGTAAGGCAACTAGGAGAGGCCACCGAAAGGACAATTCGTTGGTACCCTGTCTGGAACGAAAGGCAGGAAATGATCACTAGCTGTGGGGATTATCCTAACGTTCCCCTCCTCGGGACTCAGGGGGCTATCAACTATAACCCAGAGCTAACCGCCCGACAGGCCGGGTTCCCCATGGTCTCGAGCCCCGTCCAGGAAGCTCTCACTCCCCTCTGGATAGAAAGTGCGCAGGCCCATAGAGGCGAGCATCACAGAAAAATCCGACGGGCTTGGGCCAGCGTCGTCAGACAAGGAGCAACGTGGCGAACCAGGAGTTGTGGGACCTCACCCGAGTACAGAGCCTGGCTCGAGCAGCGTGTCCACCTTGTAGGACTGCCTTGGGGAAGTATCCTACACCGGACCAAGCAACCCAAAGCTTACGAGATACGGGAGACACTCCAAGTCAAGGCACTCCAAGGCACCCTAGAGCAAATGAAGACAGAACAGGGAACGCTGAAAAGAAAATTGGAAACAGCTCTAGAAGAGGCCCGACAGAACGACGGCCGAGCGATGAATTTAGCAGAAAGCTCGGGCGGGAGAAGGAGGCCGTCTGCGAAAAATAGGCCGTTGTCTAAAGGCCGTTGATCGGGGAGTTTATTCGAGTAAAGAAGAACGCGACCAACTAATGACCGAAAAAGAACGACCGAGAAAGCCGTAGCCATCCTCAAGGCTAGGGAAGCCAAGAGAGAAGAAGAAACGCAAAGGCCTCCCGAAAGGACACACTTACTCGAGGAGGAACTTAAAGCAGCCCAACTATCGAAGGAACACCTACAAAACCAAAGGCGATCCGGATTGTTAGCCTTGGTCGAGGCCCGAGGAAAGATCGACGAAGCAAGGTCTTAGCTCGAGGAGCTGAAAAAGATCCTAGAAAGTTGGAAGCGGAGGTGCCAAGATATCGCGGACGAAGCTGAAATACAAGTGCGAGCCGCTACGGTAGACGCGCAAGGTTGGAAGGACAGATATGTCAAACTAGCATGGCTCGCCAACCAGGCACTGATGAGCATTCCCCAAAGGCTCCGCGCGGCAGAAGGCATGATGGATCCCACTAAGACGCCAAGAGAGATCAAAGAATTCTTAGAACATTGTAGGGCGTTGTACGATATGGTGAAGGAATTATCCGCCCCACCATAAGGAATTGTTTTGTCAAGATTCACATGCCTCTTTAGGCTCAATAAACATTATTTTGAATCTCCGTGACTCAATGTTATCATCGCATTTGCATCATTCATCATTCATATAGTATAGCTAAATACATATTCCCCAAGCATGAAAGCAAAAAATATAATAGATGAAAAAAACATAAACTAATCAAAAAACATATACCAGGAAAAAGAAATTGACTGCGCCACACCGATACCACACCCGATCCAGGACTAAAAACATGGAACAAGCAATGGAGGAATTGGAACAGCTGAACGCCGAGATAAGGGCAGAAATGAGAATGGAGATGGGGCAAATGAAGGAACAAATCAATAAAATGTTCGAGATCATCACTCGAAATGCAGCCCCAATCCCCGCGGCAGTCACTCCAGGGGCGGCTCCTAGCACCGCCACATCGGGAACACCTACACACCCCCCGGGATTCACACCCCGGGCATGGAATGCCACTACGGAAAACCCGCCGGCTCCCCAAGAGCAACCAGCAGGGAACACCTCGGTACTAGGCCAGGGGCAAGGATCAGGATCCGGGCCTTTCCCAGCCCCAGGAGCCACGATCTACTATCACCCCCTTTCGAATGCCGGTCGCACACCCGGGCCCGTCCCGGAACCAACCATCCCAGGCAGCGACAAGATCAACGCACTCGAAGAGCGCATGCGAGCCATTGAAGGGACCAGTAGCCATGGCATTGACGCTGCCAATCTATGTTTGGTTCCCGATATCGAGTTACCTGCCGATTTCAAGGTTCCCAAGTTTGAAAAATACAAGGGAAGTTCTTGCCCGCGCGTACATCTGGCCATGTACTGTCGAAAGATGGCCCCCTACACCCAACAAGACAAGATCCTGATGCACTGCTTTCAGGACAGTCTTTCAGGGGCTGCATTGCGATGGTACGTCGGTCTAGACAATGGACACATAAAGACTTGGAGGGACCTCGCGGACGCCTTCCTCCGGCAATACAAGTACAACGAGGATATGGCCCCAGACCGCTCTCGTCTACAAAACTTGTCCAAGGCCGACGCGGAGGGTTTCAAGGATTACGCGCAGAGATGGCGGGAGTTAGCTGCCCAGGTCCAGCCACCCCTCTCAGAAAGGGAAATGGCTTCTATGTTCATCGACACCCTCCCCTCGCCCTTCTACGACAAGGTCGTAGGAAGCGTAGCTTCCAACTTCGCCGACCTAGTCGTCATAGGAGAAAGGATAGAAGCCGGCATTAAGCGGGGAAGGTTCACGCAAGACCGGGGAGGCGCAAGTTTCGTCAAGAAAGTAGAGAAAAGGAGGGGAGATACAAATGCCGTAACAACGGATCCCCCACGCCCACAAGGCCAGAGTAAGCTCGTCCTGAGCAGCACGGGGATAGTCTCTTTACCTGACCCGTCACCCCAAGATGGGACGGCAGCTACACAGGAGACCCAAAACCCCCGAGTAGCCCGACAAAGGAGAGTCTTTACTCCCATCCTGATGCCCTACTCTACCCTCTTCCCTCTCCTACTCCAGAAAGGCATGATAGCAATCATGCCGTTCAAACCGCTGGAGCCTCCCTACCCTCGGTCTTACGACCCCAGCGCAAAGTGCGACTATCACTCAGGAGCCGTGGGGCATTCCACTGAAAGGTGCTGGAGTTTCAAGCATAAGGTCCAAGATCTGATAGAGGCAGGGTGGCTCGGATTTGAGGGGAATAAGCCCAATATCAGTACCAACCCTCTCCCCGCCCACGAAGGATAGACTATCAATGCGATAAGCCACAACACCGGCACGCCGTCGTAGGTCGGCAAAAGACCGTTCCTTTCCAACCGCTGATCATCCGATGCGACCCGATCCGCCCCACACCCTTGATCATTACGGCCCCACCTAGGCCCGCTTACAAGGATAATCACGCTGTCCCATGGCATTACGACCCGGTGCCCGAGGAATCCCCTAGAGAGCAGATCCAAGATCTCCCAGCCGAGGAGGTTACTAATATTGCAGAACCCGGGGGAATGACACGTAGCGGAAGGATCTATACCCCAGCCAACCTCGGAGGAAAGGTCCCTAAGGGGAGTCCGAAAGGGGCGCCTAAAGAGAAGGAGGCCGAAGAATTCCTCAAACTCATTCGCTACAGCGAGTATGAATTGTTGGACCATCTGAACAAGACCCCGGCACGCATCTCGCTCTTGTCACTACTGCTGAATTCAGAAAACCACCGCAACCTCCTGCTGAAAATCTTAAAGGAAGCTCACGTAGCCCCGGACATCACCGCGGAAAGATTTGGGGGCATTATCGGCAGTCTCACTAGCTCAGGACGGTTGACCTTCTCGGACGAGGAGATCCCGGCCGAAGGGAGGCAGCATAACCAGCCCCTTCACATTGCTGTCAAATGTGGGACCTACATGATTACCAAAGTACTAATTGATAATGGCTCTTCCCTCAACGTCCTGCCAAAGGCCACCCTGGACAAGCTAGGTTCCATCCATATGCAACTAAAGGCGAGCCTAGTAATAGTGAGGGCATTCGACGGCTCAAGAAGGGACGTCATGGGAGAAATCACTCTCCCCATCTACATCGGCCCTACCCTGTTCCACATCCTCTTCCAAGTCATGGATATTCGCCTCGCGTACAACTGCCTTCTGGGAAGACCTTGGATCCACGGCGCGGGAGCCGTGCCTTCCTCCCTTCATCAGAAGGTTAAATTTATTGCCGACCAACAGTTGGTCAGCGTAATGGGGGAGCAAGAACTGATGATTAGCACCCCCACACCCGATGGATACCTCGAAGGAGAGGAGGAAGCCCTGGAAACCTCCTTCCAAGCACTTGAAATCGCAGCAAGCCCGGAGGAGCCCCCGTCTGCGGCAAAAAACATGGCATTTCGCGTCATGATCAAAGAGGGGTACCAACCCGGCAAAGGGCTCGGTCCTCTTCTAGAGGGAATCCCTACTCCAATTGAAATCCAGGAAAATAAGGGGAGAGCTGGACTCGGGTACCAAGCCGGCGACCAGGCAAGGGCACAGCCAACCCAGACAGCACGGGGCCAACATTTTGTTCGTGAAAATGTGGCAATGATAGGCAGTTGGCCCAAGGATCAGTCTGGGGGAGTCTGCGTTTTCGAGGGACAGCTAGCTAATTGGACGACGGAGCCGCTCGCGGACGAATTTCTCTTTGCAATGTAATTCCTTTTTGTAACTCGCCTTTCGGGGCGACCTTTGAATTAATAAAACTCAGCATGCATTTTCATCCATTTCCAGTCATTCTCTTTGTCTTTTCCTTTCTTTTTCTTTCCGCGTTTTTTTTCCATGCTTAAATTTCGCAAAAAAAAGGGGGGAGACTCCCTTAAAAACACCACCAATAACGAACCTGCCCCCAAACAGCGATACAGCCTGCGTATGCGAGGACGCTAGTCCTATTGAGGAATCGGTAGGAGAAGAAGACGCAGAAACTGAGGCTTTGGCTGAGGTAGAAAGGCAGATAGAACAAGAAAGACCAAAGTTTCAACCCTTGGCCAGGGAGTTAGAAAGCGTAAACCTAGGGGACGAGGGGAATAAGAAAGAAGTGCGAATAGGAAGTCAGATGTCACAAGAATCGAGAAAGGCCCTCATAGAACTCTTACAAGAGTTCTCAGACATATTTGCGTGGTCATACCGAGACATGCCAGGCCTCGACCGCAGCATAGTGGAACACAGACTCCCCATGCTCCCAAAAAATGCCCCCTGTTCGCCAGCGATTCTGCGAAGAATGAAACCCGACGTGGCCTTAAAAATCAAGGAGGAAGTAGAAAAGCGATGGGGCCCGGGGTTCTGGCCGTATCTAACTATCCCCAATGGGTGGCAAACATCGTACCCGTACCCAAAAAGGACGGAAAAGTACGCATGTGTGTCGACTATAGGGATCTAAACCGGGCCAGCCCCAAGGATAATTTTCCCTTACCCCACATCGACATGCTCGTAGACAATACGGCATGTCATGCCTTCTTCTCCTTCATGGACGGTTTCTCGGGGTATAATCAAATTCTAATGGCGAAGGAAGATCAGGAGAAGACGACCTTCGTCACCTTATGGGGAACGTTTTGCTACAAGGTAATGCCATTTGGCCTCAAAAATGCCGGGGCAACCTACCAAAGAGCGATGGTAACCCTGTTCCACGACATGATGCATAGGGAAATCGAGGTATATGTCGACGACATGATTGCAAAATCAAAAACTCCGGAGCAGCACATCGAAGACCTACGAAAATTATTCGGTAGACTTCGCAAAATGCAAACTAAGACTTAACCCGGCCAAATGCACCTTCGGAGTAACATCGGGAAAATTGTTGGGCTTTGTGGTAAGCGAAAGGGGTATTGAAGTGGACCCAGATAAGGCGAAAGCTGTCAGGGAAATGCCCCCTCCCACAACAGACTCAGAAGTCCGGGGCTTCCTAGGACGAATAAATTTCATAGCCAGATTCATCTCCCAATTAACGGCAACATGCAACCCCATATTCAAACTCCTTCGGAAACGGCATAAGTTCGAATGGGATGCAGAATGTCAAGAAGCCTTTGAGAAGATCAAGCAGTACTTGGAGTGCCCTCCAGTCCTCGTCCCCGCCGCCCCTGGAAAACCTCTGGTCCTGTACCTCACGGTGCTCGACGAGTCCATGGGTTGCATGCTAGGACAGCAAGATGAAGCTGGAAAAGAACGAGCAGTCTACTACCTCAGCAAAAGGTTCACAGATTGCGAGAGAAGATACTCAGACTTGGAACGAACCTGTTGCGCTTTGGTCTGGGCTGCCAAGAGGCTTCGACCATACATGTTGTCCCACTCAGTCCGGCTAGTAGCCAAGACTGACCCCATCAAATATATACTGGAAAAGCCTGCACTGACCGGACGCATAGCACGTTGGCAAATGGCTCTATCCGAGTTTGACATCACTTATGTGAGCCGTCACGCTGTTAAGGGGGGCGCCCTAGCAGATCACCTGGCCTATCACCCACTGGCGGATCCACAGCCCCTGGCTCACGAATTCCCAGACGAACACATCATGGTAACAGGAGACGAGCCCCGACCAAAGAGCGAATGGACGATGTGGTTCGACGGGGCGTCTAACGTGTTGGGAAATGGGATTGGCGTGGTCTTGGCCTCTCCAACCGACCACTACTTCCCTTTCGCCGCCAACCTAGGGTTCGATTGTACAAACAACATGGCAGAGTACGAAGCCTGCACCATGGGACTCGCCATGGCCCTGGAGCACCAGGTCAAGAGACTCCGGGTCTACGGAGACTCGGCCTTGGTGATCTATCAGCTCCGTGGAGAATGGGAAACGCGGGACAGCAAACTTATCCCGTACCACGACTACGTGAGGGAGATGACAGAAGCCTTCGACACCGTCACATTCCACCACGTGCCACGCGAAGAAAATCAAATGGCAGACGCCTTGGCAACCCTGTCAGCTATGGTACGAATAAATGACGGGCGGGAGATGACCATACATGTCCGGCAACTCCCTCGCACAGCCTATTGCCACCACCTGGGTCTCGGAGCACCCAAAACGGACCCAGAACCCTGGTACCTCGACATAAAAAGGTACTTGGAAAAAGGGGAATACCCGGAAGGGGCATCGGAAAATAGCAAAAGGACGTTGAGAAGGCTGGCAGCCAGCTACCTCTTGAGCGGAAACGTGCTATACAAAAGGAACGCAGACATGACACTTCATGCGATCGTAGATCGCCTGAGGCGAACGGATAATAGAAGAGGTCCACGAAGGGACCTTCGGCACCCATGCAAGCGGCCATACTGCTCGCAAGATACTCCGCGCGGGTATTCTTGGACCAAGTTGGAATCAGACTGTCACCAACATGTCCAAAGGTGTTTGAAATGCCAGGTCCACGCCGACCGTATCAATGTCGCTCCTTCCTCCCTACACAGCTTGGCCGCGCCATGGCCGTTTTCTATGTGGGGCATAGATGTGATCGGGCCCATCGAGCCCAAGGCTTCTACCGGGCATAGGTTCATATTAGTGGCCATCGACTACTTCACCAAATGGGTAGAGGCAACGTCGTATTCGGCCGTAACACGTAGCGTAGTGGTAAAATTCCTTAAAAAGGACATCATCTGCCATTACGGTATCCCATCCCACGTCATTACAGATAACGGCACCAATCTGAACAACAAGATGATGACGGAACTGTGTGAACAATTCCAGATTCGTCATCACAATTCTACTCCCTACCGTCCCCAGATGAACGGAGCGGTAGAGGCCGCCAACAAAAATATCAAGAAAATAATACGAAAAATGGCGGTAACCTACAAAGATTGGCATGAAATGTTACCCTACGCACTACACGGATATAGGGCTTCTGTGCGAACCTCCACCGGAGCAACACCTTATTCCTTGGTCTATGGTACCGAAGCAGTCCTCCCAATAGAGATTGAAATACCCTCTTTAAGGGTCCTGGCCGAAGCAGAATTAGAAGACGCTGAATGGATCCAAAGGCGCCACGATCAGCTAAACTTGATCGAGGAAAAACGTCTCACGGCCCTATGCCACGGTCAGCTCTATCAGAGCAGGGTTAAAAGTGCCTTTGACAAAAAAGTGAAACCTCGGACGTTCCAGACAGGGGACATGGTCCTCAAAAAGGTACTACCAAACGCCCGCAACCCGGGAGGAAAGTGGGCACCCAACTACGAAGGGCCATATGTGGTAAAGCACGCTTTCTCAGGTGGGGCGCTACTCCTAACTGACGCTGAAGGGCGCGACCTCAAACACCCCGTCAACTCGGACTCAGTCAAGAAGTTTTTCCCTTGAAATCTCGCCTAAGCAGCAGTGGAAAGTCGTCCGCATCCAACCGGAACCAAAATAGGATTAGGGAAACCAAGTGCGAGGCTACCTCGTTGATCCCATCAAACAACCCATCCCGCGCAAGAATGCGCAAAACCATGTTTTCACTTTGTAAATCACACATTGTCAATAAAGCCTCGTTTCATTTTTATCTCCTTTGTTTTTACATGCTAAGCTTCATTAATTCAACAAAAAGAATCTACATTGCTAAAGAATAGTTTGCAATCAAAGGTACCGTCTCCGTTACGGACCCTCGTGATCATTGATGGCTCAATAACGCGGCGATATCCTGGTCGGGGTGGCCAAGCACAGTCAAAAAAAAAACGAACCAAAAAAAAAAAAAAAACAACAACAGAAAATAATAACACTAAGCACGCATTCCCATGAAATAGGAGAAATTCTGCATTCTAAGTTTGCCCTAGGTTGATTCCATCTCGGTTTGGCCAAGTCAATTAATTAGGTATTCTCAAAAAAATAAATAAATAAATAAATAAATAAATAAAATAAAATAAAAAATAAAAATAAAAAATAAAAATAAAATAAAAAGAAACGACCAAAAAAAACAAGAGAGATAATAAACAAATTCTCATTCCATAATAATAATAAAGTGTCTATACATGATCATTGGGGAGGGGAGTCGAGGAGGGAAACAGGCTTCCCATCCTTAATTTCTAAATCGACCGAGTAAGGACTCAAGTCAAAGTCCGGCGCCAGAAGAGCAATCTGCTGAAGGGCTTTCTCAAAGCCCGCCTCGTGCTGATCAACAAGGGCGTTCTCCAAGCGTTCTACCCTACCAGCAAGGCGCTGCCTCTCCTTTGTAGAAGCAGCAACCTCAGCCTCTAAAGCGGCAGCCTTGGCCCCTGCAGCCTTCAGTGCGGTCCCCAACTTGGCCTTGGTCTCCTTGTCGGCCGCCACGACCGCCTCCGCCGAACCTGCTCGGGAGCGGGCAGCAGTCAGATCCTTGGATAAGGTCTCTGCGGACCGCTGGGCAGCCGCCAAAGCCGCCTTCAGCCTTGCAGCCTCAATCCTCCAGTTGGCGGCTTCGGCCTCCGCCTCTGTCATCTTCTGGGTTAATTGGGCAACTTCAGCTTCAGCTGCGGCTGCCTTACCCCCCAGGGATGCTGCCTCTGACTTGGACTTTGCTAGGTCAGCCCATAAACCCTCTCGGTCAGTCCTCAATTTGGCCACTTCCGCCTTCGACATCTCAACCTCAGCCCTTAGATCATGGTTGGCCTTGGCCATCTTCTCGAACTCTTTCTTATTTAAGGCCTCCTTCAGCACGATCTGCTCAGCCTTCTTCACCAGGCCCTTGGACACCTCTAAAGAAGCCAACGATCTGAGATGATAGGCTTCCAACATCTCAAACGTCCCTTCCACCCCAGCAGCAACCAGGAGCCTGCGGTCGTATTGAGGAATCGAGCTTGGGGGGAACCATCCTTGGAGGTTCACATTGGGCCCCCACAAAGACTTTACATTATCAGGGGCCTTGAAGTACGATAGACCCCCCAAAGGAAACTCGGGACCCTCGGTTATGGTAACCTTGCTCCTCTCTGTCAGGTTAACTGGAGGCGAACTGGGGGGCACGACGCTCTTCCCCTTTTTCCTAGAGGCCTCCTCGGCAGCAGCGGCTTCAGCCTTTCTCTTTGCACCTCGGGTCATCACATCTGATGAAGGAAGCCTCGCTTCGGCTTGGGCCGATTCCTCAAGGGCTGTACCTCTGTTGCTGGCACCTCGGCAGCAGCCGAAGCCGGGACCGCCTCAGCCACGGGAGCCGACTCTGTTCTGGCCGATTGCACCTCGGCCACGGCCACTGAGGCCGACTCTGTGCACCTCCACCCCCCACCGAGAGGCCGACTGTTTCGGGTCGTTTGCACTTGACCACAGGCGTCGAGGCCTTCCCGGCTGGCGGCATTGCCGACTTCTTCGCAGAATCGGCCAATCGAGCCCGCTTCACCTTCTTGATCAACGCTGCCATGTCGACCCCTTCATCTTCGATCATTCCTGCCAACACAAAAACAAAGATATCAAGTACATATATTGAAGGCTAAACGAGAAAAACAGGACTTACTTCTTAAATGAAAACAGGTTTTAAAGCCCAAGGGCCAAGGCGACGATCTCCTTGCAGTTCATCCCGCGGGGCAGCTCGTCCAGCAATTGCAGAGTCACTTTCTCCTCGGGAGAAAGTTGGCTCTTATCGTCCCCCGAGGCCTTCAAGGGCAGCCTCCAGTACAAGGGCATGGGCCGACCATCCGAACACAAAGCCCCCTCAACCAGAGCCCTAATCCTCACGAACCGATCCTTGAAGCCTTTGTAGGACGCCGTGTACGCCGTGAACAGACTGGTGTTGGGAAGAGGCGCCAAGGAGACCCAACCCACCTTTTTCCCTACACGGATGGTGTAGTGACTTAGGAACACAGGGGCAGAAGGGGTTATGGTCAGCACCGCGCACACCACCTTGAACGCCTGAAGAGCTGCCCACCCGTTGGGATGAAGCTGCGAAGGAGCCACCCCCATCAGCCTTAGTACATCCGCGGTAAAGCGGTCCAAGGGGAAAGTCACCCCCAAATCCAGGAGGACGGTTTCGTACATGTAAACGAAATCGTCCTCCCCCTCTCTGCCCGCGTGGCAAACCCGTTCTAAAGGAGAACAGTGGGTCATTTCCAGTTGAGGGGCGTGAGGCCCACAGACCCAGTCTCCTTTGACAGCCAAAGTCCTCACTTCCGCGGGAGTCATCTTCGAACCATGCGAAAGGACGTCCTCCTGAACCCACTCAAAATGCTCCTCCCCCGACGGAGTAGGAGCATTAGGACTGGCCCCCACTTGGCCTGCCACAGCCACAGGCACAGCAGCTATGGCCTCGGGGCTGGAAGTTGAAGTAAAAGAAGAAGACGAAGGGAGCCCAGCAGTACCTGACATTTCTGGATATTGAAGTTGAAAAAAAAGGAGTTGCACTCTGAAGGAGAAGAAATTGGAAGATCAGAGAATAGGAAAGCTCCAACGAAATGAACAAATGAGTCCCAACGGGCAGCCAAACGCCTATTTATAGGAGCCAAAAACCACCTAGGGACAAGCAACGACGCGCCATTAAACAGGCGCACCCCCCAAGACGGCGCAATCATCACCCCTGGAGTTAATGCGCCCCGAGGAATGAAAAGACGCCATTAATGCGCCTCCCAGAAATGAAAAGACAAGCCAGAGGGGCGCGTGTCCTCAGGCGCGACCATTGAGTTTCCAAAAAAACGCACAAAAAAATAATAAAAAAAAATAAAAAATAAAATAAAATAAAATAAAAACAAATGAAGAAAAATTATATATTGAAAAAGAAAAATTAATAAACTCAGTCAAACAGACTCGGCCAACGTCAAGCCGATTCGGACAGCATTCAATCCATCTCGGCCAACGTCAAGCCGATTCCGACAGCATTCAATCCATCTCGGCCAACGTCAAGCCGACTCGGACAGCATTCAATCCATCTCGGCCAACGTCAAGCCGATTCCGACAGCATTCAATCCATCTCGGCCAACGTCAAGCCGACTCGGTAGCAGTCAATTCGACTCGGCCAGTGGCAAGCCGACTCAGACAGCATTCAATCCATCTCGGCTAGCGTCAAGACGACTCGGCCAGCATTCCATCAAACCAGCCTACCCAATACCATACCAAGTTCCAATAGATGATTCACCCCTCCAAGCAAGGTGGGATCAGAAATACCATCAAACCTAGGCGCCTAAAGGAAAGCCTAGTAAGTCGCCCTCAGACACAAACAACCCAATGACCACCCTCAAACACTGGCACCCAGTGGAAAGCCCAAGGGTCAACCAAGTCAAAGCAAGATAGCAACATCATCAAACCTAGGCGCCAAACGGAAAGTCTAGCGATCACTCAAAAACAAGTACCCCAATGGCCATTTTCAAACCTGAGCACCTAAAGGAAAGCTCAAGGGCCAATCAAGTTAGGATAATTCAACAGCACCATCAAGCCTAGGCGCCAAGCAGAAAGCCTAGTGACCACTCGAAAGCAACCATCCTGATGGCTTCTTCAAATGTGGGCACCCAATGGAAAGCCCAACAGCCACTTACTCCAGAGCAGTTCACTACTCGCAGCCCAGTCCTAGGACCACCCGTCGGTCGGCTCCCAGGGAAGGCTCGAGTCTTTATCCGCATTCATTATCACAAACCCAATCTGAATGCAAATAAAGAGGGGCAAGCTATAGCACCCCTAAATCGTCCGGGCTGGATGTCGTCCCGACCTTCCCCCCGGCCGCCCATTTCCGGCATTTGGGCCATTCCCCAAGACGGGCTCAAAGGCGAGATCGGGCCCGGAGTCCACGTTGACTCGGTCTCCGCTTTGACTCAATCTCCACTGACCGAGTCTCCACACATCCCAAATGGGCCCCAAGCGTCATGGGAGAAACCGAAAGAGAGGGATAATATCCGAGAGAATCTTGGGATTCGGTTGTTATGCAGCCACTCCCCAAACTCTATATAAAGCCCAAAGCAGAAGAGAAAAAAGGACATCAACAAAGAGAGAGAGAAAGGAGAAGACTAGCAGGGAGGAAGCAGAGAAGGCTAGCGAGACCAACGAGGAAGAACGACCGGAGACAAACCGAGAAGAATCGACGACGACAGCGCCCAGAGACGAAAGGAGGACCCCAAAGCCGGCCAGAGAGAAGAAAGATCAAGCATTGGACAAAGACAGGGGAGACACGTCCACCATCTCCGAGCACCAGGTTAGTATTTTAATCCTTTTTTTACCTCAGTCCAAGTCAGGTTCCCTACCACCCATCTCGAACCCAAATCCTCACCTTCCTGGGCCGAGTCCATCTCGTCACCTAGAAACACTAGCCGACGTAACCTTAAGCAGACCCCGACCAGGTCTTCTCCAAGCCGACTCGGACACTCATAAGAGGCCGAGCCGGCCGAAATCGACCTGATCCCCAACACGGACCATCATGCCTAATCAGGCTTGATTCCGTGAGGCTAAGGGGAACAAGTCATTCCTTATCCCCTGACTCACCTCCCACTTAAAAGGAGAAACCAAACGCAAATCTCCCCCAGAACTACGTGGACTTTGAATCCTCTGGGAATGGCGTAGGCACTGAGGGCACACCCCCATCGGTCAAACCTTAAAACCCAAAAATCCGGGATGCCTTGCCCAACTCTCTTCCCTCTTAGGACTTAGATAAAAAAACACAAGCCAAATTGCAAACACCGTCCTCTTCCCATATAGGTAGCAGGGTAACTATCAGTGATAGGCATCTTTGCAGGGGCCCTGTACGCCCAATACGTGAACCAACTCCCGAACCCATATGTCGATTCGAGACCCGGCCTTTCCAATAGGTTTCTGGCGTTCCCAAACACCAAAAGCAGGTGGCGACTCTGCCCTGGCCGACTTCGGTTTTGGCTTCGGCTTCGGTTCGGCCGACTTTAATACCACAATTTAGGTTGTGACACTATCAAATAAAAATATTAAATCTTTTTTAATAAATAATATATACAATAAAGGTAAATTGTTTTATACTGTAATTAAATTAAAAATTTTAAATAATAAATTTTGTTGACTTTTATAAAAATAAAATATATTGTTATAATATACTAAATACTTTTAATTTTTTTTACTTGATTTTTGTTAGTCTCTTAAATTTTAATTGCACAAATTGAACATTTTAAATATTGCAAGTGTATAGTTTTGGTTTTTCTATTAGTTTTCTATTAAATATTTACTCCCTCTAATATTATATATATATATGTATATATATATATATATATATATATATATATATATATATATATATATATATATATATATATATATATATATATTTATTTATTTATTTAAAGCAAAAGAAATGCATCGATGTTGAAAAAAGACTAATTTTACCTTATTTAATGAATTTATATATGAAATATACTTCATTTATTAAATTTTATATTTTAAATAATCCTATTTTATTCATAATATTAAGTTTTAATGAATATTAATTTTAAAAAATATTTATTAAATAAAATTGATATAATTAAATAATATTTAACTAAATTTTTTAATTAAGATAAATTCATTTTTTTTTCTTATATACCATACTAGAAGAAATAATAGATTTTGTTAGTGTGATATTGAATAATAACGTATCAATTATTACGTTGTTTGATATATAAGATTATGATTTATTATACTTTGGATCTCTGGTAATTGCAAAACTCTAAAAAATCAAAAGTATACACACACGCGAGATAACGCATCAACTAGAATGTCATTAACACATGTTTTTTCAGCAAAATTACGAGGAGAGATTAAAATTACTTAATCTAAGAGACTTAATTTACAAAAACTAAAACATGAGAGTCTCCGATGGTACAATTACACTATTATTAAGCTTTTTTTTTGTATTTAATAACAGCCACTTGATTTCTCCATATTCTTCCTCGTCATTCCCTTATAAAGGTATACACCGTAACTAAACTGAGACCCAACACGATAAAAACAACACACAACACAAGAGGTTACGAATTAAGATGACGGAAGTACGAAACAAACAAGTGGTTCTAAGGGACTATGTGAGTGGTTTTCCTAAGGAATCCGACATGAACATAGTCGAAGGCACCATAACATTGAAGCTTCCAGAAGGTTCCGATGAAGTGCTCCTTAAAAATCTCTACCTCTCTTGTGACCCTTACATGCGAATCCTCATGACCAAGGTGGAAGACCCTGACTTTTTTAGTAACTATAAACCTGGATCTGTAAGTCATCAAACCAACTTTTTCTCACTCTATTTTCGTTTGTATTACTAAAAATTATACTAAATAATCTTTTGAATATTAAATTGTTTTTCCTGTCAAAATATTTATATAGGAACTAAATTAATAGATATTAGTTTAATTATTTATATAATTTTATTTTTTTAATAATTATTAGAAAAAAGGTAATATTTAATAAGGTAAATTGACGGTTTAGTCGTTAAAGATGATAAAGCTATATAGATTGCATGTGATTTGATTGGGTTAGAAATTAAATTTTTGGAAAGATTTCTCTTTCCAACATTCTTCTTACTCTCTCCTCCTTTTTTTCGTTATTTATTATTGTAATCAAACAAAAAAAATATTATAAAGAGAAAACCTTTTTTAATATAAATTTATTACTTTTACTCTTTTTATTTTTATTTTTATTTGGGGGCCTGGTAAGATCTATGGCAATTAAACAATGTTAGATATTAAATTTCTAAATATGGAGAGGAAGTACCCTTTAAAACCTCGATAAAATGGAATGTCATACTTGATCCTTTCCACACCAATTACAGCACCGTATCTCTTTCAAAACTCCCAAATATAGTACCATTCTTTTTGTATAACTTGTACTTTACATATGGGGGTATTGAGTAAATTGAATATAGAAATTTATTAATTAAAGGCATTAACTACTAACTCTCAACGTGTAGTTATGTCAAATAATTTGAAGGGAGAAGAACTTTGCAATCTTTAATAATCTTATCCGGTCTTTATTTCTAATAAAAAATACCTATAATCTTTAACCAAAGAGAAAAAGAACACAAACTTTCATTCAAAGTATGTTTGTACGAAGTATTGAAAATACAATTTTTTAATCATAGACTTATATAGTTACTAACCGTTATATAAATGCAGCCATTAACAGGATATGGGGTGTCTAAAGTTGTTGAATCTGGAGACCCAGATTATAAGAAAGGTGATTTAGTATGGGGAATTACTAAATGGGAAGAATTCAGCTTGATCCCCTCATCTCTAATACTTTTCAAAATTGAGCACACCGATGTTCCACTTTCATATTATACTGGTATTCTTGGTATGTATTCAACAAACACAATTTATGTTCATTCTTTTTGACACAATTTTGCATCACTGTGACTTAGTTGCTTTGTTTTCTCACATTTTATTGTGCCTCATGACCCATGACTCATGTTAGTTTCTTCTTTGAGCACAGGTATGCCAGGAGTGACCGCTTATGCTGGTTTCTTTGAATTAGGTTCTCCCAAGAAAGGAGAGAATGTTTTTGTTTCAGCTGCCTCAGGTGCAGTTGGTCAACTTGTTGGTCAATTTGCTAAATTGACTGGCTGTTATGTGGTTGGAAGTGCTGGAAGCAAACACAAGGTATTCTTCTAATTATTGTTATCATATATCTCTGCATAAATGATAAATTAGCATCAATTTTTCTTTATTTACTATTTATTCTACTGTTTAAAGTACTACTATTTTGACTTAGCCCAGGTATTTTACAGAAATACTTTTGCCTATTTCCAATTTTAGATAATATTTTCTGTTAATTGTAAATTCCTTGTCAGTGAAAACTGAGATTTGTTTCATACATTTTGGATTTTCAAAGATGTAGAATAAAAATGCATGGATTTTTTTTTTCATGAAAGATAGTTGTTATTTATGCCAAATATCAGATGTTGCACTTCATAATTTTCTTTTACTTCACAATATTGCATCACCGTGGTCCTTTGCTCAAGTTTGTTTGCATATGTATCCTGTTATAAACTTTTCCCCTCTGCTTTACCCCAAAAATAAACCTTCATTAAGAGAATTGTGGCAAGCACACACCAGCAATAGTTGTCTAATTTACTAGACCTGAAATCCTTTAGTTTTTATTTGATCAACAGCAAATTATCTAGTTCTTTCATTTGAATGTGTTTTTTTTTTCCAACCAGGTGGATCTTTTGAAGAATAAATTTGGATTTGATGAAGCTTTTAACTACAAAGAAGAAACAGACTTCAATGCAACTTTGAAAAGGTCACTATTTAACAATTTTGTGGCACATAAGTTTTTATTAAATTTGTCCATGATATATATATTCATCTTAATGATTATGCTTTAGTATAAAACAGTTTTACACTTTTATTTAATAATATAATTTTAAAATAATTATTATAAAATAATTTGTTATTAAATAATAGTATAAAATTATTTTATATTACTAATGTATAATCAATTTTTCTCATGTCCTATATAAATTTATATATCAGATACTTGCCAGAAGGCATTGACATATACTTTGAGAATGTCGGAGGCAAGACACTTGATGCTGTACTTTTGAATATGAGAGTTCATGGTCGCATACCCATTTGTGGAATGATCTCACAGTATAATCTTACACAACCTGAAGGTGTAACAAATTTGGCAAATCTTATATTTAAGCGGGTTCGTATGGAAGGTTTTATGGTTACTGAATATTATCACTTATATCCCAAGTTTTTGGAGTTTGTCTTGCCTCATATTAGAGAAGGGAAGATTGTGTATGTGGAAGACATAGCTGAGGGTCTTGAGAATGGCCCTAAAGCCTTGGTTGGCCTCTTCAGTGGTCGCAATGTTGGTAAACAAGTGCTTGTTGTTGCTCGTGACTGAATGTAGTTGCTTTTGTTGGACATTGCTGTCTTCTCTAAGTTTTTGTTCTGTTTTTGTGTTCAATATTCAGGCTTCTTTATATGGCTCGTGCAATCAGTCATTTTCAATAGTGATATTTGTGATATTACTGTAACAAATGTTTGTTAAAATGTAATTATTTGCCTCTAGTGGTATTATGTGATAAAGAAGCCTTTTGTGCATACACATTGTGAACCTATATGCATGTAATTTGTGTTTTTATTCATATCCAATTGATATTTATATATTTATACATATATTTATTACTAGAATTTTAGTTAAATGAAACATGTTTTACACTTTTACCGATGAATAATCTATTTAAGTAATACATATTTACTTTTCTTAACTAAATTTTGTATTGTGTATAAAATAATCGATAGAAGAATTAGTTCTATTATATTATTTTTTTTTTTTAACTTTGTTCTTTTCTCAAGGCGTGGACCGCTCGAAATAGAACTTTTCCTTTTCATTAGTGTTCATATATTTATACAAGGTAACCACGTCATTCGACAATGGTACAAGAATATGTCAAAGGTAAAACGGTATCTCAATATCTGTATTCTGACATGTTAGACACGTCCCGTTCCTGGCTCAGAATAGTACAAACCGTTATGTGGTCGTACACGTGTGCAGGTGTTCGGTTGCCATGGCCGACCAATACACAGTCCCTCAAGCTTAGTCCACAAGACGTAAGCTTAACTCCTGACTCGGCCGGTGCAGATGGATCCCTCCTTGATTTGGTCGTATTCAATGCTTGGGTGGCCTGCTAGTGGGATAGTTGTAGTGATGCTTGGTTTCACGCACTAAGTCCTAGGGGCACATGCACGTCTTTTCCTCTCCTGCGCCTTAACTATTAATCAATGCACGTCGTTTTGGGTATTATCCGTTGGACGCGACGGTTACATTTATGTGCTGTTTTATTTGTTAAAAATCTCCTTGAATCTCTGCATTTGAAATCCTTATTCTCTCCTACTTTCTCCTCGAGTCTTCTCAGTTCACCATCATGACCTCTTACTTTCCAGCACTTCGGGTTTCTTCCTTCTTCACCAAACCTCAGCACTTCCATCCCATTCCCAATGACGAGACGAGGTAATATTGCTATCCTTTCATTCTTTGTGCTTCATACTGTTTTTAGAGTTTCCTGTGCTTGGTACTACTTTTAGGAT
Organism: Mucuna pruriens; assembly: GCA_025330945.1. NCBI lineage: Eukaryota > Viridiplantae > Streptophyta > Magnoliopsida > Fabales > Fabaceae > Mucuna > Mucuna pruriens. The sequence goes on along the minus strand of JAENHJ010000384.1, from coordinate 63,227 downwards.
TTTGTTTGGTATTGCTTTCAAGGTTTTCTCGCTTAGGAGAAACCTTACCTTTGACTAGGGTCCATTATCTAACCCTTGCGTATTTCATTGCAAGGAGCCCCTCAAATGGGTCATCTAGTTCTTCCACTCCAGACAACGTGGTGGCTAGCGGCTCCTCTGCTTAGGGAAGCCAATCTCCACGCGATGCTACCCTTGAGACAAGCGAGGAGTTTCCCTTTAAAATCTGGTTTCACGAGGCCGAGAGTAGTGATACCTCTAGGGAATCTCCTTCGTGGATTGACCTCGACATCACAAAAGTCTTCTCTGTTTATATTTGTCCTAACTCTCTAGTGGGTGTGGCCGATGCCATATGTTGGTGAGGCCCTTGGTCTATTAAGGTCTCGCCTTGCCATCCGAATGAGTCTGTCTATGAATGGCCGGGCGACACTGAGGGTCCTTTCTTTCATTTCTATGACACCTTGCCCCTCAAGCTGAGCATAAAGCTACCTTTCACCCACTTCGAGCGGTCGGAGCTCCGTGCTTTAAACATTGCCCCCACTCAACTTCACCCAATCAGTTGGGCTTTTGTAAGAGCTTTTGAGCTCCTATGTGAAAACATGGGGAAGGCACCTTCTCTAAGTGTCTTTTTTTGGTTCTTCTCGCTCCACCGAGCGGAGAAAGTCGGATGAACTTCACTAAGCAGCCAACCCAAGCGGAAATTGTTGAAACCTTTCCATGAAAGTTATAAATTTTTTAAAGATCACTTTTTTCGAGTTACTTTCGGCCACACAAGACCCAACCTTTTGATTGATAATTTTGAGGATTCCTTTTTCCCCCTCTACTGGACAAGCCAACCTGTCGTCTTGGTCACAGTCGATTAGGACGACCTAGAGGAATGGGAGGAGGAGTTCGTGGAAGAACTCAATCACCTACAAACCCTCTCTAGTGTTGAGCTCATAAAAAATAAAGGTGAACGACTTGCCCCTTTTTGTTTTCATTTTTATGCTTGCTAATGTATGTTTCTTCTTAACAGGTTATACAGCTCAAGCCCTCAGGTGTTTGAAGAAGAAAGCTTCTCGATCCTTTACATCTGTTGAGGTGGAGGCAGCTATCGCTGCGGCGCCTCTGGTTGCTACTTAGCCTGAGGCCGTCTTGCCTGCCGAGGAAACCTCACATGTACCCCTCATGGTCGTCCTCGATTCACCTGAGGGTTCCCCAATCCAAGCCAACATCGACCTAGATGGTGGCAACAAACGTGCAACTGATGAAAGGGACATAGAAGACCAAGAGCGCCCTAGAAAGCGGATGATGGTCGTTGAAGGTCACGTTAGCGAGTATCATGTTGACCGGCCTGCTGAGGACTGGTGGTCTTCCCTTCCCGAAGTTAATAACTAGGATTCGATCTTGGCAAGTCATCCTTCAAGCCCCTCAGTATGGCCTCCTTCCTACCCTATTGGCAAGGTGGTTAACCAAAGCCTGGCGGCCGTTTTTGACCATTCGAAGGTAAAAAAACTTGGGGTTTCTGGGGCCTTCGAGGCCCTTCAAAGATATGCTAGGTACTCCTTGGCGTTGTCTCGTGCAGCTGAGTTAGAATTTGGTAACCTGGAAGCCCATAATAAGTTGTTGGCCGACAAGAACTTGAAGGCCCATAAGGCTAATGTGAAGTTGTCGGTCGCATACCTTGAGGCTGAAGGAAAAATAAACAACTATTGGGATGCCACTACTAACCTACAAGATCAACTTTAGTAGGTTATGACTCAAACAAAAGATTTGATGTTGGCCCAAAGGGAATTGGAGAGGACCCGTGACTATTTAAAAATCGAAGTGCATACCGTGCAATAGGAATAGAAAGAGTTGGAGGCGGCCAAGCTAGTTCTTGAAGGAAAACTGCTGTCAACAGAGTCGGCTTTAGCGCAAATTAAAGAAGAAAAAGAGGAAAAAGAGGTTGAGGTGTCTTGGTTAAAGGAGGAGAATTTGGCTAAGGATCAGCTTATCAAAGCTAAAGATGATGCCTTGACTGAGTAGGGCCTTGCTATTGTGGATCAATTTGAAGAAGGCTTTGCTCGTGCCTTGGAACAGGTCGCCTTTCTCCATCCGACTGTAGATACTTCGGAAGCTGGTCCTTTTAAAGAGATTGTTGATGTCCAATTGGTCTCCCCTCCCCTCCGGATTCTCTTGCTGCTTAATCATTAATTTGCTTATGTGGTTTTTTTCGTGAACTTTATTTAAGTTACTTTGTATTTGAACAGATCTTGTTTTCATTTTGAATAGATCCTATTTTCGTGCTCTTTTAGATCAAATATATCATGGCAATTTTTCTTCTTTCACTCTGTCAAAACGATTTCTCTTCGTAAATTTGCGTTGTTCCTGATTCAAGACTTATCGAAGTGATTTCCTTATTGGGAATTTATAAGACTTTCTTTGACTGAATTTGTTGATATATATTTGAAGGCCTTGTGCTGCCATGTTTAGCGTTTGTTGTTTAAAGATCATTAGGTCTTTAAGTGCCATGGACCAGTGTCAGTCGATGGTCTCTAGGTGCCTTGGACCATTTTTGATTAACTGGTCAACTATGGGTCTTTAGCAATTTATTCATTAGAGATTTATAAGGCTTTCTTTGAATTTCGAGACCAGCCTTGTTTGGCTAGCCTCCTATGGGTCTTTGAGCACCATGGACCAGTCTTGGTCAACGGTCTTTAGGTGCTTTGGACCAGTTTTGATTAACTGGTCGACTATGGGTCTTTAGCGATTTATTCATTAGAGATTTATTAGGCTTCCTTTGAATGCCCGAGACCAGCCTTGTTTGGCTAGCCTCCTATAGGTCTTTGAGCACCATGGACCAATCTCAGTTGGCGGTCTTTAGGTGCCTTAGACCAGTTTTAATTAACTGGTTGACTATGGATTTTTAGCAATTTATTCATTAGAGATTTATAAGGCTTCCTTTGAATTCCTAAGACCAGCCTTGTTTGGTCGGCCTTCTATGGGTCTCATTTTTCGAGTGCCCTGGACCATCCTTGTTTGGCTGGCCTCCTATGAGTCTTTCTCTTCGAGTGCCTTGGACCAGCCTTGTTTGGCCAACCTACTATGGGTCTTTTTTCTTTAGGTGCTCTAGACTAGCCTTGTTTGGCTGGCCTCCTATGGGTCTTTTTTCTTCGAGTGCCCTAGACCAGCCTTGTTTGGCCGGTCTCTTATGGATCTTTTTTCTTCGAGTGCCCTGGACTAGCCTTGTTTGGCCGGCCTCCTATGGGTCTTTTTCTTTAAGTGCCTTGGACCAGCCTTGTTTGGTCGACCTCTTATGGGTCTCTTTTTCTTTGAGTGCCTTGGACCAGCCTTGTTTGGCCAGCCTCCTACGGGTCTTTATTTGAACATGCAAGGATGTGGTACTGAATTGTGTTGTATTGATTTTCAGCCTTAGTACATAAGATTCATGTGGGCATTTCAGCTATAGTACAATCGTAGATTTGCCGCGTTCCACGTGCATAGAATTTTCTTACCGTCTAGCTGCTCCAAGCGATATGCACCCCTCTCGGCATTTTCTACTACTCTGAAGGGGCCCTCCCAATTTGGGTTGTTATAGTTAGTGGTTTGCGTAATCTTCCACAATACCAAATTTTGGCACTTAAATTAATAAGATAATAGCATTTTATCTTGTCATTTTGTTGCCCTGGCTTTCACCGCGTATTCCTTAATATGGGCCACATCACAAGCTTCTTGTAGTAGGTCCAGGTTTACTTGCAGTTCTTCTTCGTTCTCACCCAGCTGAAAGAGGGCAGTTCGTGGTGATGGCTCACCAATTTCTACTAGAATGACTGCCTCGGTGTCGAAGGTCAAACGGAAGGGTGTCTCATTGGTAGTGGAGTGAGGCGTGGTATGGTAGGACCAAAGTACCTGTGGGAGTTCTTCAACCCACATGCCTTTGCCTTCTTCCAAGCATTTGTGCAGTCCCCTCAGGATGACTTTGTTGGTGGCCTCAGCCTGGCCATCCGACTGGGGATGTTCCACTGATGTGAAAAGCTGCTTGATTTTCAACTGTGTGCAAAACTCTGTCATCGATTGGGATGCAAACTATGTCTTGTTGTCAGAGACTATTTTAGCCGGGAGGCCAAACTGACAAATTATCTTTTATCAGTAAAACTGCTTGACCCCTTTTGTTGAGATAGTGACGACTGGCTACACCTTCACCCACTTGGTGAAGTAGTCTATCGCCACGATTAGGTACTTTATTTGCACCGGAGCAGTTGGGAAAGGGCCCAAAATATCCACTCCGCATTTGTAAAATGGCTAGGGTGATGTGATCAAGTGTAGCTATTCTGGGGGCGCCTTATGTACTTCCACGAACCTTTGACATTTATCGCATTTCTTCACGTATTCCATGCAGTCATGTTTCAAGGTCGACTAGTAGTAGCCGGCTTTGGTGATCTTGCCTGCTAGGGCACAACCACCTATGTGTGTCCCGCATGCACCTTCATGCACCTCCCGGATTATGTATTTGGATTCCTCTTCGTCTACACACCTAAGCAACGGGAAAGAGAAACCTCTTCGATACAATTATTGGTCGACAAGGGTGTACTTTGATGCTTCTCTGACTAATTTTTTAGCCTTAGTTGCATCACTGGGAGCCGATCCTCTCTCAAGTATTCTATGAACGGACTCATCCACATCCCCTTTTCCCCAACGCAACATACTTCCTACTTGTCCACCGTCGGTTTGCTTAAGTTTTTGTGGATGACGGACTTTTGTTGTCCCTTCCTCTAGGTACTAGCCAACTTCGATAGCAAGTTTGCTCTTTCGTTTTGGTCTCAATGCACGTGCAGGAGTGTAAATTTTTCAAATGTGGTTTCTATCTTCGTTTCTCTCTCCCATTTTAATCAATTGGGGATCCCTCGTTTGGTATTCTCCATTTACCTAGCCGGTTACTAACTTAGAGTCGCTTTTCGCTGTAAGGATATTCGCTTCTAATTCCTGGCCTAACCTCATCCCGGCCAACAATGCTTTATACTCCGCTTGGTTATTGTTGGCCTTGAACTCGAAGCGTAGGGACTGTTCAATTAAGACTCCATCTGGGCCTTCGAGTATTACTCCTGCTCCACTTTCGGCTTGGTTGGACGCTCCATCAACAGATAGGAACCACTCCCTATCCTCGCTGGCCAACTATTTGTCGGGGTTAATTCCGTGATGAAATCGGCCAGCACCTGTGCTTTTATATATCCCCTCTTCTCAAAAGAGATGTCAAATTCGAATAGTTGAACTCTCCAAGCCACCATCCTCCCGGCTAGGTCGGGCTTTTGCAACACTTGTAGTATTGGGAGGTCTGTTTGGACTATTGTGTTGTACCCTTGGAAGTAAGGGCGTAGCTTTCGCGAAGTGATGACGAGAGAAAAGGCTTCCTTTTTTATTTTTTGGTATCTTCTCTCCGCACCTTGGAGGACCTTGCTCGTGAAATAGATCGGGTATTGCTTCCCTTCCTTCTCTTGGACCATTGCTGCGTTGAGAGCATCATTACATACAAATATATATATTAGGAGAGGGATACCTAGGGTGGGGCAAGTGAGGACCAGAGGAGCCGCCAACAGTGCTTTTAACCTCAGGAAAGCTTCTTCACACTCAGGTGTCCACGCGAAGTTTTCTCCCTTTTTGAGGGTATCGAAAATCGGCATGGCCATTTCAGCCGACTAAGATATGAACCGGGACAAAGTTGTGATCCTCTCGATCAGTTGTTGGACCTCCCTTACACTCTACGGGCTTCTCATATTGATTATTGCTTGCACTTTTCTGGATTGGCTTCTATCCTCCTCTCGGTCAACATGAACCCATAAATCTTCCTGCTTGGAAGCCGAAAGAGCATTTCTCTGGGTTTAGTTTAAGTTGGTGTTTCCTCAAGATGCCAAACACCCTTTCTAAGGTACTACAATGCTCGCCAATCATTATGGATTTCACGACCATATCATCAAAATACACCTCTACGTCAATGCTTATCACATCCTTAAAGATTTTGTCCATTAGGCGCTGGTATGTCGCTCTTGTGTTTTTCAAGCCAAATGACATCACCCTATAGCAGAAAACACTAGAATCGGTGATAAAGGCAGTTTTGGCTTCATCTTAGGGGTGCATTCAGATCTGATTGTACCCGGAGCATACGTCCATAAAGCTCAAGAGGGCAAAACCCGAAGCCCCCGTCTACCAATCGGTCTATATTAGGCAGTGGATATGGGTCTTTAGGGCAAGCCTTGTTCAGATCGGTGTAGTCAGTACACATCCGCCACTTACCACTAGTCTTCTTCACCATGACTACATTGACTAACCAGGTTGGATATTATACCTCTTTAATAAACCCTACCACCAATAGTTTGCTTGTTTCTTCCTTGGTGGCCCTTCGCTTTTCCTCTCCCTACTTCCGCTTCTTCTGGGCGACTGGTTTGCCCCTGGTGTTATCGAAAGGCGGTGACACATGAAGCTTGGGTCGATACTTGGCATATCATCAGGAGTCCATGCAAACACGTCACTGTTCTTCGTGAGGAGACGTGTGAGGCGACTCTTCTCCTCCTTGCTCAGTGTCATGCTTATCTTCATCTTGTGAGCTATGGATGGCCCTATCTGAATTTCCTTCATGTCCTCAATCGGGATGGGTCTACTAGCATCGGGGATCCAGGTCCAAGTCTAAGACATTGACGATTGGGTCCATTGCTCGAGAGGGTTGGGATCCCACCCTCAAACTATCATCATAGCAGCATTAGGCCAGTCAGGAGTCGACCCACACACTACCTACCCTTCTTCCCACCGGGAATTTCATACATAAGTGTAACATAGATACCATTACTCCTAACTTATTCAAGGATGGTCTCCCATGATGATGTTGTTACGATGCATCCACACTACTGTGTACAACATCGGTATCCCCCCCCCCTTAAACATGGTTTCCAGCTCTATGACCCCCTTAATTGGCACTTGCTCACCCGCGAAACATAGAGTGTCCCTAAGCATTTGTCCAAGCTAGCCCTAACTTCTTATATGTCGACCAATAAAATATGTTGGTAGAACTGTCTTGATCAATTAGGACCTTTTCTATTTTGTACTCCGCCACTATTACAAATATTACCATCAGTTCGTCCAACCGAGATGGCATGTACCTCATGTCCTTGTCATCAAAGGTGATGACCGGGAAGGCATGGTGTCGACTCTCGCACGTATGGCTAGCACCTCCCATGCCTTCCTCTTCTTGGTTGAACCCTCCTTGGCCGGTGCAACGCTTTCCCCCCGATATGGTGGCGATGGTACCGCGGTGCCAGGTGCCGGTCCTCTGCCTCAACTTGCTTCTCTCTCTCTGCCCCTCCTCCGGCTGTGTGACTTCTCGGCCAGCTCGTCACCGCTCTTCCACCTTTTCACCCCTGCTTGCTCTTGGGTCGGCGTGGTCCCTCTCATTTCCCCGCAGAACATAACGACCAAGGTGTCCCTCTTGAATCAGTCTCTCGATTTGGGCTTGTAGCGTTCTACATTCCTCTATTGAGTGGTCGTGGGCCCTGTGGAACTCGCACCAATCACTCCGGTTGGCTCCCATCATCCAACCTTTCACCTCCTTGAGGAACTCCAACAAACACGTGTGGCATATCTCATGCAAAATTTGAGTTCTTTTTTTTCCTTCAGAGGGGTGAATTTCTGCGGATTGTCACATGGTCGGGCTTGGACCTAGTGCTTAGCCTCTCCCTTCTGCTACCCTCCTTGGGTTCTAGGCCTCGACTCCTTGTGCCCTGGAAGTTGACGCTCAGCTTCCAGTTGTTCAGCTTGGTCTTCCTCAGCCTCAATATGCTTTTTAGCGTGAACTCTTATCTCTTCCATACTTGACGGTCTTCTCAAGGCTAGGGCATCACTAAACTACTCGGCTCTCAACCCTTTCTGGAAGGCCTTCATGAAAAACTTCTGGTGTGGGTCATTCACACAGATCGTGGCATTATTGAAGCGAGCCAAATAACTCTTGAGGCTCTAACCCTTTGCCTACTTAATGTCAAACAAGTCAGCCACTTCGAGTTGCTTCACTTTGTTCGCCACAAACTGCGAAACGAAAGAGCTGGCTAAATCGTTGAATGACCGAATGGATCTAGTCGGGAAGATAGCCATCCAATGCATAGCTACCTCGCGCAAGGTGCCGGCGAATAACTTGCAACTGAAGGAATCGTTTCCCCCATTGATATACATGTGAGTCTGGAAACCTTGCAAACTGGCGTGAGGATCTTGAGTCCCGTCAAATGGCTCGACCACCACTTCTCTAAAGTTTAGAGGGATGGGAGTCCCATCGATCGCCTCACTAAAAGACTGTCCCCAAAAAGCTTGGACGTTGACCGCCTCCCTCGTCGTTCCTCCTGGTTTCTCTACTGCTGTCTTCATCATCGCTATCTGTTGATGAAGCTCATCCTCCCTCTGCTCCACGGCCTTCATAGCTTCAAGATGTCGCTCCTCAGCTTGGCGGTGTCATTCCTTAGCTTCAACTTGTCTCTACTTCGCTTTTGCGCTAAGCGGGACTACTCGTCACTTCGTGCTTGCGGTGAGGCTACTGCATGGAGTAGCCTCTACAAGGTGTTCTCCTCACCTTTGTTGGTGGAACTTGCTTGATTTCTTGTCATTGATATTGTCGTTTCTCTCCTTCTTCCTATAATGTCAGATCTTCGCACTCAGTCTCTTTGTCTTGTGGACATTGGGATAAGTTTTACCGAATACCCCACGGTGGGTGCCAATGTTCTTTTCTCAAGGTGTAGATTGCTTGAAAATAAAACCTTCCCTTTTCATTAGTGTTCATATATTTATACAAGGTAACCATGTCATTCGACAATGGCACAGGGACATGTCAGAGGCAAAACAGTATCACAATACCTGCATTCTAACATGTCAAACACGTCGCTCAAAATAGTACAAATCGTTACGTGGTTGTACACGTATGTAGGTGTTTGGTTGTCATGACCGACCAGTACAAACTTGAACTGAATTACTTTTTTATAAAAGATATTTATGGTTTAGAGAAGGAATTACTTTCCTGTAAAAGATATTTATAATTTAGAGAAAAAAAAAAAAAGAAATAGTCTTTGGTTGCAAAGATTTAGTAGGTTGAAATTACTCTAATTTAATTAGTAATTCAGATTTTAGTTTTAGATATATAATTGTATTAAATATTTAAAAGAAAATTTTATTATTTATAATAATTTTATTGACTCAAATAAAATTTTTTCTTAGGAAAAAATACATGATATTGCAAAAAAAAAAAAAAAAGAAGACAAAAGCAAATATTTTCTCTTTAATGTGTGTAATTTTGTTTTTTTGAAAGAGCAACAATAATTATTTTGCACGAATTATACGAAGGAATATGTGTAATTTTGTTATTTTAAATAGAAAGCTGACCAATCAAAGCAATTCGTCCCGTTAGATGGTTGTTTTTATCATCTAATTAAAATTTCAAATTAATAGACTTTCGTGCACTAAAAGAACAAGGTTATTTTTGTATGTGTGCCTTTACATAAGATATATGAAAAAGGCAAATAATAACGATGTTTAGCACATATTTTTTTCTTTTTAATTAGAGGATTAATTGAGTATATATTTCCTCAACCTTAAAAGTTCAATTGTATTCGTTAGAAGAAACTAATTATACACTAATTAATTAATAATTATAATTAGGGAAATTAAAAGCAAAACCACCACCATTACATTATTCTTAAAAGTGCTAAATACAAATCTCTTATCCAAAGTTTCCATCTTGACTCTTGTATATAAAAAGAACGTAATTGAAAAGAAAGACAACTTCTATTAAAGGCGATTAATGAGACTGACATAAATTTGTTATCAGCAAATATTTTGTATATATAATATAGCGACTAAGAAAAATAATTCAGTAACATCCACCTTTGACGTAGATTGTGGTTGGCCTCTGGCTAGTAGTTGTATACGGAATTGACTATTACATTATATATTCTCTGACATTTTACATTACTAGAAGCAGTTGTTGAGTTGAACTACACCAAAATTGATTCGTCCAACCTATTATATGGGCACACCAACAAACCATAAATCTAATAACATACTCTAACACATTTTTTAACATAAGCATTTATTATTGGCTAAAATCTAACAATCTAACTAACTATTTTATATTGTAATTAAATTCTTCCTATTTTATATATAATTTTGCATGAATATTTTACCTGAAGAATGTATAGATGATTAATTACCTTATTCCATTACCTGGTCCGCAGGCTGTGTTTTGTAATAGTTTTCTTTCTTTTCCCAATGTATGTGTGCTATTTACATGCCAAATCACATGACATCCTAATTTTTTTTTATGAAAAACTTATGTTATTTTTTATTCAATTGGAATCAATTCCCATTAAATTTTATCGAAAATAACAATTTTATCCAAAAATTGACTTTGGAAGTATGATTAATTCAGAAAGTCCCACCACAATCGTGAATACTAAAAGCTGGATGAAATCAGGTTGCATCATTAGAGTAAATTTTGAAAATGAGTTACTCTCTTGTACTCGATTTCAACGGATAAAGAAAAAGAGTAAAAAAAAGTTAATTAGTTTATGTATAGATAATATAAAATAACTTTATATTATTATTCAATTATATTATAATTTACACGGATAATTATTGTAAATATTTTAACAAATTTATTATGGCCATTTCTGATGAGAAAAATGTGTAAGATTATTTTATTATTCATGCATGGTATATATATATATTTAAAAATATTATTGAAAATTTAAATAAATTGTTAAAATGTATAAAATGTAAATTAAGATAAGAAACAATAAATAAAAATGTAATGGTGATGTATGACAAATGTAAAACAATATAAAGTTATACTAATAATAATTTATAATTAAATGAAAGAATAAAATTATTTTATATTATTAGTATATAACTTATTTTTTTAAATAAAATTTTTATCAAGTTTAAATTTTATTAAAAAATGAATAAAATTATATCAATAATGATTTATGTAGGAATGGTTACAATATAAACTCTATATTAATATCCTATCAAAATTTTCAAAAATAAAAATGAAATACCATTCCTCCATTAGGAGTTGAGAGCATAGGATATCTCGATTATTATGAATTGTTTCACCAAAATGAGAAAAATTATGATAAAATGTAGGCCACAAGCTTTAGATGGGAACAAGTTAGAGCTTTCACATTGAAAGCGTGGCCAAATGTGAAGTTATAGCGAACTATCATTCATGTTCACGATCACATTGTGGCCATAACCGAAAAAGGAAGGTTAACAGCTTCTTCTAGATGAATTTCATTTTTATTTAAATTTTATAAAATAAAAAATTAAATTCACATCATTTAATAATTTTATGTAAATTCTACTTAATAAGAAATTGTAATAAAAAAACTTGTTTAAAAATATATTATTAACATTTTTATTATAATAATTAAAGAGTAATTATACTAAATTAACTTTTGAAATCACATATATAATTCAATTTAGTTCTTAAAATTAAATAAATATTATCTTAATTCTTAAAATTACTAAATAACAGCAATTTTAATTTGTAATATTATCAAACGAAAATATTTTAATCTTTAAATTACAAAAAGTACAAAATAAAGTAAGTAATAATGATTTTATAAATCAAAATGATATTTTTATAGTTTAAAGAATTAAATTATTCAACACACATTATTTTAAAAATTAATTCGATATATTATTTTATAATAAATTAATAAAAAATATATATGTTGATAGTATAAAGTATTTTTACACTATCATCTAATTATAAACTACTATGTATGATAAATTTGTTGACTTTAATAATAATTACATATTAAACATGATTTTTAATTAGTTGAAAGTACAAAAACTTTACATTTACAGTGGATACCTATTAAACTCTTAAGAAAATCTCATAACACAAAATGAAACTAGTTGATTTGTTAAATAAGTTTGAATAACTTTTTATTAAATACTTAAAAGTAAAATCAAACTATAAAATAAATCAAATTCTTCTCATAATTTCAAATTAATATATATTTTAGTTTTACAAAATTAATTTCAGTAGAGATAAAATATATAAATTAATTTTAATTTATTACAAATTTTAATTCATTTTATTATTAAGTTATTAATTTAAAATTTAATAACTTAGTAATTTATCAATTTATTAATTTATTAATTTATTGGTTTATTAATTTATTTGTTCATTAATTTATTTGTTCATTAATTTATTAGTTTATTACTTTATTAGTTTATGAATTTATTAGTTTATTAATTTACTAAGTTTTTAGTTTATTAATTTACTATTAATTTATTACTTTATTAATTTACTAATTGATTAATTGATTAATTTATTAGTTTACTAATTTATTAATTTAACTATTAATTTATTACTTTATTAATTTACTAATTATTTAATTTATTGATTTTCTTATTAATTAATGATGTTTTTGGGTTAAATTCACAATCTAATTTTTTAATGATATTTTAACTGAAATGTCTTTATATTGTATGATAATTATTGATAACGTGTAAGTCTTCAAAATAAGAAATGAAAATAAATTGATGTTATGTACATGTGTTGTAATAGAATATACAACAAAAACATGTTTTGTGATGTATTTGGATAAAATTACACAATAAAAATTCGTGTCTGATGTGTATATGGTATAACAATTTTTTGTATTAGGGTTTAAAACAATAAATTTAATATATAATAAAAATAATTTTTTTATTATGTATTAATATACAATCAAAATACAGTTTCTTTGCATCAACCTGTCGACAAAAAATATCCACTATAAGAAGTTTCAGAGAAGGTAGGACACGGAAGTAATTTAGTCCTTTCAAATTTTTATAAAATAAGAAGTGTGAATAATAAATGCCGCGAGAATAACGACCCTATGTGAATACTTGTCATTTGTGGACGAAAACGCAATTACACCTACAACATTCAGTTTCAACCTTGTTATTGACTAACATAGGTACGTGAGCAATGATGATTGATGGCACATTGGCTATTTGATTTTTCCATTTTCACCCTCTATATCCGCTCCATGGGAAGAGACCCAAACGCGACACAAACAACAGACACTGAAACAGAGGCTACGAATTAAGATGGTACTCAGGTACAAGTGAGTAACAAACAGTTGATACCTTCACACTTACATTTTGTCCATATTGAATGCTACGTGCTTATTCCTGTTTTATCGTTTGGCAGTATCCAATAATTAATTCTCGTTTATCATATTTTATTGAATTTATTGAATCAATAGTAATAAATTCTGCTTGAAAATATTCATGTATGGAACATTTCGAAATAATACTAGAAATTGAAGGTTCTATTGATCGAGTTTTCAAAACTGAAAAATTTATCCTCAATAATCATCAATAGGTTTAGCTATGACATTTATAATAGGATCCAAATAAGTTTCACTTATCTATTTTTTTTAGCAATTCTTCTTATTGATTTTATGAAACTTCCCACATCTATCATCAAACCATATCACCCATTAATTAATCGGTTAATAACTATGTGAATCATTTGAGTGTTAAGAGAATTAAAGTTTATGTTCTAGAAGTTTATTTGTCAAGGGAAATTAAATAACTATATATAGGTATAGGCTCTCCTCAAATTCTTGATTGGGATTAGTTGGTGTGAGACTAGTTATTCAGGAGCTTAAATTCAAATCATATATACTCATGTGACATTATAAAATATATAACGGGACTAGAATTTAACACATTTATTTTAATACACAATATTTAGGTTTAAATATATTTTTATCTTTAGTTTAGATTAATTTTGTTTTTTATCACTCAAAATTAAAATTATTTTTTAATCTTTATATTTTTAAAAATAGTTGGTTTTAGTCCACTATTTTTCATGATAAATAAAATATATGTTATCATTTGTCATAGTAAAAAATAAAATAATATTAGAAGAAAAATTTTAGGATTATTTTGGTTTGGAATAGAATTACAAAGTCAGTAATGTGTCCTTCCAGACATATATATACAAGCCTCTCTCTCCTATCAAGCTCTACTTTCCTATCCCCTGATTGCCTAACGTACTAGACAAAAAGACAAAATGGGCCAAGGATAAGCCAAGGACAAATGATCCCACGTAGTGTAATAAATGTTGGGATACGGACATGATCGTGCCTACACCTAGTCGTCCAAGCTGACTGGTATACAACTCCTCAAGTGTTGACCAAGGGGAGTACGCTTTATCTTATCGTTTGATGTGTTGGACGATCGGGGAAGACATTCTGTGAAACATCGAGACCTATCAGTTGACTCCGACTTCTCGGTGGGATGTCCTCCAATGTTGACTGAGCTATATCTCAATTGCAGTGGTCTACTTGGCTTAATGTTGCCACTCGTTCTACTTGTCTAAGGCGAAATAGCTTAGCTTGTGTGGTCGCTTCCCAACGGAAAATGCTTCGTTGCATGCACCTGTATCGTAATGGCGTATGAGCGTTGTTTCCCATCTCCTCCCTTGGTTGTCATCTAATACTACCCATCATTTCGCATCCTATCCATTGGATGTGACACCTGGCAACTCCTTGCGCCTCTCCCCTTTGATTGACATGACAACTTTTAGGGGTTTTGATTTAACACCTTCGTCTTCTCTTTTCACTTTCCCCGCAAGCATTTTGAACAATTTGTTGGTTTTCCTGCATTTTTGCCTTCATTGACTTCTCAAATCCCAACTCTTGCACATTTCCGTCCCCAATCTCTAGTGTTCTTCTACATGATGGGCATATCAATAACTCACTAAATGTATATAGAAATGAAAGTGATTTATATATTTGAAATATGTGTCAAACATATGAATGACGTGTTTAGATCAACATTAATAATTTATAGGATAATTTTTTTATTTGTACTTAATGTTTGAACATGATAATGACCATGTGAACCTTTTATCCTTAATACGAATTGAGTTTCCTTGGTTTAATCTATTACATTGTCTTTCTTTTTATTTACTTGATTATTTTAATTTAAGTATTCGGGATAAAAGGGTGTCACAACAATCCTATCAGAGCCTACAAAACCAATATTAATGAATTGAAATGTAAAAATAATATCAAAAGTAATATATTAAAATTAAACTGTAAGCACAAAATTAAATTGTATTTTTTATAAAGTATTGAATGTAAAAGAAATTATTTAATTAAAAATAAAAATAATATTAAAAGTAATAATAACCATTTCTCATACTATAATAAAAATAAATTATATGTAATTACCTTATTTATATGAAATAATAAATACATTATTTAATTGAATTGTGTTAATCTAATTATCTTAATTGAAAATATTCTACAATATTTTAATTAATATTATTCATTTTTTTAATTATGTCGTACTTAATTAACTAGAGTTAGTAGTAATAATTAAACAAATACACTAAAAAATGTAATGAATATAAAATTATAAAATATAATTATAATGATTAAAATTAAACATAATTATATTTGCTCCAACTCAAAGCATATTTAAGCTTAAAAAGAATATTAATTTTTCATAAAAAAATAATTTACGATGTCATGCGATTTGGTCGTAAATATAACACATGCATAAGAAAAACTGATGAGAATATTATGAATAGTAAAATTTGGGAGAGTTATTTAGAATATAGGGATGGTATCTCATGGTACATGGAATCAATTTTTTTTTCAAGATCTAATTATATATTTTGTCGCTCAAATATTTAATTTCATTAATTTGGTCTCTAAATATTATAATTATACAATTTTAGTTCTTAAGTTCTAATTCTTAAGTTCTAATTGTACAAATTAAATTCAACTAGTATAACAATTATATAATTTTAGTCTCTTTATCAATCTTTCATTAAACATTTAACATATCTTATTAATGTGACATAAAATCAGTTAAATAATCATATTGTAACCAAGCTATATGTAAAATCATTTATAATTTAATTTTTACAAATATAAATTAACATTTGATATTTTTTACAAAATATAAAAAAAAGTTTTAAATAATGATGAAACTACATATTACATAGAAAAAGTGGATATAGTAGACAACCGCACGTTGATCAAATATTTAAGCACATGCATCAATTAACTTATATTGGGTTTTTAGTTTGATTACTCACATTGAATTTAAGCTCTTATTAAATATTTAGAATGAAAATTTTGTTACTTAAAAAGATGATACTCAACTCAATATAAGATGATCTCAGGTAGATCATATATGTGATCTTTCACGTATTTTATTTTGATATTTTGCATAAGTGTTTTTTAATAAATTTAATGTGCAACGTGTAAAATAATTTTACATTGTCAATTAATACAAAAATGTTATTAGTGTGACTTTCTAGATAGTTATTATAAATTTCTTAATATAACCAAAACTTAGATTTAGGAGGAAAATAGGAAGTATTTAAAAATGAATTTATTTGAAATACATCAATTTACATTGTTATGCAATCATAAATTATCATACGATAAATTTATTTATTTTTATAATAATTACTTATAAGTTATTTCAAGGATAATTTCTAATTGATTAACAATATAAAAAAATTACATTAATATTACATAACAATTAAACTCTTTAAAAATAATATAAAGAGTTAATTTTAGAATATAAACCATTAAGAAAGAAATTATAATATAGAAAAAAATTTAAATTCAATTAAACTTTATTTGAAAATTTAAAATCTTAACACAAGGAAATTTCAATGAAAAATCTTAATTTTTTAAAATAATTTGAAACCAATCAACCCTTATATTATACCTTTGAATTCTTATTCATTGACATATATTTTTATGTAGTTCATCTTTCTCATTTTGTAATGTGTTTTATGAGTTTCTATATCAATCAAACATTTTTTACTCTTTAATTATTAATTATTCAATCAAAGTAGGTTTACTAACCTTAATTATTTTAGTAAATATTTTTTTAAAATAATAATTACTAACTATAATAAGATATGAGTTTATTGGTATGACTTCATTATGGTTATTAGAAAAGTTAATAAATTTATTGGATTTGTGATAAGGTGATATTGTGAAATTGTTTTACACTCTCAATACATAGTCTATTTTTCATAAAATATTGGTAAATTATGAATAAAATAATATTTTTAAGTTATATATTTTATATTTTAATTTATTCTTTTACTATTAGTGAAATATTTTTGAAATTATTTTTTTATGTTCCATGATTATTAAAATACCAACTCAATGTACAAACTTGTATTTCCTTGCTGATGCCTTTATATTTCATTACCTTATATAAAAAATGTACAAACTTGTTATATAAAAAACATTAGTTAAAAATTATAGAGAAATCTTTTAAATTAGTTTTATAAAAGTGAACAAAATAATAAATGTTAATTAATTAATAATGCAAAATTGTTTACATTTTCACTACTATTTGGTATCTGTACCATCCATTGTCATTCGTAATAACTCGAAATTTAGTGTACAATGTCCATGATAGTTTTCTTTCTTTTCCCAGTGTATGTGTGCTATTTACATGCCAAATCGCATGACATCCTAAATTTTTTTTAATGAAAAATTAATGTTATTTTTTATTCAATTGGAATCAATTCCCATTAAATTTTATTGATAATAACAATTTTATCCAAATTTGGAAGTATCATTAATTTAGAAAGTCCCACCACGATCATGAATACTAAAAGCCGGATCAAATCAGATTGCATCAATAGAGTAAATTTAGAAAATCAGTTACTCTCTTGTACTCGATTTCAACGGATAAAGAAAAGAGTCAATTTAGGGGGAAAAAAATAGTTTATCTTATTCAATTATAATATAATTAACATATATAGTTATCGTAAATATTAACAAATTTATTTTGTGATTAAAAAAATGTATAAAATTATTTTATTATTCATGCATAGTATATTTTTTTTTAAAAATATAATTGAAAATTTAAGTAAATTGTTAAGATGTATAAAATGTAAATCATCACAAAAAATAATAAATAAAAGTGTAATGGTGATGCACGAAAGAATGTAAAACAATATAAAGTTATATTAATAGTTATTTATAATTAAATTATACTGTAAAACTATTTTATATTATCAATAGATAATTTATTTTAACTTATTTTTTTAAATAGAATTTTCATGGTACAAAATTTAAATTTTATTGATAATTAATTAATTAATTAATTAATTAATAATATATTACTTTATTAATTTAATAATTTATTAATTAAACATTTTCTTATTAATTTATTAATTTATTGATTTTCTTATTTTTTTTTTCTTAATTTATACGTTTGATGTTGTTGTTCTTACTTTTTTTTGCGGTTAAATTCACTATCTAATTTTTTAGTAAATTTTTTACTAAAATGTCTTTATATTGTATAATAATTATTGATAACGTGTAAGTCTTCAAAATACGAAAAGAAAATAAATTCATGTTATGTGTTGTAACAGAATATACAACAAAAACATGTTTTGTCGTGTATTTAGATAAAATTACACAATAAAAATGTGTCTGTCGTGTATATGGTATAACAATTCTGTGTACTGATGTTTAAAACAATGATTTTAATACATAATAAAAATATATTTTTATTATGTATTAATATACAATCAAAATACAATTTGTTTGCATCAACCTGTAAAAAACTCCAATATAATAAGTTTAAGAGAAGAGAGGACACAGAAGTAATTTAGTCTTTTCAAATTTTTACATTTGTCGATGATGTGAAAGTGTGAACACAAAAGCAATGTCAGTTTCATCCTCGATATTGATTAACATAGTTACGTGAGCAATGATGATTGATGATACATTAGCCATTTCAATTTTCCATTTTTACCCTCGCGATTCCCTCTATAAATATATCAGCTGCATGGGAAGAGACCCAAACCCGACACAAACAACAGACACTGAAACAGAAGCTACGAATTAAGATGGCGCAAGTGAGGAACAAAAAAGTGGTTCTAAGGGACTATGTGAGTGGTTTTCCTAAGGAATCCGACATGAACATAGTAGAAGGAACCATAACATTGAAGCTTCCAGAAGGTTCCAATGAAGTGCTCCTAAAAAATCTCTACCTCTCCTGTGATCCTTACATGCGAATCCTCATGAACAAGATGGATGGCCTCGAGGGATTTCGCACCTATACACCTGGCTCTGTAAGTCATCGAATTTTCCCATTTTATTTTATTTTATTTTGTAATATTTAATTGGCATGCTATTGGTTGTCGTTATCCAACCACAACATTATATCATGCAGATTTGTTAACATGATTTTAGATAAATGTTTATATGTTTAGTTTTGTCCAAAAATTTAAGTGATTTTTGCGTTGGATAAAAAATTTTATATACAGAATTTCACGGTTGAATAAAAATATTTAAACATAATTTCATCTATTTGGGTCAACTGGGTCTCTCATAATTTCATCCATTTCCAATCACTTATCTGGTCCCTTGGTCATAATTTCATCTAATGTTTAAGTTATAAATTTCTTAAAAATGAAAAATATTCATTTTTTTTTGTTGTTATAAAAATAATAATTTACCCACAAACATGATAATTAAGTCAATACAAGCACCTTTTCAAGTCATTGTAATTCAAATATTCTGTTTCATTCCCAATTTATTACACTGTATTGTTGTACTTATTTACTGTCATATCATTCCCAACTTGTCGTGTTAGTTAATTCTATTAAATATTAGATGGAATCACGATGGATGGGATTAATTACTAATGGAGAAAACTTAAAAGACTTAATTGAAGTAATTAGAACCTGAAAAACTAAAATTACTAGAAAAAAAATGTAATGACGTAATTTTTTTTTGTTTCTGAAAAAACAGTTGGGCAATGTGAAAGCCATGGTTCAATGAGAAAACAGTCCATAAAATCGGGCTGCTTATGAATGCCATGCTTCTGGTGTAAATACTTTAGTAAACAAATGTTTGTAGTAATTTTTTTAATCATAAACTTGTGTTGTCACTAACTGTTATTTAAATGCAGCCATTAACAGGATATGGGGTGTCTAAAGTTGTTGAATCTGGACACCCAGATTATAAGAAAGGTGATTTAGTATGGGGAATTACTAAATGGGAAGAATTCAGCTCGATCCCCTCATCTCTAATACTTTTCAAAATTGAACTCACCGATGTCCCTCTCTCGTATTATACTGGTATTCTTGGTATGTATTCATCAAACACAATTTATGTTCATTGTTAGTCAATCATATATGCTCCTCATGTCAATATGATATGCTAGCCTCAATTTATGTTGTTCTTCTTCAAAACAAATCTCAGCAAGCTTATGAATGCTTGTTGCATTGTTTTCTCACATTTTATTGTGCCTTGTGACCCATAACTCATGTTAGTTTCTTCTTCGAACACAGGTATGCCAGGAATGACTGCTTATGCTGGTTTCTTTGAATTAGGCTCTCCCCAAAAAGGAGAAAATGTTTTTGTCTCAGCTGCCTCAGGTGCAGTTGGTCAACTTGTTGGTCAATTTGCTAAATTGACTGGTTGTCATGTGATTGGAAGTGCTGGAAGTGAAGACAAGGTATTCATCTAATTATTGTTTTTTTATATGCCTATGTCTGCATGAATGATAAATTAGCATCAACTTTTGGTTAATTAGTGGCTGTTTAAAGTTCTACTATTTTGAATTAGCCTAAATATTTTGTGTATATGCTGTTAATATTCTCTGTTCATTGTAAGTTCCTTGTCAGTAAAACTTTTAAGACATGTTGCATACTTTTGGGATTTTCCAAGATGTAGAATTAAAAGTACATGGAGGTTTTTCCTTTATGAAAGGATCATACAGTTATTTTTATCAAATATCAGAAGTTGCACTCTATAATGTTTTCTATATTTCATAAAATTGTATCACCGTGGTCCTATGCTGAAGTTTGTTTGCGAATGCATCCTGTTATAAACCTTGGCCCCTCTGCTTTACCCCAAAAATAAACCTTGAACTTTTATTAAGAATTGTGGCATGCATACACCAGCAATAGTAGTATAATTAACAGGACCTGAAATCCTTTTAGTTTAGATTTTTTCACCAACAAAAATATCTAGTTCTTCTCTCATTTGAATGTGATTATACAACCAGGTGGATATTTTGAAGAATAAATTAGGATTTGATGAAGCCTTTAACTACAAAGAAGAGTCAGATCTCAATGCAGCTTTGAAAAGGTCAGTATTTAACAGTTTTTTGGTACAGAAATTTTAATTAAATAAATTTGTCCATACAATATATATATACACTAATGAGTGGTGCATATGAATTTATACATCAGGTACTTTCCAGAAGGCATTGACATATACTTTGAGAATGTTGGGGGGAAGACACTTGATGCTGTACTTTTGAATATGAGAATTCATGGTCGCATACCCGTTTGTGGAATGGTCTCACAGTACAATCTTACTCAACCTGAAGGTGTAACAAACTTGGCAAATCTCATATTTAAGCGGGTTAAAATGCAAGGTTTTAATGTTACCGATTTCTATCACCTATATCCAAAATTCTTGGAGTTTGTCCTGCCTCATATAAGAGAAGGGAAGATTGTGTATGTGGAAGACATTGCTGAGGGCCTTGAGAATGGACCTGCAGCTTTGGTTGGCCTCTATACTGGTCAAAATGTTGGTAAACAAGTGGTTGTTGTTGCTCGTGACTGAAGGCACAGATGCTTTTGTTGGACATGATTGTCTTTTCTTAAATTTTTGTTATGCTTGTGTTGAATATTCAGGCCTCTTTGTATGGCTTTTGCAATCATTTTCAGTCGCAGTATTTGTGGTACTGTGAGCAAATGTTAGCTTAAATGTCATTCCATGATATATGTTGTAGTATATTTTGAGCTAAAATAAATCTCATTATTCCCTTATGTGTTATGAATAACGTGAAGGAGAAGGGTTAGACTAAATTGGATGGGATAACTACGTAGAGATTGTTTTTATTTTTTTAGGTGTTGAAAATTTTATGTGTTAAGGAAGCCTAAATATTTTGTATTATCAATCAATTAAAAATTGATTTTAATATTTTTAAGGTGATTATTATCAAAATTACAAAATTTATCCTATATGGTGGTCGGTTTAATTTGAAAATATAATTTTGATGAGATTGGTATCAACACATCTAGAAAGTATTTGTAAATCACACTATAATATATATGTAAAAAAAGTTGTTACTTTGATTTCAAGTATCGGAGACACCATTAATAAAGACCCGAATTATGGGTTTATATAGACGTGATGGTGATGGTCACGACCTTCTTGAAAAGTTGTCTCCTTCAGCAAAATCCCATAAATAGATAATAATAAACAGATCTAATTAGGCAGGCTAACAATCTATTATGTGTCGTAGATGCCTAGCCTAATGACCCTGCCAACAAAATAAAGCTCCTAACATAACAAGAAAACTAATATTTCAAAACACCTTTAAGTTCTTATAAAGTAATCAATGGAATTCCAGAAAGAAGTATAATCATAATTTCACATTAGTTGCTAAGAATGAAGAAAAAACTGATAAAGAGAAAGTAATCAATCGAATTCCAGAAAGAAGTATAATCATAATTCGAGAAACCATCGCCACAAATCATACATGACTATTGGAGAAAGAGAAAGTTTTAGGAAGAAAAAAACGCAGTCAATCACTGCTTAGCTCCGGTACGACCAGCAGGCAGCAGCGCGGTTCCTTTTCATGCAATGAGAGTTAGAAATCATGAGGCGTTTTAATAAAACAAAGTTACCTGGGTAGTTCCACATCGAAGAGTTTAATAAAATTAAGTGTTTATATAGCTTGATCTTACTTGAGAAGGATCTGTTCTATAGGCTTAACCATGTGATGAGTGGGTGATTAATAGGATCTGATACGGTCGGCCACCCGCCGGAGCGAATGGCGGGGAGGAGGATGATTCTCCCTTTTTTCGTACTGATGGTTTCCGAGAGAGAAGGGCGGCAAATATTGAGGAATCAGGCCAGTTCAGGTTGATGATCTAGATAAAAGTTCTTTGTTAAGGCCTTCTAAAAGGGCCTAAATATGGAGGAAATTCGTCTAAGAGCGGTTCGTATAAGAGCGGAAAAGCACGTGGAGATGGAGGAGAGTCGGTCCGACCGAAGGGAGGCAAAACCTACCCCGAGAAGAATCGAGTGGAGTTGAGGCTGATCACACCCGTAGAAGGCTCCCTCTCGTTATCAGGGAATCATCGCGTCGCGACCATTTCCGGAGGAGAGGTACCATTCAATCACCAAGATAAAGGAAAGGGGTAGGGTGTTTACCAATCTGGTGAAGCACGAGGGCAAACCTAACACCCCTTGGGAAAAGGAGGACCAGACCACCCATAACTTTCCAAGATTAGGACATGACGCGGAGTACGGCAAGCAGGGATATGAGCCCATTAAAGGAACAATGGAAACCTAACACCCCTTGGGAAAAGGAGGACCAGACCACCCATAACTTTCCAAGATTAGGACATGACGCGGAGTACGGCAAGCAGGGATATGAGCCCATTAAAGGAACAATGGAATTGGATACAGTTTTCGGAGAGGGCTCGAGCACTAGGGTTATTCCAGTTCTATATACAATGGTAGAGGCGGACGCGTCCTACAATATCATCATGGACGACAAATTTTAACAAAGCCTAAGAAATGATCAGATCTACATATCACCTATGTATGAAATACCCAGTGGGCGAAGGAGTGGGAAGCATATGGGCAGATTCGCACGTGGTGAGAAGGTGTTATGAAGATAGTGTTAAAGTAGGGTAGCGAACATCGATCGTAAATGCTCTGGATCTGGAATTAAACCCTCGTGTATTTCCTAAGGCAAAACCATGACGTTTTCGCATGGTCCCCAGAGGATATGCCTGGCATAGATCCAGGATTTATGTGTCACCAACTTCTGTGGCACCAGGGACGCGTCCGGTCATGTAGAGAAAACGGAAATAGGGAGAGGAAAAAAGGAAAGCCATTAAAAGGGAGACGAACAAGCTATTGACAGTCGGTTTTATAAGGGAGGTCCAATATCCGTCATGGTTGGCCAATGTGGTGATGGTGAGAAAGGCCAGTGGAAAATGGAGAATGTGCACTGATTATACAGATCTGAACAAGGCATGTCATAAAGACCCATATCCCCTTCCTAATATTGATCGTTTGGTAGATAGAGTGTCAGGCTTTGTGCTTTTGAGCTTTATGGACACCTACTCAGGATATAATCAAATACGAATGCATCCAGATGATAAGAAAAGACCACCTTCATTACTTGATAGTGGAGCTTTTTGCTATAGGGTTATGCCTTTCGTACTCAAAAACGCTGGAGCAAAGTACCAAAGGTTGATGGACAAGATTTTTCAAGACATTATGAGTAGGGACGTAGAGGTGTATGTTGATGATATGGTAGTAAAGTCTGAGAGGGCGAAAGAGCATTGCAAAGCCTTAGGGCGAGTATTCAAGATCTTGAGAAGACATCGACTGAGATTGAACCCGAAAAAGTGCTCGTTTGAGGTGTAGGCTGGGAAGTTCCTAGGTTTTATGTTAATCGAGAGAGGAATAGAAGCTAACCCGGACAAATGCCAAGCAGTGATAGACATGAGGAGTCCTCAAAATGTCAGGGAGGTCCAGCAACTAATGGGAAGGGTGACGGCTTTGTCACGCTTCATATCTCGCGCGTTTGAGACCGCCACATCAATCCTTACTACACCCAAAGGGGAGAGGAATTTCACTTGGACTCCGAGTGCGAGAAAGCTTTTTTACGCCTGAAGGCCATGTTGGGCACCCCTCCCGTCTTAGTACGGCTCGACCCTGGCCAACCATTATATTTGTATATTTTTGTGACGAATGCGGCCATTAGCTCCGTCCTAATCTAGGAGAAGGGCAAAGAGCAATGGCCGATATATTTTACCAGCAAGATCCTTCAGGGGGGCTGAGAAGAGATATCAGAGAATAGAGAAAGTGGCTTTGGCCTTGATAACGGCCTCTCGGCGATTACGTCCTTATTTCCAGAACTTTAAAATATGTGTATGAACCGACCTATTGATTCGGCAGGTCTTGAGGAAACCGGATTTAGCTAGAAGAATGGTGGCTTGGAGCATCCAACTATCGGAATTTGATATCTCATTTGAAAAGAGAGGCCACATCGAGCACAAGCTTTTGGCAGACTTTGTTACAGAGCTCACCCCTGCGCCTGAACAAACCGTAGGGCGAGATTGGTACTTGTTAGTGGACGGATCGTCGAACCAAGCAGGGAGTGGAACCGGGGTTATCCTTGAGGGCCCGGACGACATACTTATTGAGCAGAGTTTACACTTTGAGTTCAAGGTGAGTAACAACCAAGCGAGTACCGAAGCATTGCTCGTAGGCATGAGATTGGCCTTGGAGGTAGAAGAGAAGCGACTAACGGTAAAGAGTGATTCTAAGTTGGTGACCAGACAGGAGAATGGAGAATTTCAAACCAAAGATCCGAAATTAATCAAATATTGGGAGAAAGCGACAACAATGGTGATTTCTTTTGAAAGTTTCACACTACTGCACGTGCCTAGGGATCAGAATGAGAGATCAGAAAATAGAAGAGTGTTATTATTTCTTGGCTCACCAATTACATAGGTTAATACTCTATTAATAATAGAGAAATTCATAACTATTACAACGTCTTTCAATTAACCTATTAAATACTCATAAACAAAATAAACTCTTCAAATACTTAGTGGTTACAGAATAATAGCCCTTTAATACAGAGTAATTGCCTCTTAATGCAGAGTAAATGAAAACTCTTCATCTTACCATCCTTAATTTTCTAATTATTATTTTTAACATATTCGTCCAAGATATGAAGCTCACAAGGAAAGAAGCAGTTCAATCCTATGTGTTGGAATCGAGTAAGAATATTTTGTGTCATCTTTAGAGAACGAAGACGAGAAAAGCACAAATAACCAACTAGAAGCAAGTGGAAGACAAGAGGGCGACTCCCCAAACCTACCAAGGGGAGTCAAGTGAGAACCAAGAGATAATGACATTGCAATGAGAAGTATCTAAAATACGCAAATGAAATGCTGAAGAAATAGTGGCTTTGAGAAGAAATAACAAAGAACTGCGCACTCGGTATAAATGATGTGTTACGCAAAGAACAATCACTTATCATGAGATGGAATCTAGAGTAGAAAGAAATTTTCCAAGAAGAAGATATCAATTGCATTTTAAGTAAAAAGAAATTTTCCGCGAAGATCTCGGCTGCGTCATGGAGTAGAAAGAAATTTCCTAGGAAGATTTCGACTAAAGAGACATCCATTCGTAGATGGGATCATTGAGACCCCAATACTTGTAGTGTGAAAATTTTTGACCTTGGACAAATACGATGGTACGACAAACCTAGATGAACATATAGATCAACGACAACGTTATTCTTTGCTGAATCTTCCTAACTTTCTTGAAGGAAATAACATTAAGCTAGTACATCCGACTATTACCAAACTCTATTGACTCATTCAAAACATTAATGGAGAGTTTTAGAGCCTAGTATGTTACAAATCAACTTCATCACTTGACATTGATAGCCTTGGTGAACTTGAGACAGGAGGAAGATGAGTCACTTCATACTTTCACAAAGTGTTTTTTCAGTTGTAGCCATGAAAATCAAAGATTTGAGTTTGGAAGTGGCACTTCAATCAATGATAACAACACTATAGCCTGGGCTATTTCAAATAGCCTATGTAAAAAGCAGCTCGCATCAATGGATGAGTTAAGGGAAAGAGTGTCCAAATGTGTTCAAATGGAGGAGATGGCAGAATTTCGAAATCATATAAGAGTCGAACATGTAGTCAAGCCATAAGCGAGAAGGCATTAATAAGACACACTTATAAATAAAATTTTTCATTTTTAGGCTAACATATTTCTCTTAAGATATTTATCTTGTAAAATGTTTTAATGGATTTTTTGGTTGAAAAAGTTTATTCTTACACAGTTTACATGAATAAATTGAAGGCTTCTTACCAGTCACCGAGCTTATACAAGAGATAAAGACTCTTAATAGGCCACCAAGCCTACATAAGACATGAAGACTATTAACAGGCCACTAAGCCTATACAAGAGATGAAGACTCTTAACAGACCACCAAGCTTATGCCTGTACAAGAGATGATAAAGACTCTTAACAGGTCACCGAGCCTATACAAGAGATGAAGAATCTTGATAGGCCACTAAGTCTATACAAGAGATAAAGACTCTTAATAGGTCACTTAGCCTATGCAAGAAATGAAGACTCTTATCAGACTACAAAGCCTATACAAAAAATAGACTCTTAAATAGGCCATCGAGCCTATACAAGAGAACAAGACTTTTAACAGGCCACGGAATCTATACAAGATATGAAGACTCTTAATAGCCCATCGAGTCTATACGAGAACAAATGAAATAGACCGATTTGCCAAGGTCTATTAAAATCTGTGCTAGTATAACAACCATGCAAAAGACAAATGATAAGTCTCTACGTTCTGAAGAACTTAGGACTAGGGGGCCTGTGTGTTGGAGAAATCTGTGACCAACTTGGTCGCTTACGCCAGCTCGGTGACTATTGTAACTACTCTATCGCCTACACCAACTCAGTGACCGTTATAACTACTCTGTTGCCTACACAGACTCAGTGGTCGTCGCCT
The DNA here is from genome assembly GCA_025330945.1 of Mucuna pruriens. Classification (NCBI taxonomy): domain Eukaryota; kingdom Viridiplantae; phylum Streptophyta; class Magnoliopsida; order Fabales; family Fabaceae; genus Mucuna; species Mucuna pruriens. The sequence goes on along the minus strand of JAENHJ010000384.1, from coordinate 35,633 downwards.
AAACCAACTCGGTGACCGTTATAACTACTTGGTCGCCTACACCAACTCGATGATCATCACCTTTACCAATTCGATGACAGTTATAACTTATAACAAATGATTGGACCGTTAATTGAAAATCGGGAGAACGATCATAATAAAAGGGATTAATAGAGGGTAACGAAAATTATGACAACGATGATACGAATACTGTGCATAAATTGAAAAACAACTATAAAAAGAAGATAAGAGTAAGATCAAAGGTATGTTCTCTCATAGAGAAAAAGATGTACTAAAATTAGTAGAAATTGACTTGAACGTTGAAGAGTGTTTTGCAGGTTCTTCCCCTTTCCATTGTCGCAAGAATGGAGAAATATTCGTAGAGGAGAGAAAGCTTACAATAAAAGAAGCAATTCAATCCCAAGTATCCGAATTGAATAAGAACAAATTTCATTTATAACTTCATTTAAAATTTAATTATGTAAATAAAATTTTAAAAAGCATCATAAGTTAGATTTTGATCAATCACTCTTAAAAACTTTAATTTTTGTTGTCATTTTGCAACATGTGTTGTCTCATGGTGATTCTTTTGATCGAAGCATTTGGTGAAAGAATTATTACCAAGTTAGTTCCCAACAACGTAAAAGTGAAATTGTTAAAAAGATAAGGACAGATATTGGACCTTTTTGCCTGCAATGTGAATATAAGATACAGTTGGTGTAGATACTGAACAGAGACTTAAAAATACATTTATTTCAAAAAGCAAAATTACTTCTAATTTTAAAACACAAATTTAATCTCTTTTAACTTCATGGTAAATTCTTAAATATAAAGAATTAAAACATACAAATTTAATCTCTTTTAACTTCATGATAAATTCTTAAATAGATAAACATGGTAGAACAAATAAACAAGAATACAACCAATTTTATACAATTAATGTCAAATTGGAAAGAGATTTAGTAAAAACACAACAGCAATGGCAGAAGCAACATAAGTAAACCTTCAAATATAAGTGTCAACCTTCAAATATAAGTGTCATAAAACATTTATATTGACTTAAGTGGGATGTGTTACACCCATGCTTTAGTGCAAGGCACGGAAAACGCATGAAAACCCCAGTAGCAAGCTACAGTCAAGGGCCCTCTCCCTAAAAAAATAAATTTAATATCATGTGAACCAATGGCTCACATATCAGATATTAAACTGATAAGAACAGATACTACACTTGATCTTAGCCAAAAGGCCGAGAAAGGTATACTAAGTAAAGGAGCTAATAATTCATTTTATAGCTGGTTTAAACACTACTGTTCTATACTTGTTCAGTGTGGGACATAACAAAAAGGAGAGAAATCCACGGCATTGATTGTCAAAATAAAATAGGATATAACTCCTTGTATAAAGTTTTATAGGTGTTGTTTTCTAATTTAAGTTGATATTTTAATTCAGCAATGTGTATAATAAAAATTCTATTAAAAAACTATGCATATTATTGAGGTAAAATTTTGATTCTAATTAAATTACAGCATAAACATCGCTTAAAATATAAGTTTGGTCTAATAAAATATCCATAATTTATACATGGTAGAGAACTTGTGTTCAGCTTATAAAGACAAGAAAACCCCAAACTCTTCTATCCATCTCTTGAAAATAATGAAATTACTCTGATTTGTTTAGGAACTTATGTGTACAAAACAACTTTTATTTGAAAAGGCACATCCATGCAGGTGACAATATAAACAAGGATGGACTGTCGTGGGATGTAACAACGTGGCAATGGAAGTTAATACTGGAGTATCAAAGATAACAATGGTATAAGAAAAATCAAGTTTAGAACCAGTTTTATTTATTATGCAATGCCCCCTTTAGTGTATTTTACTTCATGGTGCACCAAAAATGCTCCGTCATCACATAGATTATATTCCCTTTGTATTTTAACTCTTGGTTGCGAATACATATATTTATTCCTTTTGGCTCATTATTGACGTATCAAGAGATTTAAGAGATAATAAGAATAAGCAAAATGATTGCAGCCATTGTAGGTCTAAATAATTAGAGAAAATTACGTTAACCTCTTATCACTTCCTTTATATTCCTGCAATAATTCTCTCTAGTTGTTTGAAAATCTTACACTAACGTCTTTATATATTAAACAAATTTCACTTAATTGTTTAAAAAATATTATTCTCCCTAATTGTTTGAAAATACAGACTTTTATGTATTAAACAAATTCTACTTAATTATTTAAAAAATATTATACTTGTAGAGCTAATAGCTCCGGTACGACCAGCAGGTAATAGCACGGTTCCTTTTTATGCAATAAGAGTTAGAAATATTTCTATATGAACTAAATGGCTAAAAGAGTTAGAAACCATGAGGCGATTTAATAAAACAAAGAGTTATCTCGTAGTCCCACATTAAAAAGTTTCAACAAAGTTAAGTGTTTATATAATAGTAAACGAAGCAAATGGCTATGACCTTACTTGAACAGGATCTGTTCTATAGGCTTGTACCTCTGTATCCTTAAGTCCTAAGGAGACAGGAACTAAAGTCTGGTAGATGAATTAATGACCATGTGATCAGAGCGTGATTAATGGTTTGATGGAGCCTTCTTAGAGGGAGCCACATCTTGAACTGTAGAGGATCGGTCTCAGGCATTTCTAACCTGACCTGGGGGTGGTCACATGTCTTTCTGACAGACCTTAATAAAAAAATTTTATTGTAGGTTTGAGCAGATGTGTTTTCTAACCTGACCTGGGGTGGTCACATGTCTGTCTGACCGACCTTAATAAAAAAATTTTATTGTAGGTTTGAGCAGATGTGTTACAACTAACAACCTGAAATGTGTTTTTCTGTTTATATATACAGTCCCTTAAAAGTAATTAATCTTTATAAAAACTTTTGTTTTTTTACTCTTTAATATTTTATCAATGCTTTATTTTAGGTTTATACCCATCTCTACTTAGTTTAGTGTTAAAATAATTACCAAAATAAATAATATTAATTATACTTAAATATATTTTAAGTTCATATAAATGTAACTTTGTTTGGTTTTAATTCTTAAAAAAATTGTTTTTTTTTAAACTTTGACATTTCCTTAATGTTTTTATATTAGTTATTATGATTAATTCTAGTTAATTTAGTACTAACACGACTAATACAATAAATATATTAAATAAAATAAATAAGATAATAAAGAATATTTTAAATTAAGATAATTAAGTTATTTTTAAATAGGTAATTTGATTAAGCAATGTATTTATTATATAAGATAAGATAATTATATATAATTTATCTTTATAATTTACTTTTATAATTTATTTTTAATATATTATGAGAAAGGGTTATTATTTTTTTAATATTGTTCTTACTTTTTAATTAACTAATTTACTTTTAATTTTTTATTTTCTAAAAATACTATTAATTATTTTTTTATAATTTAATTTTAATATATTACTTTTAATGTTGTTTTTATATTTTAATTAATTAATTTTGACATGATAATATAATTTTTTAAAATATATTTCAAGTTTTGATTTTGTCTTTAAAACAAAAATAAATTGAAATATTATATATCAAAAGTAAATTATATTATAATTGTTCAAAATTAATTATATGAAATAAATAAAAAAGAACATAATAAATAATATATTAAAATTAATTTATAAATATCTAAATATATTATTTAAAATAAAATAAATATTAAAAGTATATCATGAGTTAAAAGATTAGAATAGTATTAAAAGCAATATCATATATTAAAAATAAGATAAAAATTATATACAATTACCTTATTAATATAGAATAATAAATATATTATTTAATTAAATTGTGTACCTAAAAATAATATAATTATCTTAGTTTAAAATATTCTTTGTTACCTAAGTTATGTTAATTAATTGACTTATATATGTTTTAAGTCATGCAAATATCGTTTTGTTTGATTTTAGTTCTTACAAATTTATTTTATCAATTTTTGATCTTAACATTTTTTTACTATTGTCTTTTAGTTCTTATCACTAATTCTAATTAGTTTAGTATTGACATAACTAATAAAAGAAATAATATTAATTAAAATAATTAAAGTAACAAAAAATATTTTATTTTAGTTCTTACAAATTTATTTTATCAATTTTTGATCTTAACATTTTTTTACTATTGTCTTTTAGTTCTTATCACTAATTCTAATTAGTTTAGTATTGACATAACTAATAAAAGAAATAATATTAATTAAAATAATTAAAGTAACAAAAAATATTTTAAATTAAGATAATTAGATTAGTTTATGTGCATAATTTAATTAATTAATATACTTATTATTTTATATAAATATAATAATTATATTTATTTTTTACTTTTGTAATTTATTTTTAATATATTATGAGTAATGGTTATTATTACTTTAAATATTGTTCTTATTTTCAATTAACTAATCTAATTCTAATTTTATACCTTTTAAAAAATAACTTAATTATGTTCTTATAATTTAATTTTAATATATTTCTTTTAATATTATTTTATATTTTAATTCATTAATTTTAACTTATTGTAATATAATTTATTTTTTAATACATCTCAAACGGTTATTTTATCTTAAAGATAAAAGTAAATTAGATAGTAGTCAATCAAACTTAAAAATTGAAAGGTAAAAATAACATAAAAAGTTATATATTAAAATTAAGTTCTAAATCTCTAAATAAATTATAAGTTTTTAAAATAGTATTAAAAGTCAAATAGTAAATTTAAAATAAAAATAATATTAAAAATAATAAAATTATTATTTTATCACAAGGTCTTATGTTCTAATCTTGTTATTACTGTTTTATTTTCTTACTTTACAAAAAAATATGTTGTTCACAACATATTAAGGAATAAGACATAAAATTAAATTATATATAATTATCTTATTTATATAAAATAATAAATATATTAATTAATTAAATTGTATATATAAAAGTAATCTAATTATCTTAATTTAAAATATTTTTTGCTGCCTTAATTATCTTAATTAATATAATTCATTATATTAGTCAATATCAAACTAATTAGAATTAGTTATCGTTTGTGAGTATAGGTAGTAGGGTGTCGTTGGTAAGTTTTTCATATCAACCTCTATAACGTGGACTGGCCTAGTATTTATACCTTGTGGGATACATCCAGGGGGTTGCTTGTTGGTCAAGCTATCTCCTAACCTGTAACATCCTAAAATTTATTTAATTATTTTTAGAAATTAATTACATTATTATTATTATCAATTTTATTTTAATAGAGGGGTTAATGATTTTATAAACTGATGAGGTATTAATCTGAATTATTTTTATTTATTAATTTAATTAATTGAATTAACGGGGGAGGCTGACGGGCGAGTCGGGGTTGGCCCGACCCAGTTAGAATATTAGACGAGGTAATCAGTTTACCCTAATTTGTGTTTTGCACGTCAGACAGCCAGACTTAGAGGAGAGAGAATGCAAACCTGCAAGGAGGAGAAGCTAGAGTGTCCAAATCGTCCCGGAAATGCATCAGTTCTTCTTCGTTCATCGTCTCTAAGGTACGGGGGAGATTGGTTCGGTCATATATGAATGTGGGAGGGTACGAGTAGTGAGGGCAATCCCTAAGTCCCTCTAGGATCTAAATTCTCAATTTTGTTTGGTTATTATGTTCTAAAAATATTTTAATCGGTAAAAACAACTTGTCAATATGTTCTATGGTCTGATTAATGTCTTGTCCTAATGTGATTTTTGTTGGGAAATCGTATGGTTAATTACCCTAATTACTTGACTCTTGTGGTTGTTTATGGTTGTTCATGATCTGGGGCTCTCATGTGCAATGATGAAATTGGGTGAAATTCAATGGTGTTTTATATGTGTTTCTGTGCTTTTGATAAATGATTTATAATGATGATGGTTAAATTCATATGGTTGGGTATGGCTATGGATTGTGCGAATGATGCATAAATAAATCATGAGAATAAGAGTGTGGATGAGAATACATTGAGCATGGACATGAGAGGCATGAGATGCATGAGAAGCCAAACGTGGCTATAATATCCTGGTCATATGTGGTGTTTAACAGGGGGACTAATGATGGGGGACAATCATATGCATGGGCCACATGTGGTGTTTAACCATGCTGCACGCCGACCATAGGTGGTGTTTAACGGTTGCGTGGAATATCTTCGCACGGGCCATAGGTGGTGTTTAATTGTGCGACACACCGGCCCATACGGGTGTTTAACGGTGTGGCCATCATTAGTGATAACTAAGGGGATTGAGGAGGTTCGCCCATGGTGTGGAGTTCCGACTCGACTCGAGACTCTTAGGTGTGATGATGAGCATATGCATTGTGCGAGCATGTGCATTTTGTAAACATGAATGAACTGTGATTGCTTTTGAATGAATGAAATGTGATTGATATATGAGCATCTGTTAACTGTTAGTAATTGAGTACGGTAATGGGTGGGATTTGGGGCATTATCTGCCTTTATATATGATTGAATGTGATTTCTCACCGTACTTTCTCCTGTTGTTTTCTTTTAGATAACATTGAGGGCACTCATGATGCCAAGTTTTGAAAAGGCGGGGTCTTGCTCTGATTAGTGTGACATCGGGGTTCTAGAAGTTAGAATAGTTACTCTATGCCTTGATGTTTGAATGACTTATTTTAAAGATGATTATGACTTTAGTTTCTCAATTATAATGTTTAGATCAGAAACCTCCTTGAAAACTTTGTGCCTACCTTTTAATTACTATGTGAACCTTTTATCCTTAATACAAATTGTGCTTTTTGGTTTTAACTATTAACCTGTCTTCATTTTATTTATTTTATTAAGGCAATTTAAGTATTCGGGGTAGAAGGGTGTCAACTTGTAATTGCCTTAACAATCTCTTCCTTAGGTAATGGATCTCTCAAAGTGGATTGGCTTATTGGGCCGGTCCACCAATGCACTTGCGTGTTTAGCTAGGTTTCGTTCCTTCCTTTTGAGCCTTTCTGGGCCAAGGCGGCAAGCATGATGGGGCAGGGCTGGATGGTTGTCCTGTACATAACCCCTCAAGCTTCTGGCCGTAGGGTGGAAGCTTACTTCGTTCTCCTTATGTCGGTTGGTCAGGCATTTTGCTCCTTGGTCGACCGGCCAAGTGCTCTCGATCTGGTTGTTTCGGCAGCGTTTCAGTTTTCACACCCTTCTTAAATGCGTCGCCTCCACTACTATAATGGTTAATCATTTCTTTTTAAACGTGTCTTTTCACATTTCCTTGTTAACCATCCTCTTTTAATATTTTCAAATATCCCTTCACTTCCTTCTTCTGAACCCTTCGCATTTCTTCGTGCAAAAAACCCTTCACTTGTTCTCTGCTTCTTTTTGCCTCTACCTTTTGAACCCTTCACGCTCCATTGTTGCGAGTCCTTCTGATCCCTCACGTCTTCCTCTGGGAGCTCTACAGCTTTCTACTTCATTTCAACTCCAGCCATCACCAATTTCCAATGGCCAGTCAAAGATGTAAGTTTTGCATTTTTCTTATCTATGTTTTTTATTTCCTCAGTTTTTTGTTTTTTCTGCTTGTTACTGCTTTGGTGGGTTTTTCCTCTCTTTTTTTTGTGGGAGGGGTTTTTTCCTGTTTCGGCTTGGGTCTCTTAGTTGACCCTTGCATTTTGTTCATAGGGAGCCACTCCAACAGGTCATCTAGTTCCTCCAATCTCGATAGCTCCTCTGTGTAGGGGGATGAAACTCAACATTCTACTACTCCGACGGTAGAAGAGGAGTTCCCCTTCACGATTCTGTTCTGGGAGGCGTAGGAGAGCGATTCAGAGGGACTACCCTCATGGATTGACCTTAGGGTTTCTGGGGTTAATTCCATCGATATGCGATCAAAGTCTTTGGTGGGGATGGCCGACGCCATCTGTCATCGTGGCCCGTGGTTAGTGGAGGTCCTACCTATCGATTGAACGAAATTGTTTGTGAGTGGGCAACCAAGACGAAGGAGCCCTTCTTCTACCTCCATGAGACCCTATTCTCAAAGTTGGGTATCAATCTCTCCTTCACTGACTTTGAGCGAGTGGCCTTGCGAGCGTTGAACATTGCCCCAACCCAACTCCATCTGAACAGTTGGGCCTTCATACGAGCTTTTAAGCTTTTGTGCGAAGATATGGGCAGGGAGCCCTCTCTCAATGTCTTCTTCTGGTTTTTCTCCATACGCTGAGTAGAGAAGGTCAGCTGGACCTCGCTAAGCAGCCGACCTCGATGTAAGCTGATGAAGCCTTTCCGGGAGAGCTATAATCTCTTCAAGAACCACTTCTTCTGAGTGGTGGTTGGCTATACCGGGACAAATATGCTCTTTGACGAGTCTAGGGAGCCCCTCTTCCCCTTGTACTGGAGTGACCAACCAACCATTTCGGTCACAATCGACCATGATCATTTGAAAGATTGGGAGGAGAATTTCATTGAAGATCTCAGCCAGTTGCCCACCCTTTCTTGTTCGAAGCTTATAAGCGACAAGGGTGATTGACCCTCCTTTCTTCTTTCCTTGCTTCTTTTTTTTTTTGCTTCAGTTCTCAGATTGTGTGTTTTCTTGTGTAGGTTATTTTGTCAAGGATATTGCTGCCATGAAGGCGCATCCTCTCGCTCTACCACTCTAGTCGTGGGGGGAGCAATTGTTGAGGCTTCCCCCTTATTCGCTGCCCGGTCAGTCGAGGAGAGTACTCAGCCTCCCCTTGTGGTCATCCTAGATTTTATGGAGGAGTCCCCACTGCCTGCGGCCGCTGGTGCCAACAACTCAACAACGAAGCGTGCAGCTGAAGAGGGGGTGTTGTAAAGTCAAGAGCGACCGTCCAAAAGGACATTGGCGGTCGGGGATGAAGTCGGTGATGTTGTAAACTTCAACTTTTTAGAGTTATTTGGTGGCGGCGCCGGTTAGGGGGAGGATGATGACGGTTGGATTGGGGTCATGGCGAGCCAGCCTCTAAGCCCCTCTGTTTGGAACCCTTGCTACCTTATTGGCATAAGAGATTGAGCTGCCCTTGCAATCGGGAGAAGGCCAAGGAGTTGGGGCTGCCAAAGTCTCTTGAAGTGCTTCAATGGTACGTCGAGTACTCCCTTGCTTTTTCCCGGGCCATTAAGAAGAAGTTCGGGAACTTGGCGACTCGTCAACAAACCTTGGCCGAGAAGAGTCGGAAGGCCCATGACACCCTTCTGAAGCTAAATGCTGAATATGTTAAGGCTCAAGGGAAGATTAATAGCTATGGGAAACCATGACCAACCTTTAAAGCAAACTCGATCAAGCCGTGGTGTAGACCAAAGATCTGATGCTAGCGCAACAAGATTTGGAGTGCTCACGGGACTATTTGAGCACTCAATTGGAAACCATGCAGCAAGAGAAGGAAGAGTTGGTGGCGGCCAAGGCATCTGCTAATGAAGAGGTGTCTCGGTTGAGGGCGGAGATCAAGCCCGAGATTGCTTGCTAAAGGAGAAGGATGGCATCTTAGACGAGCATGGACTTGCAATTGTAGAACAGTTCGAAGAAGGATTTGCCCATGCTCTATGACAAGTGGCCTTCCTTCATCTAGACGTGGATGTCTCCGAAGCCGGCCCCTTCAATGAGGTGGTGGATGGCAAGCTTATCCAAGTTGAGGTCGAGCCTCCTCCTGCTTTTGCTTATTGATCTTTCCCTGTATCTCAAATAATATTGTTTGTTATTAACTTTTGTATTTTAATTGGCGTTAGAATCTTACTTTTGAACAATGTCTATGTTTTAGCTTATGTAGTAATACATTTCATCATTTTTGTCTAAGTATGGCTTTACTTCTTTTCCCTTGCTTCGTTTACTTTATTACGCATTTAGCGCTAGGACTGGTGTTTTTGCTTTTGGACTTTCTGCGATTTTTCGAATCTCAGCCGGGTCTCTTTAAGACTTGGCTCTTTTGGAGTACTTTGTGAGGCTTGGCTTTCAGTCAGGTCTTGGACCCCTTTGCATGATTTGAGCATTTTGGTTGAATTTCTTTGGGACTTGGCCCTTGCGGTTTTGGCTTTCGACTAGGTCTTGGACTCTTTTGCGTGATTCAAGCTTTTCAGTTGGGTCTCTTTAGGGCTTGGCTCTTGCCTCCTTTTCTTTTTTTGGGACCCTGGGACCGACCTTTGGTTGGTCTCTTTCGGGTTTTTCCTTGTCTTATTTGGTGAGAATTTGATGGCTCGTCTGGTTGGGTTTGATGACTGGCCGTCTGCTGATCTTTGACGATCTCGCTTGGAGGGAATCTGATGACCGGTTCTCTCAAGTCTTTTCTCACCTGAAGGGGATTTAGTGATTGGTCCTCTCAAGTCTTTTCTTTTGTCACCTAGAGAGGATCTAATGACCGGTCCTCTCAAGTCTTCTGTTGTCTAGAGGGGATATAATGACCGGTCCTCTCAGGTCTTTGGTTGCTTAGAGGGGATCTGATGACCGGTCCTCTTAGGTCTTTTGTTGCCTGGAGGGGATCTGATGACCGATCCTCTCAAGTCTTTGTTGGCGCCTCTCGCCTGGAGGGGATCTAAAGACCGGTCCTCTTAGGTCTTTGGTTGCCTGGAGGGGATCTGATGACCGGTCCTCTTAGGTCTTTGGTTGCCTCAAGGGGATCTGATGGTCGGTCCTCTCAGGTCTTTGGTTGCTTGGAGGGGATCTGATAACCTATCCTCTTAGGTCTTTGCTGGCGCCTCTAGCCTGGAGGGGATCTAATGACCGGTCCTCTTAGGTCTTTGTTGGCTCCTCTCGCCTGGAGGGGATCTAATGATCGGTCCTCTCAGGTCTTTGGTTGTCTGGAGGGGATCTAATGACCGGTCCTCTCAGGTCTTTTGTTGCCTGGAGGCGATCTGATGATTGCTCCTCTCAGGTCTTTGTTGGCTCCTCTTACCTAAAAGGGATCTAATGACCGGTCCTCTCAGGTCTTTGGTTGCTTGGAGGGAATTTGATGACTGGTCCTCTTAGGTCTTTTGTTTGCTGGAGGGGATCTGATGGCCGGTCCTCTCAGGTCTTTGGTTGCTTGGAGGGGATCTGATGACCAGTCCTCTCAGGTCTTTTGTTCTTCAGTTTGTTTTGCTGCAAATGCACTTTATTATAATGGATTAGTAATATTTTTGATACATTTGAGATATACCTGGGCTCAACTATAATACAATCGGAGGTTTAGTGCGTTCCATGTCCGGGGGATCCTCTTATTGTCGAGTTGTTCCAAGCAATAAGCTCCTTTGTCGACCTCATTAGTTACTCTGAATGGGCCCTCCCATATTGGAGTCAGCTTGTTGTTGTTGAATGTCCTTGTTATTTTTCTCAAGACCAAGTCATGGTGCTTGAACTGCCAAGGAGCTAGCTTTTATCGCGTACTCCTTTATCTATGCTACTTTGTGAGCCTTCTACAGTCCAAATTCACTCTTAGCTCGTCTTCGTTCTTGGCCAAGTGAAATAAGGCGATTCGGGGTGACAATTCTCCAATCTTGATCGAGATGATCGCTTTTCTGTCCAAAGTCAGGCGGAAAGGTGTTTCGTTGGTGGAGGAATGGGCACTGTATGGTAGGACCAAAGCACCGGGGGAGCTCCTTAGCCTACCTCCCTTTCGCTTCCTCGAGCCGTCTACGTAGCTCCCTTAGGATGACCTTGTTGGCAGCTTCAGCCTATCCTTTCGACTGTAGGTGCTCCACCGACGTGAACTATTGCTTTATCTTCAACTGAGCGCAGAAACTTGGGGTCGACCAAGATGCGAACTGAGTCCTATTGTTGGAGACTATCTCGGCCGGCAGGCCGAAACGACATATTATTTTCTTCCAATAAAAGTGCTTGACCTTTTCTGCTAATATCGTGGCCACTAGCTCAGCCTCTATCCACTTCGTGAAGTAATTTATCTCCACTATCAGATACTTCACTTGACCTAGCGTTGGTGGGAATGGTCCCAGGATGTTCACCCCCCATTTATGAAATGGCCAAGGTGAAGTGATGGAGTGCAGCTGCTCTTGGGGTGTTGTAGTCACCTCTATGAACCTGTGGCACCTGTCACATCTTTTTATGTACTTCATACAATCATTTTTCAACATCGGCCAATAGTAACCTGGCAGTTTTGCTGGCCAACACTTGGCCTCCTATGGGTGTGCCACATACCCCCTCATGAATTTCCTTAACAACATACTAGGCCTCTTCACCCTCAACACAAAAAAGTAATAGGAAAGAAAAACTTCGCCTGTATAGTTCCCCTCCAATGATAATGTACTTGGTTGCATCCCTGACTAATTTCTTAGCTTCAATCGGGTCGCTTGGCAGCCGCTCGTCCTTCAGGTATTCTATGAGGTGGCTCATCCATGTCCTCCTTTCTTCTGTGCAGTAGACCGCCGATTCTTCAATTGTCAGGTGACCTATGCTCTCATGGATGACTGATCGTTGCAATCCTCTCCTCTAGGTGCTGGCCAACTTTGATAATAACTCAACTCTTTCGTTCTACTCCCGAGGCACATGGCTCAATGTGAATTTTTCGAATGTAGCCGCCATCCTCGTCGCCCTCTCGAGGTATTTTATCAATTGGAGGTCTCTGGCTTGGTATTCCCTGTTCACTTGGCCCGTGATAAGTTTTGAGTCACTTTTGGCCGTCAAGGTCTTCGCCTCTAACTCCTTCACCAATCTCATCCCGGCCAACAATGCTTCATACTTGGCTTGGTTATTACTGGCCCTAAATTTGAAGTGGAGTGATTGCTCGATTAGCACTCCGTTTGGGCCCTCTAATATCATTCTAGCTCCACTCCTTGTATGGTTGGACGTTCCGTCCACTGATAAGAACCATCTGTTGTCTTCGTCGGTCGTCGATCCACCCACTATCATTTCAATAATGAAGTCGGCCCGTGCTTGGGCTTTTATGTGGCCTCTATTCTTGCAGGAGATGTTGAATTCGAATAGCTGGACGCTCTAAGATACCATTCTCCTGGCTAAATCTGGTTTCCTAAGCACCTGTTTGATGGGCAAGTCCGTTCAGACGATTATAGGGTACCCTTGAAAGTAAGGGCGAAGTCTCCTAGAGGCAATTATGAGGGCAAGGGCAATTATGATTCTCCCGGCCAGTTGTTGTACCTCCTTGACTGTTTGTGCGCTTCTCATGTTAATAATTGCTTGGCATTTCTCCGGGTTTGCCTTAATCCCTCGCTCGGTCAGCATGAATCCAAGGAATTTCCGTACTTGGACTCCTAAAGAGCATTTCTCGGGGTTCAACTTAAGTTGGTGCCTCCTTAACATGTGGAAGACTCTCTCCAGGGAACTGCAATGATTTGTTGCCACTGTGGACTTCACCACCATCCTCCATATTAGTGTCTATTTATCTAAAAGTAATCTAATTATCTTAAAATAAAAATAACACAAAATATATTAAAACAAAAGTAAATTGAAATATAATATATTAAAAGTAAATTATAATATAATAGTTAAAAACTAATGATATGAAATAACAAAATAACATAAAAAATAATATATTAAAGTTAAATTATATATTTAAAATACAATACTAAAAATAAATTATAGAAATAAAGTAACAATAATATTAAAAACAATATAATATCCTCTTTATTCTCCTACTTTTTCTCTTTCGATTCTCTTACCTTTTTCTCTAACACATTATTAGCACAATTGTATTTCCTTAATTGATCATATTCACTATTTACATTTCAACATGTAAGAAAAACTTTTGTAAAAAATGTAATCAGAGAAAGTCATGTTTTAAAATTCATATATCAAGGTATATCTCTAGTCATAATACCATGTGTTTAGTAGAATATTTTATTGTTGCATTGTTTATGTAAATGTGAAATTTTGTATAAGTATCAAATAAGTAAATTCTAAAAGTATTTTTTTCTATGGTTCCCAAAGATACCACCCAAAAAGAAGATTGTAAGAATATATTTCTCTAATTATGTAATAGATGCTACCAGAAAGAGCTCGTCGTCCATAGATGTACTCATCATCCAAAGGATGTAACTAGTGTTCATAACGGGACTTGGCATCGAAAGACATGCTCAGTGTCCATAAAGTCACTCGTCATCTAAAGGACGTTCCTAACATCCATAATGAGACTCACCGTCCAAAGAACATATCTTAATTCAAAGAGAAGCTCACCATGCAAAGAATGTACTTAGTGTTCATAAAGGAACTCAATATCCAAAGACACAGTCAAGGGTCCATAAAAGAGCTCAACATCCACAAACATAGTGATCATCCAAGGGACTTACCGTCTAAAGGATGTATTCACCATCCAAAAGAGCCTCACCATCCAAAAGAGCCTCACCATCCAAAAAGGGACTCACCATCTAAAGAAGGATTCACCGTCCAATACGAGAGCTCAATGTCAAAGGACTCATCCAATGTTCATAGAAAAAGTGTGACATCTAACAACGAGTTCACCGTCCATAAGGGAACTGGGCATACAAAGACGTTCCTACCATCCTATGGAGAGATCGTCCAAAAAAATGGAACGACTGTACTGTTCCAATAAGGAAGTATTTCTCGTAAACGCTTAAAGAATTGTTTAATTTATCTAAGTTATCACGTGAATCATTCCGTTCAAATATACAACTTGATATCATGAATCAAACGTTCAAAAAAATTCTATCTAATATATTGTTTGAGAATGTGTTAAGTTATCAGATTGACAAAGAATATCAACAAATATTTTATATTGCAAGTCAAATCTAACACAAGGAAGCTCAAATCATGAATTCATTCAGAAGAAATCAACAAAAGCTTTCTCTCTCGTCAAATAGAGGACAACACGTTAAAATTTAGAGAAAATAGCTTTTATTGACACAATCTTTTTCTGTCTTTAAATAAAGAGGAGCCTTTGCAAAAGTACTTCAAAAAGCAATCATGTAGCATTTATTACAAATCCAACCACTCCTCATGCACAAGCAACATTCAAAATTTCTACATGCTATAAGAAGGGATGAACCAAGCTCGAATGAATGTGGAGAACGATGGAACAAAAAGCTCAATAATGTAAACAAGTGATATACTCTTATACTCTTAATGTTGCTTTGGAAGACACTCTTTCATTTGTTGTAAATCTTACTTTGCTCAACAAAGTTAAGTCTCTGTGAATTGTGTTATTATATGCTTATTGTGTGAGTAGAGTTTGTTGTAAAAACTCATTAAGTTGGTGTGAAAGCTTGAAGAGGCTAAGTGACAAAGAATACTTGATTTTCTTGTAATCAGGTAGATTACAAGGGTTGTAATACCTAGAGAGGTAGATAATATTTGTTTTTAAGTCAGGTAGACTTGGTAAAATTCTTTCGTGTTGAAGGGACTAGACGTAACTCTATTGAAAGAGTGAATCAGTATAATCTTTATACGTATTTTTTTCTCTTACCCTACACTCTTATTTTTGAATTTCGTTGGACAACTGATTTGGACACTCCCTTTAGATGACCATATCAAATTCTGTCTTAAATTCTTTAGTTTTGCAAAAAGCTTTTAAAAATCACACACACACAATTCAACCCCCTTCTTGTATTTTATTTTTTCCTTCAATTGGTATTAGAGCTCATCCTCTAAGGGTTGAGCATCTATCAATGTTGGGTAAAAGCGATCCTGAAAGCTATGGAAACTGAAGGACACGTAGTGAACAAACCTCCTCTATTCAAAGGACGTAGTTATGACTATTGGAAACAAAGAATGATGGCATTCTTTGGTGCATGTCACATTAACATATAGGATGTAGTTGAAAAAGACAATCACATCTCTACCAATAAAGATGGAGCAAAGATTCCAAGATCTTCATGGAATGAAGAACAAAAGACCAAGTACCTTCTAAACTCAAAGGCTAGAAACTTTCTTATGTGTGCATTAATGGAATCAAAATTTGAGAAAGTTCGCAGTTGCAAGTCGTCCAAAGAAATGTGGGACACACTTGCTCTAACTTAAGAAGATACATCTTAGGTACAAGACTCGAAAATCAGTATGTTAAGAAGGTACATCTTAAGAAGGTAAGAAACCAAGACACTTCAAATATGAATATCCTAATCTAGAAAAAGAAAAAGAGAAGAAGAAACATTTCATCAAGAAGAGGAGAAGTCTCATGACCACTTGAGAAGATCTAGACTTGTCTTCATCAGAAGATGAAGATGAAGAAACCAACTTATTCTTGATGGCAGACACAACATCTACGTATGAGGATGATGAAGAGGTGAATTTCAATAACTTAGAATATTTACAAATAGTCTATCAAAAAAATTCTTTCAATTTCATCAACTTTTTCTCTTCAATACAAAAAACTAAAATGAAAATTTTCAAAAATGTTAATAGATTTTGAATCCTTGGAAAAATAAATTGGTATCTTTAAGAAAGACAATGAAAAATTGAAAGAAGAACAAATCAATGACTTATATAAAGTTAATACTTATAAAGTAATTGAACTTCAAAAAAAAGTAATTGACCTACATGCTCTACCCATACACTCAAGAATGCATTTGTGGAGTGAGATTCACCATCTGCCTTGGCCTCAAAATTGACAACATTCAAAGTTACCCCTCATCACCTATGGCTGAGGTAAATGTGAATAAAAAGAGAATCAAAGCATGAAAAACTATTTGTCCCATTATAGTATGTATTTAAGCAACAATGAAGAAGGCTTAAGGAGAAATGGATAGTTGTTTGTGGTGTGGACGTTGGTTTGTAGGGGGTATTTATAGTTGGGAGATTGAATTGAAATTAAAAATTGAGAAAATAAAGTCATAGTTTAATTTGTTTGAGGAAACTCGTAGTTTGTCTACTAGTAAGAAAAACAATGCATGTGTTTACTAATAATTGAGAAACTTAAGAATGGACTGTAATGTGGTATAATTATAAACAAGACAAACTACTAATACGTGAAGGGTTGCTTCATACAATCTAAAGCACTTGGAACATCCTTGAGGTTGCAACTTGCGAACATAGTTTGCACTTAGCACTGTATGAAGCCTACGTCATATGTTCTTGTTTTATAGATAGATGTTATGTTTAGGGTTTAGGTGCAAGATAAATGCCAACCACTCACATCTCATGCTTATGTTTTCAATTAAAATATTTTATTTGATGGTTATCCAATATAAGCACAAAAACCAAAAGTAAGTTACACAAATATAAATATAAATTTATGTGTATATGTTCGCAAGTTGCAACATCAAGAATTAAAATTTCACACTATTGCAAGTGTTTTTGGTAGTATGAAGCAACCCTTCACGTATTAGTAATTTGTGCATACGCATTATGAACTATGCAAGTAAAATTTTAGTCATTATTCATTTTCATTTGATACTTATATATTTATTACTAGTATTTTAGTTAAAGTGATACATAGTTGACTTTTTAAGTAAATTTTGGGGTAAAAAAATTGCCAGAAGAATTAGTTTTATCATGCAACTGTTGTTCTTAACTTGAACAAGATTACTTTTTATAAAAAATATTTATGATTTAGACAATGATAATGAACTAGTATGAGGTTAAAAGAGACATTGAGGTGAGAGAATAAAGAAAAAGTGATGATGAAGAATTTTAAATCCTTACTATTTTATAAAATTTAAAATTCTACAATTTTAAACAATTAAAATACTTTAATAAATTATTGAAATTTCATTTTTTTTTAAATTTTCTGTCCAAATAACATATTTCAAATTTCAAATTCATTAAAACAAATGCATTTGTTCTGTTGAAGATTGTTCTTTTCTTAAGTATTAGTTTTTGTTATGTTTTGTGTTGAATATCTCAGTGTGACACCATTTACCTTTTTATCTAGTTTATTTAAGTATTTTTTTAAATACGAATAACACCAAATTCTTTTAAAAATATAATGTCATATAACTATTTCTCAATAAAATAAAACTTCATAAACATAATCTCAAGGGATAAATAATTCGCATATCTCAAACTCAACATTCGTGATCTCAACATAGACATTAAAAGAAATTATTTAATTAAAAACAAAAGCAATATTAAAAGTAATAATAACCATTTCTCATAATATAATAAAAATAAATTGTATGTAATTACCTTATTTATATGAAATAATAAATATATAATTCAATTGTATTGTACACCTAAAAATAATCTAATTATTTTAATTTAAAATATTATGCATTATCTTAATTAATACTATTCATATTATTAGTTATGTTAGTACTTGAATAACTAGAATTAGTGGTAAGAACTAAAAAAATACACTAAAAAAATGTAAAGAATCTAATATTATAAAAATAATTACAATGACTAAAAACAAACAAAGTTATATTTGTTGGAACTTAAAACATATTTAAATCTAAAAAGAATATTAATTTTTCATAAAGAAATAATTTAGGATGTCATGCATTTGGCCGTAAATATAGCACATGCATAGGAATAAAAGAAGATGAAAATATTATGAATAGTAAAATTTGGGAGAGTTATTTGGAATATATGGATGGTATCTTATGGTACATGGAATCAAATATATATTTTTTTTTCAAGATTTAATTATATTTTTTGTCCATTAAAGACAGAAATGGTATAATTTTGTTCTTTAAATTCTAATTGTGTCAATTGGATTTCTAAGTATTTTAATTATGTAATTTTGGTTCTTAAGTTCTAATTACACAAATTGAATTCGACAAGTATAATAATTATACAATTTTAGTCTCTATAATTTTAATTTCTCTATAATCTTTCGTTAAACTTTTAAAATATCTTATTAATGTGACATTAATTATTAATACAGGGAATATGTGATGCAAATATTATTAATAATAATATTTAATATTATTTATAGTATCAGTAATATATAAGTGTCACATCAACAAAATCTATTAAATATTTGAAGAAAGACCAATAAAATAATCAAAATTTCAGAATTACAATAGTTGAAAGATTTAATTCCTTCAAATAAAATTTAGGAGATCAAAATCAAATAATTATAATATTTTGAAGTACCCATTTACGTAAGTAGTACTTTGGATACTAAATTAAATTTCACAAATACAATATCCAGGAAATCAAAAGTGTAATTATTTCTTTTTCACATTAAACAAGGTTTTACGTTGAATCGATATTTTCTTTGCAGATCGTTATATATAAAAAACAAAAACAGGAAGCTGAAAGTGCCACAATTCAACATACAAGTTCTGATCACTACAAGGAATGTTATTGAATGAAATTCAACTACATATATTGTGTGCCATTATAGTCTAAACTTAACCAATAAATTAACTGATATGAGGTTGTCACAATTAAATACTTTGATAAAAAAATTTGTCGTTCATAATTATTACACTTAACTCAAATATGATTATTTTAAGTAAAAATACATATGATATATATTAAATTATACATAATTTATAATAATTGTGGGATGTTTTTATTAACATATACAAACAATAGTCACATGTCACTAAAAACACATAAAGTCATACTGTAATTCTTATCAATAAAAGGTGTTACCAAAAAACCTAAAAAGTGTTACCATCAATAAAAGATATGATGCGATAACAACTAGTTCATAATTAAAAATTACAACTAAATATTTAAATTTTACATGTTATATTTTAATGAAAATATGAATTTAATAAAATTAAATTATAAATATTAAAAAATTCACAAACACCCCTTATATGTCAAAGATGCTATCAAATTTTAAGTAAACCAATTTGTTCTATAGATTTATCAAGGTATACTGAAGTACACAACAATTTCACAATCTCATAAACCTAAATTTAAAGCATCTAAAACACTTGTTGCTGACAAAGAAAACTCTTCTGTACATGGAATCTGCTTTGCCCGGTCGTATACAATTGATGAAGATGAGAACAGCTGAAATCCTTCAAAAAACATAAAATCAGTTAAATAATCATATTACAACACGAGCTATATGTAAAATCATTTATAATTTAATTTTTACAAATATAAATTAACATTTGATATTTTTATAAAATATAAAAAAAAGTTTTAAATAATGATCAAACTACATATTATATAGAAAAAGTGGATATAATAGATGACCACATGTTGATCAAATATTTAAGCACATGCATCAATTAACTTATATTGGGTTGTTTAATTTGATATGTGACTTTGAATTTAAGTTCTACGTATGCATACACATTAAATATTTACAGTAAAAACTTTGTTACTTAAAAATAATATTCAACTTGACTAAAATTATCTCATGTAGATATACTATATGCGATCTTTTATGTATAATATCATTTTGTTTTGGTATTTTGCGTAAGTGTTTTTTAATAAGTTTAATGGCGGGACACTCTTCGTGTAGAACACTTTTACACTATCAATCAAAAAAATTATTAATGAATGATTTTCAAGATAATTATTATAATTTTTTTTAATATAATCAGAACTTAGATTTAAGGGAAAGTAGGAAATATTTAAAAATAAATTTATTTAAAATACCTCAAAAATAATTTTTTTTTACATTATCATGTAATCATAAATTATCATATGATAAATTTGTTTACATTTATAATAATTACTTCTAAGTGATTTCAAGTATCAAAGATAATTTCTAATTGGTTAACAATATAAAAAAAATATACTGATAATATATAACAACTAAACTCTTTAAAAATAATAGAAAGAGTTAATTTTAGAATATAAAAAAGTCAAAAAAGAAATTATAATATAGAAAATTTTAAATGCAATAAAACTATATTTGAAATTTTAAAATCTTAACCCAAGTAAATTTGAATGAAAAATCTTAATTTTTTAAAAATGTTTTGAAACCAATCAACCCTTATATTATACCTTTGAATTCTTATTCTTAAAAATTGACATATATTTTTATGTAGTTAATCTTTCTCATTTATGCTATTTACATGCCAAATCACATGACATACTAAATTATTATATTTATGAAAAGTTAATATTATTTTTTATTCAATTGGAATCAATTCCCGTTAAATTTTATCGATAATAACAATTTTATCCAAAAATTGACTTTGGAAGTATCATTAATTCAGAAAGTTCCACCACAACCGGATCATAATCAGATTGCACCATTAGAGTAATTTTAGAAAATGAGTTACTCTCTTGTACTCGATTTAGGAAAAAGAGTAGATTTAGGAAAAAAAAAGTTAAATAGTGAATATTAATTGATAATATAAAATAACTTTATATTATCATTTAATTATATTATCGTTAGTATGGGTAGTTATATAAATGTTAATAAATTTATTATCGTCATTAAAATTATTTTATTATTTTTATATAATATATTTTTTTAAAAAGTATTATTGAAAATTTAAGCAATTAAATTGTTAAAATATAAAAAATAAATGAAGACAAGGAATAGTAAATAAAAAGTGCAATGATAATGCAAAGACAGTTTAAAATAATATAAAAATTATACTAATAATTATTTATAATTAGATAATGATATAAAATTATTTTATATTATTAATTAATAACTTATTTTTTCTAAATAGAATTGTCATGATACAAAGTTTAAATTTGATGAGAAAGTGATTACAATATAATATCTTTATTCTGAATTGTTCCACCAAAACGGGGAAGATTCTGATAAAATGTAGGCCACAAGCTTTAGATGAGAACAAGTTAGAGCTTTCACGTTTCAAAGCGTGGCTAAATGTGAAGTTACGGTGAACTAGCATTCATCACGATCACATTGTGGCCATAACCGAAAAAGGAAGGTTAGCAGCTTCTTCCAGATAAATTTCATTTTTATTTAAATTTTATAATAAAAAATCAAATTCACGTCATTTAATAATTTTATGTAAATTCTACTTAATAAGAAATTATAATAAAAAAAACTTGTTTAAAAATATATTATTAACATTTTTATTATAATAATTAAAGAGTAATTATACTAAATTAACTTTTGAAGTCACATATAATTCAATTTAGTTATTAAAATTAAACAAATATTAACTTCATTCTTAAAATTACTAAATAACAGCTATTTTAATTTCTAATATTATCAAACAACAATATTTTAATCTTTAAATTACAAAAAGTACAAAATAAAGTGAGTAATATTTAATGATTTTATAAATCAAAATGATATTTTATAATTTAAAGAATTAAATTATTCAAACTCATTATTTTAAAAATTAATTTCATATATTATTTTACAATAAATTAATTAAAGAAAAATATATATGTCAACGGTATAAAACATTTTTACACTATCATCTAACTATAAACTACTATCTATGATAAATTAATTTACTTTAATAATAACTATATATTAAACATGATTTTTAATTAGTTAACAATATAAAAATTTTACATGCATACCTATTAAATTCTTAAGAAAATCTCATAACACAAATGAAACAAGTTGATTTGTTAAATGAGTTTGAATAATTTTTTAATAAATACTTAAAAGTAAAATCAAACTATAAAATAAATTAAATTCTTCTCATAATTTCAAATTAACTTATATATTTTAATTTTATAAAAAAATTCTCCCATTAGTTTCTATAAAGATAAAATATATAAATTAATTTTAATTTATTAAAAATTTTATTCATTTTATTATTAATTTATTAATTTAAAATTAATTAATTTATTAATAGTTTATTGATTTATTATCAATTTATCAATTTATTAACTTATTAATTTATTAATTTCTCAATTTATTAATTTATTATTTTTGGTTTATTAATTTATTAGTTCTTTAATTCATTACTTTATTAGTTTAATAGTTTATTAATTTATTAGTTTATTAATTTACTAATTTATTAAGTTTTTAGTTTATTAATTTACTAATTTATTAATTTATTAGTTTACTAATTTACTAATTTATTAATTTATTACTTTATTAGTTTACTAATTTATTAATTTATTAATTTATTACTTTATTAATTTACTAATCATTTAATTTATTGATTTTCTTATTAATTTTTTTCTTAATTCATACGTTTGACGTTGTTATTCTCACTTTTTTTTTGGGTTAAATTCACAATCTAATTTTTTAGTGATGTTTTCACTGAAATGTCTTTATATTGTATAATAATTATTGACAACGTGTAAGTCTTCAAAATACGAAATGAAAATAAATTGATATTATGTACATGTGTTGTAATAGAATATACAACAAAAACATGTTTTGGGATGTATTTGGATAAAATTACACAATAAAAATCCGTATATGTTATGTATATGGTATAACAATTTTGTGTATTGGGATTTAAAACAATGATTTTAATACATAATAAAAATATACTTTTATTATGTATTAATATACAATCAAAGTACAATTTCTTTCCATCAACCTGTCGACAAAAAATATCCACTATAATAAGTGAGAAGGTAGGATAGGGAAGTAATTTAATCTTTCCAAATTTTTATAAAATAAGAAGTGTGAATAATAAATGCCGTGAGACAGGCTGTGAATACTTGGCACAAAAGCAGTGTTTTTGCGTTTACAGCTACAACATTCAGTTTCAACCTCGTTATTGACGAAACATAGGTACGTGAGCAATGATGATTGATGGCACATTAGCCATTTGAATTTTCCATTTTCACCCTCGCAGCGATTCCATCTATAAATATATCCGCTCCATGGGAAGAGACCCAAACGCGACACAAACAACAGACACTGAAACAGAGGCTACAAATTAAGATGGCGCAAGTGAGCAACAAACAAGTGATTCTGAGGGACTATGTGAGTGGTTTTCCTAAGGAATCCGATATGAACATAGTCGAAGGAACCATAACATTGAAGCTTCCAGAAGGTTCCAATGACGTGCTAATAAAAAATCTCTACCTCTCCTGTGATCCTTACATGCGAATCCTCATGAACAAGATGGATGGTCCCGAGGGATTTCGCAACTATATACCTGGCTCTGTAAGTCATCAAATTTTCCCACTTTATTTTCTTTTATTTTGTAATATTTAATTGGCATTGTTATCTGTTGTTGTGGTTATCCAACCACAACATTATATCTTACCCTACCAAACTATTTGGTATCTCACCATGAGTCTTGACGCACAAAAGTCTGCTTCTCACTTTAAAACATATCATGGGTAAATATTCATGTTATGCTACATTCTAGGAATTGATTCTATTAAGTCAATATATTTGTTAACATGATTTTAGATAAATATGTTTAGTCTTGTAGAAAAATTTAAGTAGAATTAAAAATTTTATATACTGAATTTTACTGTTAACTTACTTTTAGAATAAAAAAATTTAAACACAATTTCATCTACTTGGGTCAATTGGGTTTCTCCTTATTTCAGCCATTTCAGCCATTTCCAATCAGGTCTATTCATCATAATTTCATCTAATGTTTAAGTTATAAATTTGCTTAAAATGAAACATATTCCTTCTGTTATTTTTTAGTTGGTACACAAAATTTATTCATTGGCAATTTATTCCGTTGTATTGTTATTCCCAATTTGTCGTGGCAGTTAATTCTATTAAATATTAGATGGAATCCTGACGATGGACTTAATTGCTAATTGTAAAAGGAGTTAATTGGAACAATTAGAACATAAAAAAATTAATATTGCACAGTTGCAGTACATGAATGACAAACAGTACATGAATGACAAACAGTGTAATTAAGTAATTTTTTTTTTATTTTTTGAAAGAACAGTTGGGCAATGTGAAAGCCATGGTTCAATGAGAAAACAGTCCATAAAATCGGGCTGCTTATGAATGCCATGCTTCTGGTGTAAATACTTTAGTAAACAAATGTTTGTAGTAATTTTTTTAATCATAAACTTGTGTTGTCACTAACTGTTATTTAAATGCAGCCATTAACAGGATATGGGGTGTCTAAAGTTGTTGAATCTGGAGACCCAGATTATAAGAAAGGTGATTTAGTATGGGGAATTACTAAATGGGAAGAATTCAGCTTGATCCCCTCATCTCTAATACTTTTCAAAATTGAACACACCGATGTCCCTCTCTCGTATTATACTGGTATTCTTGGTATGTATTCATCAAACACAATTTATGTTCATTGTTAGTCAATCATATATGCTCCTCATGTCAATATGATATGCTAGCCTCAATTTATGTTGTTCTTCTTCAAAACAAATCTCAGCAAGCTTATGAATGCTTGTTGCATTGTTTTCTCACATTTTATTGTGCCTTGTGACCCATAACTCATGTTAGTTTCTTCTTCGAACACAGGTATGCCAGGAATGACTGCGTATGCTGGTTTCTTTGAATTAGGCTCTCCCCAAAAAGGAGAAAATGTTTTTGTCTCAGCTGCCTCAGGTGCAGTTGGTCAACTTGTTGGTCAATTTGCTAAATTGACTGGTTGTCATGTGATTGGAAGTGCTGGAAGTAAAGACAAGGTATTCATCTAATTATTGTTTTTTTATATGCCTATGTCTGCATGAATGATAAATTAGCATCAACTTTTGGTTAATTAGTGGCTGTTTAAAGTTCTACTATTTTGAATTAGCCTAAATATTTTGTGTATATGCTGTTAATATTCTCTGTTCATTGTAAGTTCCTTGTCAGTGAAAACTTTTAAGACATGTTGCATACTTTTGGGATTTTCCAAGATGTAGAATTAAAAAGTACATGGAGGTTTTTCCTTTATGAAAGGATCATACAGTTATTTTTATCGAATATCAAAAGTTGCACTCTATAATATTTTCTATATTTCATAGACTTGTATCACTGTGGTCCTATGCTGAAGTTTGTTATCAAATGCATCCATCCTGTTACAAACCTTGGCCCCTCTGCTTTACCCCAAAAATAAACCTTGAACTTTTATTAAGAGAATTGTAGCATGCATACACCAGCAATAGTAGTCTAATTAACAGGACCTGAAATCCTTTTAGTATAGATTTTTTCACCAACAAAAATATCTAGTTCTTCTCTCATTTGAATGTGATTATACAACCAGGTGGATATTTTGAAGAATAAATTAGGATTTGATGAAGCCTTTAACTACAAAGAAGAGTCAGATCTCAATGCAGCTTTGAAAAGGTCAGTATTTAACAGTTTTGTAGTACAGAAATTTTAATTAAATAAATTTGTCCATACAATATATATATACACTAATGAGTGGTGCATATGAATTTATGCATCAGGTACTTTCCAGAAGGCATTGACATATACTTTGAGAATGTTGGGGGGAAGACACTTGATGCTGTACTTATGAATATGAGAATTCATGGTCGCATACCCGTTTGTGGAATGGTCTCACAGTACAATCTTACACAACCTGAAGGTGTAACAAACTTGGCAAATCTCATATTTAAGAGGGTTAAAATGCAAGGTTTTATTGTTGCCGATTTCTATCACCTATATTCGAAATTCTTGGAGTTTGTCCTGCCTCATATAAGAGAAGGGAAGGTTGTGTATGTGGAAGACATTGCTGAGGGCCTTGAGAATGGACCTGCAGCCTTGGTTGGCCTCTATACTGGTCAAAATGTTGGTAAACAAGTGGTGGTTGTTGCTCGTGACTGAATGCACAGATGCTTTTGTTGGACATGGTTGCCTTTTCTTAAAATCTTTTTATGCTTTTGTGTTGAATATTCATGCCTCTTTGTATGGCTTTTGCAATCATTTTCAGTTATGGTATTTGTGGTAGAACTGTGAGCAAATGTTAGTTTAAATGTTATTCCATAATATATTTTGACCTGGGATGGTTACATGCTTTTCTGACAGACCTCAATAACATTTCTTATTATCATTGGACATTTTAGGCAGCACACCCCCAAAAAAATCTGAAATAAAAAAAATCTAAATAAATTATATATATATATATATATATATATATATATATATATATATATATATATAAAAATATAATATTAAAAGTAAATTATTAAATTAAAAGATAAGAATAGTATTGCAAGCAAACGGTTATTATAATATAATTTATTTTGTATATATCTTAAACGATTATTTTATTTCTAAAAGCAAAAAATAAATTATACTACAATCAATCAACAATAAAAAATTGAATTGTAAAAATAACACAAAAATAATTTATTACCACTGTTATATTTTCTTACTTAACAACAAAAAATCGTCCGTTCATAATATATTAAGAAATAAGATATAAAAATAAATTATTAAATTAAAAATAAAAATAGTATTAAAAACAAATGGTTATTATATATAATTTATTTTGTTGTATATCTCAAACGATTATTTTATTTCTAAAGGAAAAAAATAAATTATACTACAATTAATCAACATTAAAAAATTGAAAGGTAAAAATAACATTAAAAACTTGTTACCACGATTGTATTTTCTTACTTAAAAAAATATCGTTGTTCATAATATGTTAAGAAATAATATATATATATATATATATATATATATATATATATATATATATATATATATATATAAAATTAATTGATTGTGTATATATAAATAATCTAATTATCTTAAAAATAATAATAAAAAATATTAAAACAAAAATAAATTAAAATATAATATATTAAAAATAAATTATATTATAATTATTTACAATTAATTATCTGAAATTAAAAATATAAAAATAATTATTAAAATTAAATTTTATATTCTAAAAATACAATATTAAAAGTAAATTAGTAAATCAAAAGATAATAATAGTATTAAAAGAAATATAATATATTAAAAAATAAGTTTTAAAATAAAATTATATATAATTACCTTATTTATATAAAATAATAAATATATTAGTTAATTAAATCATATACCTAAAAATAATATAATTATCTTATTTTGAAATATTCTTTATTATCTTAATTACATTAATTAATAGAATTAAATATGTTTTAAGTATAGTTATGTTTGATTTTAGTTGTTATGAAATTTTTTATTATTTTTAAATTTTTTTAACACATTTTAATATTAGTTTTTAGTCCTTATAAGGAACTAACATGACCAAAGAAATAATATTAATTAAGATAATTAACGAAAAAAATATTTTAAATTTAGATAATAAGATTATTTTATGTGTATAATTTAATTAATTAATGTATTTATTATGATCATTATTTGTAATATAAAAATAAAATAAAAAATTGTTACGACAGCTGTATTTTCTTTTAAAAAAAATTATTGTTCATAATATATTAAGAAATAAGATATAAAAGTAAATTACATGTAATTAATTATTTATATAAAATAATAAATAAATTTATTAATTGGGTTGTATATTTAAAAATAATCTAATTATTTTAATATAAAAGTAACATAAGATATATTAAAAAAATAAATTGAAATATAATATATTAAAATTAAATTATATTATAATAGTTTAAAATTAATGATCTGAAATAAAAATAACATAAAAAATAATATATTAAAATTAAATTATATATTTTGAAAAATACAATATTAAAAATAAATTAGAGAAATAAAAAGTAACAATAATATTAGAAACAATATAATATATTGAAAAATAAGTTATAAAAGAAAATTATATACTTTATTTATATAAAATAATAAATATATTACTTAGTTAATTGTATATGTAAAAATAATATTATTATTTTAATTTAAAATATTCTTTGTAATTTTTTTATTTTATCTAATCTATAATTTGTTTATGTAATATTGAAACCGTTATTCTCTCTTTTTTGTTTTTTTAGTAAAGGGAAAGCGTAGTTATTCTTTTATAAAGCCAATGCCTTTCACTTGTTTTGTAAAACATTATTCACATCTAGATTAATTTCCACCCTCTTGCCCCTGTTCATGGAAATACTATAAGAAAATTTTTGAAACTTTTTATTCTTTAAAACTAATTCTTTTTTATTAAATTCTTTTCAATTAAATAATATGAACTCTTATTCTACTTTGTGTTCTTTCTCTTGTTCAAATAAATACATTAATATTTCCACCGTATTTACCAAAAAATAGAACTGTCAAAGTGGGCTCTTGGTTCACTAGGTTGATGAAAAAGTAAGTGAGTCCATTCCAACTCATTTTTTTAGTCAATTAATGATCGACATGTTTTAACTCATCATACAATTTGACTCACCTAATATTAAAAAAATAAAAAATAAAAAAGCATCAATCATTTTATACTAATAATATATAAAAATTAATTCTATATCATCTATTATAATTCTACTAAATTTATAAATTATATAACATCATTAATAAATTATAAATGAATATTTTTTATTTTTAAATATATACTTCTAATTTGATTAATATTATAAGATAAGTGTTATAAATATTATTGTGTAAATGACCATCAAATTATATATTATTATTATTTATAATATAACCCTATAAATAGTTTTATTTCATATATAAAAATATATAAACATCTTTCTTTTTATCTTTTTATTCTCCTTATTCTCTCTATTCTCTTATTTTTTCTCTCTCTATTCTCTTGCCTTTTTTTCTATCACATTGTAATCATATTCGCTGTTAACATTCCAACATGTAAGAAAAGTATTGTAAAATTTTTTATTCGAGAAAGTCATATTTTAAAATTCAGATATCAAGGTCAGTTTATATCTCAAATCATAATACTATGTGTGGTAGAATATTTTATTGGTGTACTATTTATGTAAATATGAAATTTATTTAGATTTAATGAGTCTTGAAAACACTATATCAAATAAGTAAATTCTGAAAGTATTTTTGTAATGGATCCTAAAGATATCATAAAAAAAGAAAATTGTAAAATTCTTACCACAAGTGAAAAAATAATACAAAAACTAGATATATTTCTCATGAGAAGTGGAAAAAATAGTACAAAAGCATATATATTTTTCTAAAAAAAGTGAAAAAATAATGAAAAGAATATATTTGATTCTATTATTTTATATTGCATAGTAAATTTATTTATATTATTTTATAATATTAGATAATAATATGTTATGTTATTTACTAATTTTTATTATGTCACTATTAATATGAAATATCAATTAATTGAAAATGATGATTTGTTTATGCTTGCCACTAATAATTATAAATCAAGTTAATATTACTCATTACCATTGATTATATTAATTGTTTTTATTAATATATAATTTAAATTTTAATTGAATGATATTATAACAACAAGTAAGAAATAAAAAGTTTCAATTGGTTGATTATTAATTTTGTTAATATTTATGATTTGTCGTTAATCCATTACATGTATATTTTTATTGTCAAAGCTCACTGGTAAATATTTGAAAAATATTTTCAATTTAAGGTTTTAAACTTGCTTTTTTACCCATTAACATTGAAGTACATTTTTTAGAAAGAAAAATATATATAATTTTTTAATTCAAATTATAAACTATTATTTATAGTTAACTCTAATGATGATTATTTTTTCTTGTCCATCTTCCTTATCTAAAAAGATAAAATGAAGTTGTATTAGGATATGGACATCCACATATTAATATTATAACACTCTCTTTTGGATGCACATTAGAATGTGCCTCATTGAAAAACCTTACTAGAGAAAACCTATAGGATAAAAACTTAGGGAAGGAAAAAATGTACATAATTCTTCAATACGTTAACATTCTTCAAAACTTAACGATATACATGGTGATATTTGTAGATAATATACCCATCATAATTCAACCATAATTAACTAACAAAAAATTGAAAATAAATCTCTCATTTTTCAAGAAAAATATACATGGTAATATTTGCAGATAATACACCCATCGTGTGAATCACTTATTTACTTTATAATTTTAATTGATGCATCAACTAAACGGTCACATGTGTATTTATTACTAACTTCCAACTAAGCACATGTGGAATTCCTTGCTCATCACATTATATTTGTCATCAACTTTGAACTAGATGTTGATAAGATTGCTTGCTCAACTAATCTGACTAAGAACTTATTTTCTTGATTATTCAAATATAGAAAATATGTTTTGGTAATGTTGATGAATTTTTATCTTAGGCTTTTAATGAATATTATGTGCCTATTAGAATTTATATTGAACATCCTATAGTATATGTTAAAAATAGATTTGCATATTCATTTATTAACTATAAAAATTGATTGCCAGACTTTAATTCATAAGATTAAAATGTTCAATTTTTTATTTTGGGACATGCAATCATTCATACTATGATATTAATCACATCAAGCTAACAAGAAATTACAAGTTCTCCCATTTGCAATTGGTAAACATCCTTATATTTTCTATTTAAGAATTTTTTTTAGATGTGTTGCATATGTTTCAATTGTTCCATCAAAACACACTAAGATGAGTCTTCAAATAAGATTGGACTTATTTATGACTTTAGATGAGATTTATTTATGACTTGGTTGACTGATTATCGAATTTTTCCAACATTAGGGGGGAGATAATAAGTAGTTGGAAAAGGAGATTGTTTATAAATTATTATTATCTTAATCCTCGTACAAAATAACGTGAACTAGAAGTTCAAAAGATAACTACTTACAAATCTTAGGCAAAAGGAATAGCTAAATCAAATGTACCAACGGTTAAGACTCCAATAAAATTTGATGTTCACGTTGGACAATCTAATATTGTAAACAAGTCTTAACACACACCTAAGCATGGTACATTTGTTGGTTCCAAAGATAAAATCGTCAAATAAGAAAATGAGATAAAAAGTAAGATGGTCAAATCGGGGATATGGAAACTCCAAAAGATTCCTTTGACATAATTAATATTATAGTCTGGAAGTACACAGGTATAAAAATAATGAGATATCAAATTATGTCATGAACGAAATACAATGAAACTAAAATGAAGTCAATGTTGACAATGTGTTTGCATATAATGTAGCGCTAAATGTAATACATAATATTTACGATCAAGAATAAAAGTTTATTAAGAATTATAGACAAAGAAATGATTATTCAAAATAGAAATACTCAATTAAGACAAAATTAGATTCACTTGCCAAGCAAAATAAAAGGCTTTGGACTTGTAGTTTATACACCTAAAAATGTAAGACTATATAGGTTTTGGACTTATAGTTTGTACACTTGTAAATGTAAAATGAATTATGTAACATTTCGAATTGTGTTATTATTATTATTGTTATTGTTGTAATTATCCTATTAAATAATTGATTGTTATATTTTATCACCTTTAAAAATAATTATATTTTGTGAATAATTAAATAAATTATGTTTTTGAGAAAATAGGTATGACTTAAAGATCAAGTAATATTTAAATTCAAGTATGATTAACAACTTTTAGATATTTATATAATGTAAGAGATATTTAATAGCATTTAAATATTTAAATAATAGATATTTAAACAATCTAGTTCGATCCATTTTGATGTTATATGAAGGGGGAGCTAGCACAACCCCTAGAGTGTTAGAAACTCTTCTTCTAAAACCTCTCGTGTTGCTACAATAAAGGATAAAGGCGGAACACCTTAAGGACATCTCAAAGCCTTTGTTTTACACTTTCTAGGTAAAGGAGAATGAGAAATCTCGCTCAAGGGTGTAGGAATGGCTATGGTAAAGCTAGCTTGGAAAACCACTCTATAAACCTTCTATAATAACCAACTAGTTCTAAGAAACTTCCAATCTCCAAAACAGATCTAGATGCTTTCCATTATACTACCATTGCTATCTTTGAAGGATCCACAATGATTCCTCCTTGAGATATGACATGACTAAGGAAATCCACCTCCTCTAGCCAAAAGTCGCATTTCAACATCTTGGCACACAATTGCTTGTTCTTGAGGATTTGTAATACCACTCTCAAATACCCAGCATGCTCCTCCCTAGTCTTCGAGCACACTATGATATCGTTTATGAATATAACCATGAAGCTATCTAGGTAGGGATGAAAGATCTTGTTCATGTAGTCCATGAACACACCAGGTGCATTGGTTACTCTGAATGGCATAACCATGTACTCATAGTGGCCATAATAGGTCTTAAAAGTCGTCTTTGGAATATCCTCAGTCTTTATGCACATCTGATGGTAACTTGACCTCAAGTCTATCTTAATAAACACACAAGCCCTAACTAGTTGGTCCATAAGGTCATCTATCCTAGGTAGGGGATATTTATTTTTGATTTTCACCTTGTTCAATTAGTCTACGCACAACCTCATACTCCCATCCTTCTTCTTCACAAGTAAGACTAGTGCTTTCCATGAGGAAACACTAGGTCTCACAAACTGTTTCTCTAAGAGTTCTTTCAACTATTTCTTAAGCTCGATCAATTCTAGGAGTGCCATCCTATAGGGTGCTATCGTTATGGGTCCCATTCCCAAAACTAGGTCAATAGAAAACTCAGTCTTTTGCTCTAGTGGAAAACTACTCACATCTTTCAGGAACACTTTAGGGAAATCCTTCACCATCAGCACATCACTAGCTACAATGTCCTTCTCAAAATTCAAGGAAGTTAACATCAAGTATACCTAGGCATTCTCTTCAAAAAATGCCTTAGCTTGGTTGGTAGTTATGAACCCCTCATCTTTACCCACAATGGGTTCTCCAAAGACAATGGATTTGCTGGCTCAATTTAACAGGACATGGTTGGTCGATAACTAGTCCATACTAAGAATAATGTCTAGCTGACTAAGAGGGAAATAGATCAGCTCAACTAGGAAGTTCTTATCATGCACAATAAAGGGGTAGTGCAAACTATCACTAGGAGTAGTGACCGAACTATTTGTAGGAGTATCAACAACGAGGTCATAGTTCAAAGAAGACACAGGTAACTTAAGTGACGACACACAGTCATGTGATATGAACAAATGAGTTGCTCTAGAATTAAAGAGTACAATGGGTGGATAAGCATTTATGAAACATGTACCTTGTATCAGATTCTCAAACTTGGTGACCTCTATTGGAACATAAGTTTATGCATCCAAAATGATCCAAGAGTTTTAATGATAAAAAATATTATGGAAATGGATAATATATTATGATTAATCATTGTTCTCTAGATTTCAGAAGAATTGCAGGTTATTGGACTTAAAGGTTGGAACATATCCGTTTAGGGAAAATTAATTTTAAAATAGAAGTTCATCTATTGTGTCCTAAAGAAGCTCGTCATCCATAGACGCATTCATCGTCCAAAAGATGTACTCAACGTCCATAGCAAGACTCAACATCCAAAGACGTGCTTAGCATCCATAGAGTTACTCATCGTCTAAAGGACATTCCTAGCATCTATAGCAAAACTCACCATCCAAAGGATACATTTTGCATCCAAAGAGAAGCTCACCATCCAAAGAATGTACTCAACATCCATAGAGGGACTCAATGTCCAAAAACGTAGTCAAGGATCCATATAAGAGCTTAGAGTCCATAGATGTGGTGATCGTCCAAAGATGGACTTACTGTCCAAAGGACGTATTCACCGTCCAAAAAGAGGTTTATTGTTCAAAGGATGTATTCACCATCCAAAAGGGACTTACTGTCCAAAGAAGGATTCATCGTACAATACGAGAGCTCAACATCCATAGGAGAAGTGTGACGTTCAATGACAAGTTCATTGTTCATAAGTAAACTTAACATCCAAAGACGTTCCTATCGTCCTATGGAGAGATTGTCCAGAAAATGGAACAAATGCACTGTTCCAATAAGGAATTATCTCTCGTAAATGCTTAAAGAGTTGTTTAATTTGTCTAACTTATCACATGAATCATTTCATTCGAATATACATGATATCATGAATTCAACGTTCAAATTCTACCTAATATGCTATTTGAGAACATGCTAAGCTATCAAATTGACGAACAACATCAACATATATTTTATATTGCAAGTAAAGTTGGACATAAGGAAGTCCAGATCATGAATCCATTTAGAAGAAACCAACAGAAGCTTCCCTTCCCTCTTGTCAAATAGAAGACATGTTAAAATTTAGAGAAAAATAGTTTTTTTCCTTACACAACCTTTCTTTGTGTTTAGAAAAGAGGATCATTTGCAAAAGTACTGTAAGAAGCATTAACGTAGCATTTATTACATATCCAACCACTCCTCATGCACAAGCAAAGTTCAAAATTTCTACATGCTATAAGAAGGGATGGATCAAGCTCGAACGAATATAGAGAACGATAGAACAAAAAGCCCAATAATGTAAACAAAGTGATATACCCTTACATTCTTAAAGTTGCTTTGGATGATACTTTCTTTCATTCTTTGTAAAGCTTACTTCACTCTGCAATGTTAAGTCTATGTGAATTGTATTATTATACGCTCATTGTGTGAGTAGAGTTTGTTGTAAAAACTCATTAAGTTGGTGTGAAAACTTGAAGAGTATAAGTGACAAAGAATACTTGGTTTTCTTGTAATCAGGTAGATTACAAGGGTTTTAATACCTTGAGAGGTAGAGAATACCTGTATATAAGTCGATACATTTAGTGAAATTCCTTCGTATTAAAGGGACTGGACATAGCTCTGTTGAAAGAGTGAACCGGTATAATCTTTGTACATTTTTTTCTCTTACCTAAAAGTCCTTTATTTATGCATTTCTTTGGACGATCGGTTTGGTTGCTCCCTTTGGACAATCATATCAAACTATGTCTTAAATCCTTCAATTTTGTGAAAAACTTTTAAAAGTCACACACACACAATTCAACCCCTTCTTGTGTTTTATATTTTCTTTCAATTGGTATCAGAGCTTATCCTCTAGGGGTTGAACAAATAAAAAAATATAGGGGAAAAACAATCTTGAAAGCTATGCAAATTGGAGGATATGTAGTTAACAAACCTCCTCTACTCAAAGGCTAAATATAGAGGCTATGTAAATAACCAATCCACTTTAACTTAGAAAAATTGTTTTCTTACCCCTACTAGTA